>CM069144.1:10286160-10886160 GCA_035221665.1 Okamejei kenojei
CCCCCCCCCCCCCCCCCCCCCCCCCTCTTGCAATCACCCCATTAAGACCTCAGCTGCTCCGGGGTGGGGGGGAGGGGTGGGCAGGGGGTATTGTGGGGTTACGTTATAATAAAACCGGGAAGTTGGGTGTGGCTCAGTCTCAGCATGGGATGGGGCGAGGGAATCCAGAGGTCACGACTCTGTCTGAGCTGTGAATCAACTGAACACACTGGTAGGAAACTGCAATTGATTCAGTGGGTCTTGCACCCTACTTGAAGCGGTAGGAAACTGCACTTTGAATTTGGTGGCATCACATCATCAAAACAGCCGCAACACAACACATGCACTGCATACAGCACCAACACATACGGATTGACACACACACAATCCTTACTGAACATACACACCCACTCAGACCACCCCACACTGCACACTGACACACTTGCCAAAGGTGGGGTGAGAGAGAAGAGACCAACATACACTCTCGCTGCACACAAACCAGTACACCACATTCTCCTCAACACATGCGCACACACACCTCTATATATGAGTGATGGGATGGATATGTGCATGGGGGGGGGCGGGGGTGGGGAGAGTGAGGGGTTAAATAGTGAGTCGTTGTGTTATGTCCTTACTGTTGAAATGCGGGGAGAGTGGTGGGCAGTATGCATATGTGAACAGCTGTCTGTGCAGACGTACATTGGGCAATTCAATCCAAAGCTCATTTGTGCATCCCAGGTGAGTGCGAGCTTGCCAATGTCAATGTAGCTGTGACGGGAACCAGCTGCAACCCTTGCTTCACTGCCAGAGACGTTGGGACGCAGAGAGAAAGCTGGGACATCTGCAATATCTTCTGAAATAAAAATTACATTTAACATCCAAAACTTACTTTTATTCCCTCCCACTCTTTCCAAGGTTTTTTTTCTCATTTATTACATTGTTTACAGTGTACAGTTTTTTGCATACGTCTGTAGTAGACACAAATCGCTGGAGTAAAGTAACTAGCAGATGGACAGGCAGATCTCTCTGGAAAGGAGGGAATCGGTGGTGACGTTTCAGGTCGAGACCTTTTTTCATACTTTTAATGCCTTTCCGAGCTCCACAATCCCTTCATATTTGCATCTCACAGGCCATAATATCACGACTATTTCTGAATTTTTATGTTTCTGGCTGTTCTGCTTCCACAGCCCTCCAAACTTTATTGTTCCCCACCCCCGGTTTTTCATTCTCAGAAATCTATAAAATAACTGCCCTGGCCCAGACCCATTAGACAGACCCATAGAGATGATAGTATTGCCGCTTCTGTCCCGTCTACTCCATCCTATCCCCCCACCCCCCCGGTCCAATCTCTCCGACCTATGTCCAAGGAACCTCAACATGCCATTCTCTCATAATGACTTTCTATTAATGACTTCCGCTCCCAGCCCCCTCCCCTCATCTTACTATGCTGTCGAGTCATATTGATGCAGTTACCACACCAGCAACTGGTGGTCCAGACCTGCTTTAATCCGGGCAGAACTCAGAGAGTGCACTTGAATCCCCCTCCCCCCCCCCCCCCCCCCCCCCCCCCGGGAAGTCGCCCTGAGTAGGAGCATCAGGAACGTTTGCCAGGGGTGGTGGTGGAGGCAGTACAAGATAGGAGTGTGAAAATGCAGGATATGGAAGGATATGGATCGCGTGCAGGCAGAGGAGATGCATTTAACATATAAACATAGAAAATAGGTGCAGGAGGAGGCCATTCGGCCCTTCAAGCCAGCACCGCCATTCATTGTGATTCATGGCTGATCATCCCCAATCAATAACCCGTGCCTGCCTTCTCCCTATATCCCTTGATTCCGCTAGCCCCTAGAGCTCTATCTAACTCTCTCTTAAATCCATCCAGTGATTTGGCCTCCACTGCCCTCTGTGGCAGGGAATTCCACAAATTCACAACTCTCTGGGTGAAAAAAGTTTTTCCTCACCTCAGTCTTAAATGTCCTCCCCTTTATTCTAAGAATTAAATTAGCATCATGAACGGCATGGACTTTGAGGACCCGAAATGTCACCCATTCCTTCTCTCCAGAGATGCTGTCTGTCCCTCTGAATCACTCCAGAATGTTGTGTCCAACCTCATCTGTCAAAAACCCCATTTAGAACCACACACTTATAATTGTGCCTTGGGTGTTTTAAAAAGAGGTTGAAAGTGGCTTGATAAGTTCAAGAGCACTTTAGAACTTTTAAGTTGCGAGCCATGGGTTTTAAAAATTTAGCTGCGATATGCTACATACCTCTTGTCATTATTATTATGGCGTTTGGTTTGCTTTGCATTGAGAATTTCCCTGATGTGAAGAGAGGGCCATTATCTAAAAAGGCTATAAAAAGCAACTTTAATTCTACCCTCTGTGGACCACCCATTGATAGCAAGCAGTCAAGTGCACTAATGGCCAAAGCAAATTAGAGATTCAAATCAACCCATTAATAAGGTTATCTGGAATAAAATAGAACACAACACAGGAACAGGCCCTTCGGCCCTCAATGACGGTGCTGAACATGATGTTTAGTTAAACTGATCTCCTCTGCCTGCACATGACCTGTCACACAAACCCAACCTCCCTTCTATTGACTCTATTTATACCTCACGCTGCCCAGCAAGGCCAGCAGCATTATCAAGGACGAGCTGCACCCTGGCCACTCCCTATTCTCCCCTCTCCCATCAGGCAAAAGGTATAGAAGTGTAAAAACGCACACCTCCAGATTCAGGTTCAGTTTTTTACCAGATGTTAACAGGCAACTGAATCATCCTAC
Source organism: Okamejei kenojei (assembly GCA_035221665.1). Taxonomy (NCBI): domain Eukaryota; kingdom Metazoa; phylum Chordata; class Chondrichthyes; order Rajiformes; family Rajidae; genus Okamejei; species Okamejei kenojei. Next base: position 10,288,924 of record CM069144.1, read on the forward strand.
CACAACCAGAGAGCAGAGCTGAACTACTATCTGCCTCATTGGTGACTCCATTTTTGATTGGACTTTACTGGCTTTACCTTGCATTAAACCATATTCCCCTATTATGTATCTACACACTGTAAATGGCTCGATTGTAATCATGTATTGTCTTTCCTCTGACTGGTGAGCACACATCAAAAGCTGTTTACTGTACCTCGGTACACGTGACAATAAACTAAACTGATATTCCTCTATTCCCAGCATGTCCATGTGCCTATCCACATGTCTCTTATTGGTCACTATTGTATCTGCCTCGACCACCACCCTCGTCAGTGTGTTCCAGGCACCCACCACCCTCTGTGAAGAAACGTGAATTGCCTAAGTGAAAAACTGCAGAGAAATAAAGCATAAATTCACCATCAGTTCTTCTGCAATTAGCCTTAAAAACAAAAATAAGATCTTAAGTTCATAAGTTAACTGTACACTCTGAATGGCTCGAACGTAATCATGCATTGTCTTTCCGCTGACTGGTTAGATTCACAGTGAGTCATAAAGTGATACAGTGTGGAAACAGGCACTTCGCCCCAACTTGCCCATATTGGCCAACATGCCGCAGCTACACTATACCCTCCTGCCTGCACGTAATAAAAGTTTTTCGTTGTACCTCACTGCGTGTGACAATAAACTAAGCTCAAACGCAAACTCAAACTCAGGAGCGGAATTATGCCATTCAGCTCATCAAGTCTACTCTGCCATTCAAGCAAGCCTGGTGTGTATCTCTCCATCCTAACCGCATTCTCCTGCCTTCTCCCCATAACCTCTGACAGCCGAACTAATCAAGAATCTGTCAATTTCCGTCTTAAAAATATCCGTTGAATTGGCCTCCTGCGGCAATGAATTCCACAATATCATAATACAGAAGGTACATATAACTCACTTTTAAAAAGGGGGAATATAATCTTCACAAATGTAATGTTATGTGATACTGTCCTTAATAGAAGTTGTAAGCTTTTCAGGATTTATGTCAAGAGTCAAGAGGGTTTTATTGTCATGTGTCCCAGATCGGACAATTAAATTCTTACTTACTGCAGCACAACAGAATATGTAAACATAGTACATAACGAGAGAAAAAAAACAGTTCAGTGTGCTTATATACACATGCACTCATGCTCAATAAATAACAAATATAGTGCAATAATAATGATAGTCTGTTGTAGTTCAGAGCTTATTTGTTGTAGTGTGTAATAGCCTGTAGGGAAGAAGCTGTTCCTGAACCTGGACGTTACAGTTCTTGTCGCCGCGGGGGCTCTGCGCTGTACGTTCTTCCCGATGGCAACGGTGAGATGAGTGTGAGGCCAGGATGGTGTGGGTCTTTGATGATGTTGGCTGCCTTTGAGGCAGTGTCTTCCATAGATCCCTTCAATGGTGGGGAGGTGATGGACTGGGCAGTGGTCACAACATTTTGCAGCCTTTTCCGCTCCTGGACGTTCAAGTTGCCGAACCAGGCCACGGTGCAACCAGTCAGCAAGCTCTCTACTGAGCACCTGTAGAGGTTCAGGAGAATCCTCTTTGACATACCGACTCTCCGTAATCTTCTCAGGAAGTTGAGTTGCTGATATGCCTTCTTTATAATTGCATCAGTGTGCTTGGGCCCGGAAGGATCTTCGGAAATATGCACGCCCAGGAATTTGAAGTTATTGGCCCGCTCCACCATTGATGTGAACAGGATTGTGGGTCCTTATCCTTCCCCTACCAAAGTCCACAATCAGTTCCTTGGTTTTACTGATGTTGAGAGCCAGGTTGTTGTGCTGGCACCATATGGTCATTCCTGATTCCACACCATAACTCATTGGGACTTTAGCTCCTCCACGTAGAGATCTTTGCCAACATACTTGAACAACTGCATCCAATGTCTGACACAACCAATAAATGGACAAATCAATCTTGTATTTGTTCAATAGACAATAAACAATAGACAATAGGTGCGGGAGTAGGCCATTTGGTCCTTCGAGCCAGCACCGCCATTCAATGTGATCATGGCTGATCATCCCCAATCAGTCCCCATATCCCCTGACTCTGCCATCTTTAAGAGCCCTATCTAGCTCTCTCTTGAAAGTATCCAGAGAACCTGCCTCCACCGCCCTCTGAGGCAGAGAATTCCACAGACTCACCACTCTCTGTGAGAAAAAGTGTTTCCTCGTCTCCGTTCCAGCTTCGTTCCAGCAAAGATTAAACCTCCATTCAGTAACAAAGTAAAACATTTTGGCAGCCACACAGAATAATTTTTCCATGATTTGTTTTTTTTTAAATACAAGATTCTCGTTGGTCCAGCTCTGAAACTAAACGTCAATTGTTTTGTTGAATGCCCTTGGCCTACGTGATCTCCCGGTTGGCAAACATTTTAACTTTACCTCCCATTCACACACTGACCTTTCTGTCCCCAGTACTCCTCCACTGTCAGAGTGAGGCCCAGCACAAATTGAAGGAACAGTACCTCATATTTTGCTTAGGAAGCTTACAACCCAGCGGTATGAATGTTGATTTCTCTAACTTCAACGTCTCTAACTTCTCTAACTCTAACTACTTTTCTTTGCCCCCCCGCCCCTCTCTCTGCCCACCCACCCCCACCTGAGTTGTCCTACTAGTTGCACTGTTCACATCCTTGCGTTCCTGTTGTTAGCACATTTCCGCCATTCAACAATGGGCCATTATGGACTCCACCATACCTGAGATCATCTGTTGCCGGCCCTGCTTTGTTCTGGCCTCATCTATCTTTCAGTCTGAAGAAGGGTCCCGTCCAGAAACGTCACCCATTCCTTCTCTCCAGAGATGCTGCCTGTCCCGCTGAGTTACTCCAGCATTTTGTGTGTACCTTCAGTTTAAACCAGCATCTGCGGTTCCTTTCTAGACACCTTCTTTAACGCCTCTCTCTATGTATCCTATGAATTCCCTGTGGCGTGCATGCAAAACGAATTGACATAAGAAGCCTTTGATTTCCACAACTAAGAAGGACAAAGATGCAGATGATACGGAACATCACCACCTGTTGGGAACCCTCCGTGTCATGTACAATCCTTCCTTGGGAATATATCATCAGAACCTCCATACAGTCATGGGCAAATCCTGGCACTGTTTCCACTGCAGCTCTCAGAGAAAACCTTTACTTTAATTTACTTTAGAGCTTACTTTAGACTTTGGAGATATAGTGCAGAAACAAGCCCTTTGGCCCACCGAGTCCTTGCCAACCAGGGATCACCCCATACACTGGCACTATCTTACACACTAGGGAAAATGTACAATTGTGGAAGGAAACCGGAGCACATGGAGGTCCCAAATGAAAATGTCCACCATCGCACATCTATTCCCCCTCCACTAATACAATTGGGATAAAGAAGGGTCTCTTCCCAAATCATTCTATCAGCCTATCGATTCTGAAGAGGGGTCTAGTGGGGAGGCATGGTGGTGCAGCGGTAGAGTTGCTGCCTTTCAGCGCAAGAGACCCAGGTTCGATCCTGACGACGGCTGCTGTCTGTACGGTGTTTGTACATTCTCCCCGTGACCACGTGGGTTTTCTCCGGGTGCTCCGGTTTCCTCCCACAATCCAAAGACATGCAGGTTTTTGGGCTAATTGGCTTCTGTCAATTGTCCCCGATCTGTTGGATAGAACTAATGTGCGGGGTGATCGCAGATTGGGATGGACTCGGTGGGCCAAAGGGCCTGTTTCTACGCTGTATCTCTAAACTAAGTCCAAAATGTCCCCGGTCCATTCCTTCCACAGATGCTGCCTGACCTGCTGGGTTCCTCCAGCAGCTTGTGTTTTAATGCCAGAAAAGTTAGACCACTGATTCCAAAAAATAAAGGCTCATTGACTTAGAAAAACCAAGTGAAATGTTGCAATTGTGGCGTCACCTGACGGTCAGACCACTTACTGTCGAACCCTCATCAGTGGTTACGAGGACTGTCACGTCATGTCATGGGTTGAGGGGAGTGTCCTGCTACATCAGCAGATCTTACCTAGAGATCACCAGTCAACATGTAGCTGAGCTTGAGTCAACACCCTTACTCAGCGGCAGAAGCAATGACTCAATATGTTAGAGAGTCCCAAACGCACATGGATGTCAAACTTATCTCACCGAATAAAGTAACCGTTTGATCACAAAGTTTGGACTCGCTACACAATCGATGAAGTGCATTACATGCCACTTTCTGGATATGGGAAAATGGTTCAAATTTCAGCACCTTCAGCAGTTAACTGCCCCTGACCTAGTGATCACTGCCACTGTAATCAACCTGAGTCAGCTGTAATATGGTGTCACGTGTACGCTCAAAGATGCTCCTAGCTTCACAGTTAGCGGCATAACAGCAGCTTTCAAAGAAACATGACTGATGGCCCTGTCCCACTGTACAAGTTCATTCAAGAGCTCTCCCGAGTTTAAGAAAAAATCAAACTCATGGTAAGCACGTAACGGCAGGTAAGCTCGGGAAGACTCGTGAAGATTTTTCAACATGTTGAAAAATATCCACGAAAGCCCCGAGTACTGACAAGTGGCCATTACCGTAAATCTCCGAGTTCAAATCAGGGCAAACTTGGGAGAGCTCTTGGAATGAACTCATACTGTGGGACAGAGCTTTGAAGGTTAGCAAGGAACGGCTGGTGATTTCAGTGAACATACTAGACCGAGTTTATAATAGTCTCGGCACTGCCGCTCTGTAGGAGCACGATTGTTTGCCCTTGGTCTGCAACTTCTCCATCTAAAGGATATTTCCTCCTTCCCACTCCCATACAATATTGGTGACGTTCCGGGTCGAGACTGCCAACTGGAAAGCAGGCCTTGCTTATTCACTTTTATTACAGGAATCGTTTTTTCTGCAGTATTAACCAAAATGCATCGTTGCCAGTCTGAAGAAGGGCCTCAACCCAAAACGTCACCCACTCCTTCTCTCCAGAGATGCTGCCTGTCCCGCTGAGTTACTCCAGCATGTTGTGTCCAGCATCTGGGGAATAAATGGGCAGATCACACTTCAGGTCTTTACAAAGTTTCTTTAGAAAGAACAGAGGGGGCAGACACACCTCCATCCATATAAACGGGACTGAGGTGGAGCGGGTCTCCAACTACAAATTCCTCGGGGTACACATCTCGGAGGATCTGTCCTGGTCCCTCAACACCTCCAAGCTGATCAAAAAGGCGCAGCAGCGCCTTTACTTCCTGAGGAGGCTCAAAAAAGCCCACCTGTCCCCCCAGATCCTGACCAACTTTTACCACTGTACGATCGAAAGCATCCTGACCACCTGCTTTACGGTATGGTACAGCAGTTGCACGATAGCAGACAGGAAGGCACTACAACGGGTGGTGAAAACCGCCCAGTACATCATCGGTGCCCCGCTCCCTGCCATGGATGCCCTCCATCGAAAACGGTGTCTGAGACGGGCCGGGAAGATCATCAAAGACCCCTCCCACCCTAACCATGGACTGTTTGCCCTCCTACCATCAGGGAGGCGGTACAGGAGCCTCAGGTCCCGCACTAGTAGGATGAGGAACAGCTTCTCCAACAACACCATCACACTGCTGAACTCGGAGTCCCGCCGATAGATTTCTCCAGTCTCTCCGTCCACATTGCCTGCATTCTGTATTTATTTCTACATTGCTATTACTACAAACTGACGCTAAACTGCATTTCGTTGTACCCATACTTGTAACTGTGCAATGACATTAAAGTTGAATTGAATTGAATTGAAGGTCGAGACCCTTCTTCAGACGGGTAACTTGATGCATTTTGATTCATCCTGCAGAAAAATGATTATTGTAATAAATGAGAATTAGCAAGGCCTGGTTTCTTGTTTGCAGTATAAATGTAGACAAAACAAAGAATCGGGAGCATTTACTGGCAAATTGGCCCGGGACCAGCAGCTTCCCAGTGCAATAAGAAAATCACACTTTGCTATTTGCCAACTGTTGTCTTCACGTCTGTACGGATAAAGTAAGCTTTTGGAATCTCCTCAAACGACTGCAAGAAATGCAATTAACAGATACTCACAAAAGGTAACTAATTCTTTTTGGGAAATGGCCAGATTTGTGGGCTTGCTTCCCTCCTTGAATAACGTTTTCTTAAAACTATTGCAAATGATCAAAGACATCCAAATGATGCTGAACTAATTTCCTGCTTAAAATTCTTTGTTTTCTTTTAACTGCATTTAAGGTTTAGTTGACTTTAGTTTCGTGTAGTTTAGTGATACAGGGTGGGAACGGGTCCTTCGACCAGCGATCCCCGTACACCAGCTCTACACACACAGAAGCCAATTAACCTACAAACCTGCACGTCTTTGGGAAGCGGGAGGAATCCGGAACAGCAGGAAAAAGCCCACGTGATCCCAGGGAGAATGTACAAACTCCATAAAGTCAGCACCCTTGGTCAGGATCGAACCTGGATCTCTGGCGCTGTGAGACTAATCTCTACTGCTGTGTTCTGCCTGTGGCCGTTGCTTTATAAACAGCAAGGTTAAAGCAAGACATTGAATCCGGTTTCATCATGACCGACTAAGTAATTTGTTTTAGCAATGACTTGGCAGATTAAATATTCTCCTTTTATTTATTTCCTGTGAGTTTCCCATCAGAAATGGATTACCAGATATCACAGCTCAATATGCACTGAAACAAGCAGCAGTATCAATGGATTACAGTATAGTACAGAGCGTTCATGCATTGACAAGTGTTTAAGTACGCAGCCTGCCAGGGAAGCAAAGGAATTTAAGTTCAGTTAATAATTTAGAATTATTTTGAACATCCTGTCAGTGGGGAAGCAAACACAAAATTACCGTATTGTTGCTAAAACCACATTAAGTTCATTAATGTCCTTCAGAGTAAATCATCTGCTCCTGTTCCTGTTCTAGACCCTTTGTTCAGGTTTTGGTCATAAGTGATAGGAGGAGAATTACGCCATTCAGCCCATCAAGTCTACTCCGCCGTTCAATCATGGCTGATTGAATCAACTCTCCCTCTTAACCCCATTCTCCTGCCTTCTTCCCATAAGTTCACCAAACACCACAGCCCCACCAGGCTCAGAGTGGGTCGCCCTGAACCGGCTCTGTACAGGGGTCGGCTGGTTCAACGCCAACATGCATCGCTGGGGGCTGTGTTCATCGGCTGTGTGTGTGTGTGTGTGTGTGTGTGTGTGGAGCAGACCAGCAAACAGCGCAGCACGTCATTTTCGACTGCACTGTCCTCCGCCCCCCTCTGGTGGAGGGGTAGACCTCACGATCCTCGACAACAGCAAATTGAACTGGCTACAGTGCCTGGAGGGCGTTACATAACCTCTGCTGCCTCAAACGCAAGAAGAAGATAGGTTTAAGTTTAACTTTATTATTGTCATCTGCAGTGAAAAGCTTTGTCTTGCATGCTAACCAAACAGTTCAGATAATACTGTACATAAAAATAATCAAGTCAAACTAAATGCCAATAGATAGAGGAAAGGTGAAGATACATGGTTCAGAATATAGCTCTCAGCATTGTAGCACATCAGTTCCATAGACAGAGTCCAATATCCACATGTGGTCATATGTCATAAGTGATAGAAGTATAATTAGGCCATTCGGCCCATCAAGTCTACTCCGCCATTCAATCATGGCTGATCTTTCTCTCCTAACTCCATTCTCCTGCCTTCTCCCCATAACCTCGGACACCTGTATTAATCAAGAATCAATATATCTTTGCCTTAAAAATATCCACTGATGGCATCCACTGCCTTCTGTGGCAAAGAATTCCACAGATTCACAGATTAAAGACATTTCTTCTCATTTCTTTCATAAAAGAACATCCTTAAATTCTGAGGCTACGACCTCTAGTCCTAGACTCTCCCACAAGTGGAAACATCCTATCATCATCCACTCTATCCAAGCCTTTCACTATTCTATATGTTTCAATGAGGTCCCCCCCCCCTCATTCTAAACTCCAGAGAGTACAAGACCAGTACTGACAAATGCTCATCATAGGTTAACCTACTCATTCCTGGGGTGGAAGTGAATCGGACAGTATCCCAGATTTTCAAATGATCATTAAAGGCCTAATAACAGAGGGTAAGAAGGTGGTTGTCTCTGAAATGGCAGAGCATGCAATCAGATCAAGGACGACCAGAAATGAGCTGTAAATGCTGGACTTGTTGATAATGCCCAAATTCTGAAAAATGCATAGTTTAGTTCAGTTTCGAGATATAGAATGGAAACAGAGTCCTCACCAACCAGTGATCACCCCTTACTCTAGTTCTATCCTACACACTAGGGACAATTTACATTACCCTACAAACCTGTGTAAGAAAGAACTGCAGATGTTGGTTTAAATCGAAAGTAGACACAAAATGTACAATAAAGTACGATTGAACCATTGACTATTGAAGAGAGCATCATGCAGAAGGGAACACAGTAAGGTTAATGGCGTCAGAACTGATAATAGAGATAAAAATGGTGTTATGGTGCGGAGAAAATGGTGATAGGTGTGGTTTGTTGGAGGGAGGGAGAGAGAGGAGGAGTGAAATGCAGAAGCGATTAAGTGAAGTGCTAATACATGCTAAGAAATCTCTTGAGAAAGTATGGGCGGCACTGTGGCACAGTGGTAGAGTTGCTGCTTTACAGCACCAGCGACCCGGGTTCGATCCTGACCACGGGTGCTGTCCATACGGAGTTTGTACATTCTCCCTGTGACCATGTGTGTTTTCTCCGGGTGCACTGGTTTCCTGTGTAGGAAAGAACTGCAGAAGCTGGTTTAAATCGGAAGTAGACACAAAATGCTGGAGTGACTCAGTGGGACTGGCAGCATCTCTGGTGAGAAGGAACGGGTCATAGAAACATAGAAACAGAGAAACATAGAAAATAGGTGCAGGAGTAGGCCATTCGGCCCTTTGAGCCTGCACCGCCATTCAATACGATCATGGCTGATCATCCAACTCAGTATCCTGTACCTGCCTTCTCTCCATACCCCCTGATCCCTTTAGCCACAAGGGCCACATCTAACTCCCTCTTAAGTATAGCCAATGAACTGGTCTCAACTACCTTCTGTGGCAGAGAATTCCACAGATTCACCTCTCTCTGTGTGAAAAATGATTTTCTCATCTTGGTCCTAAAAGACTTTCCCCTTATCCTTAAACTGTGACCCCTTGTCCTGGACTTCCCCAACATCGGGAACAATCTTCCTGCATCTAGCCTGTCCAACCCCTTAAGAATTTTGTAAGTCTCTATAAGATCCCCCCTCAATCTTCTAAATTCCAGCGAGTACTCGCTGAGTCTATCCAGTCTTTCTTCATATGGAAGTCCTGCCATCCCAGGAATCAGTGGTGAACCTTCTCTGTACTCCCTCTATAGCAAGAATAGGTGATGTTTTGGGTCGAGACACTTCTTCAGACCTACAAACCAGTATGTCTTTGGAATGTGGGAGGAAAAGCAGAGCATGCAGAGAAAATCCATGTGGTCATGGGATGAAGGTACAAACTCTGTACAGACAGCAACAGTAGTCAGGATCGAACCCAGGTCTCTGGCACTGTAAGACAACAACTCTACCACTGTGCCACCGTGCAGCCTTTGATTTATAAAAGCAAAATTGTGCCGCCCATTGTTCCCCACACCATCTCTTGAGGCCAGTTCGTTGGTTATATTTAAGAGGGAGTTAGATGTGCCCCTTGTGGCTAAAGGGATCAGGGGGTATGGAGAGAAGGATACTGCAGTTGTACAGGGTCTTGGTGAGGCCACACCTGGAGTATTGTGTACAGTTTTGGTCTCCTAATCTGAGGAAAGACATTCTTGCCATAGAGGGAGTACAGCGAAGGTTCACCAGACTGATTCGTGGGATGGCAGGACTTCCATATGAAGAAAGACTGGATAGACTCGGCTTGTACTCGCTGGAATTTAGAAGATTGAGGGGTGATCTCATAGAGACTTACAAAATTCTTAAGGGGTTGGACGGGCTAGATGCAGGAAGATTGTTCCCGATGTTGGGGAAGTCCAGGACAAGGGGTCACAGTTTAAGGATAAGGGGGAAGTCTTTTAGGACCGAGATGAGAAAATCGTTTTTCACACAGAGAGTGGTGAATCTGTGGAATTCTCTGCCACAGAAGGTAGTTGAGGCCAGTTCATTGACCATATTTAAGAGGGAGTTGGATGTGGCCCTTGTGGCTGAAGGGATCAGGGGGTATGGAGCGAGGCAGGTACAGGATACTGAGTTGGATGATCAGCCATGATCATATTGAATGGCTGTGCAGGCTCGAAGGGCCGAATGGCCTACTCCTGCACCTATTTTCTATGTTTTTATGTTTCTATGTTGACCATCACAGTCAGTTACTGTGTGTTAATTTTATTAGCATTTTTGTTTTGAAATCATTTTTATTAGAAGCGTAAACACATAATAACAACACGGTTTGTTGATCAATTATATTCATGCAAAGCTTCTGTTCTTTTTTTTAGAATATTTTGAAAGATAGAACTGAAAAGAAAGGTCTAACACTAATAGAGAGAATTTTATTAGCAGTTTGGTAAATCATACAATTAACTTGATTTTCAGGCAGAGTTGCTCTTGTATCGTTACGTCCTCGGGAAGTTTGGTTTTATGCTATGCTCAGTAGAGACCTTGCTCAGTTCTTCCACCTAGTGATGTTCATGTTGATTATAACAGCAAGCCAGAACACCTGCTTTTCACTAAAAATGTACCTGATGGAAATTGTTTCAGCGGTAGCTCATGAGTGCAACACGTTTGTGTAAAAATACACCAAAATCAATAGGTTGTGGGTTTGCTTGTATCATCGTGAACACAGGAGGTTCATCATATTCGCTGGGCCACCAGTTGGAGGTGTAAGGTGTAAGGAAGCTAAAAATGTCACAGGAAAGACAGTTCTCATAAGGTAGCTGACAAACCATTTACTCTGCCGCATTTCGAAACACAATATGGACGCTCCAGCATGTTTGCTGTCTCAGATGGGAAAATCTAGAAAAGGAGAAAATTACTACTCGAGAAAAAATGAAGTTTTGTAACCTCAGGGTCATCATGCTGTAGATAAAGTGATTGAGATGCTTTCATTGTTTATGGCCCCTAAAGTACCCCCGCAAATGTTCAATAGAGTCATTGAGTCATACAGTGTGGAAACAGGCCTGTCAGCCCAACTTTCCCACGCCAACCAACATGTCCCATCCACACTAGTCCCACCTGGCCTATAACCTATCCTCCCCATGCACCAGTCCAAATATCTCTTGAATATTATGATAGGACCTGCCTCAACTACCACCTCTGGCAGCTCGCTCTATATACCCATCGCCCTTTGTGTAAAAAGGTTGAACATTTTGACACTAACGCGGAGTAGTGCATTTCTACAACCAAATCAGGTAGTCTTTGACTTGTGTTTATTGAATCCCCGAACGAAATCATGTTCCAGAATGAATGAAGTCATTGAAATAACTACTGCAGGAACTGTAAGCTGTCTCTGGCGCTGTGAGGCAGCAGCTCTACTAGAGTATTGTTACTCTACAATAAAGTACCATCGAAACATTGACCATTGAAGACAGCATCCTGCAGAGGGGAACACGGTTCAGGTTAATGTGTCAGCATCAGAACTGGTAATAGAGATAAAAATGGTGTTATGGTGCAGAGAAAATGGTGATAGGTGTGGTTTGTTGGAGGGAGGGAGAGAGAGAAGGAAAGATGTCAGGTTGTAGTGAAAGGCAGAAGAGATCAAGTGAAGTGCTAATACATGCTAATGAATCGCTTGAGAAAGTATGGGTGGCACAATGGCACAGCGGTAGAGTTGCTGCTTTACAGCACCAGAGACCCGGGTTCGATCCTGACCGCGGGCGCTGTCTATACGGAGTTTGCACGTTCTCCCTGTGACCGTGTGTATTTTCTCCGGGTGCTCTGGTTTCCTCCCACACTTCAAAGATGTACAGGTTTGTATGGTTAATTGGCTTTGGTAGAAAAGTTGTAAATTGTCCTTAGTTTATAGGATAGTGTTAAGGGCCTGTCCCACTTAGGCGATTTTTCAGGCGACTACAGGCGACTGCCGCAAACTTTTCAACATGTTCGGCGACAGTGGCGACAATTTTTGCTGTTGTAGGTTGTCGTAGGTGCCTATAGTTATATTCGGATTTAATAGAGATCGCCATAATGTGAGTTTAGCACCGAACAATGTTTCACATCTCGTCGAACCTTCTAATATCAGATTTCTAACATTCACTTTTAATTCCCTTTGAAATCTTAAACAAATATTATCCATGTGTGCCTTTAGACTAGACTTTACTTTAGACTTTAGAGGTACAACGTTGAAAATAGCCCCATCGAGTCCATGCCAGCCAGCGATCACCCTGTCCATACACTAAAGTGTATTAATGGTCCGCACACTTAGGCACTGCCAGGGACTAATCTGTACGTCTTTGGAGTGTGGGAGGAAACCGAAGATCTCAGAGAAAACTCACGCTGTCACGGGGAGAACGTACAAACTCCGTACAGACAGCACCCCTAGTCGGGATCAAACCCGGGTCTCCGGTGCTGCAAGCGCTGTAAGGCAGCAATTCTACCGCTGCGCCACCGTGCCACACAGATGGACACAAAAAGCTGGAGTAACTCAGCGGGACTGGCAGCATCACTGGAGAGAAGGAATGGGTGACATTTCAGGTCTGACGAAGAGTCACTAGTGGTTGGGGGGGGGGGGGGGGGGGGCGCTGCGAGATGGCTGCCCTGCCAGCAGCGTGTTCGTTATTTCGACTGTTTTTGTTTTTTTAGTGTGTCCAAATGTTTGTTTTAATGTTTTTTGGTATGTCTTATGTGGGTGGGGTGGAAAGGGGGGAACCACTTTCGGTCGCCTCCTCGACGGAGAGGCGCCTTTTCCATGTCACCTCCCTTGGGGCCTAACAGCATGGATTGGAGCGGCTTTTCCCGGAGTTGGGCCCGGAGTTTCAGCAGCGGCCGCAGCGTGGACTTTCCATCGCGGAGCAAGCGAACCATTGCCGAGGGTCGACAGAGAGCAGTGCTCCAATCGCTGATCCGCTGTTACATCCTGAAATCGCGGTCTGTGGAGTTTCTAGCCACAGGGATCCCCGGAGAAGAGCTCCGACCGCCGGCCTGCGACCTATAACATCCTGAAGCCGCGGTCTCCGGTAAGAGAGTGCCGATTCGGGACCTCCAAGCCGCGGAGTGTGTTTGACCGGCCGGTACATCGGGCTGTCCGTAGCGGCGACTACGGAGGGTTCATGGCCCCGACCACGGGTGAACAAGGAGGAACCCTGACTGAACTTTGTTGCCTTCCACCACAGTGAAGAATGCTGTGGTGGATGTTTGTGTTAAATCTTATTGTGTATTGTGTGTTCTTTTTTAATTAACCGCTGCTGGCAAATTCATTTCACTGCACCTTCGGGTGTATGTGACGAAAACATTTGGCTGACTTTGACTTTGACTCCTTCAGACTAAGAGTCAGGGGAGAGGGAGACATAGAGTTATGGAAGGGTAAAACGCGAGATATTTATATTGATGTCGATAGAGAACTGACTGGCAGACAGGAAGCAAAGAATAGGAGTGAACGGGTCCTTTTCAGGATGGCAGACAGTGACTAGTGGGGTGCCGCAAGGCTCAGTGCTGGGACCCCAGCTATTTACAATATACATTAATGATTTGGATGAGGGAATTAAATGCAACATCTCGAACTTTGCGGATGACACGAAGCTGGGGGGCAGTGTTAGCTGTGAGGAGGATGCTAGGAGGCTGCAGGATGACTTGGATAGACTGGGTGAGTGGGCAAATGCATGGCAGATGCAGTATAATGTGGATAAATGTGAGGTTATCCACTTTGGTGGCAAAAACAGGAAGGTAGGCTATTATTTGAATAGTGACCGATTAGGAAAAGGGGAGATGCAGCGAGACCTGGGTGTCATGGTACATGGAAAGTAGGCATGCAGGTGCAGCAGGCTATGAAGAAAAACAAATGGTATGTTGGCATTCATAGCAAAAGGATTTGAGTACAAGAGCAGGGAGGTTCTACTTCAGTTGTACAGGGTCTTGGTGAGGCCACACCTTGAGTATTGCGTTCAGTTTTGGTCTCCTAATCTGAGGAAAGACATTCTTGCCATAGAGGGAGTACAGAGAAGGTTCACCACTGATTCCTGGGATGGCACGACTTCCATATGAAGAAAGACTGGATAGACTTGGCTTGTACTCGCTGGAATTTAGAAGATTGAGGGGTGATCTCATAGAGACTTACAAAATTCTTAAGGGGTTGGACAGGCTAGATGCAGGAAGATTGTTCCCGATGTTGGGAAAGTCCAGGACAAGGGGTCACAGTTTAAGGATAAGGGGGAAGTCTTTTAGGACCGAGATGAGAAATCGTTTTTCACACAGAGAGTGGTGAATCTGTGGAATTCTCTGCCACAGAAGGTAGTTGAGGCCAGTTCGTTGGCCATATTTAAGAGGGAGTTGGATGTGGCCCTTGTGGCGGAAGGGATCAGGGGTTATGGAGAGAAGGCAGGTACAGGATACTGAGTTGGATGATGAGCCATGATCATATTGAATGGTGGTGCAGGCTCGAAGGGCCGAATGGCCTGCTCCTGCACCTAATTTCTATGTTTCTATGAGATCAAAGGTGATGAATATAAGGAGCGGTTGGGCAAACTTTTATCACAATCTCTGGAGCGTCAGAGGTTGAGAGGAGACGTCTATCAGAAGTTTATAAAATTATGAGAGGCATAAATACGATAGACGGTTGGAATCTTTCTCCCAGGGTAGAAATGTCAAATATTGGAAGAAATAGTTTTAATGAGAGAGGAGCAAAGATTAAAATAAATGGGCGGGGCGTGTTTATTTGAATAGGGGGAGGTGGGTTCCTGGAAACCACTGCCAGCAGTGATGGTGGAAAAGCAGATACGATAATGGTGTTTGAGAGGCTTTAAGATGGGCACGTGGATATGCAGAGAATGGAGGAATGTGGGTCGTGTGTGGGTTAAATTAATTTGGTATCCAGTTCGGCACAGGCGTTTTGGGCCAATGGACCTGTTCCTTTGCTGCACTGCTTTGCTTTATGCTAACCAAGGCTTCTATAAGCCTAACTCAGAAAGAGCAAGCACACAAAAATGCCTCAGGTATTTTGAATTGCATTAATGTGCATAACCCATAATAAGAAATAATAAAGGCTCGAGCATTATCCACAATAGCGCGTTGTCACCTACAGGAATCAAAAACGCATTAGTGACCCCATTAAATATCGATACATTAATTTTCATGTGAAATAAAGTTTAAAGAACGTGTATTACCTAAATAACAGTCATCAAACTAGGGGCTAAAACAGCAAAAAACTATTGCATGACAGATAATCATACATAATCAGTTCAATGCAATTCCTGATGTGATTTGAATTGCTGTAATGGGCAGAAAATCACGGGCTATGAAGGTTTGCACATTATGTGACTTGGATTCTTACTTTGGGACCAACAGTGGCACTTGGAATTTTTATCGCTATCCATTGTCTGGAACTTCAGTACTGGTCTGGGAGGGAATCCAGAAATCAGAGGAGCAAGTGGACTTGGTGCAGGATTCCCAAAAAGTGAATATGCAGTAAGTCAATCGGTAGTAAAGAAAGCAAACTCAATGCTCGCATTTATTTCAAGACAGCTTGTGTACAAAAACAGGGATGCAATGCTGAAACTCTATGAAGTGCTGGTAAGGCCGCATTTGGAATATTGTGAGCAATTTTGGGCACCGTATCTGAGGAAGGATGTGCTGGCTCTGGAGAGGGTCCAGAGGAGGTTTTCAAGAATGATCCCAGGAATGAGTATGATGAGCATTTGTCGGCACTGGGCCTGTACTCGCTGGAGTTTAGAAGAATGAGGGGGGACCTCATTGAAACATATAGAATAGTGAAAGGCTTGGATAGAGTGGATGTAGGGAGGATGTTTCCACTAGTGGACGAGAAGTCATAGCCTCAGAATTAAAGAACATTCTTTTAGGAAGGAGATGAGGAGACATTTATTTAGTCAGAGGGTGGTGAATCTGTGGAATTATTTGCCGCAGAAGGCTGCAGAGGCCAAGTCAATGGATATTTTTAAGGCAGAGATAGATTTTTGATTAGTACTGGTCTCAGAGGTTATGGGGAGAAGACAGGAGACTGGGGTTAGGAGGGAGAGATAGATCAGCCAGAATAGACTTGATGGGCCAAATGGCCTAATTCTACTGCTATCACCTATGACCTTACGACCTTCAGGATGTTGTTCTGGTGATTCTAAATCAGAAGGTCAGATGGACGGTTTCTAGTCCTTGGAATCAAGATGCAGCAGATTCCAATCAAGGAACCTGCCGATTGTAGTGAACATAAATGACATGATTGTTAACCTCCATGATTTCCCCACCATTTCTTGCTGATTTAACAAGACGACTGCTGAGAGAACGTTATAACCGTAGGAAAAACATACAGAAACAAATTAACGTCGTGTTTATTCCAATCACTGGGTGGAAACAGGGCCAGAAGACTTAAAACATGGGTGGCACAGCGGTACAGTTGCTGCCTTACAGCGCTTGCAGCGCCAGAGACACAAGTTCGATCCCGACTACGGGTGCTGTCTGTACACGGTTTGTAAGTTCTCCCCATGATCATATGGGTTTTCTCCAAGATCTTCGGATTCCTCCCACACTCCAAAGACGTACAGGTTTGTAGGTTAGTTGGTTCGGTACAAGTGTAAATTGTCCCCAGTGTGTGGAGGGTAGTGTTAGTGTTTGAAGGAATCGTGTGGTGATGTTGCTAAATGGTGGCAAGTGACGTACTGTTTGTTGCTGCTGTTATAGATGCCTTGCTTTAACATGCCTTGGGGTTACTGTAGTGCATGTAGAATTGGGTGGCATGGTGGCGCAGCTGGTAGTGTTGCTGCCTCTCAAAGATCTGGGTTCAATCCTTCATTAGTTCATAAGTGATAGGAGCAATATTAGGCCATTCGGCCCATCAACTCACCACCACCACCATTCGATCATGGCTGATCTATCTCTCCCTCCTAACGCCATTCTCCTGCCTTCTCCCCATAACCCCTGACACCCGTACTACTCACGGATCCTGACCTCGAGAGCTTGCTTTGCGGAGTTTGCACGTTCTCTCTGTGACCGCGTGGGTTTCCTCCTGGTGTTCCGGTCTCCTCCCACAACCCGAAGACATGTGGATTTGCAGGTTAATTAGCCCTCTGTAAGCTGCCCCTAGTGTGTAGGGAGTGGATGCAAACATGGGATAACATGGAACCGAGGGGAATGGGTGATAGGTGGATGGAGTAGATCCGGAGGGCCGAAGGGCCTGTTTCCATGCAATATCTCTAAACCAAACCATACTAATCAGGCAATCAGTCCATATGAAATACACGTTGGAGTTCAAGAGTATATGTAAGGACCTGTTGCGAATTTTTGGACTGTACTTCAGGCAAGTGGTAATCCACCAGGCAAAAGGAATAGAAGTGTGAAAACGCACATCTCCAGATTCGGGGACAGTTTCTTTCCAACTGTTATCAGGCAATTGACTCATCCTACATCAACCAGCGAACAATCCTGATTACTATCTACCTCGTTGGTGACCCTATGATCGGACTTTGCTGGCTTTACCTTGCACTAAACGTGATTCCCTTATCATGTATCTCTGCACTGTAAATGGCTCGATTGTAAACCTGTGTTGTTTTTTCACAGACTGTGGACGCACACAACAAAAGTTTTTCACTGTACCTCGGTACACGTGACAATAAACTAAACTAAACTAAACTAAACTTGAATCGGGCGTTATTTTGCACTAAACGTTATTCCCTTTATCTTGTATCCTGTAAACTGTGGTCGGCCTGATTGTAAACATGTATAGTCTTTCCACTGACAGGATAGCATGCAACAAAAAAGCTTTTCACTGTACCTTGGTAGACGTGACAATAAACTAAACTAAAGCTAAACCACAGCTGAACTTTACGATACGTTTATGGAAATGATGTGAAAGTCCAAGGTGCATAGTTGGTTACAGCTTGTGGAATTCACAGAAGTCAGTGGAGGCCAATTCACTGGGTGTTTTCAAGAGAGAGTTGGATATGGCTCTTAGGGCTAATAGAATCAAGCGATATGGGGAGAAAGCAGGAATGGGGTACTGATTTTGGATGATCAGCCATGATCGTATTGAATGGCGGTGCTGGCTCGAAGGGCCGAATGGCCTACCTCTGCACCTATTGTCTATGTTTCTATTTCTCTATGTTTCCAACGCTTCTGAACATCTCACGGTGAATGAAACAACATTGAAATGGCAATGAAAAACATTAAACAAATGTAACTACTTCATTCTTTCCGACAGGCCTACAATCCCTTTTCAAAAAGATTGAGTTTACTGATTTTGCACAAATTAGCAGATGCATTAGTACATTGGGGCTTCAAATTAGGCTCCTTTTGTTTCGTTTTTGTTTGGTTTGGAGATACAGCATAGGAACAGGCCCTTCAACCCACCAAGTCCATGCCGACCACTGGTCACCCATCGATACAAGGGTGGTGGGTGTATGGAACAAGCTGCCAGAGGAGGTGGTTGAGGCTGGGACTATCCCAACGTTTAAGAAACAGTTAGACAGGTACATGGATAGGACAAGTTTGGAGGGATGTGTACCAAGTGCAGGCAGGTGGAACTAGTGTAGCTGGGACATGTTGGCCGGTGTGGGCAAGTTGGGCCGAAGGGCCTGTCTCCACACTGTATCACTCTACGACCCTATGAAATGTGTCGGAAAGAACAACAGATGCTGGTTTAAACCGTAGATAGACACAACATTTATTGCCAACCCGCAGGTCTTTTGGGATGTGGGAGGAAGCAGGAGCACCCGGAGGAAAGCCAGGCGGTCACAGGGAGAGAATGCAAACTCCACATAGACAGTACCCGAGGTCAGCATGGAACCTGAGTCTCTGTCGCCGTGAGGTAGCAGCTCTACCTGCCGCACCACTGTGCTGCCTATTGTGAGGCTCCAGTCTGCAAACTGCGATCATTCATCGCCAGGCAAGTGAACCCTGTTCCATCACTGACTAATAGGGAGGCGCAGTGGCAGAGACACAGCACCAGAGACCCGAGTTCGATTCTGACCATGGGTGCTGTCTGTACGGAGTTTATATACGTTTTCCTCGTGACCGCGTGGGTTTATTCCCGATGCTCCGGTTTCCTCCCACACTCCAAAGACGTGCAGGATTGTCGGTTAATTTGGCTTCGCTAAGAATTGTAAATTGTAAAGTGGATCACAAGCATGTCTGAGACGCTACATCTCGAAGATATGAGACTCGTCTTAGCAGGAAAATCAGAGCAATTTTTAAAGATATGGTCTCCTTTCATCGATTCATTACAAGCATAGTATGGTGCAACACAACTTCGGAATTAAACTGATTTAAGGACAGGGCGATGGGTGGGGTGAGAAACGAATTAGATATATTCACACCTTTTTTCTTATTATTACAGGTCTTTTTTTTCTTATTATTTTTCGTTTTTGTCTTTTTATTTTCTTGTAAGTTTTTATTTAGTCACTCTTTCACTCTCTCCCTTACTTGCCCTTTTTCTCTTTTTCTATTTCATTTTTGTCAAAATTAAAATGGAAGATGTACAATAAATGTATTTTGTCATACTACTGTACATTGCTTCTAATAAAAATATTATTAAAGAATTGTAAATTGTCCCTGGTGCATAGGAAGGTGTTCGTGTCGGCGGACATAATGGGCCAAAGGGCCTGTTTCCACGCTGTATCTCTAAACTAAAACTAATTGGAAAGGAATTGTCAGCGTTGTGTTTGGCACAGTGGGGTGAATGTAGACTTCCTGCAGGCTCCAGATCCCAACAACATATCTCAACTACCGCTGGGACATAATATTGCTGCATTCCTGATTGTAATCTTCTGCAGACCATGCTAGAATTTCGCTCTGCTCATCCTGGAGGCAGTAACAAATGAAGAACAGCATCCTGGCTGTACATTCACATGACATTTCTAATGAGGGTTCTGTCGGAAATGGTAGAGAGAGAGAGAGAGTTTGATGTTCACATTTGTGAGATCTGCCCTGCTCACAACTTACTCAAGTTGCCGAAAATTCAGGCCATATTTTTTGAATTGCATTCCTTCTGATTTTTAGAAACTTAAACCGATGAGTTCATGAGGGGGATAGATCGGGTAGACGTATAGCGTCTCTGTCCCAGAGTAGGGTAATCAAGGACCAGAGGACATAGTTTTAAGCTGAGGGAGAAAAGATTTAACAGGAACCTGAGGAGTAACCTTTTCACACATAGGGTGGTGGGTGCATGGAATGAGCTGCTGAAGGAGGTAGTTGAGGGAGGGATGAACTGTACACTGCAAGGGCCAGGAAGTGAGTGGGTAAGATCATCTCCGACCTCTCTCACCCTGGCCACAAACTCTTTGAAACACCTCTGGAAGGTGACTCCGGACTGTCAAAACTGCTACAGCCAGACGTACAGTGGCTTGCAAAAGTATTCATACCCCTTGAACTTTTCCACATTTTGTCACGTTACAACCACAAACGTAAATGTATTTTATTGGGGCTTTATGTGATAGACCAACACAAAGTGGCGCATAATTGTGAAGTGGAAGGAAAATGATACATGGTTTTCAAATTTTTTTACAAATAAAAAACTGAAAAGTGTGGGGTGCAAAAGTATTCAGCCCCCTTTACTCTGATACCCCTAAATAAAATCCAGTGCAACCAATTGCCTTCAGAAGTCACCTAATTAGTAAATAGAGTCCACTTGTGTGTAATCTAATCTCAGTATAAATACAGCTGTTCTGTGAAGGCCTTAGAGGTTTGTTAGAGAACATTAGTGAACAAACAGCATCATGAAGCCCAAGGAACACACCAGACAGGGTTTTATCAGGGATAAAGTTGTGGAGAAGTTTAAAGCAGGGTTAGGTTATAAAAAAATATCCCAAGCTTTGAACATCTCACGGAGCACTGTACACTGCAAGGGCCAGGAAGCGAGCGGGTAAGATCATCTCTGACCTCCATCATCCGAAAATGGAAAGCGTATGGCACAACTGCAAACCTACCCAGACATAGCCGTCCATCTAAACTGACAGGCCGGGCAAGGAGAGCATTGATCAGAGAAGCAGCCAAGAGGCCCATGGTAACTGGAGGAGCTGCAGAGATCCACAGCTCAGGTGGGAGAATCTGTCCACAGGACAACTATTAGTCGTGCACTCCACAAATCGGGTCTTTATGGAAGAGTGGCAAGAAGAAAGCCATTGTTGAAACAAAGCCATAAGAAGTCCCGTTTGCAGTTTGCCACAAGCCATGTGGGGGACACAGCAAACATGTGGAGGAAGGTGCTCTGGTCTGATGAGACCAAAATTGAAGTTTTTGGCCTAAATGTAAAACGCTATGTGTGGCAGAAAACTAACACTGCACATCACCCTGAACACACCATCCCCACTGTGAAACATGGTGGTGGCAGCATCATGCTGTGGGGATGCTTTTCTTCAGCAGGGACAGGGAAGCTGGTCAGAGTTGATGGGAAGATGGATGGAGCCAAATACAGGGCAATCTTGAAAGAAAACCTGTTAGAGTCTGCAAAAGACTTGAGACTGGGGCGGAGGTTCACCTTCCAGCAGGACAACGACCCTAAACATACAGCCGGAGCTACAATGGAATGGTTTAGATCAAAGCATATTCATGTGTTAGAATGGCCCAGTCAAAGTCCAGAGCTAAAACCAATTGAGAATCTCTGGCAAGACTTGAAACTTGCTGTCACAGACGCTCTCCATCCAATCTGACTGAGCTTGAGCTATTTTGCAAAGAAGAATGGGCAAAAATGTCAGTCTCTAGATGTGCAAAGCTGGTAGAGACATACCCCAAAAGACTTCTGGTTCTACAAAGTATTGACTCAGGGGGGCTGAATACTTTTGCACGCCACACTTTTCAGTTGTTTATTTGTAATAAAATTTGGAAACCATGTATCATTTTCCTTCCACTTCACAATTATGCACCACTTTGTGTTGGTCTAATACATAAAATCCCAATAAAATTTAAGTTTGTGGTTGTAACGTGACAAAATGTGGAAAAGTTCAAGGGGTATGAATACTTTTGCAAGCCACTGTAAAACAGCTTCTTCCCACGAGTAGTAGCTCTACTCAATAACCAAAAACCTGTAGCCTCCTTTTGCTCTGGTATTTTATTTCATTCATATGTTTAATCAATAATGTTTTGTTGTTATTTTTTTTATGTTTTATGTGTCATTCCTAACTGTCACTGTATGTCATGTTGTCACTTGCGGGCGGAGCACCAAGGCCAATAAACGTATTCATTCATTCATTCATTTATACTATCGCAACGTGTAAGAAACATTTGGACAGGTACAAGGATAGGACAGTTTTTGAGGGATATAGGCCAAACGCAGGACAAGTGCAGATGGGACATGTTGGCCGGTGTGGGCACGTTGGGCCTGTTTTCACACTATGACTCTATGATTCTATAATCATAATGATCTTACCACAGTTAGAAGTACAGATTCCTAATATACTAGTTCCCTCAAATTTTGACCTTTTCATCCTTGCTGTGGAACAAGCTGACAAAGGTGGCAATTGAGGCAGGTACTATAATAACATTTGAAAGACACTTTAAGAAGTACATGGAAAGGAAAGGTTTAGAGGGATATGGGGCAAATGTGGCCAACTGGGACTAACTTAACAAGGGGCATCTTGGTTGACATGGATGAGTTGGGCCGAAGGGCCTATTTCTGTGCTATATGACTTTATCACGCTACAGGACTCTATTTCTCAATCTTGCATAAACATGAAAGACACAACATGCTGGAGTAACTCAGCAGGTCAGGCTGAACATGAATAGGTGATATTTCGGGTCAGACCCAAAACATCACCTATCCATATTCTCCTGGGATGCTGCCTGATTTGCTCAGTTACTCCAGCATTTTGTGTCTTTCCTTGATAAAGCAGCGTCTGCAGTTCCTTGATTCCACATTCCATAAACAGAATAGGAAATCCTTGTTCACAAAACAAAACAAGTAAACTGCCCCTTGTGTGTAGAGGCAGTCACGGTGGCGCAGCGGTAGAGTTACTGCCTTACAGCGCTTGCAGCACCGGAGACCCGGGTTCGATCCCGACTACGGGTGCTGTCTGTACAGAGTTTGTACGTGACCCGCGTGGGTTTTCTCCTAGGTCTTCATTTTCCTCCCACACGCCAAAGACATTTGTCGGTTAATTGTCTTGGTATAAGTGTAATGTAAATTGTTCCTGGTGAGTGTAGGATAGTGTGAGTGTGCGGGGATCGCTGGTCGGTGTGGACACGGTGGGCCAGAGGGCCTGTTTCCGCGCTGTATCTCCAAACTAAACTAAACTAAAAACAGGAAACTCTGGAAACAGGGACATACGGTACTGCGAATATTGCACATTTTAATAAAGCACAAAGGGTTGGAGAGAATGGACAGGCGACGTTTTGAGTTGGGACCCTTCTTCGCCCAGAGATGCTGCCTGACCTGCCGAGTTATTCTGGTACTTTGTTCACAAGTTCACAAGTTATAGGAGTAGAATTAGGCCTTTCGGCCCATCGAGTCTACTCCGCCATTCACTCATGGCTGATCTCTGCCTCCTAATCCCTTTTTCCTGCCTTCTCTCCATGACCCTTAACACCCTTCTAATCAAGAATATGTCCATCTCTGCCTTAAAAATATCCACTGACTTGGCCAATGGGTTCCACAGATTAACTACCCTCTGACTAAAGATGTTCCTCCTCACCTGCTTTCTAAAAGAGCGCCCTTTAATTCTGAGGCTATGACCTCTGGTACTAGATGCTCCCACCAGTGGAAACTTTCTTTCCATATCCACTCTCTCTATGCCTTTCATTATTCTGTAAAGTTTGGTGGAGGTCCCCCCCTCTAGAAGTTTGGTGGAGGTCCCCCCCTCTAGAAGGTCCCCCCCTCCAGCGAGTAGAGGCCCAGTGCTGTCAAACGCTCATCATATGCCAACCCACGTCATATGCTAACAACAGGCTCTTTAGCCCACCGAGTCAACGCCAACCAGCGATCCCCGCACTTTGTCTTTTGACGAAGGAAACAGACCATGTTAAGATCGATGTGATGAGCAACAGAGAAAATTACAATTGTCATTACATTTATCTTAAATAAGCACGCCAGCTGTCATAACTGTCAATCTTAAATAACCTAAACTTCATCCTTAACCGAAGAGCTAATCCACTATTGTGTGCTGGGTATAGACAAGGTCTAAAGAAAGATTGGAAAATCAAAGGAACGCTGTTATATGAAGATGCGTTATGCACTGGCATTTTGGTGAGTCTCGCAATTTATGCTGAATAAACCTCAATTGACACGCATCGTCACACATTAATGGCTTGGAGATTATTTGCAAATGAACTGATTTTTTAAAATTAAATTGGCCCATTTTAATTCTACGGCACTCTAGATTATAAACTACAAATCATTTCTGACTTATGTCTGTAAATGTTGCAAGCATAAGGTGCCAATTGAAAAGTGCCTGACATGAATACAGTGCCCAGAGTGAGACAAAACTCCCTATTTTACTTCGGAGTCACGTGAGTGACTATGTGAAGAAGCCCCGCCAGGCGCATGCGCGTCATTACGTCCGCGCGTGTCGCACTGAACGGGCTGGAGCGCACAGCTCCACCAGCGGGTAAGTAGCAACTTCTAAGGTAAGTGTTTTTAAAACTTTACTTAGTAGTATTTCCACTCCGTAAAGCTGGCTCGAGCAGTCAGTAGGAGTGGGGAGTTGGAGCTGTCACTTCCGAAGATCCGTCTTAGCGTGGGTCCAGGGATTCACCAATTTGATCGGGTCGGGAGATAAGTGCGGCAACGCCGGTTCCGATGCAGGGTGCCGTTTTACCGGCAGCAGTTAAAATAGCACGCTAATTTTCCCCACTAGCTCCATTGACAAAAGGCAGGCCAACTGGAATTTGCTTCAGAATGAGCCTGGTCCATCTGTTTATTTCCAAGGGTGCTAGCAGACTGAGGCTGCTCCTAGCCATGAAAAGGCAAATATAAAGTCACAGACCTGGGTTCGCTGACAACAACGGTGACTCTTTCCCTGATCATACAAGACTGTGGGGGAGGTTGGGAACATGCAACTGATGCTCCAACCTTCATTACATAAGGGTCCAAGGGCCAATAATGTCCAAGAGGGCCATACCAAGACCAACATATGGAGGGTCCATATATTGGGGTTCCTTCCAGCGCCTTGTTTAGGACTGGAGGATGCCTCCCTACTATATGATTTGAGAGAAGCGGGCAGATTGCAGCTGACCCTGATGCTGGTGTCCCTGCTTATGTGCAAACACCAGCGCACACAAGAGCCACGCTCCGGGTGTCTCGGAAATGGCACTGAGTTGCTATTCCGGAGGGGACTGGTGAGTCAATGGAACAATCCCTTGCCAGCGGTATCAATTATGTAGTACCTCACTAGCTCCAGCAAGATATGAAGCAAGTGACTGCAAACAAATATGAGACACCTGTTTAATGTGCATCACTGAAAGTGCCCACGGTGATCCAGGTTCTGGGCACCCATGAGTCCTTTGACGGGACAGGAGGTTCGGTGTTAACACGTCCTCCAACTGGTGGCTGCAGCAATTACTGCATTTGGCACTATGCTCCAATCATTCCTCAAACTCACAACAGATATGTTGGGTATTTTATGCAATGCATTTTTCAGGATATTGCATCAGGGAATATCGCCATCAGGCCAACACTAAACCAAAAATTTGCTGCTCTATGTAGGGCGACTAATATACATACGCCTGAAATATTGTTTGGAACGGACCTTGTCATGAAAATTTGTGAAATTCATGATGAGGCCAAAGCAATTGACTTAATGTAGTCAAGCATTTCGAGGCCATCTATTCGCAACCCTGGATTAATACTGAAGGTCAGATCCAGGTGCTGGGCTCAGCAGGGGCAGGCCAGTGGGACAACAAGGGTACCCACCGAGACAGACCGGCTACAGTCCCAATATGAGCAGACCCAGGTTCTGGGCACCTGGTCAGAGTCAGAGTCAGAGTCAGAGCTTTACAGGTCAACTGTAGAGGTACAGGGACTTTTCTTAACGATAAAGTTCTGGTGGCCAATCTCCTATTGGAGGTTGATTAAAAATGTTTTCTAATGAATGGTGCTGTATAATGTATGATATGCTTATACTAAATACTGTCTCACGTCTCCCATTGAGTTTATCTCAGGGATAGATCCACCTCAACAGCACGAGCCTAATAAAATGTGGGTGTTTTCTGCTCAAGAGCCTGAACAGATAGATAATGGTGATTGATAAAGCCATTAATCATCCTCCACAATTGTGTCTAATATTTCCCCAGATCTCATAAAGATGGGTGCTGTAGAGTAATTCTCATCCTCAATCACTTAAATTCATTACTGCTAAACACCTGCTATCACAGGGCTGTTATGTGGCAACTATTGGTTTGCAAGATGTGTATTATTCACTGCCAATTCATGTTCATTATCGCAGGTACTTGAAATTTAATTGGATGGCACAGCTGTGGCAATACAAACCATTGACTCCTGGATTATGTTGAGCACCCAGGCTATTTATTAATTTGTTAAAACATGTGCTGGTGCTATTCAGCCCATCATCACATTGTAATTGCTTATTTAGCTGATATCTTAATTATCAGCAACACTAATGAGTCAGCTGAAGAATCGGTGCTTGAGTCATTAGGGGTTGCTCCATCCAACTAAGTCCAAGTTACAGCCAACCCAAAATATTGAGTATTTGGGGTTTCTTATTATTTCCGTTGCTATAACAGTAACATTACCAACAGCCAAGGTTGTCAATGATGATGATGTCTGTACTTGCCTCCCACAAAACTTTATCCCTCCATCCGAGAAGACGCTACAGTCATTGGTAAATGGGGAGCAGGTTCCTGCAGTGCATTCGGGCCTTTGCATTATCAACATTTGCAGAGAGCATGAGAACTAGCACTAAAATCGAATGCAGGCTATTTTCATCGGGTTATCCAGTTACCAACCACAGCTCTCGCAGAATTGCAGTGGTGCATTGTTAATGTTTATCTAGCTACCAATAACATTTTGGGTACTAGACTCGTCCCTAATCTTCCAGACTGATGTCAGCGCTCTCGGATGGGGGGGCTACGGACACCGAGTCTAGCTGTGGGGGTAGCTGGCATGAACACGAAGGGTTGATTCGCCACACACACAGGATAAATTTGCATTATTGGGGGCATTTTATAGGTAAAGGCATATTGCTCCTCAATGAAGGATTTACACATTCAACTCCAGATTCATAACACCACAGCAGTGGCATATATTAATCATATGGGAGGAGCACGATCAGTATCATGTGTTAACTGGGTACCGTCATGTGGCATTGGTGTATGTCAAGGC
Source organism: Okamejei kenojei (assembly GCA_035221665.1). NCBI lineage: Eukaryota > Metazoa > Chordata > Chondrichthyes > Rajiformes > Rajidae > Okamejei > Okamejei kenojei. The sequence continues at coordinate 10,316,272 of CM069144.1, forward strand.
ATATCTGCGTTTCAGCCATTTATTCACCACCTATAGCTAATGTGGTGGCCGACCATAGGTCGCGTACGTTTCATGCCAATATAGAGTGGATGTTGAATTCTAAACTTTGTCACACAATTGTCACTCGATTTGGATTGCCAGCCATTGATCTGTTCCATCCAGATTACATCACCAGTTGCCTAAATATGTTTCATGGGAGCCAGATCCAGGTGCAGTTGCCGTGGATGCAGTCTTGTTACATTGGGGGCACTAAAATCTTATGCAATTCCTCCATTTTTTCATCCTGAACTGTCTCACCACAATAGAGCGAGACTCCGCCACATGTGTTTTCCTGATCCCAGATAGGCCAACACAACCATGGTTCCCCTTAGTGTTTTCAATGATGGTTCAGTCATTCATGATGATTCCCAGCTGCAGTAATTTCTTGGTGCATCCGGTTACAGGAGAAAGTCACCCTTTACATGACCGTATTAATTGTTGGTCTGCAGGTTCTGACCAGACAATTCCAAGGACTTGGATTGTCGAACAGGGCCATGGTGGTTCTCACTGCAGGCTGGCGAAATAGCACTCAAAAAACAATATATGGTTCACATAAAAAATGGGAACTGTTTCTGTGTACAATCCAATATGTCTTATCATAATGCAAGCATATGTGATGTGTTGGAGTTCCTTGCTAAGTTGCATTTTGATGAGCACCTGCGTTATAGTGACATTACCAGCGCTCGGAGTGCGTTGTCCTCTTATTGCGGGCAGTCTTCAGAACAACATCCTATCGGGTCTCATCCATTAGTATCCCGATTTATGAGGAATTTTTAATAAAAACCCTCCGAAACCTCGCTATACAGAAATCTGGGACATCACTCCTGTTCTCACAATGCTTCGGCAATGGGCTCCAATTACTTCATTATTTATGCAGAGATTAACTCTTGCTGTGGTTATGCTAATAGTGCTGGTTTCAGCACAACGTGTACAAACATTACAATTCTTACGAATACCTTGTATGCATTTGTCTGTCAATGGCATTAACTTCTATGTTTATGATTTAATCAAACAAAGCAGGCCCGGTCTGGCTGGAATCAAGGTGACGTTTAAAGCCTATCTTGTTGACCAAATGTTATATGTAGTTACGCCATATAACTTAAGCCAATATATTAAGGTAACAAGGAGTCTCAGTGGTTCTGAGACAGGACTGCTCATTAGTCACAAAAAGACATATAAAAGAGTGTCAGCACAAACTATTTCTACATGGTTGAAAAGAGGTTCTCAATTATGCTGGAGTCGACATTCCTGTCTTTAACTCTCACTCCACCAGGGCGGCATCGATCTCTGCGGCAAAGGCTCAGGACGTGCCGCTAGACCAAATCTTCGAGGCCGCAGGATGGTCTCGAGAAGCAACATTTTCTCAATTTTCTGACAAACCTGTACAGACCGTGCCACGGTTTGGGCATGCTGTTTTGGGTCACATTTAATTCATTTGCTTTGTTTTCTATCATTGTTTGTAATTTCCCCTGAGACAGAGGGGTTATTCCTGTGTTTATTATTGTTAACAATAGTTATTGAATAATTCGAAGCAATGTTCAATATATTATTTATTCCCTACTGTGTCAACCGAAGCAGATTGTCGTATGGTGTGCATCTACGGCATGAAAATACAGAGCTTTGAAATCTTCATGTAGTCACTCACGTGACTCCGAAGTAAAATAGTAAGATTAAACGAGAACTTACCAGTTTGAAGTTTGATCCTTATTTTATGAGGAGTGACGTTGAGGGATTACGTGCCCTCCGCTCCCACCCTCATAATCTAAGAGATCATCTGGTAGTTCTAGTCTTCTACGAGCCTTACTATGTTATTTCGGCTATTTGTTTTCTGTGTTTTCACGCCGCTGCTTTGAAGTATGACGCGCATGCGCCTGGCGGGGCTTCTTCACGTAATCCCTCAATGTCACTCATAAAATAAGGATCAAACTTCGAACTGGTAAGTTCTCGTTTAATCTTACTATTAATTATATTCTGAAGCGGTCTAACATTAAAACAGGGGCTGCAGTACTGGCTGGTTGCTATGTATAGAATGTGTAAGAGTGAACTGCAGTTTAGTTTAGTTTTTTCATCATGTGTACCAAAGTGTAGTGAAAGGCTTCAATAAAAATAAAGAATAAATGGGACGTAGCTTTTGAAAGAAGATGAGGAAGAATTGTGCAGGAAGGAACTGCAGATACTGGTTTAAACCGAAGATAGGCACAAAAAGCTGGAGTAACTCAGCACGACAGGCAGCATCTCTGGAGAGAAGGAATGGGTGACGTTTCAGGTCGAGATCCTTCTTCAAACCCTTCTTCTAAGGAAGAATTTCTTTACTCGAGGTTGGTGCTGATTCTGTGGAATTCATTGCCACAGAAGGCTGTGCAGACCAAGACAATTCTGAAAAAGTGTCACTACCCGAAACGTCACCCATTCCTTCTATCCAGAGATGCTGAGTTACTCCAGCATTTTGTGTTTATCTTCTGCTGTGCATTGGAATATGGCATCAAGCTGATTATTTGCATCAATCTTCGACCTTTTTTAATTGAAACTTTCAGGGTACGATGGAACTAACAGGAAACCATCAAGTTACTCTATACCCCGTAGATAGACACAAAAAAGCTGGAGTAACTCAGCGGGACAGGCAGCATCTCTGGAGAGAAGGTACGGGTGACGTTTCGGGTCGAGACCCTTCTTCAGACTGATGTAGGAAAGAACTGCAGTTGCTGGTTTAAACCGAAGATAGACCTTCTCTCCAGAGATGCTGCCTATCCCGCTGAGTTACTCCAGCTTTTGGTGTCTATCTTCGCTTTAAACCAGCATCTGCAGTTCCTTCCTACTGCATACCCCGTGGCCTGTTCTGCAGCTGCAAGTAGGAATTTCATTGACTATTGACTACACATGACAACCAAGCAGTCTTGACTCTTAGATGCTGTCAGCCCTTCAGAATACAATTTTGAGCTAGAAAATCAAGTTATTGTGTACACTGTGGCCTCCAAAAACTCTAGCCTGGAATACAAAGTATTAAGCATTTGAAGAAATCAGCTCAGGGAAGGACATATACAGCAAGTGGCAGGTTGCAAAGAAATGATGATGAACAGAGTGATCTTTCAAGTCCATATTGGCGCAGCGGTATGGTTATTGCCTCACAGCTTCAGAGATCTGGGTTCGATCCTGACTACGGATGCTTCCCTGTATGGAGTTTGTACATTCTCCCCATGACCTGCGTGGGTTTTCCCCGGGTGCTCCGGTTTCCTCCCACACACCAAAGACATGCAGGTTTTGTAGGTTAATTCGGCGTCAGTGAAAATTGTAAATTGTCCCTGGTGTGTAGGCTAGTGATAGTGTACGGCATGGACTCGGTGGGACAAAGAGCCTGTTTCTCAAGCCATGTATCTCAAACTAAACTAAACCAAGTTCCCTGGAAGTAGCAACAAAGGTAGATATGGTGATCATAAATCAGAGCATAGAACACAAATGGTCACAAGGTCATAAGGAATAATAGTAGAATTAGGCCATTCGGCCCATCAAGTCTACTCCGCAATTCAATCATGGCTGCTATATCTCTCCCTCCTAATCCCATTCTCCTGCCTTCTCCCCATAACCTCTGACACCCATTCAAATCAGGAATTATCTATCTCTGCCTTAACAATATCCACTGTGGACCACCACAGCCTGCTGTACCAAATAATGCCACAGATTCACCACCCTCTGACTAAAGACATCTCCTTCCTAAAAGAACGTCCTTTAATTCTGAGGCTATGACGTCTAGTCTAGACTCTCCCGCTAGTGAAAACAGTTTTTTTCTTCTTTTTATTAGAAGTAATGTACAGTACAGTAGTATAAGTCAAAAATAACATAATACATTTAATGTACCACTTCTTGTTTTAAGCTTTAATAATAGGAAAGTAACAGAAGGAAGAAAAAGAAAAATAGAGAAAGTTAGATAAGATAGTGAGTGCGTGAGAAAGTGAAAAGAAAGAGCCCGTAAAGACGTCGAACGCGAGAAAGAATTTAAAAAAAAGAAAAAGAAAAATAGAAAAAAGAAAATATAAGAAAATAAGATAAGATAAAAGGGATGTACTGGCTTCATATCTCAACACACCCCTCACCAGGTCCTGAAACTGTTTATTTCCAAAGTTATGTTGCACCCTATGCTTGTAATAACCATATAATAACCATATAACCATATAACAATTACAGCACGGAAACAGGCCCTCTCGGCCCTTCCAGTCCGTGCCGACCATTTGTTTTCCCCTAGTCCCATCTACCTGCACTCAGACCATACCCCTCCATTCCCTTCACGTCCATATACCTATCCACTTTACTCTTAAATGTTAAAATCGATCCTGCCTCCACCACTTCTGCTGGAAGCTCATTCCACACAGCCACCACCCTCTGAGTAAAGAAGTTCCCCCTCACGTTACCCCGAAACTTCTGTCCCTTAATTCTCATGTCATGCCCTCTTGTTTGAATCTTCCCTACCCTCAATGGGAAAAACGTATCCACGTCAACTCTGTCTATCCCTTTCATCATTTTAAAGACCTCAATCAAGTCCCCCCTTAACCTTCTGCGCTCCAAAGAATAAAGACTTAACTTGTTCAACCTTTCTCTGTAACACAGTTGCCGGAACCCTGGCAACATTCTAGTAAATCTCCTCTGTACTCTCTCTATTTTGTTGACATCCTTCCTATAACTAGGCGACCAAAATTGTACACCATACTCCAGAATTGGTCTTACCAATGCCTTGTAAAATTTTAACATTACTTCCCTACTCCTATATTTAATGCTCTGATTTATAAAGTCCAGCACACCAAAGGCTTTCTTTACCATCCTATCTACATGCGATTCCACCTTCAGGGAACTATGCACAGTTATTCCTAGATCCCTCTGTTCCACAGCATTCCTCAATTCCCTACCATTTACCATGTACGTCCTATCTTGATTTGTCCTGCCAAGATGTAGCACTTCACACTTAACAGCATTAAAATCCATCTGCCATCTTTCAGCCCACTTTTCCAAATGGCCCAAATCTCTCTGTAGACTTTGAAAATCTACTTCATTATCCACAATACCACCTATCTTAGTATCATCTGCATATTACTTATCCAATTTTCCACCCCATCATCCAGATCATTGATGTACATGACAAACAACAGTGGACCCAACACAGATCCCTGAGGCACCCCACTGGTCACCGGCTTCCAACCTGACAAACAGCCATCCACCATTACTCTCTGACATCTCCCATTCAGCCACTGTTGAATCCATCTTGCTACTCCGCCATTAACACCCAAAGATTGAACCTTCTTAACCAACCTTCCATGGGGAACCTTGTCAAAGGTCTTACTGAAATCCATATAGACAACATCCACTGCTTTACCCTCATCAATTTCCCTAGTTACCGCTTCAAAAAATTCAAGAAGGTTTGTCAAACATGACCTTCCAGGCACAAATCCATGTTGACTGTTCCTGATCAGACCCTGTTTATCCAGATGCTTATATATATTATCTCTAAGTATCCTTTCCATTAATTTGCCCACCACTGACGTCAAACTAATAGGTCTATAATTGCTAGGTTTATTCTTTGAACCATTTTTAAACAATGGAACAACATGCGCTGTACGCCAATCCTCCGGCACTATTCCCGTTTCTAATGACATTTGAAATATTTCTGTCATAGCTCCTGCTATTTCTACACTAACTTCCCTCAATGTCCTAGGGAATATCCTGTCAGGACCTGGAGACTTATCCACTTTTATATTTTTCAAAAGTGTCAGTACTTCCTCCTCTTTGAATCTCATAGTTTCCATAGCTACTCTACTTTTTCCCCTTAACTCACAGAGTTCAATATGCTTCTCCTTGGTGAATACCGAAGAAAAGAAATTGTTCAATATCTCCCCCATCTCTTTTGGCTCTGCAGATAGCTGTCCATTCTGGTTCTCTAATGGTCCAATTTTATCCCTCGTTATCCTTTTGCTATTAATATAGCTGTAGAAACCCTTTGGGTTTACTTTCACCTTTCTTGCCAAAGCAACCTCATATCTTCTTTTAGCCTTCCTAATTTCTTTCTTAAGATTCTTTTTACATTCTTTATACTCCTCTAGCACCTCATTTACTCCATGCCTCCTATAATTATTGTAGATATCTCTCTTTTTTCGAAACAAGTGTCCAATTTCCCTTGAAAACCATAGCTCTTTCCAATTTTTACTATTTCCTTTCAACCTAACAGGGACATAAAGATTCTGTACTCTTACAATTTCCCCTTTAAATGTACTCCATTTCTCTTCTACATCCTTCCCATGAAACAAAGTGTCCCAATTCACTCCTTTAAAATCCTTACGCATTCCCTCAAAGTTAGCCTTTCTCCAATCAAAAATCTCCACCCCAGGTCCAGTTCTGACTCTCTCCATAATTATATTGAAACTAATGGTATTGTGATCACTGGTCCCGAAGTGCTCACCAACGCATACCTCCGTCACCTGACCTGCCTCATTTCCTAACAGGAGGTCCAGCACTGCCCCTTCTCTGGTCGATACCTCTATGTACTGCTGCAAAAAAACTATCCTGCACACATTTTACAAACTCCAAACCATCCAGCCCATTTACAGAATGTGTTTCCCAGTCTATTTTTGGAAAATTCAAATCTCCCACAATCACTACCTTGTGCTTACTACTAATATCTGCTATCTCCTTACATATTTGCTCTTTCAATTCTTGCTCCCCATTTGGCGGTCTATAATACACCCCTAAAAGTGTTGCTACACCGTTCCCACTTCTCAGTTCCACCCAAATAGCCTCCCTAGACGAGCCCTCTAATCTATCCTGCCAAAGCACTGCTGTAATATCTTCTCTGACAAGCAATGCAACACCTCCCCCTCTGGTCCCTCCAATTCTATCTAATAAGTCTATCTAATAAGTCAATAAATGGAGACCAAATCTTTAAGAATTGGTCTGATTTGCCTGCTAGGATGAATCTCATATCTTCAAGGTGTAACATTTCGGACATATTTGAAATCCACATTTTTACAGTTGGTGTGGGAGCGTTTTTCCAGAATTTAAGTATAAGTTTTTTTGCCGTTATTAAGCCATAATTAAGGAAACTCTTTTGGAACGAAGTCAGCTCAAAGCCGACTTCCATTGTTCCAAAAATAATCAATTCTGCGTTCGGTTTCAGTTTTATTTTAAATAATTTTGTTAAAATATTTGAAGGTTTAATTCCAAAATGTTTGGATTTTTATGTGCTATAGTTACTTCTTGAGACAGACATTTATCACAAATGGGGGAAACATTTGGAAAGATTTTACTTATTTTAGTTTTCGAATAATATAATCTGTGTAGGATTTTAAATTGGATTAGAATATGTCTGACATTGATCGAGCATTTATGCACATATAGCAAGTGTTTATCCCAACTCTCTTTCAAGATTTTTATAGATAGTTCTTGTTCCCAATCTCTTCTAATTCTATCGGATGATGGTATTTCTATATTTAGGATGATATTATACAAGTATGATATTAAGTTAGTTGAGTCCGCCTTTCTATTCATAGCTTCAATTGATAGGTCTGGAGTCAAATTTTGGTATTCTTGTGTATATTTTTTCAAATAATCACGGATTTGAAATTATTTAAAATATTGATTACTTCTCAGATTGTATTTAAGTTGTAGTTGTTGGAATGATGAAAAAATTTCCAGTTTCATACATGTCTCCAAACGTTTTAATTCCTATTCTTTCCCAATGTGTAAGTGATTTATCAATAATGGATGGTTTAAACGACGGTCTATTAACTATGGGAGAGAGAAGTGATATGTTTCTTAATTTAAGGGTTAATTTTATTTCTAATACTAATAGTACTATGAATAATTGGATTTTTCCTGTATATTGTATTATTCAGTTTTATTGGTGAGAGAAGGATCGCCCCTATATTAAATGGGGAACAATCCTCTCTCTCCATTACTATCCAATCCACCCGCTGGGCAGAATTGTCCAACAGGTGAATTACATTTTTGACATCTGCTGCCCAATAATAATACAAAAAATTAGGGAGTGTTAATCCGCCAAATTCTTTAGGTTTACACAAGTGTCTTCTTTGAATCCTATGGGATTTATAGTCCCATATAAAATTTGTGATATCTGAATCCAATTTTTTGAAAAACTTTTTAGGTCAGTATATTGGTATTGATTGGTATAAATATAAAATTTGTGGAAGGAAGATCATTTTTGTAGCATTTATTCAGCCTATTAAAGACATCGGAAGAGTTTTCCAAAATTTAATCAGGGCATTTAATTTCATAAGTAGGGGCATATAATTTGCATCGAATAAAGATTTATATTTTCTGGTGATTTCGATTCCCAAGTATTTAAATTTTTCTGTAGCAATTTTGAAAGGGAATTTTAACAGGTGTGTCGAGTCTTGAGGTTTTATCGTCATAATTTCACTTTTATTCCAATTTATTCTATATCCTGAGAAGGATCCAAATTCCTCTATTAGATTTAATATATTTGGTATACTGATTTGCGATTTTGTAATATACAGTAGTACATCATCTGCGTATAATGATATTTTATTATTTGAGTATTTTGTATTATAACCATGGATATTCGGATGTGTTCTTATGCTTTCAGCTAGGGGTTCTATTACAAGAGCAAATAGCAGAGGTGATAGTGAACAACCCTGTCTATTACCCCACAATAGTTGAAATTTCGGAGACAGCATGTTATTAGTTAATATTCTAGCAAAGGCTAGTCATATAATAGTTTTACCCATGAAATAAAATTCTCTCCCATTTGAAATTTTTGCAATACTTTAACGAGGTAATCCCATACCACTTGATCGAATGCTTTTTCTGCGTCCAATGAAATAATTGATAAGTCTTGTTCCTCAGTTTTGTATGAGTGCATTATATTAAACAGACGTCTCAAATTATTGCATGAGTATCTCTTGGGTATAAACCCCGTTTGATCTGCATTTATTAATTTGCTAACATATTTACTTAATCTTCTTGCTAAAGTTTTCGCTAATATTTTTTGATCTGTATTTAACAGTGCGATTGCTCTGTATGAGCCAGGGTCTTCTAAATCTTTATCTTTTTTAGGTATAAGTGTAATCGTTGATTCCGTTAATGTTTCTGGTAATGTTTGTTCTTTGAAAGCATTTGTATACATTTTATGTAAACGTGGTGAAATTATCTCATAAGATCTTTTATAAAATTCATTACTAAATCTAAATCCGCTAGTGGAAACATGGTGATACATTGCAACTTTGCGACATTGCAACTTTAAAACACTGGTTAGCCTACAGGTGTAATATACTGTGCAATGCTAGTTTAGTTTAGTTTAGTTTAGTTTATCATTGTCGTGTGTACCGAGGTACAGTGAAAAATGTTATGCTGCGTGCTATACTGTCAGTGAAAAGACTATACATGGTTACAATGAAGCCATCCACATTGTACAGATACAGGATAATGGGTATAACATTTAGTGCAAGATAAAGTCCAGTAAAGTCTGATTAAAGATTCTTCGGAGGTAGATGGGAGGTCAGGCCCACTCTCTAGCTTGTGAGAGGACAGTTCAGTTGCCTGATAACAGCCGGGAAGAAACTGTCCCTGAATCTGGAGGTGTGCGTTTTCACAGGTCTGTACCTCTTGCCTGATGGGAGAAGGGAGAAGAGGGAGTGACCTCGGTGGATGGAACTGGTCCTTGTTTATGTCGGTGGCCTTGCCGAGGCTGCGTGAAGTGTAGATGGAGTCAATGGAAGGGAGGTTGGGCCAGGCAGCGTCCACACCTGTTCAATACCGCACTCTAGGGAGGATGTAGTTACACTGGGGAAAGTGCAGAGGGAATTTGCCAGGATGTTGCTTGGGCTGGAGGAATATAGTTATGAAGAGAGATTGGGGCTTATTTTCCCTGGAGCAGAAGTGACTGAGAGGTAATCAGATTCTTTGTTACACTTTGAGATGCCAATTCGTTTTTCATTCTCTAAAAAAAAGACCCAAAGTGCTGGAGTAACTCCTGAGCATTCCTGAAATATATTCACCATGGATAGGTAACGTTTCAGGTCGGGACCCTTCTTCAGACTTGTTTTCCATACTGTTTTCTTATACCATGACTTATTCAAGAATCAAGAGTGTTTTATTGTCATATGTCTCACAATTCCTTGGTTCTTTTTATTAAATTAAATTCTTACCTGCAGCAGCACAACAGAATGTGTAAACATAGTACACTGTGATAAACAATGTGATAAACGAGAGAGAAAAATATGTTCAGTGTGTATATATATATACACATACTCACAAATGCACATATATATAGATCAGAAATACATAAACTGTATATATACGGTATACACACACACACATGCTCACATATGTACACACAAAAAACAAACAATAATAGAGCAATAATAACAATAATAGTCTATGGAGTTCAGCATTTATTAGAGGTTGTCGTGTTTGATAGCCTGATATTTGTTGGGAAGAAGCTGTTCCTGAACCTGGATGTTCTAATCCCATTACATTACAGTATGTAGTGATTTATTGCAAGCTTGAAACCTGACTAGAACCCGTCACCATATCTCTCAGCTAGCACCACCGATTTCAACACCGACTCCCAACCCGAAACGTCACCCGTCCTTTTTCTCCAGAGACGCTGCCTGACTCACTGAGTTACTCCAGAACTTTGTGTCTATCTTCGATGTAAACCTGCATGTGCAGTTCCTTTCTGAACACCACCAATTTCATTATTATTCACCCATTCTCTTTGTATCTCTCCCACCTGAATCTCTGCAAAAGAACCAGAAAGTTTAATCAAGCATAACCTTAGCTTTCTGGATTCATGCTGACCACTATTTTTTATATTTCCAGTTTCTAGATATTTATCTGTTTGACGACTATTAGTTTGCATTTGAGTTTGAGTTTAGTTTATTGTCACTTGTACTGAGGTACAATGATAATCTTTTGTTGCTTGCCAACCAGTCAATGGACAGACAATGTATGACCACAATCGTGCCATTCACAGTCTACAGATACATGAAAAAGGGTATAATGTGAATAACATTTAGTGCAGGATAAAGTCCAGTAACGTCTGATCAAAAATAGTCTGAGGGTCTCCAATGAGGTAGATTGTAGCTCAAGATTGTTCACTAGTTGATGATAGGATGGTTCAATTGCCTGATAATAGCAGGGATGAAACTGTCTCTGAATCTGGAGGTGTGCGTTTTCAAACTTCTGTGCCTCTTGCCTGGTGGGAGAGGGGAGAAGAGGGAGTGACCGGGGGTGAGACTCGTCCTTGACTAAGATGCTGGCCTTTCCGAGGCAGAGTGAAGTGTCGATGGAGTCAATGGAAAGAAGGTCGGTGTATGTGACGGTCTGGGCTGCACCACAATTCTCTTTTGTGAATAAGGATTCTGATATTTTTCGTACCAATGATGTTATCCTAATTGCTCAATACAGCCTGGAGTTTGTTACAGTATAATTCACTCCTTTAAAAGTTTAAGATAATAAGACTCATCTATTATTCCTCTGACACCTCTTCCTTTCACTCATCAGTGCTTTGGCTCTTTTTGTAACTTACTTTTGTTATGCATAGATATAATTCCCCAGACTGAGATTTTATCTACTCTCGATTTAATTAAGCAATGATCTCCTTTCTTTCATTGTTAAAGTGTCCCTATATATTTTGTACTCCAGTGTTTCACCTACTTCATTTGATGCCTCTGATGACAGTGTGCATTTTTGGTCTCCAAATTTGAGGATAGATATTCATGCTATTGAGGGAATGCAGCATAGCTTCACGAAGTTCATTCCCGGGATGGCAGGACTATCGAATGTTGATAGAATGGAGCTGCTGGGCTTGTTTGCTCTGGAATTTAGAAGGATGAGAGGGAATCTTATTGAAACATATAAGATTATTAAGGGATCGGACACGCTAGAGGCAGGAAACATGTTCCTAATGTTGGGGGAGTCCAGAACCAGGGGAAACAGTTTAAGAATAAGGCCATTTAGAACAAAGACAAGGAAAAACGTTTTTACCCAGAGAGTTGTGAATCTGTGGAATTCTCTGCCTCAGAAGGCAGTGGAGGCCAATTCTCAGAATGCTTTCAAGAGAGAGTTAGATAGAGCTCTTAAAGATAGCGGACTCAGGGGATATGGTGAGAAGGCAGGAACGGGATACTGAGTGGGGATGATCAGCCAGGATCACAGTGAATGGCGGTGCTGGCTCGAAGGGCTGAATGGCCTACTCCTGCACCTATTCAAAACCCTTCGAACCAGCACCACCAATCAATCTTCTCATGAAGTAGAGGCGCTGATGTGCTTTTTTGATAATCGCATCGGTGTTCTCGGACCAGGAGAGATCCTCAGAGATGTGCACGCCCAGGAATTTGAAGCTCTTGACCCTTTCAACCATCGACCCGTTGATATAAACGGGACTGTGGGTCCCCATCCTACTCCTTCCAAAGTCCACAATCAGTTCCTTGGTTTTTCTGGTGTTGAGGGCCAGGTTATTGTGCTGGCACCATATGGACAGTTGCTCGATCTTTCTTCTGCACTCCGGCTCATCCCCATCAGTGATACGTCCCACAACAGTGGTGTCGTCAGCGAACTTGATGATGGAGTTCGCACTATGACCGGCTACGCAGTTATGAGTATAGAGTGAGTGCAGCAGGGGGCTGAGCACGCAGCCTTGAGGTGCTCCCATGCTGATTGTTATCGAGTCTGACACATTTCCACCAATGCGAACAGATTGTGGTCTGTGAATGAGGAAGTCGAGGATCCAATTGCAGAGGGATGCGCAGAGACCCAGTTCTGCGAGTTTGGTAACCAGCTTGGAGGGGATGATAGTATTAAATGTCGAGCTGTAATCAATGAATAACAGCCTGACATATGAGTTTTTGTTGTCCAAGTGGACAAGAGCGGAGTGGAGGGCCAGCGAGATCGCATCCACCGTTGATCTGTTGTGGCGGTAAGCGAACTGCAGTGGCTCCAGGTTTTTGTCGAGTTAGGAGTTGATTTACGCCATGATCAACCTCTCGAAGCACTTCATCACCACAGGCGTTATTGCCACAGGTCGATAGTCATTGAGACACGTCACCTTGCTCTTCTCGGGCACCGGTATTATTGATGCCGTTTTCCTGATCCAGGTAAGTTGTTGGAAGTTGTAGTTGAGCTTTTTATGTTCCGGAGCTCCGCAAAAGTCGCCGCAGGCAGGCGCCATCTTGAGTCCTGGCTTCAAGAAATCTCCAAGGCTTCGTGGACTGCAGACTAAGTCAGTACGACTAGGTTGGACCAAAGGACCTATATCTGTCCCGTAGGACTCTGTGAACTATGACATCAGTTTCCCCAGTAAATACTGTACCTTAACAATACCCTACACAGTAAATGGTAGGGCCCTGGACAGTGGCAGACCAGGCAGCACAGTGGCGCAGCGGTAGAGTTGCTGCCTAGCAGCGCCAGAGACCTGGGTTCGATCCTGACTACGGATGTTGTCTGCACGGAGTTTTACCTTCTTCTTCTCACCGCGTGGGATTTCTCCGGGTGCTCTGGTTTCCTCACGCATTCAAAAGATGTGCAGGTTTGTAGATTAATTAGCTTCTGTAAATTATCCCTAGTGTGTGCGATAGAATCTTTGGTCGGTGTGGACTTAGTTGGCCGAAGGGTCTGTTCCCACGCTGTATCTGTGAGCCAAACTAAAAAACATCATTGCAATGTTTAAATAATCCTATCCTCTGTGCAAACAGCGTAGGAAAGTGTTTTTTTTTAAATTTCAGTTCCAAGTCTGATGTTTTAGGATCTTCTTATATTCCATAAAGTTTTTAACGCGGCAGTGAACTCATGTTGATGTCACACAGCAGATGGTATAGTCACATAAATTATTTTGACAGGATTAGTGAGCAATGTTGAAAGGTGCGTTTTTAGGCAATCCCACATTTAATGAACTGCAGTGTCCTGAAATGCTCTCCCTGCCTCAATATGCATCCATTCCTCCCACGATCCCACCAGCGCTCCCTCACCCTCCGCTCCCCTCTTCCCTTCCACCCTGGCTTCACATTTTCTTCTTCTTCGCCTCTTATCTGATGTCCTTTTCTCTCCTTTTCATTTCACAGCCCGGGTTCGACCCTGACTACGGGTGCCGTCTGTACGTTCTCCCCGTGACCTGCGTGGGTTTTCCCCGGGTGCTCCGCGTTCCCCGCACACTCCAAAGACGTGCAGGTTTGTAAGTCAATCTTCGGTAAAATAGTAAATTGTCCCTAGTGTGTGAAGGATAGTGCTAGTGTGCGGGGATCACTATCGGCGCGGACTCGGTGGGCCGAAGGGCCTGTTTCCGGACTGTATCTCGCAGCTAAACTAGACTAAACTAATCTACTAACCATCAACTTGCCAATCAAACCCTACTCATCTGCATCCACCTATCACTTGCCAGACCTTGTCCTGTCCCCGCCTCTCGTTTCCAACCTTCTCAGCCCTACAACAATCAGACGGACAATCCCAACTCGAAACATCGGCTATCAATTCTGAGGAAAGTTGCAGACCCCAAAACATCTCCTTTCCATCCCCTCCCCAGATGCTGCCAGACCTGCTGAGTTCCTCCAGCACTTTGTATTTTGCTCAAGATTCCAGCATCTCCAAAGGTATAGAAGTTGTGAAGACGCACACCTCTGGATTCAGGGACAGTTTCTTCCCAGCTGAACCATCCTACCACAACTAGCGAGCAGTCCTGAATTACTATCGATCTCGTTGGAGATCCTCGGACTATCTTTGAACGGACATCACTAGCTTTATCTTGCATTAAACGTTATTCCCTTTATCATGTATCTGCACACTGTGGATGGGTCGATTGTACTAATCATGTATTGTCTTTCGACTGACTAGTTAGAACGCAACCAAAGCTTTTCGCTGTACTTCGGTACACGTGACAATAAACTAAACTGGAACTCAACTCATTTCCTCCAGCACTTTGTGATTTCCTCAGAATTCTAGCATCTGCACTTCCGCATTCCCCCATATCCTGGAATGTACTGTTTCACCACGCTACATAACTCAATAAAATAACATTTAATTATTGACAATATTGAAAGATGTGGCAGTGGATTTTGTAACGCTTTGGCATGCAAAGAAATGCAAATATTCCAATCTCCTGATGAAGCATAGGCAGCCCGATGGCGCAGCGGTAGAGTTGCTGCCTCACAGCCGGGTTCGATCCTGACTACGGGTGCTTGTTTGTACGGAGTTTGCACGTTCTCCCCATGACCTGCGTGGGTTTTCTCCGAGATCTTCGGTTTCCTCCCACACTCCAAAGACGTACAGGTTTGTAGGTTAATTGTCTTGATATAAAAATGTAAAATTGTCCCTAGTGAGTGTAGGATAATGTTAATGTGCAGGATCACTGGTCAGCACATACTTGTTGGGCCGAAGGGTCTGTTTCCATGTTGTTTCCATTTCGTTCGCTCCATAAAAGTTTCTCCAGCTTTTGTGTACTAAACTAAACATACATTTGTTTTGTTCTCCGAAGAATTCTTGGCTGGCTAAAGCGAGCAGCAATTGTAATGGACCTGTCCCACTTCGGCAATTTTTTTCAGGGACTGTCTCAGTCGTAGCAGGTCGCCGAAAAACCGGCAACTGAACCCCCCCCCCCACGACAATGTCTACGACAACCTACCACCTAGTCAATGTCCAGCTACGGCAAGCTACCGACAACTGAAGACTCATTAGGACGTCCACATACGACCACACCTACGGCAACCTATGACCACCCAGGTGACAACCAAAGTCAACCTACGTCCACCCGAGACAAGCTATGACAAGCAACGACCCTGTCGCTGACAACTGAAGACAATGCAGTCGCTGGTACCTGTCGCCGGTTGCCATAGGTTGACATAGGCGACAACCTGCGTCATCCTGGCGACAACCGGCGTCTGCACCTATGACAGGAGAAGACAAGCTACGACAAGCCCACAGTCGCTGAGAAGTTTCGAACATTTAAAAATCCAGCAGCGATCAGAAAAATGTTACGACTCTTTAGGCAACTTGAGGAGACGACTCGCGACCATACAGGCGTCACCCCGGCGACCGTGTAGCGACAGCCTAGTCAACGTAAAAATTGCCTAAGTGGAACAGGGGCTTTAATAATTTTTTGTTTGTGTCAAAAAGGAACTAAAGTCATGTGCTTGATTTAGCGATTAATAAATGAATGACCTTCAAATCAATCCAATGACACATTAGTGATACCATAAAAAAGACAAGTAATAAGACATCAATTCATAAAGTACTGTGATGCTGTACAATTCAAATCATTAGGAATGCTTGAAGATATGGCACAGGGCTGCAGCATTTCACCATTTCTGCCTAATTTCCATGAGGTTTTAACTTGCATAATAATCGGCAGTAAATCTGCAGCAGCAATTAAAAAGAATAAATTATTAGATATGGTGATGATTGTCTAAGAATTTGTTTGAACTATAAAAATGTGTCACAGGCATAATGATAAGGTTCAGGAAAAAAAATTGCCTTTTACAGGCACTTTACATGAAGAAGAACTTAAGGGATTTATAGACAAATAAAAATGTTTGATGTGCATTAACGGTTGTGTTGCAGGGTACATTACTCTGCATGAATTATGCAATGTTTTCTTTATCTTTCTTTCATAGTTTAGTTATGAATCTCGATGCAGGAACTGCAGATACACAAATGGGCGCAAAGTGCTGGAGTAACTCGGTGGGCCAGGCGGCATCTCTGGAGGACATTTCAGGTCACAAGATCATAAGATCATAAGATCTTAAGTGGTAGTAGCAGAATTAGGCCATTTGGCCCAACGACTATGCCATTCAATTATGGCTGATCTATCTCTCCCTCCTCACCCCATTCTCCTGCCTTCTCCCCATGACCTCTGACACCCGTACTGATCAAGAGATGCTTTCTCATCTGCTGAGTGTTTTCAGAATTTTCTGGTTTTATTTCAGAATTCCAGCATTCATAGATACACAGATACATAGACAATAGGTGCAGGAATAGGCCATTCGGCCCTTTGAGCCAGCACTGCCATTCAATGTCATCATGGCTGAACATCCCCAATCAGTACCCCTTTCCTGCCTTCTCCCCATATCCCTTGATTCCGCGAGCCCTGAGCTCTAGCTAACTCTCTTTTGAATGCATCCAGTGAATCGGCCTCCACTGCCTTCTGCGGCAGAGAATTCCACAAATTCATAACTCTCTATGTGAAAAGGTTTTTCCTCATCTCAGTTCTAATTGGCCTACCCCTTATTATTAAACTGTGGCCCCTGGTTCTGGACTCCCCCAGAATCGGGAACATGTTTCCCGCATCTAGCGTGTCCAATCCCTTAATAATTTTCTATTCACTTTTTTTTCCTCACTCTATTTGTAAAAATTTGTTCTAAAGTCATAAGTGAGAGGATCAGAATTGGGGCATTCGGCCCATCAAGTCTACTCTACCATTCAACCATGGCTGATCCATCTCTCCCTCCTAACCCCATTCTTCTGCCTTCTCCCCAGAACCTCTGACACCTGCACTAATCAAGAATCTATCTATCTCTGCCTTAAATATATCCACTGACAGCCTTCTGTGGCAGGGAACTCCACAGCTTCACCACCCTCTGACTAAGGGTCGAGACCTTTCCTTATTTTATTTTTTTTTAATTTCATTTTAAATAAATCAACACAAAAAAGAAAAGGTTGATTCTTAGACAATCAACACATAATAAGAAACACTCAAATAATAGACAAAAGAAACATAAAATAAATATATTATATATATATTTTATATATATTTTATATATATTTTATATCCTTTCCTCAGTCTGAAGTATAGTCTTGACCCGAAGCGTCACCTATCCATGTTCTCCAGAGATGCTGCCTGACCTGCTGAGTTACTCCAGAATCTTGTATCCTTTTAGGCATCATGATGCTGATTTGTACTTAGTCTGACTTGCGGACACATCATGAATGTAGAAATAGTTGAGCACCATTTCCCACCCATTTATCTCACCCCATTGACTGGTGGACCTACAGTTGAGCGTTCTGGTGAATCAGGAACCTGATGTAATTCCATAAGGCAGCCAGTAGACTCGTCATTGGTCATGAGAAGGTAACGAAAGGAACAGACCTGTAAACAGGTAAGTTAGAGAGACACAAAGAACTGCAGATGATGGAATATTGAGTAACACATGAAGTGATGGAGTAACTTAGCACAAGGTAGGCAGAATCTCTAGAGGGCATGGATGGACATAGATGGTATCCCCCTGAAAAACGGACAGTAACAGTATGAAGACTATGAACAGTATAAAGTCTGAAGCTGGGTCTTGACACAAAACGTCACCTATTTCTTCTCTCCAGAGATGGTGCCTGTCCCGCTGAGTTTGTTCCAGCAACAGTAACCTTCCCACCAGTTCCACGCTTCCAGTTGAAGTGCACTCTTTAGAGCCTGGCCTCAATTGTGAGGTCAGGTTCTAGGCTAAACCAATTGGCCTGTAAATCATGTGGAGGAAGGAACTGCAGATGCTGGTTTACATTGAAGACAGACACAAAATGCTGGAGTAACTCAGTGGAACAGGCAGCATCTTTGGATGGAAGGGTGTCGTGCCGAAACATCACCTATTCCTTTCCTCCAGGGATGCTGCTTGGCCTGCTGATTTACTCCAGCATTTTGTGTCTATCTTCAGACTATAAATCATGTTGAGTGTGCCAATGATTTTGTGGAATGGAAATTTAAAATTCCATTACATAAAATCCATTGATAAATGTAATCGGCAATTCCATGTGAACTTGGCTCATTTCCATTTGTCACAGTGGCAGTTTGTCTGACCACTAGAAAGGTACAACAGGGCCTATGCAAAGATATCATTAAGGCTTAATTCCAAACAAGATTACACTTCCTCCAGTCGAGCCCCTAATCACGCAGTAGTTAAAGATGCATTGATGACCTGGCCTTATGCCTGGAAGTGTTGTAATGTAGAAGCAACATAGACTTGAGTGATTTAAATATACAGCATGGAAACAGGCCCTTTGGCCCATCGAGGGGTCGGCTGGGCTTGCATTCACTTGAATTTTGAAGGATGAGAGGATATCATAGAAACATACAAAATTCTTAACTGATTCGACAGGCTAAATGCAGGAAAAATGTTCCTGATGTCGGAGCCCAGAACCAGGGGTCACAGCTTAAGAATAAGGGGTAGGCCATTTAGTACTGAGATGAGGGAAAACCTTAGGGCTAAAGGAATCAAGGGATATGTGGATAAAGCAGATACTGGGTACTGATTTTAGATGACCAGCCATGATCATATTAAATGGCGGTGCTGCCTCGAAGGGCCGAATTGCCTTCTCCTGCACCTGTTTTCTACGTTTCTATGAGATGTGGGATTAGCATTGTTCTTTTTGGATGATTCCAAAGTTGTTCTTGTGCAATACTTTAGACTTTAGACTTTACTTTAGTCACTAGAAATGCAGTGTTGAATAGACAATAGACAATAGGTGCAGGAGTAGGGCATTTGGCCCTTCGAGCCAGCACCACCATTCACTGTGATCAAGGCTGATCACCCACAATCAGTACCCCATTCCTGCCTTCTCCCCATATCCCCTGACTCCGCTATCTTTAAGAGCACCATCTAGCTCTCTCTTGAAAGTATCCAGAAATTCGGCCTCCACCGCCCTCTGAGGCAGAGAATTCCACAGACTCACCACTCTCTGTGTGAAAAAGTGTTTCCTCATCTCCGTTCTAAATGACTTACCCTTTATTCTTAAACTGTGGTCCCTGGTTCTGGACTCCCCCAACATCGGGAACATGATTCCTGCCTCTAGCATGTCCAAACCCTTAATAATCTTATATGTATCAATAAGATCCCCTCCCATCCTTCTAAATTCCAGAGTATACAAGCCCAGCCACTCCATTCTCTCCGCATATGACAGTCCCGCCATCCCGGGAATTAATCTTGTGAACCTAAGCTGCACTCCCTCAATAGCAAGAATATTACCCTTCGGCCCACAGAGGCCATGCCGACCAGCGATCCCCATTTACACTAGCACTATCCTACACAATAGGGACTATTTTACAACTACAGAAGCCAACTAATTTACAAACCTGTACATCTTTGGAATGTGGGAGGAAACCAGAGCACCCGGGGAAAACCCACGCACTCACGGGAAGAACGTACAAACTCCGTATGGACAATACCCGCAGTTAGGGTCGGACCCGGGTCTCTAGAGCTGCGAGGCAGCAACTGTACTGCTGCACCACCGAGCCACTAAATCTGCTAAATTTACACATTAATCCAATGATCCATTAATGGAACAAATGCTTTACAAGATATCATTGAGATATTCATGTCATTACTTAGGAAGGTGACTGAATATTTTTTTCCTGAATATTTTACTAACCTTTCTTGGGGAGTAAATTACAATCTCCGTGATTATGGGTGCACGGTGGCGCGGGTGTGTGTAGCTCCTGCCTCACAGCGCCAGAGTCCCGGGTTCGATCCTGACTATGGGTGCTGTTTGGTCGGAGTTTGTACGTTCTCCCGGTGACCATGTGGGATTTCTGCAGGTGCTTCGGTTTCCTCCCACACTCCAAAGACGTACGGGTTTGTAGATTAATTGGCTTCGCTATAATTTGAAATCGTCCCTCGTGTGTGTAGGATAATGTTAGTGTGCGGGGATCGCTGGCTGGCGAGGACTCGGTGGGCCGAAGGGCCTGTTTCCGCGCTATATCTCTAAACTAAACTAAAACTAAAATTCACTGTGAACATACTCGGGAGAGTGTGATTATCCTGGGTGTAAACAGTAGCTGTCATAGCGCCCCATCACCATGCTAACCCATGCACGCTCCTTCTTTTGGACTGACTGATTGACAATAATTCACTTCTATTTGTTATTCAAACATGCTCGATATTAAATAATTCATCCATTTCAGGACCACCCTCATCAACACCAGGCTACCATTGATGATTGAAAATCATGAGAGGAGCCTGTACTTAGTAATCACTGAAAGGAAAATCGTAATTATTCTGCAGTGACAAAATAACAGCACCACTTTTGTTTGTGGAAATTCTCCAGTGGTTAAACTTCTTCTCAAAGCAAAGCATCATTCATCATTCCACAAGTCAGGGGTTTGTTAATGAATAAATATATGGCTCTTCTCATTATTACTGTCAGGCAGAAGGTGCAGAAGCCTGAAGGCCCACACCACCAGCTTCAGGAACCAGCTACAGTTTTAGTTTATTGTCGCGGGTACCGAGGTACAGTGAAAAGCTTTTGTTGCGCGCTATCCTGTCAGCAGAAAGACAACACATGATTACAATCGAGTCATTTACAATGCATAGATACATGATAAGGGAATAACGTTTAATGCGAGGTGAAGACAGCAAAGTCCGATCAAAGATAGTCCGAGGGTCACCAATGAAGGAAGATGGTAGTTCAGCACTGCTCTCTGGTTGTGGAAGGATTATTAATTTGCCTGATAACAGCTGGAAAGAAATTGTTCCCGAATCTGGAAGTGTGCGTTTTCACACTTCTATACCTTTTGTCCGATGGGAGAGGGGAGATGAAGGAGTGGCCGGGCCCACTTGCCTACAACCATCAGGTTCTTGAACCAACCAGCACATCCCCTAAACATTTTTCTAATGTGTTTGTGCAGAAATGTTTTTCTTCAGAGATGCAGCGCTGACACAGGCCCTTCAGCCCACTACATCCACTCGGAGCAGCAATCATCCATACACTAGTTTTATCCTACACATTAGGGGCAATTTACAGAAGCCAATTAATCTACAGACCGTAACGTCTTGGAAATGTGGGAAGAAACCCGAGTACCCGGAGAAAACCCACGCGTTCACAGGGAGAATGTGCAAACTCCGTACAGACACAGCACCCACAGTCGGCATCGAACCCGGGTCTCTGGTGCTGTAAAGCAGCAACTCTACCACTGCTCCACCGTGCTGCCCAATCCGCTGCTTCACTGTGCAGCCATAGTTTTTTTTTGCAGTCTTTTTTTTCCTGTTTTGCAGGATTTATATGTTTATAGGTATGATTTATGTTTTATGTATGTTTCTCTGGGTCTATGAGCCAGGGATGCCGTTACATTGTTCCTGTACCTCACCAGTACTTGTGGCTAAGACAACAAATGTGACTTGACTTGACATCTGACCATATTATTGTTATTTTATTATTATTGCTATCGCCAGCCGCCTTGACTATGCCTTGCCACTGGATCCTGATAGGCCGGGACGAGAGAGTGAGGCTAAAGATTTGCGCAGCTCTCCCTCACTTTAATCCATGTCAAGCGCAGGTCATGACTTCAGGCGCCGTACTGCCCAACTGGGCGAAGCAAGATCACCGCAGGAGCGCGTGCAGCTGCGAAGAAGCGCACCGCAGAAGCTCAGAGGAAATGTGCTGTGCGCAAGGCTCGAGCCACTTCAACTACTGCACCACCCACCCAGCTGTGTCCCATATGCGGGCGAACCTTTCGGGCCCAACTTGGTCTCACCTGTCACCTCCGGACCCACAAACAGAAACACTGAAGTCATGGTCTTCTATGAAGAACGAACAACAGCAACAACAACATTGTTATTTTGGAAGGAAATGTGCTCACCCAATTTCTATGCGGCTCCAATCCGCCAATGCAGTCGACTCTCATCTGCTCTTTGAAACAACCTGAGGAGGAAATTTCTTCAGTCAGAGGGTGGTGAATCTGTGGAATTCATTGCCACAGATGGCTCTGGGGGAGAGGTCAATAGACATTTTTAAGACGGAGACTGACTGATTCTCGATTAGTACGTGTGCCAGGGGTTACGGGGAGAAGGCAGGAGAATGGGGTTGAGAGGGAAAGATAGATCGGGCATGATTGAATGGCAGAGTAGACTTGATGGGCCGAATGGCCTAATTGTGCTCCTATAACTTACGAATTCATGAACTTATGACCCTGGTGGTAATCAATTATGGACATCCACTTTGCCAACAGCATTCACATCCTATGCTCAACGGAACAGGTCATGAGCTCATGACCCAGAACTTATAGCTTGATGTTGGCATCAATATAACCAGTTCTTTCATTTCTCAAGAATAGAAGCAATTCAAGTTTTAAGTGGGGCAATCCAGAACACGATTGTTGTTATTCCTGAACAGTTTCTGTTTTTGGTCCAGGTATCTGGTAGAAAGGACATCTCAGGAATGATGTGGAGGGAGGACCATATTGCTAGTAATTTACTTTTTTTGACAGGTCTGTAAAAACGAAAATGTGAAACAAGGTAAAAACATTTCCGTGAAAAGCTTTATAATTCACATAGATTCACTTAACATATGACAGTTATCTGAGAAATGGCTGCAAGTGATTGCAGGCATTAGAGCATCACTTTAGTAAGCTGACAGATGAAAGAAAAACACTTATTGAGCGTGATTCAAGGAGATGTACATCAAAACATGTTCTTTATCTCTTAAGAAAATATGGAGGGATATAAGGGGCTCTGTTGTAATATTGTGGGGTTGTGATGGTAAGCTGACAGTAAAGTTATTAAACTTTACAACCACAGTACCTTGTGATCTGAAGAAGGCTCACGATTCGAAACGTCGCCTATCCATGTGCTCCAAACATGCTGGACACAAAATGCTGGAGTAACTCAGCGGGGCAGGCAGCATCTCTGGGGAGAAGGAATGGGTGACGTTTCGGGTCGAGGTTCTTCTGCAGTCGGAAGAAGTGTCTCGACCCGAAACGTAACGTCACTCATTCCTTCTCTCCAGAGATGCTGCCTGCCTGCCCCGCTGAGTTACTCCAGCATTTTGGGTCTTTCTTCGGTTTAAACCAGCATCTGCAGTTCCTTCCTACTCATTTCTCCAGAGATGCTGGCTAGCCCACTGAGTTCCTCCACCACTTTGTGTCTTTTCTCATAGTTTCTAATCTGGCATTGCTAAACAGAAATGGAAAGATCTCACTGCAGTTCAACAGTCTAATAGTGATGGATAGGAAAGGTTTGGAGGACTACGGGCCAAACGTGGACTGGTGCTGTGAGGCAGCGACTCTACCCACTGCGCCACTGTGTTCCTGCTCTGCTACGATTTCTCATCAGGATGGACCCTGAATGTCAAAGTTCAGAATCAGAATCACACTTTATTCGCTAAGTATGTTTTGCAACATACGAGGAATTTCACTGGCCAGGTCAGTCATCCAATTAAAAGCAACTGACTCAAAAACACATTGAACATGAACATCCACCACAGTGACTCCTACACATTCCTCACTGTGATAGAAGGCAAAATAAAGTTCAAATCCTTCCTCTTGTTCTTCCCTGGTCGGGGGCCTCGAGCCCTCTGCTGACGGGAAGGTCTTAACTCCCGTAGCCGGCGGCGTTCGGATCCTCCGCGTCGAGGCGTTCAGCTCCTGTCTCGGAGGGTTATCAGCTCCCCCGCGCCAGGCGATCGAACCTCGCGTCGGGGCTGGTCGAACCTTCTGCGGCGTTGGAGCTCCCGACGGCCTCTCCCGGGACTGCAAGCCCTTGATGGTAAGTCCGCAAGCCGCGGTGGGAGTGATCCCAGGCAAGGGATCCGCTCCGATGTTAGGACCCGCGCCCCGCGGTGGGGCTCACGACACTCCGAGACGGCTTCCAGCTCCAGCGATGTTAGGCCGCAGAGCCCGGAGAATGCGATGTGAAAATCAATCACATCTCCGGGAAGGTAAGAACCTGGAAAAAAGTTTCACCCGATCCCTCCCCCCTCCCCCTCCCCCCACATAAAACAAACCGAAGTACATTAAAACAAACTCTTAACATACGCAAAAAATACCAAAAAAACAGACTGCCGACAGCGCTGGCGACCTCCCCGGCGCCCCTGGTGGTCAGTTTTTTTTTTTGGAAACCAATACTGATAGAGGCACCCCGAAACGTCACCCATTCCAACTCTCCAGAGGTGCTGCCTGTCTCGCTGAGTTACTCCAGCATTTTGTGTCTCTCTGACAGAGGTAAACACATTGGGGCACTATGGACAGCATGGTGATGTGGCGGTAGAGTTGCTGCCTTACAGCGCCAGAGGTCTGGCTGCATTTCTGACCATGGCCGATGTCTGTTCGGAGTTTGTACATTCTCCCCATGACCGCCTGAGCTTCCTCCGGGTGCTCCGGTTTCCTTTCCTCCCACATTCTAAAGACGTACAGGTTAATTGGCTTTGGTAAACTATAAATTGTCCCTTGTGTGTGTAGGATAGTGCTAGTGCATGGGGTGATCGCTGGTCGGCATGGAATCGGTGGACTGAAGACTCAGTTCGGTTCAGTTTGGTTTATTGTCACGTGTACCGAGGTACAGTGAAAAGCGTTTGTTGTTGCGTGCTGACCAGTCCAAACCAGAATGGCCTGTTTCCACACTGTGTCGCTAAAGTCTTAAGTCTATATGTAGTGGTCTTGAACATGTCCCAGTCCACCAATTCAAGATAGTCCTGAAACGGACTCTCAGCCTCTTCAGAACATTGCACTACTACACTTTTTGTTGGCGCCTTGAATCTCAGTCTCTGTTTGTAGGCCGGCAGGAGCAACACGGACAGACGATCTGCCCGGCGGAAGCAAGGGTGAGGTTTGGAGCGATAGGTGTTCTTGGTAGTGGCGCATCAGAGTTGGCCCTTGTGTAGCAAACTAGACACAAAATGTTGGAGTAACTCAGCGGGTGAGGCAGCATCTCTGGAGAGAAGGGATGGGTGTCGTTTCGGGTCGAGACCCTTCTTCAGACTGATGTCGGTGGGGGGGGGGGGGACAAAGATAAAATGTAGGCAGAGACACTAATACTAGTGGGAGAACGGGGAAGGGGGTGGAGAGAGAATGCAAGGGCTATCTGAAGTTAGAGACGTCGATGTTCATACCGCTGGGGTGTGAACTACCCAAGCAAAATATGAGGTGCTGTTCCTCCAATTGGAGCTGGGCCTCACTCTGACACTGGAGGAGGCCCAGGACAGAAAGGTCAGATTGGGTTTCTCTTCAGAGGTGCTGCCTCACCCTCTGAGTTACTCCAGCATTTTGTGTCTACCTTCGATTTAAACTAGCATCTGCTGTTTGTTCTTACACATGGTAGACAAGCTAATGGATTCAGTGTGGCACACACCTAAATTTGGTACTTTTATTTTATTGCTGTGGTGCAGGTTCAGGACTTTGAACCAGCTAATTATGAATAATAAGCAGTACATGAGGTAAACCATTTCTTCCATTTCTCCTACATCAAGCAGATGGTTCAATGTTGTTTCCACTATAGAAAGCTATTTTTATAAACATGGACAGATTATCACCTTGATTTACAAATCCCCACCAAGAGACCAGTTTGATATGTTGGATAATCCTCTGTTTCAATTCAACTTGAGCGTAAAGTGGGCAGCACGGTGGCGCAGCGGTAGAGTTCCTGCATTACAGCGCCAGAGACCCGGGTTCGATCCTGACTCCGGGTGCTGTCTGTACGGAGTTTGGATATTCTCCCCGTGACCACGTAGGTTTTCTGCGGGTGCGTCGGATGCCTCCCACACTCCAAAGACCTGCAATTTTATGCGTTTATATCTTTGGTAAAGATGGTAAATTGTCCCTAATGAGTAGGATAGCGCCAGTTTATGGGGGTCGCTGGTTGGTGCGGACTCCGCGGACCAAAGATACTGTTTCTGCGCTGCATCTCTAAACTAAACTAAAAAGTACTACACAGAGGCAGTAGACAGAGTCGCCAGATTTGGCACCAACTTTAAAATTCCAGGGAAATTCTGCCTTCAATTCTGGAGTTGCCTTCTGTGGTGTCCCAATATAGCAGAGTGTCCCTTTTTAAATGATGGTAACGTGAAGAGAGCAGTGTGTCTGCATTCTGATTTTGCTTCTGCCCGCGCGAATATTAAACAGCCCATTTTTTTCCTGCACCTTGGAAAACATTGTACCTGCTAGTATGCACAAAATGCTGGAGTAACTCAGCGGGTGAGGCAGCATCTCTGGAGTGAAGGAATGGGCGACGTTTCGGGTCGAGACCCTTCTTCAGACTCCTGGCATGGATCACAACCAGAAATGTCTGCTCTACTTGTATATATTAGCGTGTGAAATTGATAATTAAAGAGTTACAATTGTGTCGTGCAACCTTTGGAATGTACACTGTTCCTCTATTCCTCAACGCTATACATTCCAAAATACTAAGCAACAGAACACAGAGCTGGAGAAATCTACAGTTTTGGCACATTTTAATTCCTTCTTAAAGTTGTGCTTGAGGCTTAATTAAACGGTGGGTGGGAGGAGGTAAAAAGATTTGTTCAGTTTAGTTTTGGAGATACAGCGTGGAAACAGGCCCTTCGGTCAACCGAGCTCGCACCAACCTTCGATCCCCGCACATGATGACTACCCTGCACACACTAGGGACAATTTACATTTGTACCAAGCCAATTAACCTACAAACCTGCACGTCTTTGGAGTGTGGGAGGAAGCCGAATATCTCGGAGAAAACCCACGCGGTCACGGGGCGAGCATACAATCTCTGCACAGACAGCTCCTGTAGTTGGGATCGAACCCGGGTCTCCGGTGCTGTAAGCGCTGTAAGGCAGCAACTCTACCCGCTACGCCACCGTGACCGCCCTCATCGCCAAGACTTAACAGGATGGCCCTCCGTCAGACTCTGCTGCCAGGACTAACACAGGCAGGTGGGACTAGTGAACTGTAGCTGGGACAAGTTGTCCGGTATGGGCAAGTTGGGCCAAAGGGCCCGTTTCCACGCGACAGAACTCGATGACTCTGTGACTCCTCGCGAAGAACACCAAATGTCACTGTCGCTGTTAGCCTCTTGGCCTCAGCAGATCGCTGCCATGTATCACAGTTAGCCGCTTACAGCAGCATTAAAGGGATCATACAGGGTCTTTACTCAAGGATGAACGATCTTGTGTACTATTTTTTCAGTGTGGAGCAAATAAGATTGAACACAGTTGCAGTTGCCAGCATTGTCAACTTCCCCAAGGTCCTGGCTGTCACTGAAAGCACTCGTAACCTCAAGAGCCCCACTGAAAAATCTTTTAATTCTTCAACAGCAGAAACGGATTCTATTCCCTCGATATCCAGATTGTTTTGATCAGCAAGGATGGTCTCATGATCATTGTTACGTGATGGTTCACATCCAATTTTAAATCTTTGTTATAAAGAGTTACAAGACAAAATTGATGCAAAATGTGATGAAGATATTCCTGTTAATCTGGAAGGAACTGATGTTATTTGTACTAATACAGTATCTTCCTCGCTGAATATAGAAACATAGAAAATAGGTGCAAGAGGAGGCCATTCGGCCCTTTGAACCAGCATCGCCATTCATTGTGATCATGGCTGATCGTCCCCAATCAATAACCCGTGCCTGCCTTCTCCCCATATTCCCTAATTCTACTAGCCCCTAGAGCTCCATCTAACTCTCTCTTAAATCCATCCAGTGATTTGGCGTCCACTGCCCTCTGTGGCACGGAATTCCACAAATCCACAACTCTCTGGGTGAAAATTTTTTTTCTCACCTCAGTCCTAAATGGTCTCCCCTTTATTCTAAGACTGTGGCCCTTGGTTCTGGACTCGCCCAACATTGGGAACATTTTTCCTGCATCTAGCCTGTCCAGTCCTATTTTAATTCGGAGAAAGTGAGTCAGACTGCAAGGGTTCCTCTTCGATAATAAGGGTATTTTCACCCTTTACAAAATTCACACTACCAAATTAGTGAGACTCCACTAAATAGCGCGGGCCTATGGAACAGGCCGCGCCAGCAACGCCTAGAACAGGGTTGCTCAAGGTCTCCCTACTGGAGGGGGAGACCAGGACAGGTCAGTGTGCTACTGACGCCAAATCTATCACAGCGTTAAAAAAGCCCGGCTCTACGAGAGGCGGACCGGCAATGCCTGGGACAGGGCTGCTTCAGCGCCAGCAGCGCCTAGGACAGGGCTGCTTCATGTAAAAAAGCACCGGCCTCTACGAGAGGCGGCACCGGCAACGCCTGGGACAGGGTTGCTCAAGGTCTCCCTGTTGGAGGGGGAGACCAGGACGTGTCAGTGTTTTACTAAAGCCGTATCTGTCACAGCGCTGGCCTATGGAGAGCCGCGCTAGCATTGCCTGGGATAGGGCTGCTTCATGTGTGAAAATGCCGGCCTACGGGAGAGCCGTGCCAGCAGCGCCTACGAGAGGGCTGCTCAAGTTCTCCCGGTGGTAAAAGGCAGACACAGACCAGTTTGGGTCAATGGGTTGCTGACACCAAACTTTTCACAGCGCAGGCCTACGGGAGAGCCGCGCCACAAGCACCTGTTGTCAGGGCTATGTGTATGACCTCCTGTAAGCAGGAGCAGGGCAGTATAAATCTGACCCTGAAGTGGTGACCTCCCGTGAGCATCAGCTGGGAGAGTCACGACATGGGGACCCAGCACAGCAGCACCTTGTTAGGGCTGTGTGTGACCTGTGAGCATCAGCCGGGAGAGCCAGGGCAGTAGGATGCTAACCCTGAAGTTTGGGGACCCAGCACACCAGCACCTCGTTTAGGGCTGTGTGTGTGACCTCCCGTGAGCATCAGCCGGGAGAGCCAGGGCAGTAGGATGCTGACCCTGAAGTTGGTGTCACTGCTTATGTGCATCCACCAAAGCACGAGAGCCACGCTCCAGGTGTGCCGGATATGGTTAGCAATTTACCATACCGGTGAAGTCAGGGATGACAATCTGGCCAGCAAATTAATGGTCCTCACCAGTTCCAGGACTTCATAATGGGAAAAAAATAAAAAAAATAAAAAAATTAACATATCAAACACCTGTTTACTGTGCATCGCTCTAAAGGAGCGTATCATGTGGGCGCATGAATTAAGGCTGCAAAAGTCCTAATAATTTTTTTTTAAATATATATATATATTTATTTTATTTTTTTTAATAATAATAATAATAAAAAATAAAAAAATTAAAAATAAATAAAGAAAGAAATAAAAACTGGTTGAAGCAGGAATTATGGCGTTTGGACAAATGGCAAGGCCACTATCTAAACACAGCAGGATAAGGACCCTGCTGCGTCATGCCCATTTGTTAGTTTAATATTTACGAATAAATATCCAGCCTACGCTCAACCCACGGTTCACAGCCTTGCGCAGGTCCTCTACTCCCCAGGGGAACACCTGGACGATGAGACTAAAACTGAGGCCAGGATGCCACCTCAAAAACCATATCCTTTCAGATTAAGAAACAGTAAGTGATATTGGACTGTATCCGGGGATCTCGAATAGGTATCTCGGAAGTACATCCACCCATACAAAATACACATAGTTGGGTATTGTGGTTCAATACCACTAACTCTACAGGTAGATGGTGCATATCAGCCTTAACAATTGTGTCCAATTCCCCAGCCAAAAGGACGATGGTGGATGTCGAGTCATTCTGGGCCAGAACATACTTAACCCTTAAGGTCCAGTATAAAAGATTTAAATAAAAATGTCAGTATTGTAACTGGGATAAAAAAGGGTGTTATATTGGCAGCCATAGATCTGAAAGATAAATATTCAGCTACCACACACCTGTTGAGAGGTTAGGTCTCGCCCATCTAATTAAACTTAGATTAGTACCATTTAGAATGATTGGCTATTTGAGGTCATCATTGGTTAATTAACATGACAGTACTTTGCCTACAGCCAAAATTGTAACTAATGTCTCGCGATGCACTAGCGACATTCTGACTCAATAACTTTTAGTTTACAAACTGATATGAGCTTCAGGATGAGTAGCCACTGATATCAAGTCTGGCTGGGGCGACAGATAAAATGTGAAAGAAGCATTAACCCTGCAGAGGCTGGGGTAAACTGCGTAGAATTGCTGGGTGCATCCTATGGCCTAAAGAATTCTGCTCAACAAAACATGATTGCATGTGCAGCCTCAGATTCACAATACCACAGCTGGTACCCATATCAATCACATGGGTAGAATGAGGTCATTATTCTGTAACAGTCTGCCTGGCCTCATCTGGCACTGATGCATTACAAGGAACATCTGGGTCTCAGATGTCTACCTATCAGGTAGAGATAATGCGAAAGTTGCAGACTCCAGGTCATGTAAATTCCATGACAAACAAAAAAATGAATTAAGAATCCAAAAGTTTCAAAATCATTGTTAGCCGGTATGGATTGCCTGACATAGATCTGTTGCATCTGGATTAAATTACCAGTACCTGTATTCGGCATGGGAACCAAATCTAGGGGCAGTAGCGGAGGATACATTCTCGCTACATTGGGGATGTACGTTCTTACGCTTTCCCCATTTCTTCCTCATTCAATCAAGGTCTCACCAAAATAGAGTATGACTACACTTAGGTGTTTAGTGGATTCTAAACTGGTCCTCACAGCATGGCCCCATTGGGTTGAGACGGATGACACAGCATTCATGATCATCCCAATTACAGTAACTTGTTGGTTCACACTGGGACAGGAGGAAAGTTCCCCTTTACATGAGCATATTAATTTATTGATTTGTATCTTCTGACCAGACTGTTCCAGGGACTCAAACTATTGAGTAGAACCGTCGATGTGATTACGATGGTCTGGCGAGATAGTACTAAAAAAAAAATGTTTTAATTAAAAAATATATATAATCTCAGATTAGGGAGAAACGGGAGATGTCCTGTTTACAGTTAAATATATCTTATCGTAAGTTGCATGCATACTGGATGTATTGGAGTTCCTGGCTACATTGCAATTTGACGAGCAGTTAAGCTATAGTGCCATTTATAGTACTAGAAGTACTTTGTCCTCCTATTTAGGGCAAGGGTTCGGACAACACTCTGTCGGATCTCATCTATTGTTGGCCGATTCATAGGAGGTATTTTAACAAAACCATCCCAGACGTACAAATACAGAAATCTGGGATGTGAGCATAGTTCTCACACTGCTTTGGCAATGGGCTCCAATTACATCTCTGCCTTTCCGGAAGTTAACGCTCAAAGTGATCATGTTCATGGTGCTAGTGGCAGCATTATGGGTCCAATTATTGCAAAAGTTATGACTGGACAGCATGCATTCTTCTGTAGATGATATTGTGTTTTATGCATATGATCTAATAAAACAGAGCAGGCCAGGGATGGCTGGAACCAAAATAAGCTTAAAATATACCCATTGATCTAAGACTATATGTAATTACGCATCTGAGCTAACAATATCAAGGTCCATCAAGAGTCTCAGAGGCTCTGAAACAGCGATGGTCATCACATAAAATCTCATACAAAGGTGTCAGTACAAGCTATTTCTAGATGACCGAAACAGGTTTGAATTTTGCTGGAGTAGACATTGATGTGTTTAAATCACTCCACCAGGGCGGCATCAACGTACGCAGCAAAGGCGCAGGACGTGCCATTAGGACCAAATCCTCACCGCAGGATAGTCAGTTAAGGAACCTTTTAGGATTTATGACAAACCTGTCCTCGCAATGCAAAGATTGGGCAAGCAGTTTTGGGTTCTGTTTGAGTTCTCCTTTGTTAATTTCCCCAGCGAAAGAGGGGTTATTACTATTGTGAAAAATTTATTAAGACATTTATTGTATAAATTAAACAGAGAATTGTTTGACACATTATTTGGTTATCCTGTGTCAACCAAGGCAGTGTACACACGCCAGTTGAACTATGAGGAAGGAACAGGTGTACTTTCTACAGCATACCAGACAGAGAGAAATCACAGAGCTTTGAAAATTTCGCTTCACGTAGTCACTCACGTGACAATTTTTCCGATTTGAGTAAAATAGTAAGATTTTAAGGGTATGAGAACTTACCAGTTTGAAGTTTGATCCTTATTTTAAGATAAACGAGAGGAGTTACGATGAGGGATTACGTGCTCTCCGCACCCACCCTCATAATCTAAAGGATCATCTGGTAGTTCTAGTCTTATAAAAGCCTTACTATGTTACTTCAGCTATTGGGTTTCTGTGTTTTCACGCCGCGGCTTTGAAGTATGACACGAGCATGCGCTCTGGCGGGACTTCTTCACGTAATCCCTCATCGTAACTCCTCATAAAATAAGGATCAAACTTCGAACTGGTAAGTTCTCGTTTAATCTTACTATTATAATCGTCACAATTTTATAATAGTCACAATATATTCTCTGAAATAGTATAGGCATTTGCTTTGTGGATCTTGTTAGCAAAACTCAGGTCATCTAAGCTAGTAACACATGGTCACATTAGACCCATGCAGCTCTAATCCTTTCCTGTTGATGTACCCGTCCAGATGTTTAGTTTAGTTTTGAGATACAGTGCGGAAACGGACCCTTCGGCCCACCGAGTCCACACCGACCAGCGATCCCGCACATTAACATTAGGGATCATTTTTACATTTATACCAAGCAAGTTAACCTACAAACCTCTACGTATTTGGAGTGTTGGAGAAAACGGAAATTCTCTGAGAAAATCCACACAGGTCATGAGGAGAACGGACAAACTCCGTACAGACAGCACCCATAGCCAGGATCGAACCCGGGTCTCTGGCGTTACAAGCGCTGTAAGGCAGCAACTATACCACTTCGCCACCGTGCCGCCAGTGTCTTTTAAGTATTGTTTAACTATTGTTATAGTGGATGACTCGTTCCATATACCCATCACCCTCTATGTGAAAAATTTGCACCTCACACTCCTTCTAGATATTTCCTTCCTCACATTAGAGGATCTTATAGAAACACATAGCATTCTTAAGGGATTGGACAGGGTGGATACAAGAAAAATATTCCCCATGTTGGGGGAGTCCAGGACCAGGGGGTTACAGTTTAAGAATAAGGGGCCGGCAATTTAAGACTGAGATGAGGAAAAACGTTTTCAGCCAGAGATTTGTGAATCTGTGGAATTCTCTGCCACAGAAGGCAGTGGAGGCCAATTCACTGGTTGTTTTCAAGAGAGAGTTAGATATAGCACTTAGGGCTAACAAAATCAAGGGATACGGGGAGAAAACAGGAACAGGGTACTGATTCTAGATGATCAGCCATGATCATATTGAATGGCGGTGCTGGCTCGGAGCACTATTTCTGCACGTATTTTCTATGTTTCTATGTTAAACCTATGTCCTCTGGTTCTTGATTCTCCTACTCTGTGTTAAAGACTCTGTGCAGTCACCCTATCTATTCCTTTCATGATTTTGTACACCTCTATAAGATCACCCATCAGCCTCCTGCACTCCAAGGAACAAAATCCTAGCATGCGCAACCTCTCCCTATAGCTCATCCACGTAAATCTTCGCTGCACTCTTTCCAGTCAGTGACATCTTTCCTAGAGCAGGGTGAACAAAACTGAACCAGCTAATTTTACCTGGTGGTTTGAATGCTGAGCAATCAAGCTGCATTTAAAATTGTTCAGCGTTCCAAAGCCCATATCGCAGGAGTTTTCTTTATTTGAATAAAATCTAAATACATTTCTAAATAATTTGCACAGAGATAAAACTATTTAAGAGATTTAAACTGGAAAAGATGTACATAAGATTGATGAGGGGGACCTAATAGCAGCTTACCGAATAGTGATAGGCCTGGATAGAGTGGATGCAGAGAGGATGTTTCCACTAGTGGGAGATTCCGGGATCAGAGGCCACAGCCTTAGATTAAAACAGAGATGAGTAGGAATTTCTTTAGTCAGTGGGTGGTGAATCTATGCAAATCATTGCCACAAAAGGCTGCGCCAAAGGGTATTTTTAAAGCACAGATTGCCAGTTTCTTGATTAGTACGGGTGTCAGGGGTTATGGGGGGGGGGAAGGCAGGAAATTAGGATTGATAGGGTGTGATAGATCAGCCACGATTGAATGAGGGAGCGGACACAATGGGCCGAATGGCCTAATTCTGCTCCTACAACTTATGCAGTTATGTACTTACGAATACCCACCCTACTTTTAATGTCTGAAATAGTATGTACTTGAGTATGAAAATGCTTACGACAGCTGCTACATTTTACTGGCAGATAGCCAAAGTATTAGGGATTTGAAAAGAAAATTGTTTACCGTGTTTCAGAGCCTTTAATCATCTGTCAGTAATTTGTTGGAAGGCTGCCTGCGAGAGCACAAAGGGAAGCAGATAGTGCTCTCTTTTAGAACCAATTCTGGCTGCTTTCTGCTCTTTGTCATCGAGTCATTTTGAACTTAAACTACAAATCAGCGAGTCACTGTACCATAAAAACCTCTGTTAATCTGGCAGCATCTTGATTGAACCTTCTGCTTAAAGACCACTAGCACTCTGTTTTTTCCCCCATGTGCCAAAGCTAAAACTGAAAGTGATTTTACATACTTACAGAAAGGTATGTATATTTATAATTAGCATCGGGCTGCACTTATGTTGTTATTCAACTGGTGTAACCGTTGACCCAGGATTTGCAGTCGGGAGGCTTCCACTATTATTATTTCCATCTTTAAATTCTCAACGCCCAGCAGGGCAGTATTCTCAGCCTCTCACGGTACTCGCTACGCATACACAAATGCGTGGCCAAATCCTGGTCTTACCCATTTAGATCTTTAAACCCAGAGCGTTGTGAATCTGTGCAATTCTCTGCCACTGAAGGCGGTGGAGGCCAATTCACTGGAGGTTTTCAAGAGAGAGTTAGATATAACTCTTCGGGCTAACGGAATCAAGGGATATGGGGAGAAAGCAGGAATGGGGTACTGATTTTGGATGATCAGCCATGATCATATTGAATGGCGGTGCTGGCTCGAAGGGCCAAATGGCCTACTCAATAGACAATAGACAATAGACAATTGGTGCAGGAGTAGGCCATTTGGCCCTTCGAGCCAGCACCACTATTTAATGTGATCATGGCTGATCATCACCAATCAGTACCCCGTTCCTGCCGTCTCCCCATATCCCCTGACTCCGCTATTTGTAAGAGCCCTATCTAGCTCTCTCTTGAAAGCATCCAGGGAACCTGCCTCCACCGCCCTCTGAGGCAGAGAATTCCACAGACTCACCACTCTCTGTGAGAAAAATTGTTTCCTCGTCTCCGTTCTAAATGGCTTATTCCTTATTCTTAAACTATGGCCCCTGGTTCTGGACTCCCCCAACATCGGGAACATGTTTCCTGCCTCTAGCGTGTCCAAGCCATTAACAATCTTGACAGCCCTTAACAAGGCCTACTCCTGCACCTATTTTTTTATGTTTCTATGTTTCTATCTTTAGAAGTTTACAGTTGACGCCTCCTTCGTGGGCCAGATCTCGAAGAATAATGAGACGGAGTACAGGAAGGAGTGGGAGAGCTTGCTAATATGGTGTGAAGACAGCAATCTCTCCCTCTTTGAATCTGATGAAGGATCTCCACCCCAAACGTCACCTATTCCTTTTCTCGACAGATGCTGCTGGACCCGCTAAGTGCCTCCAGCATTTTGGGTCTATTTGTTAGTCTTTCCCTCAAAGTCTTCCAAATGAAGGATCTAGTCATGGACATCACGAAGCGTGGTGGAGTACATGACCCCTTCCGCATCAATGGTGCTGAAGAGGAGATGTGCAAGAGCTTCCAGTTCCTAGCTACAAATATCACCAACAATTTGTCCTGGTGAACCACATTGATCAAGAAAACGCAACAATGCATCTAATTCAGATTAATTTAATTTAGAGACACAGCATGGAAACAAGCCCTTCGGCCCACTGGGCCCGTGTTGACCAGCGATCCCCGCACATACTAGGAACAGTTTATTGTACACATATACACCAAGCCAATTAACCTACATACCTTTACGACTTCGGAGTGTGGGAGGAAACCGAAGATCGCAGAGAAAACCCACGCGGTCACGGGTTAGAACGTACAAACTCCATGCAAACAGCACCCATGTTTGGGATCGAACCCGGGTCTCTGGTGCTGCAAGCGCTGGTGCTGCAAGCAACTCTATGGCTGCGCCACCATGTCGCTCTGAAGGGTGGTGAATCCTCAGGAGGGTGGTGAATCTGCGGAATCCATTGCCACAGAAGGCTGTGGAGGCCGTCAATTGATATTTGTAAGGCAGAGATAGATAGATTCTTGATTAGTATGAGTATCAGCGTTATGGGGAGAAAGCAGGAGAATGAGGTTAGGAGGGAGAGATAGATCAGCCATGATTGAATGGCGGAATAGATTTGCTGGGCTGAATGGCCTAATTCTATCACTTATGGGAGGAGGACTGACTGAACTTTGTTGCCTTCCACCACAGTGAAGAATGCTGTGGTGGGTGTTTGGTGTGAAATTCTATTGTGTATTGTGTGTTCTTTTTTTCAACTGTATCGCTGCTGACAAATTCATTTCACTGCCCTTAGTTGGTGCACTTGACGAATAGATTTGCCTTTGACTTTGACTTTGATGAACTTGTGAACTCCTGTCACCTATAACTCCTATCACTTATGAACTTACGAACTTATTCAGCATGTCACCAATGACTCTTACCAATTTCTGCAAATTAACTTTTAGAATCCTGTTGGGTTGCAACAGCTCTACCCAAGACGGCGAGAGACGGCAGAGTCCAGTCCCATCCATCGACTCCATCTACACTTTCAGGATAGCAGCCAACTTCATGAATGATAATCCTACGTACCTCTTTGTCTTTGGAGTGTGGGAGGAAAGCGAAGATCTCTGAGAAAACCCACGCCCTCACACCATAGTCCAGGGGTGGGGAACCAGCGGCCTTCTAGGCCATTAAGTGCGGCCTTTTGAATGAATCCAAATTTTGGAGAACAAATCCTTTTATTTTTATTAATATGTTTTTGTTTTTTAATTAAAAAATGAACGTATTTAAAATACCAAAGAGTAATAGAAGATTCAACGAAATAATCCTCCCCGACTGACGGCCACAATTAAAACATTAGTAAGCCGTGAGGCCTATTTTAACACCGGTTATGCTCATGATTTAGTTCTAATGCGACTCTAGAATGTACGTTAACTTTGACATGCACGGAAAATGCTTTCTTGCTTTTCAACCACTTATTGTTGTGAATCTACATTCTCCTCCATAACCCAAATCAAGACGCCCTTAAGGTCACAAATGACGGATATCCGTCTAGCAGATCAGCTGAAACTGCGTACCTCCATGTTGCAACCAAATATTCAAATGCTCTCCCACAAAAAGCAGTCACAACAAAGTCATTAAAAGGTTAATTAACTTTAGAATTAACAATTTGTTACATTTTCTTGAAGTTACTACATAGTAGATTTTTACAAAATACTGTACATTTTGAAGTATACCTAATTGAAGTTTCTTGGATGTGACCTTATTAGATTACAGCTAACAATGTGGCATTCCACCATTAAAAGGTTCCCCACCCCTGCCCTAGTCACTCCATCTTTTCCCTGCCCCGTCAAGCAGAAGATACAAAGGCTTGAAATCACGTATCACCAACTCAAGAATATCACTCCATCGATGACCATCGATGTTCACATGAATTCTATGTTATCTCACTTTCGCATCCTCTCCCTACACACTAGTGGCAATTTTTACTGAGGCGAATTAGCCTACACACCCATGCGGCTTTGGCATGTTGGAGAAAGCCAGAGCACTCGGAGGAAACAGGGGACACAGGGGGAGCAAGTGAACTCCACACAGACAGTGCCCGAGGTCAGGATCAATGGCAGGTCTCTGGCACGGTCAGGCAGCAGCACCACCAGCTGCACCTCTGGGCCTTCACCATTTCATTCCTAATTTTCAAATGAACAAAATATATTTTATGAGTGGGGCGTTGCAGTGGCATAGCGGTAGTGTTGCTGCCTTACAGCGCCAGAGAGCTGGGTTTGATCCTGACCACGGGTGCTGTCTGTACGGAGTTTGTACTTTCTCCACGCGACCGCGTGGGATTTCTCCGGGTGCTCTGGTTTCCTCCCACACTCCAAAAACGTGCTGGTTCATTGGTAAATTGGCTTCTGTAAGGTATACATTGTCCCTAATGTGTAGGATAGTCCTAGTGTACAGAGTGATCGCTGATCGGCGCGGACTCAGTGGGCCGAAGGGCCTCTTTCCATGCTGAATCTGTAAAGTCTACAGTCTAAGGTAATGAATTATACTGTTAGTACTGAGCGTTATACTTATTTCCGCTCAAGTATCAATAAAATAGCACAACAATTTATATGTAAAAAAAACCTCACGGACTATTGTAATGTCTCTTATAGAAATTCCATTACCACCAATTAAATTTACACCGACCTCCATTAACAAGAAGTTTGAAAGAAGCTTGGTTTTCCAAAAGAGATCATAATATTGGGTGTTAGCTATTCAGTCCTGTTGCCAGGACTAGAGGGTCTGAGCTATAGGGAGATGTTGCGTAGGCTAGGACTCTATTCCTTGGAGCGCAGGAGGATGAAGGTTCATCTTATAGAGGTGTATAAACTCTTGAGAGGAATAGATCAGGTAGATGCAGAGCCTCTGGGCAAGATCAGGTCTCTTGCCCAGAGTGGGTGAATCGAGGACCAGAGGACATAGATTTAAGGTGAAGGGTAAAAGATTTAATGGGAATCTGTGGGGTAAATTTCTCACACAAATAGTGGTGGATGTATGGAATAAGTTGTCAGAGGATGTAGTTGAGGCTGTGACTATCCAGGTACGTGGATAGGACAGGTTTGGAGGGATATGGACCAAATGCTGGCAGGTGGGAGCTGGGACATGTTGGCCGGTGTGGGCAAGTTGGGCTGAAGGGCCTGTTTCCACACTGTATCACTCTATGACTCTATGACTAAGAGCATCATGCATAGAGTTTACAATGTGTAGAACTGATGCAGTACGACACGTGCACAATTGTAGTGTACCATTTGCCATGTTCAATGACAAGTTAGGTACAACATGAAGCACACGATTTTAAACACGGATTCTAGCTTGCCTGAATAATTATAATTTGTAGGTAAATTAGTAACTAAATTCTAACAACCTGCAATTACAATGTGATTGTACAGATTCTGTAAGAATGGGTTCCTCCGACTATGAATATGAGTCCCAAAAGAAAACACTATATATAAATATCTGTATTTAATTTAGTCTTGTCATTACCGTTAATAGCATTTTAATTGCTTAAACATTTCTAATTTTGTTTCCGTTTCCAGTGTAACAAAACAATAGACAATAGACAATAGTTGCAGGAGTAGGGCATTTGGCACCTTCGATCCAGCACCACCATTCAATGGTATCATGGCAGATCATCCACAATCAGTACCCCGTTCCTGCCTTCACCCCATATCCCCTGACTCCGCTATCTTTAAGATATCCAGAGAACCGGCCTCCACCGTCCACTGGGGCAGAGAATTCCACAGACTCACAGCCCTCTGTGTGAAAAAGTGTTTCCTCAACTCCGTTCTAAATGGCTTACCCGTTATTCTTAAACTATGGCGCCTGGTTCTGGACTCCCCCAACATCAGGAACATGTTTCCTGCCTCTAGTGTGTCCAAACCCTTAACAGTCTT
Source organism: Okamejei kenojei (assembly GCA_035221665.1). Taxonomy (NCBI): domain Eukaryota; kingdom Metazoa; phylum Chordata; class Chondrichthyes; order Rajiformes; family Rajidae; genus Okamejei; species Okamejei kenojei. The sequence continues at coordinate 10,356,608 of CM069144.1, forward strand.
ATATGTTTCAATGAGATTCCCTCTCATCCTTCTAAATTCCAAGCATACAAGCCCAGCCGCTCCATTCTCTCAGCATATGACAGTTCTGCCATCCTGGGAATTAACCTTGTGAACCTACGCTGCACTCCCTCAATAGCAAGAATGTCCTTCCTCAAATTTGGAGACCAAAACTGCACACAATAATCCAGCTGTGGTCTCACTAGGGTCCTATACATCTGCAGTAGGACCTCTCTGCTCCTATACTGAACTCCTCTTGTCATGAAGGCCAACATGCCATTCGCTTTTTTCACTGCCTGCTGCACCTGCATGCTTAATTTCAAACTTGGCGTCAGTTGGCTGGCATCATTTCTTTTACGTGAGGTGATGGTGAGGGTGGCACAGGGGCACAGCGGTAGAGTTGCTGCCTTACAGCGCTTACAGTGCCAGAGACCCAGGTTTGATTCCGACTAAGAGGGCTGTCTGTACGGAGTTTGTACATTCTCCCCTTTCTTTGAGATCTTTGGTTTCCTCCCACATTCCAAAGACATTTGTAGGTTAATTTCCCTAGTGTGTGTAGGGTAGTGTGGGAATCGCTGGCTAGTGCAGGCTCAATCAGCCGAAGGACCTGTTTCCACACTGTACTTCTAAACTAAACTAAACATATTCACAGCCGTAAAACTTTAGAGGAGTTTCTTCAGGTACTTCATTTCTACTGTTGGTTAAATAAGCTGATGCTGGACTCATTATCTCTTCTGAAGGTTCCATTGACTGATAGAATCATTGAGTCATAGACTCACACAGCATGGAAACAGGCTCTGAGGCCCAACTTGCCCACACCAACTATCTACATGTCCCACCTGGCCACGTTTGGCCCATAGCCCACTAAAGCTGTTCACAGGTTGTAGGAGTAGAATTCGGACATTTGGCCCATCAAGTCTACTCCGCCATTCAAACATGGCTGATCTATCTTTCCCTATCAACGCCATTCTCCTGCCTTCTCCATCATAATCCCTGACACCCGTACTAATCATGAACCCTGTCAATTGCCGCCTCAAAAATATTCTGCCCTTTGTATATTTCCTCTCTGGCATTTCCTGATGTACTCATGTCAGCTATGATTTATCAGGATACATGGAAAACAAAGTACTGTGGATGGATGAGTTAGACTTTACTTTAGACTTTCGACTTTCACATACAGCATGGAAATACGCCCTTCGGCCCACCAAGTCCATGCTGACCAGCAATCACCCCGTACATTAGTTCTATCCTAGACACTAGGGACAATTTACAAGTTACAGAAGCTAATTAACCTACAACCCTATACGTCTTTGAAGTGTGGGAGGAAACCGAAGCTCCAAGAGAAAACTCCGAACAAGCAGCATCCATAGACGGGATTGAACCTGAGCCTCTGGCACTATAAGGCAGCAACTACACTGTGCCATCGCCAAAGTGTTTGACACAATTAATTCTCGTTCAAGTAATTGTAGTACATTAACAAGGTGAGAAATTCCCCAGTGAAATGAATCAACAAAATACATAAAATAAAATTAGTACACTAAGCCTCCTGTAATTTTATAAATAAAATTGTTTTAAAACACAATTTAAGAATAGGCAAAGGTCGCTGTTTAAGAATAAAGAGTAGGCCATTTAGGACTGAAGCATTATTTAGAAGGTTACATTGAAATATTTCTATGTTGTTTGAGACACTATATTTCTCTCACTTTCTTCACCTTATCTACACTGGGAAAACATTAAAAGGGACTGTTTACCATCAAAGCCATACTCTGTGCTTTAATGATCTAATTAAGCGTACAATATTCATGTGCATTGTACTGGATCTAGGATGCGCTGTCAGCCAGGATGTCATAGCAACCACTAGGCTGGCTATATCTGCTTGCCTGTTTGAAAAAAATAAAATGGCTCATCGAAAGCATCTTCAAAAAATGCATCTTCTTCAAAAATTAAATGAAATACTTTCTGATTTATCTGCCACAAATTGTAAAAACATGAATTAGGCAATCTTACCCTTTAATTTAAAAGCTTCTTTTAATGTGCATTTTGCTTCATGATTTTGGTTCAGTTGCTGCAACTTGAGACAAATCTGTATTAAAAATGGAATCAATAGACAATGGACAATAGGCGCAGGAGTAGGCCATTTGGCCCTTCGAGCCAGCCCCGCCATTCACTGTGATCATGGCTGATCATCCACAATCAGTACCCCGTTCCTGCCTTCACCCCATATCCCTTGACCTGCTATCTTTAAGAGCTCTATCTAACTCTCTCATGAAAGCATCCTGAGAATTGGCTTCCACTGCTTTTTGATTCTGAGAATCCCACAGCATCATAACCCTCTGGGTGAAAACGTTTTTCCTCATCTTCATTCTAAATGGCCTACCCCTTATTCTAAAAAACTGTGGCCCCTGGTTCTGGACTCCCCCAACATCGGGAACATGTTTCCTTCCTCTAGCGTGTCCAATCCATTAATATTCTTATATGTTTCAATAAGATCTCCTCTCATCCTTCTAAATTCCAGTGTATACAAACCCAGTCGCTCCATTCTTTCTTTCTTTCTTTCTTTTAAAATCTCTCTATTCGTTTTTTTCAAAAGCAAAAACAAAAGAACAATAAAATAATGATAAACATACTAGTGATATTGATACATAGGGATCTGGGTTACATTAATGGCAGGTATAACCTAAATATGTCCAGTGTCAACATACACATTGAATATAGACCTCACGGCTCTATGTAAATATAGTTAAGTATTTAAAAGATAACTTATATGTGTAAAAACAAAAAGACAAATAGAAAAAAAGAAAAAAACAGAACCCCCTTAAACTAAAGAAGAAAAAGAAGGAAAAAAAAGCAAAACAGAATCTGGGCCACAAAGAGTTTCAACAATTTAAGTCCTTGTTTGTCGACAAATCCGTTCCACCGTATACCAGTAATAAAAATGATTATAACAGTTGGAGAGGAGACAGTTTATGTCGTATGAAACTGTTGAATAAATCTTCCCCAAATCCTTTCAAATTTAATTTAACCTAAGGGTTACTCCTAATTTTTTCTAAATTTAAACATGATATTGTTTTAGATCAATGGAGTGTGGTCAGAGGATTGGAATCTTTCCATTTAAATAAAATAGATATTCTGGCAATTAATGTGGTAAAAGCAATCAGCTGATGGGCGGACGGGACAGATGGATAGAACGAGCGAACTTATCTTTTGACATATGAGCTCTATGAACCACCTTGAGTTGTATCAAAGCGTGTCTTGCACGCATTGAGGAAGTATTAACTAATCGAAGAATCCTCTCCCATTTCTCTATTGATAAAGAAATTTGTTCTCTTTCCCAGTCATTCATAATTTTATCAAATGTATCTTTTTATAATTTCAAAATCAACTCATAAATAGTCGTTAAACCTAATTTGTAAATATCTAAAAAAATGTGAGTTAGGTAGATTATTGTAATGGCGGTTAAAACCTAAATTTCATATGACTTTTGACAGGACCAGCTCACCATGTGAGATATCTCATTGGACAAAGCTATTTGCAGATTGGAAGGAAAAACAGGGGTAGATGTAAAAAAATGTCTAATTTACTCAAAAAAAATGTGCAGTTAGGTAGATTATATTTATCCAGGATGTTATCGAGACATAAAGTTGTGGTCCCGTCCTCCCTGTTTGTTGTTAAAGTTTACAATTATATTTATTGGAGAGTTGTTCAAAAGACATAAAACAACCATCCAAAAATAACTCACGAAAAGCTACTAATCCCTTCCTCTTCCATAACAGAAAGGCTTGATCAGTGCTAGAAGGTTGGAAGAAAAAATTAGATATGACAGGACTCGATAAAATAAAATCATTCAGTCCAAAAAACTTACAAAATTGAAACCATATACGAAGTGTATGTCTTAATATTGGTTGAGTCATATATTTATTCAATCTCGTAATTGTAAAAGGTAACGAGGCCCCTAGAATAGAAGCCAACGATTGCCCTTACATAGAATCACGTTCAAGATTTATCCATCCTGGACATTGGGTATCTTCTAAATCTTTTGTCCAAAACGTTAAATAGCGAGCATTAACTGCCCAATAGTAAAATCTAAGGTTCAGCAGTGCCAAACCACCATCTTTTATTGATTTCTGTAAGTATGTTTTACTTAGTCTGGAATTTTTATTCTGCCATATATATAAGGAAATTTTGGAGTCAATAATATCAAAGAAAGATTTAGAAATAAAAATTGGTATCAACTGAAATAAATACAACAATTTAGGTAAGATAAACATTTTAATGGCATTGATCCGGCCTATTAGATATAAGGACATTGGTGACCATTTAGTGAACTATTGTTTGATGTGGTCAATTAAAGGCGTAAAATTGGCTTTAAATAAATCCTTGTGTTTCTTGGTAATCTTAATGCCTAAATAAGTAAAACATTCGATAGTCAATCTAAATGGAAACTGTCCATAATTCGAAATTAGATTGTTTAATGGAAAGAGCTCACTCTTACTAAGATTTAGTTTATAACCAGAAAAAAACCTACTAAATTGATTAAGTAAAGCTACTATTGCCGGAATAGATTTCTCAGGATTAGAAATGATTAATAACAGATCATTTGCATAAAGAGATAGCTTATGTGTCTTATTCCCACGGACAATACCAGAAATATTAGGGGATTCCCTAATAGCGGTGGCCAGAGGTTCCAAAACGATATCAAACAGTAAAGGACTTAAAGTACAGCCCTGTCTAGTACCTCGAAAGAGCCTGAAAAAAGGGGATCTCTGATTATTTGTAAGTACAGAAGCCTGAGATATATCAACTTGATCCAAGAAATACATTTTGGATCAATCTTAGATTTTTCAAGTGTATTGAATAAGTATTCCCATTCTACTCAACGCCTTCTCATCATCAAGTGAAATGACACATTCTGAAGTTTTATTTGACGCTGTATATACAATATTCATTAATCTCCTAACGGTAAAGTATGAGTAATGATTTTTAATAAAACCTGTCTGATCTTCAGAAATAATTTGTGATAAAATATTTTCCAATCTCATAGCTAATATTTTGGAAAGAAATTTGTAATCTACATTTAACAGTGATATAGGTCTATATGATGTCACTTCTATAGGATCTTTGTCTTTTTTAAGAATTAAAGAAATAGATGCTTCATAAAAAGATTTATTTATTAAAAAGGCTCTTTAAAAACCTTGCATAGCCAGGGAGACAGTAAACTTGAGAAATACTTTTAAAATTCCAATGTGAACCCATCTAAACCAGGAACTGTGCAAGAATTCATCAAAAGGATTACTTTCCATATTTCTTCCTCCGTGACGGGTTCATCTAACAACACAGACTCATTATGTGGTAAATTTGGCAAATTCAGTTTCTTTAAGAACTCATGCATTATATTGGAATCAGTAGGAAATTCTGATTGGTATAGGGAGGTATAGAATTCCAGAAAGGATTTATTAATTTCATCATGGTCTACTGTCAGTGTACCATCCCGTTTACTCACTTTAGTAATCTGACGTTTGGCCGACCGCTTTCAACTAATTAGCGAGTAATTTACCAGATTTTCTGCCATGAATAAAAAATTGACTTTTGGATTTTAGTAGCTGATTCACAATCGGTGATACTAATAACAAATCATGTCAGGTTCAACTCAATTGAAGCTATTCTTATAAAGCTCTAAACTAGGAGCTTTTGAATATTTTTTATTAATTTCTTTAATCTCATCAGCAAATATACGTAGTTTGTTTTTTTAATCCCGCGGAGTATGAAATAATTTGTCCATGAATATATGCCTTAAAAGCATCCCAGACTACACCATTGGATATTTTTTCAGTAAAATTTGTTGAGAAGAAAAAAGCAATCTGATCTTTAATAAAATTAACAAAATTTAGATCTTGAAGCAAAGTAGCATTAAATCGCCATTGTTTAGCACTAAACTTGGAATCAGGTAGTTTGATTGATAGTTTCAATGGTGCATGATCAGAAATAGCAATTGCATCATACTCACATGCAGTGACCGATGAAACTAGCCGAGAATCTATATTACTAAAAGTCTGATCTTGACCGGTTTCTGTGTTGTGTTTTCCAAGGGAACGCCACCACCTACGGCCGTCATTTTTGGCCAGTTCACACAGAGCCCGTCTCCACCTTCTTGGACAAGACCATTTTTCCCATCGATGAAAAATCAGAGAGATATTAATGTTTTTTAACAAATTCCCCATTCTCTCTGCTGCCCCTGCTGGAGGGAGGGGGAGGGACTATAAGACCAGGAAGTAGTGTGCCTCACTCAGTCTCTGCAAGATGGAGGAACCAGAGGGTCACATCTCTCTGAGCTCTGAATAGCACTGGACACATGTCTACTCAACTGTGAGTGCCCTTAATGTGGTTTGAAAATGAAAATATGGTTGGTTTGAAGGAAAACGGCACAGCCTGCAAATGTTTGTTTGGGTGCTTTGGCTTGAAGTGAAAAGGCACTGCTGCAAATGGTAGCTCGGGGGCTTTGGCTTGAAGTGAAAAGGCACAACTGCAAATGGTGACTTGGGGCTTTGGCTTGAAGTGAAAAGGCACGACTGCAAATGGTGGCTTGGGTGCTTTGGCTTGAAGTGAAAGGGCACTACTGCAAATGCTTTGGCTTGAAGTGAAAAGGCACTCCTGCAAATGGTGGCTCGGGTGCTTTGGCTAACTTCTTGTTTGCACTGTATATTGATTTTAGATAAAACGCTACCACTTACAGCTGTGATTTTTGGCCATCTTACTCAGCCCCCCTCCGCTCAGCAGGTGCAGAGGATTCTTCACATCAATTTAAAATAAAAGTGTTATTAATGTTTCAAAAATATTGAGAATCTCTCTCTTGTCATGAGGGCCACACCTTTTCCGGTGAGAGGGGGAGGGGTTATAAAACCCGGAATTGTGGGTGTGGCTCAGTCTCTGAGCTGTGAATAAACAGAACACAATGAATGTCTACTGAACTATGTGTTTGGTATTTTGTGTGGTTTTATGCTGGTTTCACCCTGCTTGAAATGGTATGAAACTGCATTTGAATGTGGTGGCCTTACACCCTGCATGAAATGGTATGAAACTGCATTTGAATGTGGTGGCGTTGCACCCTGAATGAAATGGTATGAAGCTGCATTTGAATTGGTGGCCTTGCACCCTGCTTGAAGTGGTATGAAACTGTACTTGAATTTGGTGGCCTTGCACCCTGCTTGAAGTGGTATGGAACGGCACTTGAATTTGGTGGCCTTGCACCCTGCTTGACATGGTAGGAAAATGGATTTGAATTTGGTGGCCTTGCACCCTGCTTGAAATGGAATTGCAAGGAATAGCCATGAGTCAACTGCCAGCCCACCAGCCGTGAGTGAGCTGCCAGCACATCAGGCTTGAGGGACTGAGCTGCCACCCCAAGAACACATACCAGTGCTCCAGAAAGCCCCCCCACAGGCCACCAATATTGGGATTGGTGGAGAGGTGGAATATTGCGTCGGGGGACCAGCCCTCCCGTGTGAACATGGGACCCAACGAGTCGCACTTAGTCTAGTCTATTATAAAGTCGTCAATCCTAGAGTATCTAATGATATACATGAGAGAAAAAAGAAAATTATTTGTCATTTGGGTGTAAGAATCTCCAGACTTCTAACATTCCAGAGTCAAGTAAAAAGAATTGATAAAACTATCTGATTTATTTGGAAGCACATGATCAGATGCTTCTGTCCATCGAGGGGTTCAAACAGCAGTTAAAATCTCCACCCATTATTAAAAAACATTCAATTAAATTAGGAAAGGATGCAATTAACTGTTTAAAAAACTCGGGGTGATCAATATTTGGTGCGTAGACATTCACCATAGCAACTTTTTGGTTATGAAGAACACCATTGATCACCAAAAATCTACCATATGGATCATTAATTGTTTCAATTCATTGTTTAATTCATGAACAAACTGAATTGAGTAGTCAATAAAAATAGAGACTCCTTTCACCTTAGCCTGTGAATTTGAATGAAACTGCTGTCATCTCCAAAACATGAAAAATCGTTGATTCTTTCATCCATTCTTTCAACATATGACAGTCCCGCCATCCCGGGAATTAACCTCGTGAACCTATGCTGCACACCCTCAACGAATGTCCTTCCTCAATTATGGAGACCACGGGGAACTATTAACTTTACCTAAGGACATTAACAAAAGGTTTGCTCAATTTTATCAAAATTTATATACATCTAAAACTAACATTGAAGACAATAAAATTATAAATTTTTAAAATAAGTGTAACTTGCCAAAATTGGATATCTTAGAACAAAAGGAATTAGGAGCCCAGATTACAAGTGAAGAAATAAGAGAAACAATAAAAGAATTGAAAAATGGGAAGACACCAGGGCCTGATGGTTTTAATAATGAATTCTATAAAGGATTTCAGGAGTTAATGGTCCCACGATGACTTAAATTATACAGTTATGCTTTTACCGATAAGCTATTACCAGAAACTTTAGCAGAATCTACAATTACGCTTATACCAAAAAAAGATAAAGATCAAGAAGATCCGGGCTCGTATAGAGCTATATCACTTTTAAATACAGACCAAAAAAATTTAGCAAAGATTTTAGCAAGAAGATTGAACAAATATATTAATAAATTGATAAACCAGGACCAAACATGGTTTATACCCAAAAGACAATCATTTAACAATTTGAGACGACTTTATAATATCATGTATTCACATAAATGGGAAAAGGAAGACTTATCAGTTATATCTTTGGACGCAGAAAAAGCATTTGATCAGGTAGGGTGGCAGTATTTATATATAGTACTCCAAAAATTTAATGTGGGAGATAATTTTATTAGATGGATAAAATTATTATACAATAAACCAACAGCAAGAATATTAACTAATAATATGTTGTCTCAAAAATTCCAATTATCACGGGGCAATAGGCAGGGATGTGTTTTATCACCCCTGCTATTTGCCCTTATGATAGCCACTGGCTGAAAGGATAAGAACTCATCCGAATATTCAGGGATATAATACTAAGGACTCTAATAATAAAATTTCATTATACGTGGCTGATATACTTTTATATATTAGAAATTCAGAAACGAGTATCCCGAATGTATTAAATGTAATAGAGGAATTTGGCTCCTTTTCTAGATATAGAATAAATTGGAATAAAAGTGAAATTATGTCATTACATCCACAGAAAGCAAATCATCTATTAAAATTGCAACAGAAAAATTTAAGTATTTAGGTATTCAAGTTACCAGAAGATATAAATCATTATTTAACACTAATTTTAGTCGTCTGTTAAATAAATTGAAAGCTCTGCCACAGAAGGTAGTTGAGGCCAGTTCGTTGGCCATATTTAAGAGGGAGTTGGATGTGGCCCTTGTGGCTGAAGGGATCAGGGGGTATGGTGAGAAGGCAGGTACAGGATACTGAGTTGGATGATCAGCCATGATCATATTGTATGGCGGTGCAGGCTCGAAGGACCGAATGGCCTGCTCCTGCACCTAATTTCTATGTTTCTATGTTTCTATGATTACATTTTGGAAAACACTCCCACTATCATTAATTGGCAGAATAAATGCTATAAAAATGATAGTGCTACCACAAATATTATATTTATTTCAATCCATACCAATATATATATCCCAAAATATTTAAAAACAAAACTAGAGTCTAATATTACTAATTTTATATGGGACTACAAAGCACATAGAATTAAAAGAAATCATTTGTGTAAACCTAAAGATGTAGGGGGACTTGCACTGCCTGATTTTTTATATTATTATTCGGCAGTGCATATTAAGAATATTATTTATTGGTTGGATTGTCCTTCTCAACAGATGGAATGGATAAGAATGGAAAAAGAGGATTGTTTTCCTTATGATTTAGGAGCGATCCTCTTCTCCCCGATAAAATTGAATAATATATTATATAAGAAGAATCCAATTATACACAATATAATTCGAATTTGGAAACAAATAAAATTAAATTTAAAGTTAAGAAACTTATCTTCATTAACACCAATAGTGAATAACCCGGTATTTAAACCATCTATTATGGATAAAACATATAGAGAATGGGAAAGACTGGGAATTAAAAAGTTGGGTGACATGTATGAAATGGGAAATTTATTATCATTTCAACAATTAAAATCAAAATTTAATTTGAACAATAATCAATACTTTAAATATTTACAGATATGTGACTTTATAAAAAAATATATACCAAGATTACAGAATATAACGATAGACCCACTGGAAGAAGCAATGAATATTAAGAATCACAAAAATTAATATCATATCTATATAACAGTATTCTTAATAGAGAATTGCCATCAACAGAGGCAATTTTACTTCGGAGTCACGTGAGTGACTACGTGAAGAAGGCCCGCCTGGCGCTGGAACGGCATTACGTCGACGCTGACGGCAGAAGCAGGAGCTGCACAGACAGCTCCTCGACAGCGGTAGGTTCGGAACCGGCAGGTAAGTGCAGTTGAAAATTTTTTTTAGACTGGAAAACTCCGTGCCTGGTGGAAACCAGGATTTTAAAGGATTTTAAAGGATTTTAAAAACAAACTAAAAGTTTAAATTGAACAGAAATACTCTGTTAAAATAACGGAGTTTTGAAAAGAACGTCCCAGGGGAATACCCAGCGATCGGGACGAGAGATTAATTACGGGGCCGGTTCTGATACTGGTACCGTTAAAATTACGGTAGAGAGGTAAAAATGCTCCACAATCTTTTGGCAGGGAATTTTAAAAGTCAGAAAGGCTGTACTTTAAAAAAGTTAATAAAAATCACGATATGGAGAAAGTACTCCAAAATATAAAAAAGAGACAAGGGTCACAGTACCCAAACAGCCCAAAAAAGACCCTGAGGGGCTTGAATATACAAAATATGGCTATGTGCCAAATTGAGAATTGAACCCTGGATTAGGGTGGAGAAAGTCTCTTGGGATATAATTCCAAGTGGATCAGGGCTGCAAAAGACAGACCCTGCAAGTGGTGATGTGAATTATGAATGCACACCACAAATAAAAAAGTGAGGCCAGATATAGCAAAAGATTTTGCTATATCTAAAGGAAGTGGTGAGGCTATGGAAGAAAACCTAGCTGCCAACATTAATTATATGGTATCTCACCAACTTCAAGAATACGATAAAACTTTTATGTTTTATTAAAATATCAACGGTAAATCCGTTTATAAATATCCATGTCTCAAATAATATGAGATATAAGAAATACAATTTCAAAGTATTTCAAAATGGTGCAAATAGTAATACTTTCAAAATAAAATAAATTGCCATCAGTTGTGGAGCTCAATAGGAAGAAATATATATAATTTACCGAATCTGCACTATAGGTTTGCAGATCAATACAAATCAGGATATTAAACTCCTGATTATTATAGAATAAACCTGCCTTATGATAAATCAAAGATATTAATTACAAAAGAACAGACTATTGATCTTTAAACTTTGGGGAGAAAAACTATGATCCAATGAAAAATTTTGATAATGGATCAAAACAAAGGCAAAGATCTTTTTAACTTGCGGTGAAAAAACTATGATCCAATGAAAGATTTGATAATGGATCAAAACAAAGGCAGAAGTGGTATAATCCAAACATAGCCTTATCTAAACCTATATAATTGGGGAAAGAAGGCTTGAAGTACGTTGAAAAGGTGCAAACATCTGGTTACAAAATAAGTGCATGAAATCTCAAATTATGGGGGATTACAGGTGTATTATGATTGTTAACCAATATAACTAAGGAAGGATTGGTTCACCTGTATAAGAAAACTTTAAAAATTGATTTCAGGTTTGCACTCAAAAGTAATTTAATAAGAAGGGGTACGTACATGTATATTATAAAATTACCTCAGTGTAAAGATTTCATGGTATAAACCATACAAAACATCATTATATTTACACTTTCACAGTGTAAGAAAATGGAAACATCTAGAACATGGAAAAACTGTTGTGATTAACAAAGTGTTAATCAATATTACAGGTGCTTGAAATTAATTAAAGTGGGTCAAGCTGTGCAAGTTAAAACATTGTCCAAACAATCAATCAGTTCAAGGCTGTTAAACTGAACACTGAAGGAACAATTATACTGATAAAAGATCAGCACTTGCACTAATGAGGTCAAATAACAATCATGGGATTATCTAAGTAAACAGATGTGGCATATTTTAAAGTTTAGTCCACCTGTTTATCTCTAAGGAAGAGACAATGGTATCGGAAGATAACAAATTTGGGAGAAAAAACATATTGTCATTAATATGGATTACTTACGATTAATCTGATTGCATACAGATTAAATCACCGATCTTTCGAATATTTCTTGTGGGTAAACCAAGAACAGTGAAGGTGGATGCTTTTCTCCCAATTACATGAGGAAAAGATTTCTTTGTGTTCCTCATTTTTGTTTAATAGGGCAGTGTCTGATGAAAATGTAGTGGGACACTGCCAGAGGCATTTTGGTGGCCAAATACGGGTCCTTTATGGTTTCATAAATATTGTGTGATTTTGAACTGCTAGTGATGATTCATAGTGGCAGCAATTTATTGAAGTCAAAAAAGGGGTCTCGACCTAGGTCGTTGCCTGTCTCCCTTCGCTCTTTGGATGCTGCTGCACCCACTGGGATCTCCAGGTTTGAGAAACCCTGTAGTAATTTATTGTTGTACAAAAAACCTCCATGACATGAAAATATGAATTTTACTATCTACAGGTTGACCAGACCATCACAACAGCTGATGGTCAAAGAAGTCTATGAATGTTAACCAATATAACAATATATCAGTAAAATAAATATAAAGAAGTGTTTATACCTGCAATTTGCAGAAATAAGTCTAAAAAACAATATTTTGTTATAAGAAATTGGAGGTCTGTATATACAGTAAAGTTATTTTATCATATTAGATATATGTGAATTCCTTGTAGATTGCATTTTCTAAGTATCTAATTGATAGAGCTAATAAAAGGGCTCAGAGTGTTACCGTCTTATAAACGGACAATATATTAACCAATAAGTTATCAGATGCATTCATAATATCCAATATGGAAAGGGATATATATGTAATTATTACCCATATACATCTAGGTATGTTTTACAAAATTGTATTCCCTTCGTTTTTACTGCCAGCAGGGTAATATATATTCCCCTTTCTTATATACTTTATATATATATCACATCCGGGAATTGGCAACGTGACGGCAACGTATGGGAAATTTAGAATATTACTGTATTTTGGTTAAATTTTACGTGGAAGTAGCTGAGATGTTCAAATATGTCTATAATGTAATAATAACAATATTGATGTTCGGGAGATACGACATATATTGCCCTCATAGATATATTGCCTCGTCTTCGACTATATGAATCTATTCAGGCAATATATGTCGTATTATATATATTATGTTAATAAATATATATATATATATATATATGTGTGTATATATATATATATATATATATATATATATATATATATATATATATATATATGTGTATATGTATATATAATCTGTCCAAAATTGTAAAAAAATATAAAGGCAGGAGATAAATAATCTTGAAATGCCTTAAAAAATGGACTCTAACTCTATCTATGATTCAAAAAACTTGAACATTGAAAATAATAATTCTGATAACTTTAGTATCAATATAAGAGTGCAAACATTGCAAATGTTACGTTATAATTGCATGTGGATACAAATTGCATTATCATATATGTTTATGAATCTACCAAACAAAGCACACCAAGAAGACCTGAAACGAAGGTAAACTATAAGCATATCCTGCCGGCTTTAAGTTGTGTGTGTGTGTGTGTGTGTGTGTGTGAACATTGATGAAAATGTTGCAGTAGGTAAGAGTCTCTGTGGCAATGAGACTGCTTATTACACACAAAAACCACATTGGGTTCAGTAAAAACTGATGGTTATAGAGGAATGTATTTCTAGATGGTTAAAAATTGGATACATTCAGTAGGAACTAGACACTGAAAGGTGGAAAAATCACTATGTTAATGAGGAAAATACATTCACAGGAATGGCACAGGATGAGCCACTCGAGCAAAGATGCAAGGCCGCAGGAGGCTGTAGATTACTGTTAAAGTAAAAAGGAACCAGTCATGGTGTCAGATTTAGACACGCAATGTTCGGTTCTCTATAATTGTTGCTTTGTCATGCCATAAAAATATATATATCAATTGGTATTTGTGATAAACTTGCCTTTCAATGGAAAGGGCATTATTTTCATTTTTTATAATGTGAAATAATTTATCACATAACTTGAGGCAATGTTTGGGGAAAATGTGTTATTCGCTCGTTATTGTGTTAAATGAGCCGTACTGTCGTATGGAATAAATTCTACGACACGAAAAACACAGAAAGCTTCAAACTCTTCACGTAGTCACTCACAGTGACTCCGAAGTAAAATAGTAAGATTAAACGAGAACTTACCAGTTCGAAGTTTGATCGTTATTTTATGAGGAGTAACGATGAGGGATTACGTGCCCTCCACTCCCCACCCTCATAAAATAAATGATCATCTGGTAGTTCTAAATCTATGATGAGCCTTACTATCTTACTCCGGCTATTTGTGTTCTGTGTTTTTCATGCCGCTGCTTTGAAGTATGCCGTTCCAGCGCCAGGCGGGCCTTCTTCACGTAATCCCTCATCGTTACTCCTCATAAAATAACGATCAAACTTCGAACTGGTAAGTTCTCGTTTAATCTTACTATTAGAGAAGACTTTAGATTTAATGATAAACATTTCTAAAGAAACATGGGAGAGGTATTTGATATATATACATAAATGTTCGATTAACACTAGACATAATTTAATTCAATTTAAAATATTACACAGACTATATTATTCAAGTTAGGTTGAATATATTTTATTCAAATATCTCACCCATTTGTGATAAATGTCTTTCTCAAAATGCCAATTTTACACATTCTTTCGTTTCTTGCACAAAACTTCAAAGTTTTTGGTGTGATATATTTGATATATTCACTAGTTTATTTAAGATAAAAATGGAACCTAGCATGGAAATGATTATCTTTGGAGTATTTGGAGATGTAAATAAATTAAATATATCCCAAATTTCATTTTTTAATTATGGTTTAATAATAGCGAAGAAACTCATACTCAAATTCTGGAAAAAGGCTACTATACCAACACTCAAAATGTGGATTGGTAATATGTTGGAAACGGCACATTTGGAAGAAATGAGACTCCACCTAATAGAAAAAAAAGACCAATTCTTAACGAGTTGGTCTCCATTTATTGACCTTGTGGAATCATGCGGTGTAATATCATCATAAAATTCAAAATTCTGGGTTTGACTGAAAAAAGATTAAGAATATAAAAAAACATCGACTTGTTGCATGGGAGAATCTCCTTTCTGCTTTACTTTCTCACATTTCTTTCTTCACTCTACACTCACTAGTCTATTCTTCACTCTTCACTATTTCTTTCTTTCTCATTTCTTTCTAAAAAAAAATGTTTTTTAAAAGAAAGTTGTACAAATAATGTTTTAATAACTCTGGGAACCTGTAAAAAGGTACCATTAAAATGTAATGTACTTACTTCTAATAAATAAATTATTAAAAATAAAATAAAAAAAAATAAAATAAAATTAAAATATGGAGACCAAAACTGCACACACTACTCCAGGTGTGGTCTCGCTAGGGCTCATTTATAGATGACACAGCGTACATCATAATTATTTCATTTTTTGAATGATAGAGGCATAATTTTTTTTAATCCTGTTTCCATTGGAGTAGAAGCACCACTTAACTGGGTTATCATGCTTTCCATCGACCCACTAGGTTTAAAACATAAATGTTCTTTCTGTTTCTACCACAAGTATTTACAAGCACAAATGGGAGTATCAGCCTTAATTTTGCTACGTACAATTTCCCAACAGCAATGAAGGCAGCGGTTTGTAACATAATTGAGCCATGCCCACAGCATTATGAATAGGAATACTGAGGTCCAAGCAGTACCATCTTTTTAATAATCGTGCAAAAATAAACAAGACTTTAAAAAGGGCGTAATACGGCTAGGAAGTATTAATATGGGGTTCCATTGTGTTTAGATCTCTCCGGGGATCTCTGAGTAGCTGAAATGGACTAATGAATATTCGTTAAAAAAAAGAAAGATAGACACAAGAATGCTGGAGTAACTCAGCGGGGTCAGGCACCATCTCTGGAGAAAAAGGTATGGGTGACATTGCGGGTCGAGACCCTTCTTAGGACCATTTTCTTTGCTCGCTAGAACAAAGGACCTGGGACAGATTTGGAGGGATATGGACCAAACATGGTCAGGTGCGACTAGTGCAGCTGAGACATGTTGGCCCGTGTGGGCAAGTTGGGCCGAAGGGCCTGTTTACATGCTGTATCACTCTATAACTATATGACTCTAGAGTTGTCCGTGATGAACTCAGTGAGTTGAAGAATCAAATTTAAAATCTATGCTGGAGAACATAATGAAGTGGAGGAACAGCATCTCATATTTCGTTTAGGCAGCTTATAACCTAGCGGTAGGCATATTCATTTCTCTAACTTCAATCAACATTTGCATCCCCCCCTCTCTCTGTCCCTCTCCCACCAAGTGGTTGTTCTGGCTTCAAAGTTGTCTTGTTGAGTCTCATTGTCCGCAACTCGTTTTCACCTAGCCCACAGCTAACAATGGCCTGCTCCCTTTACAATCGTTACTTTTTGGCCTATCATTCATTCATTTGGTCTACATCTCTCTACATCACTGTCCATATCTCTTGTTTCCAATTCCCCTGACTCTCAGTCTGAAGAAGGGTCTCGACCCGAAACGTCATCTATTCCTTCTCTCCAGAGATGCTGTCTGACCCGCTGAGTTACTCCGGCCTTTTGTGCCTACCTTAAAGAAGGAAAAGATTTCAAAGCATTGTGTGATGAAGGCAGTCAGAACCTAGGTACAGCCGAAAAAGGCTGGAGCTCTCTCACTGCAGACCTCTTGTTGACAGGAGAAGAAAGCACAAGGAAACCTCAGTAAGATTTGCGATGTGGGAAGCCAGGTATTCTTAAGCAAGTCACCACACACTGTTCATTGACAACATATTAAACTCTTAGTGAAGCTGGTGTGTAGTTCTGGCCTCAACTCAATAGATGTAAAGAAGAATATAACATGAAAGGGCAACAATATCACACGATTAATCACACCATTGCAAGGACATGTTTTCAAGTTTTATATTTGTTTTCATTGGAATCAATTTTTATCTCTGTTTTAGCACGTATTCGATATTTTTTCCTCTCATTGTAATTGACCTTGATTCAGCTTGTCAACATAAGCAACAATCTTCAGTAAATTCAATGGCAAAGAACAAGTTTATACCAAAGAAAATGAACGCAGCGGGTCAGGCAACATCTCTGGAGAACATGGACAGGCGATGTTTTGGGTTGGGACCCTTCGTTAGTTGAGGGGAACATGGACAGGTGATGTTTTGGGTTGGGGACCCTTCTTCGGTCTGAAGAAGGTTCCTGACCCAAAACGTCACCTATCCATGATCCCCGGAGATGCTGCTTGACCCATTGAGTTACTCCAGCACTATGTGACTCCTCAGTAAATATAAAGTTGGGAATTTATAGTTAAAAAGTTGACCGAACGTGCTAGTAACACAAGCATTCTAAATGTGATATGAGTAAATACCATGCGATGTATATGAGCAAAGTAAATGAAAGCAAGGTGGTGCAGCGGGTAACACAACCGCCTCAAGGTGTCAGAGACCCGGGTTCAATATTGACCGTGTCCTGTCTGTTTGGAGTATTCACGCTCTCCCTGTGGCGGTGTGGGTTACTCAGGCTTTCTCCCACATTCCTGAAGACATGCGGGCTTGTAGGTTAATTGGCCTCTGTAAATCGCCCTTAGTGTGTAGGAAGGGGATGGGAAAGTGCGGTAGCATAGAGCGAGTAGGTGAACAGGTGATTGATGGATGGATGTGGACTTGTTGGGCCGAAGGGCCAGTTTACATTCGTTTCTTTCAATCAATCAAAAGAAAATAACTAGACCCGGTAATTTATGCAAGGATATGTTACAGTTAATTTTAGTGCAGTTTCACTTCCAATTTTCCCCCATCCTTGGTTCCAGAGCCTTTCTGGATTATCCGTGTTGCCGGACTAACAGAGGTCACGGCCTCCGAGAGGAGTCCAACGTACCGGAACGTTCCACCTAGGCCGCCGAGCGGCCGAGATACCTGCTGCAAAGTCAGGTCTCGGAAGTCGGCTATGGATCTGCCGGCTCCGGCCGGGCTGGAGTTCCAGAGCCCTGGCCACGGGGGGGCAAAGTCAAGTTGCCGATCGGCCGCGGAAGTCCCGATGAGGTCAAGATTGGCCTCCTCATCTGGCCTAGGCGCCATATTTTCGGCGGAACTTCCAGGGAGCGGATTTTAATTGAGCTCTCGTCATTTTTTTTTGTGGATTAAAGGAGGTGCCGGAAAATCGGTGGTGAACCTGCAGCATGAACCATAAAACATGTTGCTGTTCCTCCAGAGATGCTGCCTCACCCGCTGACTTACTCCAGCATTTTATGTCCACCTAGTCTTCCTTCTGAATGCAACTTGGAGAGTGAGATCACAAGGAGCATATTCCATATCTCGTGCAGTGAAGATCTCACAGAGGCATGAATCAAACTACTTATGGATGGATGTACGCTTACAAACCATATTATAGTGCGAAGCAGTCTGGTGTGGAGGAAAGGAGTTCTATTGAAGAACGGATGTTACGCTCGCCCATTGAGAATACATGCAATGTGAACATAATTACAGGGAGGTACAGTGGCCCAACTGGTAATCAGTGCCAGTGAACTAGAACCTGGCCTCGGTTGCTGTCTTTGTGGAGTTTGCATGTTCTCACTGTGACCACGTGGATTTCCTCCGGGTGCTCCGGTTTCCTCCCACATCGCGAAGATGTGCGGGTTTGTAGGTTAATTGACTCTCTGTAAATTGCCCCTAGTGTGTATGGAATGGAGGCGAAACTGGGATGAGAGAACTAGTACGAATGGGTGATCGATGGTGCGCATGGACTTGGTGGGCCGTAGGGCCTGCCCCCACGCTGTATCTACGAATTAAATTTAATCCAATGTGTATCTTGTCGAGGTGCCTAAAAGAGAAGGTCTTTCAACTCACAATGTCTGTGCTGATGAACATAATGTCAAGACCATCTCTTATCTACCTGCATATCTGCCATATCCCTCCATTCCCTGCACATTCATATGCCTATCCAAAATAGTCTTAAATGCCACTATCATATCTGCCTCAACTACCAACCCTGGCAGTAAATTCCAGCAACTCCCTGTACAAAAAAAGTTGCCCCACCCATCTGTTTTAAAATTTGCCCCACTCACCTTAGAACGATGTTCTCCAGTAATAGTTTTTTCCATCCTCAGAGGAAGGATCTAACTGTCTCATAATTTAATGTGCTTCATTCAGGTCTCCACGTAAACCTTTATCGTTCCAGACCTAAATCCCCCGGACAGCTAACACCCCCTAATCCAGTCATCATTCTGTGAAACCTCTTCTGCACCCTTTCCAAAGCCTCCACATCCTTCCTGTAATGGGGCGACCAGAAATGCACTCAACACTCCAAATTTGGCCGGGACCACCTCTATATAACTAAAAGTCTTTGTCTTGTTTGTGCCCATGATGTGTCAATCTGATTAATTCCTATCTTCTTCCAAACGCTAGGCCACAGCCATCCCATTTTCACACCTCCTACTCACATTTTTCCCGTGGTGGCGATAAATATCTTCCCGTCGCATTTCCACCTGTATTTCTAAAGTTATTAATTGTTGAAATTTTAAAAGCAACCAGACTTCTTCAAACTCACCCATTTCGGAAAAAAAAATCTGAGTGTTGTCACAATGCGCTCGCAAGGCAGGACGGGCCACTCCGGGAGGGAGGGGCACACCAGCACTTCAACCCCCACCCCCCCTCACCCATTCATTCTCTCCAGAGATGCTGCCTGGCCTGCTGAGTTACTGCAGGATTTTGCTGTCTGTACATAATGTAAATCGTTCCATTCCCTGCATTTATATGTGCGTATCCAAATGTCTTCAATGCCACTATCCTATCTGCCCCAATGCCAATTCCAGTAGCACATTCCAGGAATCCACCATCCTCTCTGTAAAGAACTTGCCCAGCACATCTCCTTTAAACTTTACCTCTTTCACCTGAAAGCTCTGCTCTCTACTGCTTGACATTTCTATCCTGGGAAAAAGGTTCTGACTGTCTACCCTATCTCTGCCTCACATGATGTTATGCACTTCCATCAAGTCTCCCCTCAACCTCTGGCGTTCCAGAGGAAACAATCCAATCTGTCCGGCCGGGGCAGCCCGGTGAAGCAGGGGTAGAGTTGCTGCCTTACAGCGCTTGCAGTGCTGGAGACCAGGGTTCAATCCCAACTACAGGTACTATCTGTACGGAGTTTGTACATTCTCCCCGCAACCAGCGTGAGTTTTCTCCGAGATCTTCGATTTCCTCCCACTCTCCAAAGACGTACAGGTTTGTAGGTTAGATTTTCCCTAGAGTGTGTCGGGTAGTGTTGGTGTGCGGGGGTCACTGGGCGGCACGGTGGGCCGAACTGCCTGTTTCTGCACTCTATCTCTGAACTAAACTGAACAAATTTCTCCCTGTAGCTAATGTACTCTAATCCAAGCATCATTTTGACATGGTCTTCAAGTCATTCCAAAGATTAGTAGAATATTTTGATTAGCACGGGTGTCAGGGGTTAGGGGAGAAGGCAGGAGAAAGAGGGTAGAGAGGGCAAGATTGATCAGCCATGATCGAATGACGGAGTAGACTTGATGGGCTGAGTGGCCTGTCTGTTCTAATTGTTTATGACCCTTATGAACATCCTTCAAACGCATCATGTGAAACAAAACATCATCAGATATAACTGTTCTGTCTCCTCTTGTGTTTGTATGAATAACATTCAATAACACAAGTTGATCATTTGATTCTTAACACCAAAACCATCCCCATTGCCTTCACGGTCACTTTTAACATTATTAGTGCCTTTTAAGTCTCCATCTGATAAACTATTAGTGTGAATGCATTGATATTTAGAAAACTCTTTAGGTGACCTTTGTGTTGCTGTGAATATTAAATATGAAAATGGTCTTTAAAATTCCAATTGTAAGAGTGAACCGAATAACATCCTTGTTGCGACAGATTTCTCTGATGTCTTTGGTTTAATTAAGTGTGCAGATAAACACATCCATTTGCCTCATGTATAGACATAAAGGACTTTCTTTCATTAAAGTGCAGATGCTATTTTACAGACAAGCATGTGTGCCAACTGATCTAGTGTAATCTATGATATGCTTGCCCTTGGACTTCTTTAGTAAACAGATGTTTCCTGAAAACTTGGTTGCTAATGAATACATTAACCTACAGTTTTTTCCCCATCTCTATTTACTTACGTTTAGTTTAGTTTAGAGGTACAGGAACACCGAGTCCGCACCGACCAGCGATCCCCGCTCATTAACACTATCCTACACACACTAGGGACAATTTACAATTATACCAAGCCAATTAACCTACAAACCTGCACGTCTTTGGAGTGTGGGAGGAAACCGGAGCACCCAGAGAAAACCCACGCCGGTCACGGGGAAAAAAGTACAAACTCCGTACTGACAGCACCCATTGTCAGGATCGAACCCGGGTCTCTGGCGCTGTAAAGCAGCAACTCTACCATTGCACCACCGTGCCGCCCCCCAGTTCACCTGCAATATCTGGTGTCTTCTGTTTGTGATTTCATCATCTTTGGACAACTCCGTGTAAATGTCTTATCAATCTTTAATTTTAAATTGCTCCGTTTGCTGCCTTCGAAATGTCTTTCCACCAACGCTACGCTACATTTAACCTACGCTCTGTCCCACTAAACCGTGTGCTTCCTTCAGAATTATATGGGCACTGCTGCTGAAGTTTAAAGCTGACTGCCTGTTAAAATGGGGAGGAGAATTTGTCAATTGTGGGGGGGGGTAAATATCCAATCGATATAAGCTGAGGTGATAGGGCCTCATGTGAGGGATAATTATGTTGACACCAAGAGTTGTAAGTGCCTGAAATAAGTGTGGAGGCTCATACAACAGTGGAGTTGAAGAGGCCTTTCGACAGGGAATAGAGGGATATGGATCACGTGCAGGCAGGAGACTTATTTACCAGGCATCGTCTTCAGCATGGACATCGTGGGCCGAAGGGCCTGTTTGTGTCCTGTGCTGTTCTATGTTCTAGATGTTGAGGGATAAATAAGACAAATGCTCTTCAAAATCTTCATGACTACTTAGTCTGTGGAGTTCTAGAGAAATGTATCTGCTTTTTCCAGTTCAGTTATGTACAGTAGAAGGGAGTTATTTGACTAGGTCAAAGCTGGCTGGCACTTTAAGTTTAGTTTAATTTAGTTTAGTTTAGTTTAGTTTAGTTTAGTCTAGTTTAATGTCAAGTGTACCGGAGTAGAGCAGGAAGCTTTTCCGTTGCATGCCATCCAGGCAACAGAAATATTATACATGATTATGATCAAGCAGTAACAGCTCAATAACAGCTGGGATGGAACTGTCCCTGAATCTGGAGGCGTGCGTTTTCACATTACTGTACCTCTTGCCTGATGGGGAAAAAGGAGAAGAGGGAGTGACCGGGGAGAGACTGCGTGAAGAGTAGATGAAGTCAATGGAAGGGAGGTTTGTTAGTGCGATGGTCTGGGCTGCATCCACAATTCTCTGCCATCTCTTACGGTCTTGGACGGGGTTGGTCCCGAACCGTGCTGTGATGCATCCTGATAAAATGCTTTCTGCGGCGCATCTGTAGAAGTTGATGAGAGTTGTTGGGGTCGTGCCAAACTTCCCAAACCTTCTACAAAAGTCGAGGCATTGGCTATTGCTTTGACATAGCTGATCCAGGACAATTTGCTGGTGATATTGACTCCGAGGGATGTGAAGCTTTCAAACATCCCTACCGGTGCTCTCAGGGTAGACACAAAATGCCGGAGTAACTCAGATGGACAGGCAGCATCTTTGGAGAGAAGGAATGGGTGACGTTTTGTGTCAAGACCCTTTTTTGCATCTGATGAGTTTCGTTGAGTTCCTCAGCACTTTGTGTTTTAGTCATAGAGTCATAGGCCCCAAAGCAGAAGCGTCCACGACGCGGGGCTGGAAACTGGAAGTATTCTGAGCTAATTCTGCTACCGCCATCATCTATTACGACAAGTGATGGCTCCCACTGATTGTTGCCGGAAGCTTGCGTCCTTTTCACGACAGACGATGACAGCGTCCACATTTGTAGCAAGATGGACACGAAAGAAGAAATGCCATACAAAGTAGAAACAGGCCCTTCGGCCCATCTTGCCCACACTGACCAACATGTCCCATCTACACCAGTCCCACCTGCCTGTGTTTGGCTTTTATCCCTCAAAACCTATCCTATCCATGGTCTTCCTTTAATGTCTTAAGTTTACTTTCCAGGAAATGGATGGAGGCTGATATGTTTATGTATTCACATGAGCAATTTTGTACCCACCGATCTCATATTGCATAAAGATTCCTCAGGAATGCAAGCTGGAAAATCTGTCAAATACATTTTAGTCCTCATGACATGCCCAATTGTTTTTTTTATTTAAAGTGGAATGCATTATCCTCTATTTAATGATAAGCATTGTGCAGGTACAGCTGGTAGAGGCGCTGCCTCCCAGTGCCAGAGACACAGGTTCAATCCTGACCTCACAAAGTAATTCATCGGGTCAGACAGAATTCCTGGAGAACATGGGTAGGTGACGTTTCAGGTGAGGACTCTGACCGGTTGCATCGTGGCTTGGTTCGGACAACTTGAGCGCCCAGGAGCGGAAAAGACTGCAAAAAGTTGTAAACACTGCCCAGTCCATCATCGGCTCTGACCTCCCTACCATCGAGGGGATCCATCGCAGTCACTGCCTCAAAAGGGCTGGCAGCATCATCAAGGACCCACACCATCCTGGCCACACACTCATTTCTCCGCTGCCTTCAGGCAGAAAGTACAGGAGCCTGAAATCTGCAACATCCAGGTTCAGGAATAGCACTCTTCCGCACAGCCATCAGACTATTAAACTCAACTCAAACAAAATCTGAACTTTAATTAGCCTACTGCACTTTATATGTTTATTTATGTGTGTATACATATATTCAATGGAATATAGACACACTGATCTGTTCTGTATTATTTATGCCCGCAATATTCTGATGTGATGAAAACAAAGCAAGAATGTCATTGTCCTATCTGGGACACATGACAATAAACTCTCTTGAATCTTGAATCTCTTGAGATATGATTTAAGAGAGTCAAGAGTCAAGAGTGTTTTACTGTCATATGTCCCAGATACAACAATGCAATTCTTACTTGCTGCAGCACAACAGAATATGAAAGCATAGTATACTGCAAATAATGCAATAAACAAGAGAGAGAGAAAAAAACTAACTTAAAACGTGGAACAATACATTACAGGAACAGGCCCTTCGGCCCACAATAGCTGTACTGAACATGATGACAAAGTGAACAAATCTCATTTGCCTGAATGTGGTCCATTCTCTGCTTATACATGTGCCTATCCAAAACCTTCTTAAATGCCTCTATTGTATCAGCCTCTACCACCACCCGAGCAGCATGTGTAATGCACCCACCACACTGTGTAAAAATCTTTCCCCATACATCTTCATAAAATTTGTCCCTTTCACCTGAAAGCTATCACATTTTCACCCTGGGAAAAAATTCTGACAGCCTACCTGATCTATGTTCATCTAATATCAAACTGATTTTAAAATTTCCAGCATCATAAATTGCTTTCCTGCTTTAAAGCTGACTATTTGTACATCAAAATGAAAAATGTGGATGACTTTTCATCATCCATAGTCCATTGATATTTGTTCTTGGACTATCTGCTATGCCAAGGTTAAATGGTACAGAAAATAGAAGTTTAGTTTAGAGATACAGCGCGGAAACAGGCCCTTCGGGCCAGCTAGTCCGCACCAACCAGCAATCCCTGCACACTTGCACCATCCTATGCACACTAGGGACAATTTACAATGACACCAAGCTAATTAACCTACAAAGCTGTACATCGTACATCGCCAACGTACCACCACTTTCCCTGCATATCCATGTGCTTATCCGAAGACCTTCTTAAATGCGAAGGAATGGATGACGATTCGGGTCGAGACTCAGTCTGAAGAAAAGTCTCGACCCGAATCGTCACCCATTCCTTCTCTCCAGGGATGCTGCCTGCCCCGCAGAATTACTCCAGCTTTTTGTGTGTATCTTCAGTTTAATCCAGCATCTGCAGTTCTTTCCTGGACACCTTCTTTAACGCCTCCCTCGACATATCCTATTAATTCCCTGTGGCGTGCAAGCAAAATGAATTGATATAAGAAGCCTTTTTTGACTCGTTGCCACATTATAATCAAAATCTATCCGATGACATCTGATGCAATTTAGTGAGCAAGTCTCACTTTATATATGTTTTGAGAAATTCATATTTGCCTACTTGAACTTAAGATTTAGCTTCAAAATTATCAGCTCCGAACACCCTGAGCACTGCCTAACTGGGTCCATTGACATTTCATTTGCAATGTACAGCATGTTACTCTCAGCTCATCATTTCCGTCCCATGGAGTAGCAATCATATTTCGCTTTAAATGAAATCCACACAAGTGAGGCGATTGTATCTCATCTCTCATGCAGCAATATACATTGAAATTAAATTTCTAACCTTGTGGCTTCTCTCCGTTTATCTTTATGTTATTCAAGTCCTTGGACATGTATAGCCTGTCACAGCACAACTACTCTCTCTCATTCTCCCCCCAAGGGCAAGCGCATCAAGCTGATTTTCCCATCCTGACAGGTCATTTTGTAATATTTGCGGTATTGCCCGCTAAATTAAAGTGGCAGAACCGGAATGTGATTTACATAAAAGCAATTAATAGCATTGAATGCTATTAAGGTATTTTTCTTTTATGAAACCGATTAATTTTATGACTCCATTCTATAATATTTATTTTACTTTCTTTGGGCTCACTTTATTTTACTTTACCTTACAGATACAGCACAGAAACAGGACCTTCGGCACACCGAGTCCGCGAAGACCAGCGATCACCCTGTACACTAGCACTATCCAACACAAAAGGACCGTTTTTTTCCCCCGAGTCCAATTAACCTTTTCTTTTAAAATGAGGCTTGTAAGTGTTTTCTGTTTAAAAGAATATATGGAATTAAAATAGAAAGTCAGTGATTCAAGGCACAATATACCTCAGGCACAAGGAACTTCAGAAGCTGGTTTACAAAAAAGGTACAAAGTGCTGGAGTAACTCAGCGGATCAGACCGTACTTCAGGAGAATTTGGATATGTGATGTTCTGGGTCCGGATCCTTCTTCAGATAAGATATCTTATGGTAGATACAAAATGCTGGAGTAACTCAGCGGGACAGGCAGCATCTCTGGAGAGAAGGAATGGGTGGCGTTTCGGGTCGACCCTTCTTCTTATGTTGTTCACTGGTAATAAAGTGTCAGACAGAATTCTTACAAGTCATTGTCTGCCTCGCCAACAGTCTGTCCTTTCCTTCTTTGCTGTTTTATAGTATGTGTTAAATGTATATTTTAGTGTACTTTAGCTTGTTTTATGTGGGGGGATGGGGGGGTGGGGGGAGGGGGGGATTGGGGTAAACCTTTTTGTAATCTCTTACATCGACAGAGATGCAATTTCTTTCCGTATCGTCCATCGAGGAGCTGGCAGCCTCTTCAGGAGATCCAACCGCGGGAGCCGGTGGACTTTAACATCGTGGAGCTCGCAGTCGCAGACCGACTTCGGGAGCTCCAAGCCGCAGGAGCTTCGACAGCCCTGACACGGGGACTTCGATTGCCCCAACGCCGGGCTTCGAGAGCCCAAAGCGGGAGCTTCGAACGCCCTGACTGCGGATGGTTCGACGGCCCCGACCGTGGGAGAATAAGATGAAGAAGATTAGACTTTATTGCCTTCCATCACAGTGAGGAATGTGGGGAATCCGCTGTGGTGGAGGTTTATGGTAACTTTTACGTAGTTGTGTGTCTTATTGCTTTTTTTAGTATGGCTGTATGGTAATCGAGTTTCACTGTGCCTTAATTGGTACACGTGACAATAAACTGACCTTTGAACCTTTGAGTTTTGTTAATAGCTACAACATGTAGTACTGTGTATGTTCGTGCTTTGCCTTCTAAGCCGCCACTGAAGGTGTAAAAGGATTTTTGTTTTAGAGGTACGGCTCAGAAACTGGTCCTTCGGCCCACCGTGTCCGCCCCGACCAGCGATCCCCACACATTAACACTACCCTACACCCACTAGGAACAATGTACATTTATACCATGGCAGTTAACCTGCAAACCTGCACATCTTTGAAGTGTGGGAGGAAACCCACACTCTGAGAAAACCCACGCTATCATGGGGAGATCGTACAAACTCCACACAGACAGCACCCGATCATTACAGGATCGCTGTAAGGCAGCAACTCTACCATTGCGCCACCGTTCCATGAAGCATAAGGAAATGCTCAGACGCATAAGACCTCAAAACTCTTGCGTTGGTACCATTGCAAGAATTGGATAGCAGCTTTTGTCAGCTTGTTTTGTTCATTTATTTCCAACTGAAGCTGCCTGACTGGCATGGTCTCGGTGTCAATTGTCTGTTGTATAAATAATAAATGATTACTGGGGTAATTTGCACAGGCAGCAGGCTACAGGAGCCAATGCTTGAGTTCCAAGCAAGCTGTGTTTGTGATAGACTTGCCAATATTAACTTGATTAATGGATCAGATAGTCAAACCAACTGTCTTAGTGAGATAGTTATCTCAGACAAATGGTGACTAACATTATACAGGTTTTACGTAATGCATGTGGCAGTATGTAGGAGTAAGCGATTTAGAACGGAGACGAGGAAACACTTTTTCTCACAGAGAGTGGTGAGTCTGTTGAATTCTCTGCCTCAGAGGGTGGTGGAGGCAGGTTCTCTGGATGCTTTCAAGGGAGAGCTAGATAGGGCTCTTAAAAATAGCGGAGTCAGGGGATATGGGGAGAAGGCAGGAATGGGGTACTGATTGGGGATGATCAGCCATGATCACATTGAATGGCGGTGCTGGCTCAAAGGGCTGAATGGCCTACTCCCGCACCTATTGTCTATTGTCTACTGGGTGTGTTATGTATTTTCTTGATGCTTTTGAAATGCGGATGTTTATGCTGATAGTTTTAAGCAAAATTTTGTAAGTTCTAGGAGCAGAATAAGGCCATTGGGCTCATCAAGTCTCTTCTGCCATTCAATCATGGCTGATCTATCTTTCCCACTCAACCCCGTTATCCTGCAATCTCCCCATAACCTCTGACACCCTTACTAATCAAGAATCTGCCTTAAAAATACTCATTGACTTGCTCTCCACAGCCGTCTGTGGCAATGAATTCTACAGATTCACCACCCTCTGACTGAAGAAATTCCTCCTCATCTCCTTTCTAAATATTTTATTTTGAGATATTGGAAATATGGATGTAGGTATTGGCAACCGTTATCCAATGTTAGAAAAAACTTGGAATAAACATCTGTAAGTGTAGTACACCCTAATTTCCTTCATTAAAAATGCACTGGAATTATTAGTTAATATGCCACAAAATAGAAAGCAAACATGAGAGACAAGAGCGTTTTATTGTCATATGTCCTAAAACAGAACAATGACATTCTTACTTGCAGCAGCACAACTGATGTGTAAACATGTGTAGGAAGGAACTGCAGATGCTGGTTTACACCGAAGATAGACACAAAATGCTGGAGTAACTCAGCGGGTCAGGCAGCATCTCTGTCGAAAAGGAATAGGCGACGTTTCAGGTCGAGACTTCTTCTGACCATAGATGGACACAAAATGCTGGTGTTACTCAGTGGGCCATGCAGCATCTCTGGATAGAATGAATGGGTGACTTTTCGGGTCAGCTGAATTACTCCAGCATTTTGTGACTATCTTCGGTGTTAACCAGCATCGGTATTTTCTTCCTACACACTTCTTCAGACCATGGAACGCTGTATAAGCCAAGATTTAACAAGCAACAGAAAAAATGTTCAGTATAGATTTAAAAGATTGATAAAGAATCTAGGGCCGACTTTAATGTCACCAATCAGTAATTGTGGGATCTTAATGGGTCTTGAAATAGTACTTTGATTCCAGCAAACACAGGAACCAAACTGCAATTTATTATCCATTTATCATCAATCAGAAGATAGAAATGTAATATTTTCTTTAACTCTTTAAACTTTTATTTCTGTGTGTTCCAATCTCTATTTCATTCAGTTTGCCTCCGTTCTTTCCAATTCTATATTTTCTACCTCCTTCCAAAGCATAATAAAAAATAAAAATAATTGAGTTGATCAAGTAGAAGAATTTCTTTTTTGTTAAATATTTTTATTAGACGAAAATACATATTAATAGAGTATACTTCTCACATACAGTGGCTTGCAAAAGTTTTCATACCCCTTGAACTTTTCCACATTTTGTCACGTTACAACCACAAACGTAAATATATTTTATTGGGATTTTATGTGATAGACCAACACAAAGTGGTGCATAATTGTGAAGTGGAAGGAAAATGATACATGATTTCCAAATTTTATTACAAATAAAAAACTGAAAAGTGTGGCGTGCAAAAGTATTCTGCCCCCGAGTCAATACTTTGTAGAACCACCTTTCGCTGCAATTACAGCTGCAAGTCTTTTGGGGTATGTCTCTACCAGCTTTGTCCATTCTTCTTTGCAAAATAGCTCAAGCTCAGTCAGATTGGATGGAGAGCGTTTTCAAGTCTTGCCAGAGATTCTCAATTGGATTTAGGTCTGGACTTTGACTGGGCCATTCTAACACATGAATATGCTTTGATCTAAACAATTCCATTGTAGCTCTGGCTGTATGTTTAGGGTCGTTGTCCTGCTACAAGGTGAAACTCTGCCCCAGTCTCAAGTCTTTTGCAGAATCTAACAGGTTTTCTTCCAAGATTGCCCTGTATTTTGCTCCATCCATCTTCCCATCAACTCTGACCAGCTTCCCTTTCCCTGCTGAAGAAAAGCATCCCCACAGCATGATACTGCCACCACCATGTTTCACAGTGGGGATGGTGTGTTCAGGGTGATGTGCAGTGTTAGTTTTCCGCCTCACATAGCATTTTGCATTTAGGCCAAAAACTTCAATTTTGGTCTCATCAGACCAGAGCACCTTCCTCCACATGTTTGCTGTGTCCCCCACATGGCTTGTGGCAAACTGCAAATGGGACTTCTTATGGCTTTGTTTCAACAATGGCTTTCTTCTTGCCACTCTTCCATAAAGGCCCGATTTGTGGAGTGAACGACTAATAGTTGTCCTGTGGACAGATTTTCCCACCTGAGCTGTGGATCTCTGCAGCTCCTCCAGAGTTAGCATGGACCTCTTGGCTGCTTCTCTGATCAATGCTCTCCTTGCCCGGCCTGTCAGTTTAGGTGGACGGTCACGTCTTGGTAGATTTGCAGTTGTGCCATACTCTTTCCATTTTCGGATGATGGATTGAACAGTGCTCCGTGAGATGTTCATAGCTTGGGACATTTTTTCATAACCTAACCCTGCTTTAAACTTCTCCACACCTTTATCCCTGACCTGTCTGGTGTGTTCCTTGTGCTTCATGATGCTGTTTGTTCACTAATGTTCTCTAACAAACCTCTGAGGCCTTCACAGACCAGCTGTATTTATACTGAGATTAGATTACACACAAGTGGACTCTATTTACTAATTAGGTGACTTCTGAAGGCAATTGGTTGCACTGGATTTTATTTAGGGGTATCAGAGTAAAGGGGGCTGAATACTTTTGCACGCCACACTTTTCAGTTTATTATTTGTAAAAAAATTTGAAAACCATGTATCATTTTCCTTCCACTTCCCAATTATGTGCCACTTTGTGTTGGTCTATCACATAAAATCCCTATAAAATACATTTACGTTTGTGGTTGTAACGTGACAAAATGTGGAAAAGTTCAAGGGGTATGAAAACTTTTGCAAGCCACTGTACATTCGTAATTTTATTAATATGAACAATTATGTCTTATATATTTCTATACTTTTTTTTACAGGTAAGAAAAGATAGAGAAAAATAAAGTAAGAGTAGAAATGAATGACGTATTAAAAAAGTTATCCATCATTGGAGATATATCCATAATTTGTTATAAATGATTCTTCATCTATTCCATTATTCAGGCTTCAGTCAGGCTCTCGTACCGAGCCATTTTGACCCTTTAGATATTCAATAAATGGAGACCATATTCCTCTGAAAAGATCCAACTTGTCCAATAGGACAAGCTTTAATCTTTCCAGATGAAGTGTCTCCGACATTCCTGTAATCCACATTTTGATTGTGGGGGATGTAGGACCTTTCCAGAATTTCAATATTAATTTTTTTCCCAATTATTAAACTGTAATCAATAAAAAATCTTTGATTCGTTGTTATTAATTGATCTGTTTCTAATATTCCCAGTATTATTAACTTTGAATCAGCGATCCGATTCATATTAACAACATTCGAAATTATCTTAAATATTTCTGTCCAAAATTTAGTAATTTTTACACAATTTGTAAATGAGTGGGTTAAGTTAGCTTCTAAGTGCTGACATTTATCACATATGGGAGATACATTTGAAAAAATACTATGTAGTTTGGATTTTGAATAATGTAGTCTATGTAATATTTTAAATTGTATAAGAGAGTGTCTAGTATTTAACGAGCAGTGGTGTATATGTTGTAGACTTTCATCCCATATTTCAGGTCTAATGATTTGACCTAATTCGTTTTCCCATGATTGCCTATACATTTCTGTCATTGGGACATCGTTTTCCAGTAAAATATTATAAATATATGATATCAATTTTGCTGTGTTCGGGTGTTTATTTAGGCATTCATCTAAAATTTCTGTCTTTCTATTTCTAATTTCCTGTGTATTTGCTTTTACATAGTCTCTAATTTGTAGATATCTAAAGTAATCTTTTGAATGTAATCCATAAATTTGTTGTAATTCTTGAAATGAAAGGAAAGAATTTTCCCTGTAGAGATCTCCCATCTTATTAATTCCATAATTTTTCCATTGTAAAAAACCTTTGTTCATCATTGAGGGTTTAAAAGTAACGTTATTAACAATGGTAAGGGCTAGTGGTATACATTCCAATTTTAGTGTTTTCTTTATTTGTTTCCAGATACGTATTCCACTTTCTATTATAAGGTTTTCACTATAGGTTTTCTTACCTATTTTAATATTGGCGAATAAAATCGAAATAATTTCAAAAAGCGAACAATCTTCTTTTTCCATTTTTAACCAGGTTGATTGTCTATCTGTCTCTACAAGCCAAAAATTCATATTTTTAATATTAACTGCCTAGTAATAAAACATAAAGTTTGGTAGTGCTAGACCTCCATTTATTTTTGGTTTACATGAATGTTTTTTGTTTATTCTATGGCTCTTATAATCCCAGATAAAGTTGGTGACTATAGAATCAACCTTCTTAAAAAAAATTTTAGGAAGATATATCAGAATCAATTGGAAAAGACATAGTAATTGCGGGAGAAAAATCATTTTTATTGCATTAATTCTACCTAGCATCGAGATAGGTAATGTTTTCCAATATAAAATGTTCTTATTGAATTTATTCAATAAAAGTGGAAAATTGGATTTAAATAAAGAGTCAAATCTTTTTGTTACATGAATTCCAAGATATTTGATTTTTTTCGTTTGCTATCTTAAAAGGAAATTGTTGTAGTATATGTAAGTTATTTACCATTATTGGCATAAGTTCACTTTTATTCCAATTAATACTATATCCTGAAAATAATCCAAATTCAGATATTAATTTTAGTAAATTTGGGATACTAATTTCCAGCTTTGTAATATAAAGTAATACATCATCCGCATATAATGAAATTGTGTTTTCAGTATCTCTGGTGTCATATCCATATATTTCAGGATGTAATCTCACCCGTTGAGCTAAAGGTTCTATTGCAAGTGCAAACAGTAGTGGGGATAAAGGACAATCTTGTCTGCAACCTCGGAATAGATTAAATTTAGTTGATAGCATTTGATTTGTTATTATTCTGGCTGTTGGATTAGTGTATAATAATTTAACCCAAGTAATAAACTGCTCTCCCAACTTAAAAGTTTCCATAAACGAGAACAAATAAGACCATTCCACCTGGTCAAAGGCTTTCTCCGCATCTAACGAAATAATTACCAGGTCTTTATTAATATCTCTTTTTGAATATATAATATTGTATAATCGTCTCAAGTTATATGAGGAATATCGTTTTGGTATAAATCCTGTTTGATCAGGGTGAATTAATTTATTAATAACTGTACTTAGTCTTTGTGCTAATATTTTGGTTAGTAAATTTTGATCAGTATTTAAAAGAGCTATAGCTCTATATGACCCTGGGTCATCCAGGGCTTTGTCTATTTTAGGTATAAGCGTTATAATAGATTCATTTAACGTTTCTGGTAGTTTCTGGTGAGTATAAATGTATTCATAGAGTGTCTTCAGACGTGGTGCAATCAGATCATAAAATGTTTTATAAAATTCCGGGCCAATACCATCTGGTCCCGGTGTTTTACTGATTTTTAATGATCTGATAGATTCTTCAATTTCTTTTACTGAAATTTCAGCATTTAATGATTCTCTATATTGTGAACCCAACCCATTCAAATTATATATTTTTTTAAATGCTTCTACTCCAATCTTGTTTTCTGTCGTTTTAGCTGAATATAAATTTTTATAATATTGCAAAAATCTCTCATTAATAACTTTAGGTTGTACTAATGGTTCGCCATTATATGATTTAATCCTATGGATTGTTTTTTTCTCCCTCCATCTTTCTTAATTGACAAGCCAATAATTTTTGAGGTTTATCGCCAAATTCAAATTGTAATTGTTTAGTGTATTGATAGAGTTTTACTATTTGATCTGTGTATATTTTATTTAATTTATATTTCAGTGCAGCGATTTTATTATGTGTGGTTATGGATGGATTAACAGCGTTCTCTGTATCCAATTGTTTAATTTCCTTTTCCAATTCCTGTTGTTCCCTCCGATTCTTTTTATTATAAAATGCTTGAGAAGAGATCATAATTCCACGGGCATATGCTTTAAAAGTTTCCCATAATAGGGAAGAGGATATTTCCGGTTTAGCATTTATTTCAAAGAACATCTTGATCTGTTCTATAATATATTCCTGAGTTGCTTTGTTTTTTTAAATTTGTGGATTAAATCTACATTGTCCCCGTTTTTTTTTTTTCCGTTTTAAAACCATTTATTTTAATCATAAATGTTAAAGGTGCATGATCTGAGATTATAATATTATGGTATTTTGAATTGTAAGTAAGTGAGATAAGTTTAGCGTCAACCAAAAAATAATCTATTCTTCAATAGGTTTTATGCACAGGTGAATAAAATGAATATTCTCGTCCAGTTGGGTTTTCTACTCTCCAAACATCTTAAATATTGCTAGTATCCATATATGCATTTAATAGGTCACTTGAATGGGATTTGGTTTTCCTTTGTCTTGTGGATCTGTCTAAATAGAAATCTAATGTACAATTTAAATCTCCTCCAATTATTAAGTTATGTTGTGCTATTTCCGGGATATTGTTAAATATTTTCTTAAAAAACAGTGGACTATCAAAGTTTGATCCATATACATTGACAAGAATCATTTTTGTGCATTTAATTCTCCTATTACAATAATATATCTGCCATCATTATCAGTTATAGTTGATGTATGTTTGAACAAAGTGCCTTTACGAAATAATATTGCTACGCCTCTTGATTTGTGTGTAAAAGAAGAATGATATGTTTTATCTATCCATTTAGCTTCCTGCCTACGTTCGGCATCTTTTTTTAAATGTGTTTCTTGAATGAAAATCACATCAGCTTTAATTGCTTTTAAATGTGCTAGTACTTTACCTCTCTTGATTGGTTCATTAATATCTTTAATGTTCCAGCTACAAAACGTTATTCCTTCATTCCCCGTATTCATTTTTAAATCTTGCATCTTTTGTCTATGGGGGTCTAAAATAGAGCCAAAGGTTCAGTTCGACAGACCCGACCTTACACTCGAACTCCGAATAGACAAATTTTAAGACCCTTGAATGTCTCTCACGTGTATATCTCCTTTGATCCAATTTGTAACTCCATTCAAACTGAAAATAATAATGATAGTTTATAATAGAAAAGAAAAGAGGATAGATTAAGAAATTAGTATTGTGCACAAAGATGGAAAAAACTACATCTACGATTAGTGTAGTTAGTGCTAGCCATACTAGCATGGCTAACCATCTACCAACTTCCGTAGTTGATGTTGCGAACTTAACCAGATCCTTTATTTCTTGGAATTTTTATTCCATAGCAATATTTTACCGGGGGTATTAAATTTTAAAATATTCGGATTCCAATAGTCGGAAATGTGAGGATACAAATATTTAAAACTTGTTTGAAAATCTAGTTAAAAAATAAAAATTTAAAAAAAAACGAAAAGAAAGGAAGAAAGAAAATAAAAATGAGAATTACTAGTAAAAAAGAAAGAGGGTTTCCAAATGAAATCAAACTCTATATTTGACTCTAATCATTCCATTATAGGTAAACATTGGTCATTAGTGATAATTATTAATTCTGATTAGTTAAAATACCAAGGTATAATTTTAGTATTTATTAGTTATTTGTATTAGTAGTGCATTTATACTAATAATTAGTATCCATGGGAGAGTTTCCAATCCACGTCTTTCTTCAGCTGCCTTAGTTATCACTTCAATTCCATCCAGTCCTGCAAAGTCAGTTTATTCAGTGGTGAGGGATCAAGCATCCTCTCAAGCCTTAATCTTCTGAGCAAAGTCCAATGCTTCCATAGGATTGGTGAAAAAATGTTCCTTCTTGTTGTACGTGACTCTTAGGGTGGCTGGATAGCTCAGACCATATTTCAAATTCTCCACTTCCCTCAGGATACTTTTGGTCTCATTAAATGCTTTTCGTTTCCTAGAGACCTCTGCTGGGTAATCTCGATAAATACTGATCCTGTGTCCTCCAAATAGAAGATTTCTGTTTCTTGATGTTTTTTGAATTATTTCCTCCAAGACGTGGTCGTACTGTACTTTTATTATCATTTGTCTTGGGGGAGCATTTTGTCTTCTGGCGCCTCATCACTCTATGTGCTCGGGCTAGTAAAGGCTTTTGATCCAGAGATAAAACCTTTTGCAGTAAATTTGCGGTGAATTCTCGGGGATCTTGATCTTTCTCTTCCCCTTCTGGAATACCCGCAATTCTTAGGTTCTGGCTTCTCTGGCGGCCTTCCAATTCAGAACATTTCTCGGTTATTTTGCCCAGTAATTCAGTTAGACGTTGATTTTCAGTAATAAGCTTTGCTGTAGTCAGAGTGCTTGTTTCGGCTAGTTGTTCAAGGTCTTTTATAACAGTCGTCTGCTGGTTCAGTGCCTGTTCCACCGGATTCAGCCTTTCTTCAAAGTCAGTTTTCACATTTTTGATTTTATCATTCGCCTCCTTTGCCATTCCAATCATTATTTCTGCAATTTCTTTCTTCAACTCATCCGATGTATTCTTAGTTGTGGTATTAATGTTGGTATTAATTTCAAACGTTGTCCATCATTTCTTCCTTGATTTTTTTTATTTCTTCACCAATATTCATCAGCTTTATTTCTTCCCTTAAAGCAGCAATTTCACCTGCAATAAAAGTTTTGTGATCTTCACCTTCCGATTTGTTCGCCATTTTTTTCGTCACATCTTCTTGGGATAACGTCCTACCTGAGCCCGAGGCTTCAGTCGGGCCTTTTTCTTGTTCCACCGTTTTCTGCCTAGCAACAGCACGCGTTGTTGGTTGCTCCGGGAGGGGGCTGCGCTGCACAGACATGATAAGTCGCGCGCCTGATGACGTCACTCACGGCAGTCGGTACAGAAGCAGCAGGCAGCAGGTAGGTCATTTTCTCCCCGGTTTTCAGCGTTTTTTTCACGGGGCTGGCTGGCGTTACTCCTTAGCCATCCATAGCGCCACCGGAAGTCCTAAGTAGAAGAATTTCTTACTTGGTATTCATTTCACCGAAAATGAAACAACTTGGATTTCAAGCACACATTTCTAATTCAAAAGACCTGAAAGTGACAACTACAGAGTGATTGAAGGCATTAATGATGAACTTCCAAATTTCCATTTATTGGGAACTGGCCCAAGCGATGGGAATTTGAAAGGGGAGGGAGAAGAAAATATTTGGCCGAACATCCGTTGTGAGTAATGTGTTGCAATTGAAGATTCAGATTTTCTTAAAGGGAAATCATTTAATTATTTTGTAGGATCGTCATGACTTCATGAAAGGGAAATTGTGTTTGACAAATCTAATAATTCTATTTTGCAACTGAGGCCTCAGGCAGATGACATTAAATAATTTTGACAGTGTTTTTGGCACGGATATTATGGGCTGTGTGATGTTTGGTGGACTGTGTGGGGTGAGAGGACCTGTTGCTCCTCCCGTGCAGCAGGTGGCGCTTCTCCTCATTTTCAGAATTTATTAACACAAACTGTTCCCCCGCAACGTTGATTACACTGCGAGTCAGGTCGGGTCGGGTCCGGTTACGGAAATGGATGGAAAAAAGGCCCACGTTCCGTTGCGTACTACACGTCAGCCCATTGCATTTAGCAGGAGTGATCTATCTTGGTCCGCTATAGGATCTTTGCACCAAACATCCCAGGCTGAAAGGTCTGTTTCTGTTCTGTCCTATTCTATGTTCCATGTTTGTTCTAAACCCGATAAGAGTCACAGAGTCATAGAGTCTCACAGCGTGGAAACAGGCCTTTCGACCCAACTAACCCACCTACCTTATCTACCTCATTGATGACCCTCAGACTATCTTTGATCGGACTGTACTGGCTTTACCTTGCACTAAATGGTATTCCCTTAAATGGCTTGATTGTAATAATGTATTGTCTTTCCGCTGACTGGTTAGCATGCGACAAAAGTTTTGCATTGTACCTCGGTACACGTGACCATAAACTATACTAAACTAAACTAAACTGAACGAAACTTAACTGAACTAAATTTTGCCCACACCAGCCAGATAAGGGGGAACCAATGGATGTGGTATACCTGGATGCTGAAAAAGTAATTGATCTCCGACATTGATCAACATCCATCCCTAAAACATCTGGAGGAAACGCAAGCCAGATGACTCTCTGCTTGCGGGTCATAGAAGGGGATCTGCAATCAAGCATTACAATCAATCCACTCTCTTAAACCTTGACTCCAATAGCAGCATTTCTCACTTAAATATGCTCTTCTTCAGGGCCTGTCCCACATAGGCGACTTTTTAGGCGAGTGCGGAAGATTCTGCGCTCGTGTCATGATCACCACACGGTCGTCACATGCTCGCTGGTGGTCTCTGGTGAGTCTCCTTCATGGTCGCGAGGAATTCCCGCATTCTGGGAACTAGTCGCGACCTCAGTATGGTCGCAGCAAATTTGTCAACATGTCAAATTTTCTGCAACCAAAAATTGGCCATGTAGTTTTGGGTAGTCGTTGGTAGTTTTAGTTAATCTCCGTTGCTGACCGGGCATTTTCATTGGCTCATTGGGGGAAAAAATCGTAAGCATGAGTTTTCAGAACCAAGGAAAACCGACCGGTAATGTTAAATGCCCGCCAAACGTCACAGCTGTGTATCTCTGGCTTATTAAAAATAGTCTGGGTTCTTAAAAGTGTCTCCACTCCTTCTTCCCCCCCCTTCTCCCTCCTTCTCCCCCCTTCTCCCCTCTCCCGCTCTTTTAAAGGACTTACTGTGCTAGCCTTCTTAACCTTCCTGTTCATCGCGGTGTGTGTCTGTATCACCTTGGCTTTGCGCCGTGTGAATTTCAGACAGTGCTCCCCCGCTTTCCCTGGCCCCCACCTTTGCGATATGTGTGCGTGTGTGTGTTCCACTCTTGACACTCGCCGTTCCACTTCCCGGTTTTTCAGCGAGTGCCGCGAGCTTGGCACTCCACTGAAAAATCGCCTGTCGGACAGGCCCTTTAATCCCCTCTCAGTTCTGTATCTTGCACTAAACGTCATTCCCTTATTCTGTATCTGTACAGTGTGGACGGCTCGATTGTAATCATGTGTCGTCTTTTCCTTCACTGGATAGCACGCAACTTAAAAGCTTTTCGCTGTAAACGTGACAATAATAAACTAAACTCAACTAAATTAAACTACTTGCTCCACTTTTCCCCTGCCACTCTTCAAGATTCACGAGATTCAAGATGGTTTATTGTCACAGGTACCATAAGGTACAGTGAAATTTGAGTTACCATACAGCCACACCAAGTGAGAAGCAGTAAAACGCACATCCTAATAAAATAAAATGGAACATAAACATTCACCACAGCTCCCCACATTCCTCACTGTGATGGAAGGCTATAAAGCCCAATCTCTCCCTCTTTCTTCTCCGCGGTGAGGGCTGTCGAACCATTTGTGGTTGGGGCCATCAAAGCTCCCGCAGCCAGTGATCCGAGGCCCTCGTGTCAGGGTGATGAATCTCCCTTGTCGGTATTGATGAAACTCACCACGCCTTGGAGCCCCGACTCAGTCCCTAACCGGGGACTGGCCGGGCTCCAAGATGTTAAAGTCCAAAGATAGGGGCACTCCACAAAGTCAATCCCTGGCAAGGGGATCGCAGCTGCACGATGGTAAGTCCGCGCCGCGCCTACGTTGAAGCGCCGGGTCGGTCTCCAGGAAAGCCCGCACCGCTCCACGATGTTTAGCCGCAATGGGGAACGGAGATACGTCATGGAAAAAAAAATCGCATCTCCGTCGAGGTAAGACATTGAAAACAGTTTCCAACAAAACCAAACAACAGTTTCCAACAAACAAAAAGCCTTTCACTGTACCTCGGCTCACGTGACAATAAACTAAACTAAACTAATATTAACAGCAATAAGAAATATCGCCACATAATGGAGCCTTAAAGACATCTCTTGATTTTGAAATTGATTTACTTTTTATAATATGCTATTTAATTATAGAAAAGATTTTAATCTTTCCTATAATATAGGTCACCTAACACTGCCCATCAAGGCAGATTAACAAAGCTATTAACCTTCATAGATATCACATTAAATATGGTACTTTTGCCAGTTTGCCTTTAAATACCAAGAACATGAGCCCATTTTCCAAATTGTTCCTTTGATTCCCTTGTGTCCAAATATTGACTTTAATTAACCTTGCAAATGCTCAGGGCATGTACAGATTTGTCCGCGAGAGAATCCCAATGTCCATTTCAGTAAAGAATGTATTTTTAGTTTAGTTTAGTTTAGAGATGCAGCAAGGAAACAGGCCCTTCGGCCCACCGAGTCCACACCGACCAGCGATCGCCGCTCATTAACACTATCGTACGCACATTAGGGACAATTTTACATTTACACCAGGCCGCTCAACCCACAAACCTGCACGTCTTTGGAGCGTGGGAGGAAACCGGAGCTTCCCGGAGAAAACCCAGGCAGGTCACGGGGAGAACATAAAAACGCAGTACGGATAGCACCTGTAGTCGGGATCAAACCCGGGTCTCTGGCGCTGCGAGCGCTATAAGGCAGAAACTCTACCCCTGCACCACTGTGCCGCCTGTTTTTTTATCTCTGTATTAAACAGATGACCCCCTTATCGTGAGTCTTTTACTGCTGATTCCAGAATCTATACCCCACAACTAGTCTCCCAGTATTCACTCTGTCAATCCCTCTCGGGCATTGTGTATCTCAGAAAGACAATTCCTTTAAATCCTTTTAAACTCATGGAGTTTAATGGGTCTCACGGTGGTGCAGCAGTAGGGTTGCTGCCTCACAGCACCAGAGACCCTGTTTCCATGCTGTATCTTTAAGCCAAACTAAAAAGGGGAAGGCCACAATTTTCGTAATGAGGGCACAAATATGCAGTCTATCCCATTTAGACAGCAAGAAGGCCATTTTGTCCATGGGTCATGCCTCTTTATCCTCCAGGCTACCACCTAGCTTCACCAAGTGGAAATGAACAAAACTCATTTGGAATCCCATCAGTGTAATTCAATCCTAATATATGTAAGAAGGAACCGCAGATGCTGGTTTATACCAAAGATAGATACAAGATGCTGGAGTAACTCAGCGAGTCAGGCAGCATCTCTGGAGAACATGAATAGGTGATGTACTGTGTAGGCAGATGGTGGTTAATACACAAAAGGACATAAAGTTTCAGATTAACTCAGCAGGTCAAGCAGCATCTCTGGGAAACAGTCTGAAGAAGGGTCTCGACCAGAGACGTCACCTATCCATGTTCACCAGAAATGCTGCCTGCTCTGCTGTGTCACTCCAACACTTTGTGCCCTAATATGCACTTGTCGGTTAGACTCCGGCTTGCTTCTGTTAGCTGGCTTGGCCATCTAACAATGAAGAGGTTGTCTAAACAACTTTACTTAGGGAGACAGAGGGGCAGACACTTCATCACATTTTAAGAAGGAATTGCAGATGCTGGAAAATCGAAGGTAGACAAAAATGTTGGAGAAACTTGACTGAAGAAGGGTCTCGACCCAAAACGTCATCTATTCCTTCACTCCATAGATGCTGCCTCACCCGCTGAGTTTCTCCAGCTTTTTGTCTACCTTCATCACATCTTAATGTTCTTTTGCACTGCTTTTGCTTGGTATCTTTGGAGAACATTGACCCCAATACCATACTTGAATCCTTATGAATCCTTGTCAGCACTATGTGAGAATGCAATGAATGCTAACTGCAGTTGGGCAAGATGGGCTGAAATGCCTGTTTCCGTGCTGTTGACTCTATGACTGTGCACCACAGCATAGCATTATATTGAACACACGTGGGGTATGAACTACGGAATAACAGCAATTGATATGAATTCTCTTAGGCCCCCCTTCGGTCATGGCTGACCATGGGTGTCTCCAGGGCGCTATTCCCTATAAGGAGGACACCTGTGCGTGACTTTGTTTAACGTAGGGAGACTGGTGCACAGACAGCCACCACACGGTCCTTGACAGATCTGGGTCAGGATCCAGTGGCATGGAGTCCAAGATGACCGGAGACCCTTTTCTGCTGCAGCCTTCATCTGCCTTCCCAGCCGTTGTGATGCTCCACTAAAGTCAGCCATCGTCCTCCGCCTGTTCCATCGTTGAGTTCCTATTTGGATTGCTCTTTGTCAGAGACCTCCCCCTCGACCTTACCGCCATGGGTGGCCCTACCAGGAGCATAGCTCCAGACGGCATCGCTCTCAGGATCTCAGGACCACACAAGCTTCTCCACCACGACAAGGTGACAGTCCACAGAGAAGGATGAATACAAGAAATGAATACATTTTATAATAAGATGAAAATATGTTTTTTGCATTGTTCTGAAGAGACCAAATGGCTGTGACAGCTGAAATAGCTAGGGTTTTATCAAACTACAAGCCTTGCCAAAACTTATGATAATCAGTCCAGTATAAGACTGTATGGGAATCAGGCAACCTTTGCATACTTCAATGTCACAGACAGACTTTGGGATGAAATCTTTTCACCACAGACCTTTAGAATTATTTGTGTTTCAAACATCAGGCGTAATAGCTGCACTGGGGATATTAAGCAAAATTGAATTTCAGTGTTAAATTATGGCGTTCACTTTATAGAACTGCATAAATAAATCAGAGACATCCTTGGAGATACTATCAGCTGTAAATTATTTCTCAGCACAAGTCAATCTTAGAAAGCCAACAAAACCAAACTTGAGTGTTTATG
Source organism: Okamejei kenojei (assembly GCA_035221665.1). NCBI lineage: Eukaryota > Metazoa > Chordata > Chondrichthyes > Rajiformes > Rajidae > Okamejei > Okamejei kenojei. The sequence goes on from CM069144.1 coordinate 10,399,429, forward strand.
TTCAAATTTGTTGCAGCTGCATTTACTTTTTTTAAACATTATCCTGAAGTGAATAATCTTGCACCTTGTCATTTGCCTTTTGGGAAAAGATCTGTGCCAAACAAATGCTCTGGTCAATGATAAAGTTTGATTCATAAGGATGCAAACGCACACACATATGCACACACATTAATATGTATATGTATAAATAGTAAGATTAAATGAAAACTTACCAGTTTGAAGTTTGATCTTTATTTCATGAGGAGTTACGATGAGCGATTACGTGAAGAACCCCGCCAATCCGCACGCGTGTCATTCTTCAAAGCAGCGGTGTGAAATCACAGAATAACAGTAATTGAAGTGACTTAGTAAGATTATAAACTTAGAACTACCAGATGAGCTTTGCGATATGAGGGTTGGGAGCGGTGGGCAGGTAATCGCTCATCGTAACTCCTCATAAAATAAAGATCAAACTTCAAACCGGTAAGCTCGTTTAATTTTACTATTTTACTTCGGAGTCACGTGAGTGATTCCATGAAGATTTCAAAGATCTGTGATTTCACGCCGATTAAAATCCAGGTGTCTCACACTGCATCAGTTGACTTGGGAGAGGTGAATAATTAGTAATACAATCAAACATGATACTGATTAACATGTTGCCTTATTCACAAAATAAACAAGAGAAACACAATAGCGACTCCTCTCTCCCAGGGAGAAGCTATGAACCAGAACTTAAAATGGAATGGGCGAGCACCCCCGGGTTCAATGGGGTTTCTTATAAAACCTTTGAAAGTCAATTCATTTGACCGTCCTGCGGCCGCAAGGATATGGTGTAGCCTCGCTACTGACGTTGATGCTGCCCTGGTGGAGTGAGATTAAAAATTGTCAGTATGAACTGCTGCACAACCCAGCACTTGTTTCAGCCGTCTTAAGATGGTCAGAACGGACACTTGCAGATGTGGCTTTTTTGTGGCTAATAAACAATGCTACTTTGGAGCCTCTGAGGCTCTTGGTGACCTTGATATACCTCCTCAAGTGCACCACTACACACGCCCGTAATCTGTGGGATAGGCTGACAGTACAAACTTCCCTGACACCCCTGTCTGCTTTGTTGAATTAGGTCATGGATGTAAAATATAACGTCATTTCCTGATGCCCTATCGTGTCCGGATGCAGTTCGTGCAAAGTCTGATCCCTTTGCGCTGACACCGGCGCCATGAACATAACCAACTTTAGGGTAATCTTTGACGAAACAGTGTCAGTACCATGCTCACATCGCAGATTTCAGAGTACCTATGCCTGGGGAATTGGAATGAAAACACCCTTCATAAATCTGTATATTACGGATGAGATCCTATAGGCTGAAGTTCCGACCCCCAGCATAGGTACGAGGACAGGGCACTCCTGGCGTTATTGATGGCGCTATAGCTCACCCGTCATCGTAATGTAACTTGGGCAGACATTCAAGCACATCTGGGATGGAAGCTGTGCGGTATGTAATGTTCCCATGTAAACAAAACTCCTCCCATTTCCTGACATAAGAGATGTATTGCTTTTTTGTACTATCCCTCCAGGACGATGTGATGACATCCACAGTACGATTGGATAGTCCCAGACCCAGATATGGTCTTCTTTAAATCTGCAAATTAATAAATTAGGACGATCATACAACGGGCACGCGTCTCCAGTCACAGGGTGCACCAACAGATCATGACATTTTGAAGCCACCATAATAGGCTGTGTAATAATGTCCATGTGTAGGCCAGTCGGATACCACCAACTCCTGAAGCGGAGTCCTGCTTGATCTTGGTCAAGCACTGACTGATGATGCAGAAGGGGGAAAATGCATATAAACATTCCGCCCAGTGTAGCGAGAACGCATCGACCGCTACTGCCTCTGGATCTGGTTCCCATACCAAAGAACAAGTTCATTAAATACATCATGATTGAACATCCACTCTGCGTTGTCATTGAATTTGCGTGACCTGGTGTCTGCCACCATATTGAGTATACCTGGCAAATAGACAGCTGAAATTGGAATGTTCTTTTTAATGCATCCGTGCCAAATAAGGTTAGCCAATCTGTCACAAGGTTTCGACTTGATTCCACCCATGTGTCTCCCATTGAAGTACTAACCAGGCCTGAGCCTGCTTCGCTTCCGAGAGCAGACTGGATCAGGCGTGTTTATGCTAGTATGGCCGTAGGCATTAACATACGCCACTGCCGTGGTGTGGTCAATCTGAAACTGAACATGTAAGTGCTTCTTGGTGATACAATAAGCCTTGAGCCCATAAAATGCTCCTAAACTCTAAATATTAATTCCATATGATTGGAGAATAAATGCCTCATGCCTATTCCATGTGCCTCCACAGCTAAAATGGTACAAGTAGCACCCCGACCTAGGGCACTTGCATCAGTCTGCAAACTGAGGTGTTTCCATCAGAATTTTGCTAAAACAATTTGAAATGTTTCTTATCCAGCACTCTACTTCAGCGATGGCTTCAAATGGAAATTGCATGGGCCAGTTGAAATGACCTGCTGCCTGTGCCTGTGCCCGTGCCCGTGCCCTCTGTAAATTTTGGTATGCAAAAGTCTATACTGCACAGCTGGAAAAGCAGCTATCAATTTACCAATCAAGTTGCCCACATGTCTAATTGAAGGTGATTGCTCCCCCAAGAGCTTGATGCAGCCTTCAATTAAATCTAATCTCATGCCCTTGGGCAGAGTCACAGACATGTGAGTTGAATTAACTGTGAATCCCAAATAGTTAATTACTTTAACTAGTACCAATTTTGATTTAGCTGGATGGATGGGACCAATCTCTGAACCATGAGTGTAACAGCTGAAACCGATATCTAGGGCTGAGGTTAACCCATTAGACAGTGCTTTAATTGCCATAATTCCCCCATCCAGCTAAATTTCAGATACTCTTCATGAACAGGCATCCTTAAGGTCTATACATGCCATAACACCCTGTGGAAACCAATTGCTTGGCAGTAGCGAATGTTTCCATTTTAAAATTATACTGCACAAACGGACTAAGTCCTGTCAGGTCCAAAATAATCTGCTCCCACCATCTTTCTTTTAAAACAATGCTGGGCACAATTTCCTTGCTTGGAATGTTAATATTGTGCAGTTTTACATGTTTAGATGCTGCTAAGTAGCTGACTATGTCTTACCATTTGTGTATTGCACAACCAAGTGTAAGTGGTACCCTTATCCATGGTTCGGAAGTGCCAGACCAATGTATCTGCCTGGTTACCTCATAGATTAGGGTGCGTGGAACCTCTGCCCAGCTTCATGCTGTCACTAGGTTCAGTGAACCTCTTACTGCCGATGAAGGCGTAGGGTGTTGTCCCCGAAATGAGGAAGCTTTGCTCGTCGTCGGCCTTGATTGGTCCGACAGCTTTTGCTTCGTCCACCAGGTTTTGTCTGTTGAATAGGCCTTACCTGACTAGAAGATTCAGCGGAATAGGCTCTAATGTCCACCTGATAGCTGTGTTCACTCCATCGTGTTGGGATGACAAACCTTGCTGTCAGGAATGGGACCTCTGACACGTGCCTTTCATCTCTTGGGGTTTTGCTCCACGGCTATACCCTCAGACTCGGCGTCAGATTTACACTGACCCGGCATGCTCTCCTCTTCCAAGAGGGAGACATTAAGCAGCCCTGTTACAAGGCGCTGCTGTCGCGGCCTCTCCCATAGGCCGGCGCTGACACAGACCCAGCATGAACATGAATCATCCCTGTCCAAGGTGCTGCTGGCACGGGCTCACGCATAGCCCCGTGCTGACACAACTCCTACTAGTGTATCTAGACGGAGCCCCCTCTCCATAGGGGCTCCATCCTGGCCAACCTCCAAATTTCATTATTACCGGTGGGAACGCTCCTGGCACCAGGGCTGGCCGTTCTGGTCAGTTTTACCCCATATCCTGGGGACCACTGCGGTCTGGGCGCCGCATTGCTGCTGGGTTTCCCCTCCCCGGGAACCACAGCGTCTGGAAGTCACTGACCGTTATCAGTGACTGCGATCGCGAACCCGACATTCACCAGCTACCCGCTTCCGCAGTCGGAACCGGGGTGTCCCCACAGTTCATAGCCGGTTCTCTCGTCGGACTTCGCCAAAATATCGAGCAGGAAAACCTCTGTAAAAGAGGTTCCTGCAAGAAAATCAACACCAGGTAAGAAAAACAAACTTACCTGTAGTTTAAACTTACCGCTGGCAGGAGAGACTCGCCTGCCAGTCTGGTGCTTCGCCATGCGAATTGGACGTAATGACACGCGTGCGGATTGGCGGGGTTCTTCACGGAATCACTCATGTGACTCTGAAGTAAAATATATATGGGTCTGAAGAAGGGTCTCGATCCGAAACGTTACCTGTTCCTATTCTCCAAAGATGTTGCCTGACCCGTTGATTTACTTTTTGTGTCTATCCTATGAGTGTGTGTATATATATACACACTCAGTGGGACAGGCAGCATCTCTGGAAAGAAGGAATGGGTGACGTTTCAGGTCAAGACCCTGTTCTTGTCTTTCAAGCCGTGCTGCTGCAAGTAAGAATTTCATTGTTCTGTCTGGGTCATATGACAATAAAACACTCTTGACTCTGGACCCTGATCCTACACAAACCATCAGGGAAGTGTCCAAGATGCCACTCTCTGTCACCAGTGCTAATAACAACATGAGGGAGAGAAGTCATAGACTCAGAGTGATACAGCGTGGAAACAGGCCCTTCGGCCCAACTCGCCCACACCGGCCAACACTAGTCCCACCTGCCTGCGCTTGGCCTATATCCCTCCAAACCTGTCCTATCCCAGTGATGGATGAAATCCAGGAAGGAAAGCTGCTGAATGAAACAAAGGCCGATTATATCGTTCTCTCCTGTTGAATATGTTTCTGATGAAGTAGTAAAGATTTGCTGTACACTTTATGCTTTCATCTACCAGGAGGGGCTTAACAGATCCAATTTAGTGTCCTTACGTCCTACTTTGTAGACCTTTACTTTATCCTTGAAACTTTTGAGATACAGTGTGGAAACAGACAGATGGATTTGACTTATGAAGGCAGGTTTCATACAAGCAGATAAGAGTTGGTCTAGGCATTATATGCGGCACAGACATTACGGGCAAAGAGCCTATACTTGTGCTATATTTAGACTTTAGACTTCAGAGATACAGCGCAGAAATGGTCCCCTCGGCCCACCAACACCGTGCCAACCAAATGGACAATAGACACATTTGGGACAATTTACAATTTGTTTTTACCAAAGCCAATCAAACTACAAACCTGCGTGTCTTTACCGTGTTGGGGTAACCCGAAGCACCTGGAGAAAATCCACGCGGTCACGGGGAGAATGTACAAACTCCGTACAGTCAGCACCCATAGTCACCGTAGCCGGGTCTCTGGCGCTGTGAGGCAGCAACTCTACCGCTGCACAACCGTGCTACTTGTCTTGTATTGAAAGCTTTCCTGTTCCATCATCCATGGAATGGGCAATGGTCGCACAACAGTGTGCACGTTTAATGTCACGAAAATGAAGAATGAGGAAAATATTCCAATCTGAATACAAAAGGGACACATAGAAACATAGAAACATAGAAATTAGGTGCAGGAGTAGCCATTCAGGCCTTCGAGCCTGCACCGCCATTCAATATGATCATGGCTGATCATCCAACTCAGTATCCCGTACCTGCCTTCTCTCCATACCCTCTGATCCCCTTAGCCACAAGGGCCACATCCAACTCACTCTTAAATATAGCCAATGAACTGGCCTCAACTACCCTCTGTGGCAGAGAGTTCCAGAGACTCACCACTCTCTGTGTGAAAAAAGTCTTTCTCATCTCGGTCTTAAAGGATTTCCCCCTTATCCTTAAGTTGTGACCCCTTGTCCTGGACTTCCCCAACATCGGGAACAATCTTCCTGCATCTAGCCTGTCCAACCCCTTAAGAATTTTGTAAGTTTCTATAAGATCCCCTCTCAATCTCCTAAATTCCAGAGAGTATAAACCGAGTCTATCCAGTCTTTCTTCATAAGACAGTCCTGACATCCCAGGAATCAGTCTGGTGAACCTTCTCTGCACTCCCTCTATGGCAATAATGTCCTTCCTCAGATTTGGAGACCAAAACTGTACGCAATACTCCAGGTGTGGTCTCACCAAGACCCTGTACAACTGAAGTAGAACCTCCCTGCTCCTGTACTCAAATCCTTTTGCTATGAAAGCTAACATACCATTCGCTTTCTTCACTGCCTGCTGCACCTGCATGCCTACTTTCAATGACTGGTGTACCATGACACCCAGGTCTCGCTGCATCTCCCCTTTTCCTAATCGGCCACCATTTAAATAATAGTCTGCTTTCCTGTTTTTTGCCACCAAAGTGGATAACCTCACATTTATCCACATTATACTGCATCTGCCAAACATTTGCCCACTCACCCAGCCTATCCAAGTCACCTTGCAGTCTCCTAGCATCCTCCTCACAGCGAACACTGCCCCCCAGCTTAGTGTCATCCGCAAACTTGGAGATATTGCCTTCAATTCCCTCATCCAGATCATTAATATATATTGTAAATAGCTGGGGTCCCAGCACTGAGCCCTGCGGTACCCCACTAGTTACTGCCTGCCATTGTGAAAAGGACCTGTTTACTCCTACTCTTTGCACCACCTGTGATCTTCTATGCATGAATGAATGAATGAACAAGTTTATTGGCCAAGTATTCACATACAAGGAAGTTGCCTTTGTGCTCCGCCCACAAGTGACAACATGACAACATTAATCACCAGATTGCCTTGTGACCATAGAGGTGGTTAGATGGGCTGCCGTGCCAAAGGTCAGGAACAGGGAAGATGTAGGGAAGAAGTAGGGAAGATATCAGAAATTGGGAATATGTCCTGGACCAGCTCCACTTTCAGAGAGAGGCCACACGCAAATTGGAGGAACAGCACCTCACTTACAACCTATGAATGTCGATTTCTCTAATTTCAAGAAAATCCTGCATTCCCCCTCTACCTCACCCTGGACATCCTACTAGTTCCACTGTTCGCATATTTGTATCCCTTCATTGTCACCCTCTTCCCCAGCCAACAATGGGCCATAGATAGATACAAAAAGCATGAGTAACTCAGCGGGACAGGCAGCATCTCTTGCGAGAAGGAATGGGTGACGTTTCGGGGCGAGACCCTTCTTCAGACTGGTTAGGGATGAGGGAAACGAGAGATATAGACGGTGATGTGGAGAGATAAAGACCAATGAATGAAAGATATGCAAAAAAGTAGAGATGATAAAGGAAACAGGCCATTGTATGTTGTTTGTGGGGTGAAAATGAGAAGCTGGCGCGACTTGGGTGGGGGACGGATAGAGAGATAGGGAATGCCGGGGCGATCTGAAGTGAGAGAAATCAATATTCATACCACTGGGTTGTGAGCTGCCCAAGCGAAATATGAGATGCTGTTCCTCCAATTTGCGTTTAGCCTCACTCTGACAATGGAGGGGACTGAGGACAGAAAGGTGTGTGTAGGAAAGGGAAGGAGAATTAAAGTGTCCAGCAACCGGGAGATCAGGTTGGTTCACGCAGGCTGAGCGAAGGTGTTCCGCGAAACAATCACCCAGTCTGTTTGGTCTCGCCGATGTATAAGAGTCCTTTCCTTAGTCATCTGTTGCCGGCCCTGCTTTGTTCTGGCCTGTTCTTACCTCCAGTCCCCTCCCCTTTACTTTCAGACTGAAGAAGGGTCCCGATCCGAAATGTCACCCATCCTTTTTCATGCTGCCTGACCCGCTGAGTTACTCCAGCACTATGTGTCTATGTTAGGGAAGTGAGAGTCAGAAAGAGAGATCAGGGAAGGGAACTCCATTGCTTTCATTCAGAGCTCAGAATTCTTTTGCAGTAACAGAAAAAAATAATAAAATATGCTTCTGTGAGTAAGGTTCTGACCTGAAACATCGCCCGTTACCTCCTTCCACAGATGATGCCTGACCTCCTGAGTTTCTCCAGTACTTTGGTGTCTCCGTAAGAGTCTTTTTTTCTTTAAATCTCCTTGTAAAAGCTCTGGGGCACCAGAGTACAAAGTTCTTTTCAGACATTGGAATAATTCCTTCAGCAGAGAACATAAAACATTCAGAATCTATTAGTTGCCACTCCGTAAAGGCCATCATAAATAGCAGCTGACTTTTATGTCTTAATTGACTTCGGTTCTACCTTGAGAAAATGAAGAGATTGCACCTTGATGGGACCAAATAAGGAGAGTATTTCTAAATCTGGGCTGATATTTTTATGAGCGGAGGGAAAGAATTATTGTGAAAGCAAAGCACAAAGTGGTGGAGGAACTCAGCAGGTCAGGCATCGCTTGTGGAGTCCATGGACAGGCGGCGTCTTGGGTCATAAGGTCATAAGGAATAGGAGTAGAATTAGGCCATTCGGCCCATCAAGTCTACTCCGACATTCAATCATGGCTGATCTATCTCTCCCTCCTAACCCCATTCTCCTGCCTTCTCCCCATAACCTCTGTCACCCGTACTAATCGAGAAGGGTCCGGACCCTTCTACAGAGGCATGTTTGATTTTTTTTTTAATATTACAACACAATTCTGAGTTCTGAATGAAAAAAAAAAAAAAAAAATTGTCTTCCCTGAGCTATTTCTTCCTTCTGGTTGATTGAAGGAGAGGCAAGGCACATCTTAATGTGTATACCACCTCCCTCTCCACCAACTTCTCACCTAGAGTCACAGAGTGATACAGTGTGGAAACAGGCCCTTCGGCCCAACTTGCCCACACCGGCCAACATGTTTCTTAAATCTTGGGATAGTCCCAGCCTCAACTCCCTCCTCCGGCAGCCTGTTCCACACACTAAACACCCTTTGTGTGTGAAAAAGTTACCCCTCAGATTCCTATTAAATCTTTTCCCCTTCACCTTGAACCTATGTCGTCTGCTCCTCGATTCCCCTACTCTGGGCAAGAGATTCTGTCCATCTACCCGACCTATTCCTCTCATGATTTTCTACACCTCTATAAGATCAACCCTCATCCTCCTGCGCTCCAAGCAATATCCTATGGTGGATACACTAGTTCAAAGGTCAATGGTTCAACGATCAATGGTTTCTTTATTGTGTCCTGTACAAGGTGCAGTGAAGCACACTTTCTGCATACAGCTCAGCAAGACTATCCCCAGACGTAAATACAATCACCCCAGTTAGTGCAGTGTGCTCGGGTCAGGCCACCGAGTCCATATGCTAGAGGCGCCATTTTGGTGCAATATTACAGTCCCCGCTGCAGCCGGCCACATAGGCCCATTGTAGCCTTCGTCTCCTCCATTCCGGTCATCCTGTGAACCATCATCCCTCTCCATGCCAATGTCCTCCCACTTTTACATCCTGCACACGAGGGGGACATTTTACAGAAGCCAATTAACCTGCACGTCCTTTTTTTTTTAAAATACGAGATGCTTTTATTCAGAACAAACAAAAATACAGAGTAGTAACACAATCAAAGAATGCCTATATTGGCATTTTACAAACAAAGTTATCAAATTAAAATATTAACAACTTTATCAACAATACATTCGACCTCCTGCGGCGACCAGCGTTCCGGAAGGCCTCCCGTAGTCCCCGTGGACACCGTGTGTTCCCTCATCAGGGACAAGCGGGCACGGATGTAACCCCGGAAAAGGGGCAGGCAGCTGACCGCTGTGCGGCCGTTGACTGCCCGCTGCCTGGACCACCCGCACGTATTTGGGAGTGTGGGAGGAAACCGGAGCACCCGTAGAAAAGCCCACGTAGAAAATGCAAACTCCGTACAGACAGCAACCGTAGTCAGGATCAAACCCGGGAATCTGGCGCTGCGAGGTGGCAATTCTACCGCTGAGCTGCCTCTACCCTGTTTACAAGCTGCTTGGCTCTGTGTTGTCTAACGCCACCTGCCACTAGTGATAGAACGTTCACCATTTTTAAATGTAATTACCTTTCCCACTTGTATGTACCTTGAATTTAACAAGTTTTTGTTTACTTAATCATTTATTTTATTTTATTTTTTTATTTTTTGTATTAAATATTTTTATTTATTTATTAGCGGTACTGTAAGTTACATCAGTGTACATCCCTTGTATTGTATTACGGTCATTGTACCCCTTAATCTTTATTTTATTTTAAGGCTTTAGAAAAGAGAGAATAGAGAGAAAAATAGCAGCATAGAAAGTAGAAAAGTGAAAAAGAGATGTGAAAGTGAAAAAGCGTGACAGGGGGAAAGGAAACCATTGAAGAGTTAGAAACGGGAATTAAGAGATAGACCCTGGAGAGGAAAAAAAGAACTCCTAATCATTTATTGATCAGATGTATTTCACACATGCATATATTAATTAATCCTGCTATTTCCATACACCAAGATGTTTAATATGCTGTAGCGATAATGGTCAGTAAAGTTCTTGACGGCTAAATCTATCAGTTGCCCTCTAGATTGGAATGGGACTCACAGTATTCATCAATTGATTACAATGCAGGCATCGGGCCAGCTTTACGCTGTGTGCTAAGTTCTTAAACCTGGCCTGAGGAACTCCAACTCATACCAAAGGCATGGGTGACTAACTCCAGTTAAAACTAATCCATTACTCCTGAAAAGGAGATGTACCATGGCAGGAGAAGACTTACTCCGAACCTGGATTATTCAGGGATAACAACACCCTCATTGAGGTTTTAGTTTTTTAGGTTTAGAGATACAGCATGGAAACAGGCCCAGGCCCATCTGACCAGCGATCACCCGCACACTAGTTCTATGTTAGTGTGAGAGGCCCAGGGAGCCGTTGGTGAGAGAGGGCGGAGAACCTGGAGCTGTGAGTATAAAACACATCGCGGGGCTTGCTTTCACAGAGGCCCAGGGAGCCGTGGGTGAGAGAGGGCGGAGAACCTGGAGCTGTGAGTATAAAACACATCGCGGGGCTTGCTTTCACAGAGGCCCAGGGAGCCGTGGGTGAGAGAGGGCGGAGAACCTGGAGCTGTGAAACCGAATTCTGCAACGTTCCATCCCACTACCAGAGAAGGAATCTGGTGAAGCCTCTGAAGAGGACCAGAGGAAGCAGCTGATTGGGTGCAACCCGGGTTTACATTTGTTACATTTCTGCCTTCAGGTTTAAGGATTCTGGGAGTTAAGGATTCAGTATTTATTAGTAAAGTTTAAAGGATAAGTTTTTGTGTTTTTTTAATATTTAATACAGAGGGTGGTGGCTGTGTGGAATGAGCTTCCAGCAGAGGTGGTGGAGGCAGGATCGATTTAAACATTTAAAAGTAAAATGGATAGGTATATGGACGTGAAGGGAATGGAGGGGTATGGTCTGAGTGCAGGTAGATGGGACTAGGGGAAAACAAATGGTCGGCACGGACTGGAAGGGCCGAGAGGGCCTGTTTCTGTGCTGTAATTGTTATATGGTTATATGGTTATATGTTACAATACAGAGTAATTTGGGAGTAAGATTTGTCAGTAGAGATCGGCCCCATGGTTTGCTCAGCCTGCAACATGTGGGAGATCAGGGATATGGTCGGTGTCCCTGGTGACAACGTTTGCAGGAAGTGTGTCCAGCTGCAGCTCCTGGCAGACCGCATTGAACGATTGGAACTGCGGCTGGATTCAGACTGGAGCATCCACGATGCGGAGAAAGTCGTGGATAGCACGTACAGTGAGTTGGTCACACCGCAGGCAAAAGGTAAGAGGACAGAAAGGGATTGGGTGGCCAATAGCCAGCAAAGCAGTAGGCAGGTAGTGCAGGAGTCCCCTGCGGTCATCTCCCTCCTAAACAGGTATACCATTTTGGATACTGTTGAGGGAGATGGCTCATCAGGGGAATGCAGCAGCAGCCAAGTTCATGGCACCATGGGTGGCTCTGCAGCACATGAGGGGGGAAAAAGAGTGGAAGGGCTATAGTAATAGGGGATTCAATTGTCAGGGGAATAGATAGTCATTTCTGCGGCAGCAAACGAGACTCCAGGATGGTATGTTGCCTCCCTGGTGCAAGGGTCAGGGATGTCACTGAACGGCTGCAGAACATTCTGGAGGGAGAGGGTGAGCAGCCAGCTGTCGTGGTGCATATTGGCACCAACGATATAGGTAAAAAAGGGATGAGGTCCTACAAGGTGAATTTAGGGAGCTAGGAGAGAAACTTAAAAGTAGGACCTCAAAGGTAATAATCTCTGGATTACTACCAGTACCACGGGCCAGTCAGAGTAGAAATAGGAGGATATTGCAGATGAATATGTGGCTTGAAAAATGGTGCAAGGAGGAGGGATTCAAATTTTTAGGGCACTGGAACCATTTCTGGGGGAGGTGGGACCAGTACAAACAGGACGGTCTGCACCTGGGCTGGAATGGAACCAATGTCCTTGGGGGAGTGTTTGCTAGTGCTGTCAGGGAGGATTTAAACTAATGTGGCAGGGGGATGGGTACAAGAGCAGAGAGGCAGGTGGGTGTAAAATGAGGGTAGAAGCAATAGGGAGCAAGGTGAAAAGTAAAAGTGGCAGGCAGACAAAACCAGGGCAAAAATCAAAAAGGGCCACTTTTCAACATAATTGTATAAGGGGTAAGAGCGTTGTAAAAACAAGCCTGGAGGCTTTGTGTCTCAATGCAAGGAGTATTCGTAATAAGGTGGATGAGTTGAATGTGCAGATAGCTATTAATGATTATGATATAGTTGGGATCACGGAGACATGGCTCCAGGGTGACCAAGGCTGGGAGCTGAACATCCAAGGATATTCAATATTCAGGAGGGATAGAGAGAAAGGAAAAGGAGGTGGGGTAGCGTTGCTGGTTAAAGAAGAGATTAACACAATGGAAAGGAAGGACATTAGGTTGGAGGATGTGGAATCGGTATGGGTAGAGCTGCGAAACACTAAGAGGCAGAAAACTCTGGTGGGTGTTGCGTACAGGCCACCTAACAGTAGTAGTGAAGTTGGGAATGGTATCAAACAGGAAATTAGAAATGCGTGCGACAAAGGCAAAACAGTTATAATGGGTGACTTCAATCTACATTTAGATTGGGTGAATCAAATTGGCCGGGGTGCTGAGGAAGGAGGATTTTTTGAAATGTATGCGGGATAGTTATCTAAATCAACATGTCAATGAACCAACGAGAGAGCAGGCTATTTTAGATTGGGTATTGAGTAATGAGGAAGGGGTAGTTAGCAGTCTTGTTGTACGTGCCCCCTTGGGCAAGAGTGACCATAATATGGTCGAGTTCTTCATTAGGATGGAGAGTGACATTGTTAATTCAGAAACAATGGTTCTGAACTTAAAGAAAGGTAACTTTGAGGGTATGAGACGTGAATTGGCCAAGATTGACTGGCAATTAATTCTTAAAGGGTTGACGGTGGATATGCAATGGAAGACATTTAAAGACTGCATGGATGAACTACAAAAATTGTTCATCCCAGTTTGGCAAAAGAATAAATCAGGGAAGATAGTACATCCGTGGATAACAAGGGAAATCAGGGATAGTATCAAAGCGAAGGATGATGCGTACAAAGAAGCCAGAAAAAGCAGCCTACCAGAGGACTGGGAGAAATTCAGAGACCAGCAGAGGAGGACAAAGGGCTTAATTAAGAAAGGAAAAATAGATTATGAAAGAAAACTGGCAAGGAACATAAAAACTGACTGCACACGTTTTTATAGATATGTGAAGAGAAAGAGATTAGTTTAAATTTAAAACAAATGTAGGTCCCTTGCAGTCAGAAACGGGTGAGTTGATCATGGGGAACAAGGATATGGCGGACCAATTGAATAACTACTTTGGTTCCGTCTTCACTAAGGAAGACATAAATAATCTGCCGGAAATATCAGTGGACCGTGGGTCAAAGGAGGAATTGAGTGAAATCCAGATTAGTCGGGAAGTGGTGTTGGGTAAATTGAATGGATTAAAGGACGATAAATCCCCTGGGACAGATAAGCTGCATCCCAGAATACTTAAGGAAGTAGCTCCAGAAATAGTGGATGTATTAGTGATAATCTTTCAAAACTCTTTAGATTCTGGAGCAGTTCCTGAGGATTGGCGGGTAGCAAACGTAACCCCTCTTTTTAAAAAGGGAGGAAGGGAGAAAACGGGGAATTACAGACCAGTTAGTCTAACATCGGTAGTGGGGAAACTGCTAGAGTCAGTTATTAAATATGGGATAGCAGCACATTTGGAAAGTGGTGAAATCATTGGACAAAGTCAGCATGGATTTACGAAAGGTAAATCATGTCTGACGAATCTTGTGGACTTTTTCGAGGATGTAACTAGTAGCGTGGATAGGGGAGAACCAGTGGATGTGGTGTATCTGGATTTCCAGAAGGCTTTCGACAAGGTCCCACATAAGAGATTGGTATACAAACTTAAAGCATACGACATTGGGGGTTCAGTATTGATGTGGATAGAGAACTGGCTGGCAAACAGGAAACAAAGAGTAGGAGTAAACGGGTCCTTTTCACAATGGCAGGCAGTGACTAGTGGGGTACCGCAAGGCTCAGTGCTGGGACCCCAGCTATTTACAATATATATTAATGATCTGGATGAGGGAATTGAAGGCAATATCTCCAAGTTTGCGGATGACACTAAGCTGGGGGGCATTGTTAGCTGTGAGGAGGATGCTAGGAGACTGCAAGGTGACTTGGATAGGTTGGGTGAGTGGGCAAATGCATGGCAGATGCAGTATAATGTGGATAAATGTGAGGTTATCCACTTTGGTGGCAAAAACAGGAAAGCAGACTATTATCTAAATGGTGGCCGATTAGGAAAAGGGGAGATGCAGCGAGACCTGGGTGTCATGGTCACCAGTCATTGAAAGTAGGCATGCAGGTGTAGCAGGCAGTGAAGAAAGCGAATGGTATGTTAGCTTTCATAGCAAAAGGATTTGAGTATCGGAGCAGGGAGGTTCTACTTCAGTTGTATAGCGTCTTGGTGAGACCACACCTGGAGCAATTGCGTACAGTTCTGGTCTCCAAATCTGAGGAAGGACATTACTGCCATAGAGGGAGTGCAGAGAAGGTTCACCAGAATGATTCCCTGGATGTCAGGACTGTCTTATGAAGAAAGACTGGGTAAACTCGGTTTATACTCTCTGGAATATAGGAGATTGAGAGGGGACCTTATAGAAACTTACAAAATTCTTAAGGGGTTGGACAGGCTAGATGCTGGAAGATTGTTCCCAATGTTCGGGAAGTCTAGGACAAGGGGTCACAGCTTAAGGATAAGGGGGAAATCCTTTAAGACTGAGATGGAAATTCCACAAAGTGACAGGGAGAACATGTGAACTCCGCAAGGACAGCACCCATAATCGGGTCAATAGACAATAGACAATAGACAATAAGTGCAGGAGTAGGCCATTTCGCCCTTCGAGCCAGCACCGCCATTCAATGTGATCATGGCTGATCATCCCCAATCAGTACCCCATTCCTGCCTTCTCCCCATATCCCCCGACTCAGCTATTTTTAAGAGCCCTATCTAGCTCTCTCTTGAAAGCATCCAGAGAACCTGCCTCCACCGCCCTCTGAGGCAGAGAATTCCACAGACTCACCACTCTCTGTGAGAAAAAGTGTTTCCTCATCTCCGTTCTAAACGGCTTACTCCTTATTCTTAAACTGTGGCCCCTGGTTCTGGACTCCCCCAACATCGGTAACATGTTTCCTGCCTCTAGCGTGTCCAAGCCCTTAACAATCTTATATGTTTCAATGAGATCCCCTCTCATCCTTCTAAACTCCAGTGTACAAGCCCAGCTGCTCCATTCTCTCAGCATATGACAGACCCGCCATCTCGGGAATTAACCTTGTAAACCTACGCTGCACTCCCTCAATAGCAAGAATGTCCTTCCTCAAATTAGGAGCCCAAAACTGTACACAATACTCCAGGTGTGGTCTCACTAGAGCTCTGTACAACTGCAGAAGGACCTCTTTGCTCCTATATTCGATTCCTCGTGTTATAAAGGCCATCATGCCATTCGCTTTCTTCACTGCCTCCTGTACCTGCATGCTTACTTTCATAGACTGATGTGCAAGGACCCCCAGATCCCATTGTACTTCCCCTTTTCCCAACTTGACGCCATTTAGGTATCTCTCTGGCACCGTGAGGAGGCAGCTCCACCATTGTGCCACTGTGTGTATAAGATCATGAGGTGAATATATTGGGTGGAACCATAGTCTTTTACCAGACGAGGGGAATCAAGAACCAGAGGACAAAGCTTTAAGGTGTGAGGGGACAGATTTTATGGGAACCTAAGGAGCAATTATTTTTTAGACAGAGGGAGGTTGGTGTATGGAAAGAACTGCTGGAGGAGGTAGTCGAGGTAGATACTGTAACAACATTTAAAAGACATTTGAACAGATACATGAAGATAGGCACGAAAAGCTGGAGTAACTCAGCGGTTTAGGGAGCATCTCTGGATAAAAAGGAATAGGTGACGCTTTGGGTCAAGTCCCTAATTCAGACTCTTTGGACAGCTACATGGATAGGAAAGGTTTAGAGGGATAGGGGCCAAAAGTAGGCGGGTGGGACTAGTGTAGAAGGGACATCTTTGTCGGCATATGCAAGTTGGGCCAAAGGGCCTGTTTCTGTGCCGTGTGAGTCTATGGCTAGAATAACACAGCATGGTAGAGTGTGGGCTCCAAGATATTCTGGTGCAGCACAAAGGGATGTGCTGACGTGCGTAAGCTTGGAAGACCCTCCAGAAAGCTCCTTCGAAGGCAATGGAAGGAGTTTTGGTTTAGTTTAGTTTAGAGATACAGCACGGAAACAGGCCCTTTGGCCCACCGAGTCCGCGCCGACCAGCGATCCCCGCACATTAACACTATCCTACACGCACTGGGGACAATTTTTACATTTACCAAGCAATTAACCTAGAAACCTGTATGTCATTGGTATGTGGGAGGAAACCGAAGATCTCGGAGAAAACCCACGCAGGTCACGGGGAGAACATATAAACTCCGTACAGACAGCACCCGTAATTGGGATCGAACCAGGGTCTCCGGCGCTGCATTCCCTGAAAGGCAGCAACTCTACCGCTGCGCCACCGTGACTGCCCATTTGGATTTGATACGCACAACATACTGCAGATGCTGGAATGCTGCGTAGAACACCAAGCTGGAGTAACTCAGCGGGTCAGGCAGCATCTCTGGAGAACATAGATAGGTGCTGTTTCATCTCGGGTAAGAGGTATGGGTGGGATAAGGCCTGGCAAGTGCTAGAAGATAGACACAAAGTGCCTCACTCAGTGGGCCAGGCTCCTTCTCTGGAGACCATGAATAGAGGCGTTTCAGGTTAGGACTCTTTTTCAGACTGATCAAATGCTACTTAGATGGGTGGAGTAAGGCTAGAGATGAGATGGAAACAAAAGAGCAACAAAAAGGAACTAAAGCAGACTGATTCCACACCGACCAGCGATCCCCGCACATTAACACTACTCTGCACACACTAGGGACAATTTACATTTATTCTAAGCCAATTAACCTACAAACCTGTACGTCTTTGGAGTGTGGGAGGAACGCGGAAATCTCGGAGAAAACCCATGCAGGTCACGGGGAGAACGTACAATCTCCGTACGGACAAGCACCCGTGGGCAGGATTGAACCCGGGCCTCTGGCGCTGTAAGGCAGGCATTTTGATTTGCTGCTTAGTTCAAGGAGTGAGTTAGTGAGAGTGTGGATATCATGCAGTAAAATGTTCAATTACCTGAGGTAATGGAATGATTATCAAAGATAATTGAGTTAATTACCTTTACAGTGGTTGAGTGCGTGATCAAGGACAAGAAGTCCATTTTCAAATGATCCTCTCTATGATCGTCAGATTAATAGTCTCCAGCACTACCCCCTTCATTCAGCTGCCTACATGTTCTAGCAGCCAAGATTCATGCTCAGCATCATCTTACTCTTGCCACAAACACATATTTACCATTATATGAAGATGGACACAAAGCGCTGGAGTAACTCAGCGGGACAGGCAGCATCTCTGGAGAGAAGGAATGGGTGACTTTTCATGACATGTCACCCGTTCCTTCTCTCCAGAGATGCTGCTTGTCCTGCTGAGTTACTCCAGCACTTTGTGTCTATCTTTGGTTTAAATCAGCATCTGCAGTTGCTTCCGACACTTTACACACATGAGGTGCACACACCTTCCTTATAGTAGAAACGAGGAACTGCAGATGCTGGCCTACAGAAAAAGAAACAAAGTGCTGGAGTAACTGTGAAGATAGATACAAAATGCTGGAGTAACTCAGCGGATCAGGCAGCATCTCTGGAGGACATGGATGGGTGACATTGCTGGTTGCAACAAAGTCAGAAGAAGGGTCCCGACCAGAAATGTCACCCGTCTATTTTCCCCAGAGATGCTGTCTGACCCGTTGAGTTACTCCAGCAATTTGTGTCCTATTGACGTAAGAACTAATTTGATCCAATCTTCTCAAGGCTATCTGTACATGGTAATTTAACAGGAACAACCTAATGGAGACAGAGTATTGTCTTTACACTCAATTGTGCAGTGTGGTGTTGTGTGGAGTAGATTTGGAACTAGCCTGACAGTTCAAAATCAACATCCACAAAGCACTGTGGATAATAAGGAAGAATAAATTATATTGCACCACTATCTTTCGTAAGACTCTGGCACATTCACATTTATGTTTCTCACTAAGGTTCAGCTGGTGACAGCCCACTTAGTCGCTTCCCTTCCCTTCCCAGCAAAATTACACCTACATTTACACTTCACGCTGCCTCAGCAAGGCCACCGGTATAATCACGGACCACTCACACCGGTCATTCCCTCTTCTCCCCTCTCCCATTAGGCAAGAGGTGTAGAAGTGTGAAAACGCACACCTCCAGATTCAGGGGCAGTTTCTTCCCAGCTGTTATCAGGCAAGTGAACCATCCTGTCAACAAGAGAGCGTGGCCTTCCATCTACTTCATTGGAGACCCCCAGACTATCTTTAATCAGAGTTTATTGGACTCTATCTTGCACTAAACGTTATTCCCTTTACCTGTATCTGTACATTATAGAAGGCTTGATTGTAATCATGTATAGTCTTTTCTAATGCTGGATAGTATGCAACAAAAAAAGCTTTTCACTGTAAATGTGGCAATAATAAACCAAATTAAACTAAATTAAACTTAAGTAAAGTAAATGGTGGTGCAGCGGTAAAGTTATTACATCACAGCGCCGGGATCTTGGGTTCGATCCTGATTATGGGTGCTGTTGGTAAGGAGTTTGTACATTCTCCCCATGACCTGCTTGGGTTTTCTCCAAGACCTTTGGTTTCCTCCCACATTTCAAAGTCATACAGGTTCGTTGGTTAATTGGCTTGGTATAAGTGAAAATTGTCCCTAGTGTGTGTAGGATAGTGTGAATGTGTGGGGATCGGTGGTCGGTGCAGACTCTGTAGGACAAATGGCTTGTTTTCACACTATATCTCTAAACTAAACCCAACCCAACCCAACCCACCCCAACCATACTAAACTACTTACTCCACTATTCCCCCACTCACTCCCTACTCCTGTAGTATTCAATGGGGATTTCATCGGCACACAGGATCAACTGGGCTGTGCAGCTACAAGCATCTATGGAAACAATTGCACACACTTGTAGAATCATAGCAACAGTCAGGAAAAATGAACAGAATTGTAAGTGGCGATGGACCATTGAAATAACATTGGCAGTGGAATGAGCGGCAAGTTGAAATGAGTAGTAGTTCAGTGTTAGTGCTGGAAAAAATCATTTCACTGGCCATGTGGGCTTGTGCCTTTATTTTACTTCGGAGTCACGTGAGTGACTACGTGAATAGAAGCCCGTACAGCCGTTGGTGCGTCATGACGTCAGACGCTGGTGCAGTCGGGCGGTTGGAGCAGGTGCGCTCCTCCGAGCGGTAAGTGTAAACCGCGGGTTTTTCGAAGAGCTGGAGATTTAGCGGGTGCAGCGGCATCTAAGGAGCGAGGGAGATGGTCGATGTTGGGGTCGAGACCCTTCTTCAGACTTCACCCTCGATTCTCCAGCATTTGCAGTTTGTTAACAAAGTTCAAACAGGTAAGGTTTTTTAAAAACTTTTTACCGCATGTCCTTTTCCGCGACAGTTTGGGTAGAGAATGTTGCAGAAAGGGAAGAAGGTGTCCGGCGAGGCGCTCCGGGGGTAGAAAGGTAAAGTGGCAGGAGAGTGTTGAGGATGGAGGCCCGTCTGGTACACCTGGTCCGGTGCTGGCTACACAGCCAGTGGTTGCGGACCCACTGCCGGGGGCAGTGGAGGCTTGTCAGTAGGGGAAGGCCGCTGGCAAGTCTCTGTGGCCCGTAAATGAGTCGGGCCTGGAGGTTATACCCTCCATTGGAGAGTCCGTTTGCTCACGGCTCTCCCACGTCGAGATTCTATTTCAAAAGAATGCTCGACAGGGACCAGCTCCGTGGGGAGGAGTGGTGCCCAAGCCAGGCTGATGGAGAGCTTGTGCTAGCAGCACCTGTTTCAGGGCTGCAGAACTATCCTGCCTGTGAGGAGGATGTTCGAGCCCCGTGAGGAGGAGTGATGCCCAAGCCAGGCTGATGGAGAGCTTGTGCTCGCAGCACCTGTTTCAGGGCTGCAGAACTATCCTGCCTGTGAGGAGGATGTTCTATCAGGGCAGTTTGCTGACACTGTTTCTATGCTGGGGGAGAGCATAAAGGTGTTCGGTTGGAGGTAATTCCGAACATTGCTGGGAAGTTTGCTGAGTGTAGAGAGGCAGGAAAGGCGATTGATGTAGAATTGGCTGAAGCCATTCAGTATATGCTCTCCCACCAGTTACAGGAGCTAGCTATGGATGAAGTAGCAAAAAACTATAAAGCTCCTGTTAATTGTGATCTCCTGAAGGTACCGGTGGTTAATCACCAAAATTTGGTCATAGATGGGTTTGCCTGCTAGGGCCCAGGAGATGAAGTTTAAAAAGTGCTTAAACTGTTGTCAGCAGGTATTACAGCTGTGGTGAAAGTTATTGATACAAATGATATGGTTGAAGCACAGCAGGATGAACTGGAACTCCTTTGTAATGCATTTTGAAACCAGTGTACCACCACAAAATCTGTTGTTTGGTGTAACCTTGCAAAAAGGGTCAAAGACTGTTATGAGGTTGTTATAACCATGGCCCTCATTAAGCCAGCTGGAAGCAAGGCAAAAAAAGGTTCTCTACAAGAAGTCGAGGACAACAAGGCCGCAAGGAAAGATGCTGGTAAGGAATATAACATTGACAGACGATGAATTAACTGATGTTCCTGTTCAAATTAGGGAAGGTTAAAATTGTTTCTCAAACAATGGCAGCAGTTGAAATCAGATTTGTTCATACTTAGTGTATTGAAGGGGTGAAAAAATTGGATTTTACTATAAGGACAGTCTACCTAGTCAATATTTTCCTAGTCGTAAACTTATTTTCAGATGAGGAAAATGTGCTTGTTCAAGCAGATTCAGTTGTTACATAAGAAGGGGTAAATTGAGCCTTCTGTATATCAAAGTCAACCAATTTCTGTCAAGTATATTTCCCAGATCTAAAAAGACTGGGGGATGTAGAATTATTCTGGATTTATCCAATTTGAACAAATTTGTTTGTTATAGGAATTTCAAAATGGAGACCTTTACCACGGGCAAACATCTAGTGTCCAAAGGGTATTATATGGCAAACCATTGATTCAAGAATGCGTATTACGCAGTGTCTATTCATGGTGATGATAGAAAGATATTTGTAAATTTATTTGGGATGACTGAGCTGTGGCAATTCAGGACATTGCCGAATGGATTAACTTCAGCTCTTAGATTATTTACTAAATTGGTAAAACCTGTGTTAGCTTTACTTAGAGCTCAGGGGCATGTGGTAATGGCCTATTTAGATGATATTCTGATTGTTGGAAAGACTCATGCTGAAACTCAATCATCAGTTTTCAGTTGTTAAAATCACTTTTGAACAAATGGGATTTGTTATTCACCCAGATAAATCTAAATTATCACCAGTCCAAATTATTGATATCTGGGATTTACCATTAATTCCAATCACATGTTGGTAACTTTGCCCAGGGATAAATTGGAATCAGTTAATTGAGGACTGTGTTAGTCTCGTTGGAGAATAACGGCCTTCGATTAGACAAGTAGCCAGCTTTATGTGGGAAGTTGTTGCAGCCTTTCCAGCTGTGCAGTATGGTCCTCTGCATTATCAACAATTACAACTATCAAAGGAACAGG
Organism: Okamejei kenojei; assembly: GCA_035221665.1. NCBI lineage: Eukaryota > Metazoa > Chordata > Chondrichthyes > Rajiformes > Rajidae > Okamejei > Okamejei kenojei. The sequence goes on from CM069144.1 coordinate 10,421,577, forward strand.
CACTGAGAATACAAAGGGGCCATTTTGATAGGTCTATGCCGTTGTCAGGCGGGGGCGATTGGCTGACATACAATGGTGGATAGTACATGTTTCAAAAAATTTAAGGAATGTTTGGTGGAGTCACCGTCACTGATATTAACAGACTGATGTAAGTGCACTGGGTTGGGGTGCAACAGATATGTCTTCTAGTTGTGGAGGCAGATGGAATGTGGATGAGACATCGCTTCCTCAATTAAGAGGGATTAATTATTTTAGAGTTGTTGGCATCTGGTATGGGGCTCAAAGCTTGTTGTTCTACCAAGGAGGGATCTGCATGTGCAGGTCAGATTGACAACACCACAGCAGTGGCATAAGTAAACCACATGGGTGGAGTTAAGTCACAGTCTTGTGATAGACTGGCTAACCAGATTTGGAGCTGGTGTATGACCAAAATATCTGGCTTTCAGCACGTTATTTGCCAGGAAGAGGTCACGTCAGGTTAATGACAACATTGAAATGGATGTTAAATCAGGATGTATTTAACCAAATGATTGATCAATATGCATTGCCAGATATTGACTTGTTTGCATCTCGATTAAAATCATCAGTTACCTAGATATGTTTTCATGGTAACCAGATCCTGGGGCAGTAGCAGTGGATGCATTTTCGCTGCATTGGGGGAAGGAATGTTTGTGTATGTATTTCCTCCATTCTGTCCCATCAGCAGATGTTTGCAAAAGATCAAGGAGGACTCCGCTTCAGGGGTATTGGTAGTGTCAGGTTGGCCTACACGGCCATGGTTTCCCGTTGTATTACAAATGGCTAGGGAGCCTTACATGCTTATGCCCAAGAATAAAAATCTACTGGTAAATCCAGTCACTGGGGATCAACATCCTTTATAGGATCGTATTGATCTGTTAATTTGCAGATTTTAAGGAGGCCATACCTGGGGAGAGGACTGTCTCCATCGAACTGTGGATGTTCTCAAGTCGGCCTGCAGGGATAGTACACAGCAGCAATAAATCACCTATATAAGGAAGTGGGAGCAATTCTGCCTACAGCAGGATATTGTATATCACACTGCAGGGATCACGGATGTATTGGAGTTGTCAACTCTTTATTTGGACCAAAAATTAAGTTACAGTGCGATTAATTCAGCCAGAAGTGCTCTGTTATTTATCTATGAATGCAGAATGCATACAGTAGGGACATCCGTTAGTTTCACAATTCATGAAGGGAGTTTTCAATTTAATCCTCCTAAACCCAGGTATGCCGGTATTTGGAATTTGAGTGAAGTTTTTATGGCTCGTCGCCAGTGGGCTCCTGTATTAGAAGGGGGGGGGGGGGGGGGGGAAGGTACAAGCCTATCAGTAGCCAAATTATCTATGAAGGTGGTCATGCTTATGGCGTTGGTTTCAGCTCAACGTGTATAAATGTTGCAAAAGCTACGGCTAGATAGAATGCATGTGTCGGCTGATGCCATTATATTTTATGTCTATGATTTGCTTAAACATAATAAAAGAGGCATGACAGGATGTAAGATTGTTTTTCAGCATACTCCGCAGAATGATCGTTCTGTATAGAGTCTCACATTTATCTCGTTACATTGAGATTACTAATCTCTGAGAGAAACAGAGTTGGTTTGTTTATAGTCACAAAAAACCACACAGTAAGGTGGTGCAAACGATTTCAAGGTCCCACCTCGCTGGCCGCAGGATGGGTCCAGTGAGCTAATTTTCAGAGGTTTTGTCACAAGCGATTTCAACGGGCTCGGGGTGTTTGCTGATTCTTGGTGTCAGTACTGTTACACTTTTCCCCTGAGTTAGAGGGGTTGTTATGATTTGTTTGTACATAAACTGTTATTCCATTTAACAAATGTATTATGATGCATGATTGATTGTTAACGACTTTTGAGTCAATCCAGCAAGTGTGAACGGCGGAGATTTGGAGTCTGCGGCGTGAATTCACAGTGCTTTGAACTCTCACGTAGTCACTCACGTGACTCCGAAGTATAAAATAGTAGATTAAACGAGAACTTTACACTTTGAAGTTTGATCTTTATTTTATGAGGAGTCGAGTTGAGGGACTACGTGCCCTCCGCTCCCACCCTCATAGATCTCATCTGGTAGTTCTAGTTTTATCATCTTACCGTTATACTTCGGTCATTGTTAGCTGTGAATTCATTCCGCTGCTTTGAAGATTGACGCACCACCAACGCCTCTGTACGGGCTTCTATTCACGTAGTCCCTCAACTCGCTCCTCATTAAAATAAAGATCAAACTTCAAACTGGGTAAGTTCTCGTTTAATCTTACTATCAAGTGCTATCTGATGCAACAACGCCCATCGAAGGGCATTCACATAGTCGTTGCATCAAAAAGGCAGCCCAGCATCATCAGAGACCCACACCATCTGGCCACACACTCATTTCACCCATGCTATCGTGAAAATGTAAGGGCCTGAATACATACATGCATGAATGCATGCATACATACATGTATACATTCATATATACATACATATATTTATACATACGCACACAGACTCCACACACACTCACCCTCCACCTCACACACATACACTCAGAACATTCACACACACACACACAAACCTCACTTCACACACACACACACACACACACATACTCTCACTCACACACACACACATACTCATCACACACATATGTTCTCACACACCCCACACACTCACACACACACACTCACACCACACACACTCACACCACACAACCCATACACACTCACACACACACACTCACTCACACACCATATATATTGCAGTAAACCTTCCTGAATCTACTGACACAGCTGAGCGCGGCCTCTCCACTGTGGGGCTTCCGCAGTCAACGGCCATTCCGCAATCAGCCTGACCTCTGCACTTACTGGAAATTACAGCATCAGCGCGATCTTGCAGAGTGACTGACTCACATCCAGGCATCCAGGGTTTTTAGGCCCCCCCCCCCCCACCGGAAGTGGTGTTACCTTTATCATGGTGATTGACGGGTGAGAGGACCAATCAGCTGATCTCACAGTTTTTTAAACACTCATAACTTTTATCGTTTCCACCGATGGGAAAAATCCTCGGGCTGCCTCAGCGGAGGAGGACTGTGAGTAAGATGGCCAAAAATCACAGAGATATAGGGTAGCATTTATTCTAAAATCAATATACAGCGCAGACAGGAAGTGGTCAAGATGAGACTTTTCAATTATATAGATAATATTTATATGTCCATATTATTTATATATGTCTATATATATTATAATATATATATATGTCTATATATATATAAGTAAGAATGTTCTGTTTGGGTCGTATAACAATAAAAACCCTCGTGACTCATGACTATTGACTACTGACTATAACCATGGTTTAATGGTAATTGTAATCATAATTTTATTAGCCAGGCATGTTTTGCAACATACCAAGAATTTGATGTTGCCATACAGTCATAACAAAAATAGCAACAAGACACACAACTACATAACATTTAACATAAACATCCACCACAACGACTCCACTACATTCCCCACTGTGATGGAAGGCAATAAAGTCTTATCTTCTTTCTTCCTCCTTTTCTCCGCAGACGGGGCAGTCGAATCATCCGCAGTTGGGGTGATCGAAGCTTCCGCAGACGGCGATCAAAGCTCCCACGTCGGGGCGATCGATGCTCCCGCGATCGGGGCGGTCGGAGCTCCCACTGTTGGAGCTCCCGAAGTAGATCCCTAACCAAGAGACGCGGGTTCCACCATGTTAAGTCTGCTGGCTCCCGCAGTTAGAGCTCCCAAGGTCGATCCTTGGCAATGAGACCGCCAGCTCCTCGATGTTAGGCCACAATGCGGACGGATACGATACGGAAAAAGTTGCACCTCCGTCGGGGAAAGAGATTTTTAAAAAGTGCCATTCTGTTGATCGATGTTGCAAGCAAGAAGCAGGCACTAACATTTACAGTCTCTCACTGAGGAACATCTTTGATAGGAATTGGATCATGACACATTTGGAGTGACTTAATGATTTATGCTTGTTTATTATATTTAAGAGTGAAGATGTTGCTTGGACAAGCAAATATTGAAGATGATATAATTTTTTTGCTGTTTTTTCCATTTATTTTGGTGTGCATGTTCTACATGGGAACCTCTGATGTGTTTTCTTTTCAATAAGGCAATCATCTGAGAATTTTTATATCACTTCCAGAGATGACACTTCATGCCTCACAGTAGATCCAGATATTTTCAAACCCATCACATTCATAAATACCTGTGCACCCAGTAAATACTGCTTATATCGTGGTACCGGAGAAAACCCACGTGGGTCACAGGGAGAACTTTATTACAAACTCTGTACAGACAGTGCCCAGAGTCAGGATCAAACCCTCCCCACAATTCAGTCTGAAGAAGGTTCTCGGCCCGAAAAGTCACCTATTCCTTTTCTGCAGAGATGCTGTCTGACCCGCTGAGTTACTCCTGCATTTTGTGTCTATCTTCGGTTTAAACCAGCATCTGCAGTTCCTTCCTACACGTTTCGACTGTTTCAGTTTTAAGAGATTACCAACTTCCTCATCCTCAGGAAACACACTGTGATCGCCTGGGATTTCTCCGGGAGCTCCAGTTTCCACCCACATTCCAAAGAGGTGCAGGTTTGTAGGTTTATTGGCTTCAGTAAAATTGTAACTTATTCCCAGTGTTGGATAGTGCTAGTGTATGGGGTGATCGCTGGTCGGCGTGGACTCAGTAAGCCAGAGGACCTCTTTCCACGCTGTATCTCAAGGTCTAATGTCTAAAGTCTAAAGATGTAGACACAAGGAACTGCAGGTGCTGGAACTTTGGGCAGAAAACACGTGATGCTAGAGTAACTCAGTGGATCAGGCAGCATCTTTGGAGGGCATGGACCCCCTCTGCCCTCCCCCCTTCCCCCTTCACCTGTATCCACATATCACTGCCTGGAACTCAAGTGAGGCAATGGCCATTCTCCCCTCTCCCATCAGGCAAGAGGAACGCACACCTCCAGATTCAGGACAGCTTCTTCCCAGCTGTTATCAGGCAACTGAATCATCCTATGACCAACTAGAGAGCGGTCCTGAGCTACCATCTACCTCATTGGAGTCCCTCGGACTGTCTTTAATCAGACTTTATCGTAAACCAAACATTATTCCCTTTATCCTGTATCTGTATACTGTGGACACCTTGATTGTAATTGTGTGTAGTCTTTTCTTTGACTGGATAACATGCAACAGAAAAAAGCTTTTCACTGTAAACGTGACAATAATAAACTAAATAAAGTGAACTAAACTAAACTACTTGCTCCACTATTCCCCCACTCACTCCCTACTCCTGTAGTATTCAATGGGGATTTCATTGGCACACAAGATCAACTGGGTTGTGCAGCTCCAAGCATCTATGGAAGCAATTGGACACACTTGTAGAATCATATCTTAATGGCATTCCCTTTATCTTGCATCTGTACGCTGTGGACGGCTCGATTGTAATCATGTATTGTCTTTCCACTGACTGGTTAGCACGCAATAAAAAGGCTTTTCACTGTACCTCAGTACACGTGACAATAAACTGAACTAAACCTAAAGTAAACTAACCTAACCGAACCTAACCGAACCAAACCTAACCGAACCAAACCTAACCAGACACTAACCAGACACTAACCAGACACTAACCAGACCCTAACCAGACCTAACCAAAACCTAACCCAAACCAAATAAAAACCAAACCAAAACCTAACCGTCTCCACCACCCATCAGTTGCTGTCTTCCAACTCTTCCCCTCCCCGTCCCGGCTCCATTACCCACCACCCCCCTCCTCACCTGGTTCCACGTACACCTGCCATCCTCTGCCTCATCCCTCACCCCTCCCTCTCACCTCTTTCCTCTGACATACTCTCCTCTACACTCTCAATCCTGATACAGGATCTTGGACTCCTGGCTGTATCAACAATCCCTTTACCTCCACCAATTTTCCTTGACTTGCTGACTTCCTTTGGCAGCGTGCTTCCTCTTCCATACATTCCACCTCATAAAATCTGGTATGGATCATTTAAGTGTACCTGTGCCTCAAGCGCATCGATATTGTTATGCCTGGCATCATCTCTTCGCCTGTATTCTTTCATAACACATGGAATGATCGGTTAGATTTGAAGGGAGCAAAGTCATCTCACTCATAAAAAAAGTGACTTTAGCAAAATAACCTCTGAACGTAAACAAGCATACACTACTGCTGTCTTTAATCACAATCATTAATCAGTTCAAAACAACACCCCCACCCCATAAATTGCAATTAAAAGTGACACGATTGTTTACAGGGGTGGGAGATTGCAACCTTCACGTGGTCCACCCTGTTTCGACAAATGCAATCAACCCAGTGTGCACAATCAATTAAGATCAAATAGAACAAGTTGTCCGACAACTTTAGGCTGTGCCTGCCATACGCAAGAGAAGAAGGAATGGTACGCACAAAATGCTGGACTAACTCAGTGGGACGGCAGCTTCTTGCAGAGAAGGAACGGGTGATAGTTTCGGTCAAGACTTCTTCAGACCAGCACCTCCGCAGTTCCTTCCTGCACAAAAATTGTTTACCTACTGGTTCTTGCCAGATTGCTGTCAAAAAGCGTTCTTTTAAAAACAGTAATACCACAGTATCCTGGTGATCCATCATCACCATGATAGAGAATGATACGTGTAGGAAGAACTTTCGATGTTGAGAAGGAACTGAGATGTTTGAGTTTTAAACGAAAATAGACACAAAAGGCTGGATTACTCACGGACAAGGCAGCCTCTCCAGAGAGAAGGAATGGGAACTGCGATGTGGTTTAAACTGAAGAGAGACAGAACTGTGAGTAAACTCACGGGACAGCATCATCTCTGGGAGAGAAGGAATGGGGTGACGTTTTCGGGTCAAGACACTTCTTCTCAACCCAGAACTAGCCAATTTCTCTCGCACAACACTTCTTCTGCCTAGCAGAGCTGCGTCGCTTGGTTGTACCAACTTATCTGATCTCCTATTCCTCCAAATCACGGGGTAGCTTGGGCCGTTTACGGGCCCAGTTGCCTGCCTTTTGTGGATAAGTTGAAACAATCTCTGTCACAGTGGTGCATGGCCTATCCCAAACCTCAACCTCGCTAGAAGGTGTACAGTGGATACGGGGATTGTTGACCGTCACAGTTCTTTCCTCACAGAGAGCTCGCCGTCCCACCTGAGTTATTAACACCATTTTGTATCTATCTTCACGAGAATGGAGTGAGCATGAGTTGGTATGAGTCTTACCTACCATCGAGCTCCGCATGGCACATTTACACTGCCACCCCCAATCCACACTGGAATTATTAATCTGCTTTATTGATATTTGGACAATTATATTCTTTCTGAGAGTAATCGCGCATGAGACCGGTTATATTTCTCCCTTACTTTTCAGGAGGATCCTATAATGCCACTTTCCGAACTATTTTTATTCTTTTAGATTTGTCAGAGCTTTGAGATCTTGTGATGGAGTTATAATTGAGCAGCCAACATTAGCATGTCATTCATCAGGGAAGTAGTCATTTGTTTTTTTTAGTTTAGTTTAGTTTATTGCGTACAGCTGGAAACAGGGCCCTTCGTACCCACCAAGTCCGCACCCAGCGATCCCCGAACATTAAACTAGGGATTAATTTGACAATGTACAAGTCAATTAACCAACAAACCTGCACCTTTTGAAATATGTGGGAGGAACTGAACACCCGGAGAAACACGCAGGTCACGGAAAGAGCGTACAAACTCTGCACAATTTTACAAATACAGATGTGGTTTGTCACCGGGTTTATATATAATTGGAGAGGCATAGTATATCTTATTCCTGCTCTCAATTCAAGCATTTTTAGAGACGGTTATACTAGTGTATTGAAAATCAGACACTGAGACATTATACACAGACTCGCCTAGCACTGTACGGCAACATTTTCAAGTCACCAGTTGTTGGGCTGGATGAGCCCCCGTTTGACAGCACTAGGCCTGTACTTGCGGCGAGATTAGAATGAGGAGGGGACTTCATTGAACCTTACCAATAGTGAAAGGCCCCTGAATAAGAGAGAGAGGGTATGTGGAAGAGAATGTTTCCACTTGTGGGAGAGTCTAGCGCTAGATGTCACAGTCTCAGAATTAAAGGACGTTCCTTTAGAAAGGAGATGAGGAGGAATTTATTTCGTCAGAGTGTGGTGAATCTGTGGAATTCTTTGCCACAGAAGGCTGTGGGGCCGTCATCAATGGATTTTCTTAAGGCAGAGATAGATAATGTCTTGATAAGTATGGGGGTTGTGGGGAGAAGGCAGGGGAATGGGGTTAGATGATCAGCCAGAGAGGGAGAGATGATCAGCCAGACTCTCACGTTGATTGACGGGTCTCGGCCAGTACGTCAACCCATTCCTCCGAACCAGAGACTTGCTGACTGACCGCTGTGTTTCTCAGCATTAGGTAATCCATCTTCACCACATCACACACTTCGAGTAGTTTGATCAGAATTATCCTTTGGAGGTAGGGTGGGTGAATAATAGAGCAAGAGTTGAAAAAGTGAGAACGACAAGCTGGAAAGAAATTGATGAAGCAGTTCAGAAACAGGATTAAGTAAGACATGATTCTTTGACCAATTAAGATTTGGAAGTATTGCAATTGGAGTTTGAATCAAGGAAACCTGATAGGTGGATGATAATAAGACAAAGAAAATAGATGTAGGAGTAGGCATTCGGCCCTTCGAGCCAGCACGCCTCATGCTTCCTCCACATTCCGTGCGTCCAGCTTTCCCATATCCCTTGACTTCGCTATTTTTATGAGCTCAATTAATTTTCTCTAGAAAGAATCCAGAGACTAGGCCTTACACTGCCTTCTAGAGGCAGATAAATTCACAGATTACAACTTTCTGGCGGATGTGTGTGTGATTGGAGTTTCAAATCTCTGTTCTAAAGGCCTACTCCATATTCTTAAATTGTGGCCCTGGTTCTGGAACCCCAACATTGGGAACATGTATTCCTGGGTCCAGCGTGTCCCATCCCTTAATAATGTTATATGTTTCAATAGATGTTTGACAGATGCATGCAGATTGTGTTCTGATGGGAAGCTTTCGTTTTCAAAATCCTGTCTTAAGCCAGGAAGACTTCTGACACGACATGTGTAGGGAAGAACCGCAGATGCTGGTTTAAACCAAAGACAGAGTAGCTGGAGTAGTTCATCCCTGGAGAAAAGGAATAGGTGACATTTCAGGTCGAGACCCTTCGTCAGACTTGAGAGTCAAGGTAAAGGGAAAAGAGAGATATATACAATGATATAGAGAGATATAGAACATATGAATGGAATATATGCACAGAGCAGTGATGATCAAGGAAAGATAGAACCCACAATGATCCATTGTTGGCTGTGGACTAGGCGTTAACGAGTTACACAGACAGTGAAACTCAACAGGACGACAATGAAACACGTACGATGACTAGGGTAGGGGAGGAACAGAGTTGAGAGGGAATGCAAGGGTTACTTGAAGTTAGAGAAGTCAATGTCCATAACCTCTGGGTTGCAAGCTGCCCAATTGTCACTACACTGCTCAATGTCGAGGCTTTCCCTAGCAAGCAACTAAGAATAGAATCAAGAGTAACAGTGGTGGACTTCTGGCTTCATTCATGCCTACTCTGAACTGGAGTACAGATTCATGAGCAGCATGCTATTGGCAAGTTTCTGAACGGCACAAAACTGCTGCGGGCATAAAGGTGGATCGGCACTTACAGAAGTTACCGATAGTAGCAGAAAGGAACATAACGTGTTTGGCTGCCAACCAGGCAGTCGAGAGAAAGGAATTTGAATAATGCCAGAGGCAGTGCAGGAGGGGATCCGATAACTAGACAAGTAGAAGCTACAGGTATATAAAATATAGATGCCAATGGACATTATCAAAAGAGCTGGACCATAAGGTTGTAGGAAGCAACTGTGGATGCTCGTTTAAACCAAAGATAGACGCAAACATTTGGAGTAACTCAGCGGGTCAGGGAGCATCTATGGAGAATTTGGATAGGCGATGTTTTGGGTCGGGACACTTCTTCCATCTGAAGGTAGGAATAGGCCAGAACAAATCAGGGCCAGTAATAGATGACCAAGGAAATGTGGAGCCCATAATGGTCCATTGTTGGCTGGGGAAGAGGTGATAACGAATGGATACCAGGATGCGAACAGAGGAACTAGTAGGACTACTAGGGTGGGAATGAGAGAAATCAACGTTCATACCGCTGGGTTTTAAGCTGCCCAAGCCAAATATGAGGTGCTGTTTCTCCAATTCACCGTCACTCTGACAGTGGTGGATGGCCCAGGACAGAAAGGCCAGTGTGGGAATGGGAAGTGGAGTTAAAAGTTGCCTTTAGGAATGTGGTGTTGCCTTTACTCTGAATAATATATATCTGAAATTGTCACACTCTAGACTCACGGCAAGTACAAATTGCATCACAAACTTCCCCATTTTAATTAAACAAGCAAGTTACACGAATTTCAACTTTCTTTGAAGCCACGATTATTAAAGTGCATCTGATTGGACATTCACTCCCTAGAAGATAATTCTTCATGACATGCAAACACATTCAATTATAATTTCTGCAACTTTTGTCCCTCATTTTCAGAGACATAGCGTGCATTGTTTTCTGCCTGTCCGTGGATGAACTGAGTATTTATAGTTGGCAACAGATGTCCTGTAGTGTTGTTCATGGCAAATCGGAAGACTAGGCTAAAATGCCACATCTGAAGTGTGACAACACATGCATGACAGGAAAGTCAGTGTAACACTTGAAAAGGAAGTCAGCAAGGTTCAACTTCCTTTTAGAGCATTCAATTAATGCTTATAAGTTCATGTTCATAACTGATTGGAGCAGAATTAGGCCATTCGGCCATTCAACCATGGCTGATCTGTCTTGCCCTCTCAACCCCATTCGCCTGCCTTCTCCCCATAACCCCTGACACCCGAAGGTCGACACAAAATGCTGAAGTAACTCAACGGGACAGGCAGCATCTCTGGAATGGGTGACGTTTCAGGTCGAGACCCTTGTCCAGACTCAAAGTCAAAGAGATACAGACGATGATGTAGAGAGATATAAAGCAATGAGTGAAAGATGTGCAAAACAGTGACGATGATAAAGGAAACATTGTTTGTTGTTCACCCTGACACCCGTACCGATCGAGAATCTATCTATCTCGGCCTTAAACATGAGAATTCAGGGACAGAAGTTTCGGGGTAACGTGAGGGGGAACTTCTTTACTCAGAGTGTGGTGGCTGTGTGGAATGAGCTTCCAGCAGAAGTGGTGGAGGCAGGATCGATTTTAACATTTAAGAGTAAAGTGGATAGGTATATGGACGTGAAGGGAATGGAGGGTATGGTCTGAGTGCAGGTAGATGGGACTAGGGAAATACAAATGGTCGCACGGACTGGAAGGGCCGAGAGGGTGTTTCCGTGCTGTAATTGTTATATGGTTGTTGTTAAATGTTTAAAATATCAAATGATTTGGCTTCTACAGCCTTCTTGTGGCATAATAAATCCACGAATTCACCTCAGCTTAGTGCACACTTCGTAGGTTGCCATTTTACCACAACCTTTGTAAATAAGAGATTTCACATTTGTCACTATTACATTTTAGCCTGCAAATGTGATGCAACAAGCTTAAACAACTTAAAAAAAAACAATGCTATAACATCTAATAGGAAACTAAAGGAGCAATGATTAAAGTTAGCAGCTACAATTGTAATCATATGTTCATACTGATTATCCATATGTATCTAATCATTTCTTACAGTTCAAATTACTACTTATAATTTTTTTTAAAAGACACAGTAATTACCAAGTCATATCAGTAATTTTGCTGATTATAGTGTTTTCCAGCAAGTGTTCCTTTTAATTAAGTAAGCGAGATTGAGAACAATAAAATCTCCACTTTTAGAGGAGGGAGATTTTTCTGCACTGACAAAGAATTTGGAGTTGTTTTGATCCCAGATCAGCTCAAATCAGGGTTGTGGCACAGTGGCGCAGCGGTAGAGTTTCTACCGTACACGCAACATGACATCTTGACTCTTACATTCAATATCGCAGTGAAGTAAGCGAATGGCATGTTGGCCTTCATAACAAGAGTAGAGTATAGGAGCAAACTGGTCATTCTGAGTTGTACAGGGTCGTGAGACCACAACCTGGAGTTATTGTGTGCGTTTTGGTCCGCTAATTTGTGGAGGACCTTCTTGCTAATGAGGGAGTTGCAGCGTAGGTTTAACAATGTTAATTCAGAGCTATATTGAGGGAGTGCAGCGTATGTTTACAAGGTTAATTCCTGGGATGGCGGGACTGTCATATGCTGAAAGAGAATGGAGCGGCTGGACTTGTACACTCTGGAGTTTAGAAGGATGAGAGGGGATCTTATTGAAACATATAAGATTATTAAGGGTTTTGACACACTAGAGGCACGATACATGTTCCCGATGTTGGGGAAGTCCAGAACCAGGGGCCACAGTTTAAGAATAAGGGGTAGGCCAGTTAGGACGGAGACAAGGAAACACCTTTTAACACAGCGAGTTGTGAGTCTGTGGAATTCTCTGCCTCAGATGGCGGTGGAGGCAGGTTCTCTGGATACTTTCATAGAAACATAGAAACATAGAAATTTAGGTGCTGGAGTAGGCCATTCAGCCCTTCGAGCTGCACCGCCATTCCAATATGATCATGGCCTGATCATCCGACACTCAGTATCCCGTACCTGCCTTCTCTCCATACCATCTCTTGATCCCCTTAGCCACAAGGGCCACATCCAACTCACTTCTTAAATATAGCCAATGAACTGGCCTCAACTACCCTCTGTGGCAGAGAGTTCCAGAGACTCACCACTCTCTGTGTGAAGGAAGTCTTTCTCATCTCGGTCTTAAAGGATTTCCCCCTTATCCTTAAGCTGTGACCCCTTGTCTGGACTTCCCCAACATCTGGGGAACATACTTCCTGCATCTAGCTGTCCAACCCCCTTAAGAATTTTGTAGTTGTTTCTATAAGAGTCCCCTCTTAATCTCGCCTAAATTCAGAGAGTTATAAAACCGAGTCTATCCAGTCTTTCTTCATAAGACAGTCTGACATCCCAGGAATCAGTCTGGTGAACCTTCTCTGCACTCCCTCTCTATGGCAATAATGTCCTTCCTCAGATTTGGAGAACCAAAAACTGCACGCAATACTCCAGGTTGTGGTCTCACCAAGACCTGTACAAACTGAAGTAGAACCTCCTGTTCCTGTACTCAAATCCTTTTGCTATGAAAGCTAACATACCATTCGCTTTTTTCACTGCCTGCTGCACCTGCATGCCTACTTTCAATGACTGGTGTACCATGACACCCAGGTCTCGCTGCATCTCCCCTTTTGCCTAATCGGCACCATTTAAAGCGAGAGCTAGATAGAGGTCTTAAAGAGAGCAGAGTCAAGGGATATGGGGAGAAGGCAGGAACTGGGTACTGATTGGGGATGATCAGCCATGGTCACATTGAATGGTGTTGCTGGCCGAAAGGGTCAAATGGCCTACTCCTGCACCTATTGTCTATTGTCTGTATCCTGATCGATGAAGGCATGGACACTGTACACATTCTCAACCACTTTACACACTTATGTTTCAGGTACACAAAAAGCTGGAGTAACTCAGCAGATCAGACAGCTTCTCTGGAGAAAAGGAATAGGTGACGTTTCGGGTCGAGACCCTTGTTCACCTATTCCTTTTCTTCATAGATGCTGCCTGGTGGGGAGAACGTACAAACTCTGTGCAGACGGCACCCGTAGTCGGGATCGAACCTGGGTCTCTGGCGCTGTAAGGAGCAACTCTACCACTGCGCCACCGTGTGGGTAGAGGGCTTGGAATATTAAAGGGTACACTGGAGTGCTTTTTGAATGAGTACATTGATCGTTCTACTAGGGAAGGGGATGGAGGCGGGGAGAGGGAGGGGTGCGGGGAGAGAGAGGGGGGAGATTGTTCCTAACCTAGTCTTGATGAAAAAAGCTGGGCAAGATGTTGAAGTGTTTGTGGGTCAATATGTTTGGAATGATGACTGTAACTCGGTGTGTTTCATGATAGTTCTGGAGAGGGATAAGGGTGGTGCAGAGAACTGGTGTAGTTGATGTATAAAGTCTGGATGATTGGAATTACCACTTGAAATACCATGAGTGCTGCAATCTCTTATGTTCTGCCTTCAACCAGCAGTAGTGGACAGAAAGCAATACAACTTATATTCATGGTGGAAGCATGGTACAAACTAATACGACTTCCATTCAGAGTCACAGTCATACAACATGGAAATAGGCCCCCCCGGCCCAACTTGCCCGCACCGGCCAACAAGTCCCATCTACACAAGTCCCATCTGCCTGCCTTTGGCCCATATCCTATCCATGTACCTGTCTAAATGTTTCTTAAATGTTGCGATAGTCCCTGCCTCAACTACCTCCTCTGGCAGCCCTTTCAATATAGCCACCACGCTTCGTGCAAAAAAGTTACCCCTCAGGTTCTTGTTGACTCTTTCTCCCCTCACCTTAAACCTATGTCCAACCATTCACTGTAGAACCCATCATCGTGGTACTATCAGCCTTGTTGGTTAAAAGGTCAATTAGCTGGAGAAATATTTTGGAGAGATTGGACACAAAGTGCTGGATTAACTCAACGGGTCAGGCAGCATCTGTGGAGAACATGGATAGGTAACGTTTTGGGTCAGATGCTTCTTGGAGTCCCAACCCAACCCAAATTAATACAGGTGTCAGAGGTCATGGGTAGTCGGCACCAGAATGGAGGAAGAGATAGATCAGCCATGGGTGAATGTTGGTAGAGTAGACACTTGATGGGCCGAATGGTCTAATTCTACTATTCCTTATGACCTTATGATTTACAACATGATAAAGGGAATAAATGGAATAATGCTTAGTGCAAGATAAAGACCCGTAAAGTCCGATCAAAGACAGACGAAGAGTCTCCAATAAGGTGGATAGTAGCTGAGGACTGACAATAGACAATAGACAATAGGTGCAGGAGTAGGCCACTTGGCCCTTTGAGCCAGCACCGCCATACAATGTGATCATGGCTGATCATCCCCAATCAGTACCCCGTTCCTGCCTTCTCCCCATATCCCCTGACTCCGCTATTTTCAAGAGCCCCATCTAGCTCTCTCTTGAAAGCATCCAGAGAACCTGCCTCCACTGCCCTCTGAGGCAGAGAATTCCACAGGCTCACCACACTCTGCGAGAAAAAGTGTTTCCTCGTCTCCGTTCAAAATGGCTTACTCCTTATTCTTAAACTGTGGCCCCTGGTTCTGGACTCCCCCAACATCGGGAACATGTGTCTATGTTAAACAGATAAGCTGCAGTGAAGAAACGTTATGAAGTAGATGAGGAGAAATTCCTTTAGTCAGAGGGTGGTGAATCTGTGGAATTCATTGCCACAAAAGACTGTGATGGTCAAATCAAGGGATATATTTAAGGCGGAGATGGATAGATTCTTGATTAGTGCAGGTGTCAAGGGTTATGGGAAGAAGGCAGGAGAATGAGGTTAGGAGGACTAACAGAGATAGATCAGCCATTATCGAATAACGGTGTAGACTTGTTGGGCCAAATGGCCTAATTCTACTCCTATCACTCATCAAAAAATATCTGCAATCTTCAAATATATTGATGTTGTTTTTAAGTTGAATTTAAGGTCATCTTAAATGCATCAGAAAATTATTTAGTTTGGCTCAGTAGCAGAACTTGGGCAAAAGCCTTCTGCACTGTCACCAGCTGCAGGGAAGGAAAGCAATGAAGCGCATTTTTCACCCAGAACTGTTTCTCATTTATTCAATGAAGTTTTACACAGGTCTTGAGTTGTAACAGCAGGAAAAATAAATGGAGCAATATTTCAACTCTGGCAAGCGTAACCTAAGCAATAGCTTGTTTAAAACTCATATCGTAAGGAACAAGAGCAAAGTTGGGATCAATATGATGGAAAAGCAATGCTCCTTCTACTCTAGTTCAACAATTCTGTCGGCACACATACATGTTTAAACGCCGGCACGTTCAGGAACGTGATTAACACGCAATCAAATGAGGATGTTGTGAGATTACTGACCTCTATTTGATGCAGTTTCTTTAGCTTCGTTCAGCTTTGGTTCGAGATACAGCGTGGAAGCAGTCCCTTCGGCCCATCGAGTCCTCACCGACCAGCGATCGCCCCACATTAACACTATCCTACACACACTGGGGACAATTTTACATTTGTACCAAGCCAATTAATCTACAAACCTGCACGTCTTTGGAGTGTGGGAGGAAACCGAAGATCTCGGAGAAAACCCACACAGGCCACGGGGAGGACGTGCAAACTCCAGACAGACAGCACTCGTCAGGATCGAACCCGGGTTCGCTGGCGCTAGAAGGGCAGCAACTCTACCGCTGCGCCACCGTACCACCTTTTAAATATGCTTCACCTCTGGACTCTCCATGGAGTCGTACAGTGGAGTTTTAACTTGCTTAGATCCCTCAAAGTTTAAACAGGGGTAATGCCTCTCATACTGCAGAAGGTTAGAGATGGTCCAAGATTGCTACTTTCCAAACCCGTTCATTCCAGAGTGAACTTTAGGCTAAAGAGAAGAAAGGTAAGGATATGTTAAGTTCAGAAACATCACCATCAGTTTAGTACAGACTTGAAGACCAGTGCGGAAACAGGCCTTTCGGCCCTCCGAGTCCACGCTGACCAGCGATCGATCACCCATACACTCGGCCCATCCTACACAAACCAGGGACAATTTACAGAAGCCAATTAACCTACAAACCCGCACATCTTTGGAACGTGGGAGGAAATCTGAGCAACCGGAGAAAACCCACACTATCACAGGGAGAACGTACAAACTCCGTACAGCAACAGCGTTCCACCTGTGGGCAGGGATCGAACCAGGGTCTCTGGCGCTGTATACAGCAAATCCGCTCATCTTTGGGATGTGGGTGGAAACCGGAGCATCTGGAGAAAACCCACACGGTCACAGGAAGAATGTGCAAACTCCACACAGACAGCACCCAAAGTCAGGATTGAACCTGAAGTGCCTGTCCCATTTGGCCGTCATTTGCGCACCATTAACGCGACCTGGTAGTGTGTGGGTAGCGCGGGACGGGCCCGTGGAGTGGCGTGGAGGAGTGTGGAGTTGCACGCGGTATCTGAATTAAATCTTCGCGCGCCGCCGGCCTGTCGCGTAAATGACGGCCAAGTGGGACACCCTGGCGCGGCGCAACGTCTCACTTCCAACAGCAGCAGAAGCAGGCAAGCGATCGCCCAGCTCGGCCTGGGGCTCACGGCCGTTGTGGATCCGGATCCGCCCCCACTCCTAACCCAGAGCGGGGCCAAGACGATTGGAGATAGACACAAAATGCTGGAGTAACTCAGCGGGACCAGCAGCATCTCTGGAGAGAAGCAGTGGGTGACGTTTCGGGTCGAGACCCTTCTTCAGACTGAAGAAGGGTCTCGACCCGAAACATCATCCAATCCTTCTCTCCAGAGATGCTGCCAGTCCTACTGAGTTACTCCAGCATTTTGTGTCTATCTTCAAATGACGTCACGTGCTCCAGACGGCTGTGCGGACGCATGATGACGCACGCGACCGTCACGCGATGGTCGGGCGTCAGTCACTACCAGCCTGTTGTGTAAATGACGGCCAAGTGGGACAGACCCTTGAGTCTCTGGCGCTGTGAGGCAGCAGCTCTGTAGAAAGTAGGAGGTTGAGGGGCCACTGTGCTGCCTGTGAGTTCCTCCAGCACCTTGTGTTCCACAAGGCGAACTTTGCAATATAATCATCACTGGCGTGTTTAAAACTGGCCTAACCTTTAAAAGCAGCGAGCTCACTACACTCTGTGTTTTTGCTGAAGTTCACTGCTCCAAGCCTGTGCTGGAGTTCAATTTATTATGGTCTAAAAATAAATACTTTTATATAAAATAACCGCTCCCCGCTCCTCTCTGACACAGTACACCTTTTGTCCTGCAGGAAGTCTTCCATTCATGAAATTACAAAGAAAAGCATGGCACTAGCATATCCTTGTGGGCTCCATGCAGGTGAGAATTTAATTGAAATTGGAAAGCTGTTCCACCCAATGATCAAGTTTTCTATTAAAAATTAAAATTCTCGTATGCCTTGTAAACTCACGATTTATTAATTATATCACCTGTTCGTAACACAATCTGACTTTAACTCAGAATGTGGGGTGGCGCCAGAGACCAGGGTTCGATCCTGACCACAGGTGCTGTGTGTGTGGAGTTTGCACGAATTTCCCGTGATGTGCGAGCTTGTAGGGTAATTGGCCTCTGTAACTTAGGAATTGCGTTGGAAGTGGAACGTGAAAGTGGGATAACATAGAACTAGTGTGAATGGGTAGAGACAAAGAACTGCAGGTGCTGGTTTATGCCAAAGACAGACACAAATTGCTGGAGTAACTCAGGGGGTCAGGCCGCATCTCCGGAGAACAAGGATGGGTGACGTTTCGAGGGTCGACAACCTGAAAAAACACCCATCTTCTTTTTCCAGATGCCTAACTCATTAAGTTGCTCCAGAAGTTTGTGAAATGTCTTTAGTGTCAACAGGTGATCGATGGTCAGTATAGACCTAGTCGGCCATTGTGCCTTTTGCCTCGCTGTATCTTTAAATTCAATTTCAGTAAATCGGAATATATTTCTTTATCTTACATCATGGTGTGATTTCACTAAGAATGGTTTTATCTAAGTCAAACACTATAAAATGAAGCAGCAAATATCATTGTTATAAATCTGTTGCATATTAAAACAACTATTGTAAAATGCTGAAAAACAATGATAATCAATAGTCCGCAAATTTCTGAAGTGAATCACGTATTTTCTTATAAACGTACAAGTATTATTTTCATAGCAATAGTTTGGTTGGCCTTCAGCTTACAAACTTTTACAACCCTTGCTTGAAACTGAATTCTTCAGTCTAGTTTAGTTTAGTTTAATGTAGAGATACACCAAGTCTGTGCTGACCAGCAATCCCCACACAGTGGGGCAATTTACAATTTTACAGTATTGTATTTTGAATGTATTACAACATTTCATGAAATCAATTATTTACAATATTTCCATTAATTGTGAGCCAATTAGCCTAAAACATCCTGTGCGTCTGGAGTGTGGGAGGAAACCGGAGACCCCGGAAAAAAAATCCACTTGGGTCACGGGGAGAACGTACAAACTCTGTACAGACAGCGCCTGGAGTCTGGATCGAACTCGGGTCGCTGGCGCTGTAAGGCAGCAACTCTCCCGCTGCACCACTCTGCTGCCCTAGTAAGCTTTAGAGCTTGTTAGCAATGTCTTACTGCACAGAATTAAGTCCTACTCAGGATAGATTTAGCAATAAAGTCCTTCTCTCTTTATTGAACGATTAGAACTAGTACAATCAAATCTTATTGTAAATTCTACAGGTTTTCCACATGTCAAATTAACAGAGGTTAAATATTCAGTGCAATACGATTGTATCCAGGGATTAAACTAGATACTGTTTATCAGAATTTCATATTATTGGACTATACAATACAGGGCTTTATTGTTGTTATTTATAAGTTTTATACCTGTCCATTTTGCAATTAAATGTAGAAATCTATATCTAACATAAAATCAATGGCACAGTGCAGCAGCTGGTCGAGCTGCAGCAAGGAACTGCAGATGCTGTTTCTTACTGAAGACAGACACAAAATGCTGCAGTAACTCAGCGGGTCAGGCGGCATCTCTGGAGAAAAAGGAGGGGAGACATTTTCGGTTGTGACGTCTGAAGAAGGGTTCTGACCCGAAACGTCACCTATTCATTTTCTCCAGAGATGCTGCCTGACCCGCTGAGTTACTGCAGCATTTTGTGTCTGTCTTCAGCTGGTAGAGCTGTCCCCTCATACCGCCAGAGACACGGGTTCGATCCTGACCTTGCCTGCTGTCTGTGTGGAGTTTGCATGATTTTCCCTCTGACCATGTGGGTTTTCTCCAGGTACTTTGGTTTCCTCCTACATCCCAAAGACGTGCAGGTTTGTAGATTTATTGGCCTCTGTAAATTGACCCCAGTGTGTAAGGGTTGGATGCGAATGTGGGGTAACATAGAATTAGTGTGAACAGGCGATCAACGGTAAGCATAGACTCGATGGGCCGAAGGGCTTGTCTCCATTCTGTATCTTTCAATGCAATAAATCAGAATATATTTATTTATCTTAAATCCTGGGAGAACAATATTATCCAAATTAAACCATACAAATTGAGTCAGCAAATATTGTCGTTGTCAAGGTCAGCACGATGAGACTCGAGTTTGATCCCAACTGCGGGTGCTGTCTGTACAGAGTTTGCATGTTCTCCGCGTGACAGCGTGGGTTTTCTCCAAGAGCTTCCGTTTACTCCCACACTCCAAAGACGTACAGGTTTGTAGGCTAATTGGCTTGGTATAATGTAAAAAATTGTCCCAAGTGCGGGATAGTGCAAATGTGCAGGGAACGCCAGTCGGTGCAAACTTATTGGGCCGGAGGACCTGTCTCCACGCCCTCCACGTCTTTAAACTAAACAAAATTGAATCAGCAAATTTTGTCATTGTAAATTGACTACATATAAAAAGTGCTGTAACTTGCATATTGTTTTATATTAATGAACATTTATTATTTTCATAGGAAAAGTTTGTTGACCATGAGCTTACAATTCTTTACAAACTTTTCCTGAAATATTGGCTGAATTCTTTATTCTTATCGCTTACATAACACATTACAGCACAGAATCGAATCCTACAAAGGATAGATTTAACAGCAAAGCCCCCTGCATTCTGTCTATTTTCTGTTTAATGAAATTATGTGACAGCCAGTTCAATTTTATTATAGATTCTATAAGCCTTCTGCAGGTCAGGTTTACAGAGGTCAAGTACAAACTGCAGCATCTGAAGACATTTACTATTAAGCAAGATATCATGTAGCAGAATTTAATATTATTAGATTATTACACTACAGTTCTTTATTATTGCTCTTTATAACTTCACGCTTATTTATTTTGTAAAAAATGCAGAAATCCGGATCTAACATAAAATCATAAAATCGTAAAATTGTTTTACTGCTTTTTAATGTAAATAGGATTATTTAGGATTGCGTTTTTTTTTAGTAAGTAAAAATTCAAAATCAGTAATTACTCCAGAATTTGTAGCAAATGGTTTCCTTTTATCTCCAGTTAGAGGTTTGCATCTTTGCAAGAGGTTTGAATTTATTTTCAATCGGTCAATGCATTTACAACTCTTGATTGTTCTGTGTGTGGGGAGTTCACTGTGTTACTTGAGTAGTTACTTTGGGCGGCATGGTGGCGTAGCGGTAGAGCTACTTACTGCCTTACAGCGCCAGAGGCCCGGGTTCGATTCCGACTACGGGTCTGCCTGTACGGGCCTTTGTACGTTCTCCCCGCGACCTGCGTGGATTTTCTCCCAGATCTTCAATTTCCTCTCCAAAGACGTACAGGTTTGTTGGTTAATTGGCTTGGTATAGATATAAAGGTAAGTAAGTAAGTGAGTTTTAGGAGTTCCGGATTCAAATCTAATATTAACAGTAAACCAAAGAAATCTCTTGGATTACTGTTTGATAATAGGGTAAAAAATTAGTATTGAAATTTCGGAAGGGAACATTATCCCCCACAATTAAAATGTGGACAGTGGAAATGTTGGAGACGTTGCATTTGGAAAGAATCAGATTTGTCCTAATGGACAAATACGAACTCTTTGAACAGATATGGTCTCCATATACAGAATATTTGAAGGGGTAGCTGTTCTTGGCATCACAACTCAATGGGTACCTGGCAGGATTAGATGAAATTAATTCTTTTTTTTTGGATTTGTATGCATGTCTCTATTGATATCGTTATTTGAAATTGTGTTATTCACTATTAAGATGAATAATATATACTATAATTTTTTTTTACTTTTTTTCTTTTTTTCTCTTCTCTTTCTCTCCCTATATAATCAAAATTATTATTTAATCACCATTCTTATTGATTAAAATCTATTCTTTTCTTTCTAAAAAATACTTTCTACTTTCTAAAAATAGAGGTTTATAAGAATTATTTGTAACATCTGTATACTTATTGAAATAAGCTGGTTGTGTATTTGAAAAGTTGTTATACCATTGTTATGATGGATTACTTCTAATAAAAATATTATAAAAACAAAAAATAAGTAAGTAAATTTATTGACCAACTATTCACATACAAGGAATTTGCCTTGGTGCTCCGCCCACAAGTAACAACATGACATACAGTGACAGTTACGAATGACTCCGAAAAAACTAAACATTAATAATAATAAAACATTAATGATAAAACATCATTGATCAAGCATGTGAACCAACAAAATACCAGGCTGTTGAGAGCAACTACTCGTAGATAAAAACTGGTTTTATGTCTGGCTGTGTCTAGTGTGTGCAAGACTGGGCTAGTGTGCGGGGATCGCTGGTCGGTGCGGACTCGGTGGGCCGAAGGGCCTGACTCTGCGCTGTATCTCTAAACTAAACTAAACTAGTCACCACACAAATGCCTCAAATTTCAGATTATAATAAAAAAATGTTGCATGTCTTCCATATTTCAAAGCAAGAGGTGGATTCCTGTCCTTTGAATTTCTGTTTTTCTGTTTAGTCTAGGGCTCAGGTTTAACTTCTTTCTCTGAGTGTGTATTGACCTGTAGTAAAGTGCACCCCCAGAGTTTCTCTGAGTGTGTATTGACCTGTAGTAAAGTGAACCCCCAGAGTTTGTCAGTCACCTGCCCACGAAACACTCCTCTCAATTTAAAGTGAGAAGCCTTCCGAACCAGGGTCC
This sequence comes from Okamejei kenojei, assembly GCA_035221665.1. NCBI lineage: Eukaryota > Metazoa > Chordata > Chondrichthyes > Rajiformes > Rajidae > Okamejei > Okamejei kenojei. Next base: position 10,444,398 of record CM069144.1, read on the forward strand.
CACTTTCATTTACTCTTCAACATGGCCTAATTGAGTGGAGCTTTTGACTGTCCAGAGGGGAACCACTCCACGGAAATGCACGTCGGCTCAAGGTCAATGAATGAAAACCAAACCAAATCGCAGGTGCCAAAAATCCAAGTTAAAAGCAGACCAAGCTGGAAGCACTCAGTGGCTTGGGCAGCACCTGTGGAAAGAGAAACAGTGTCAAGAATGTTTTATTGTCATATGTCCCAGAGAAAACAATGAAAATCTTGCATCACAAGTTCACGTTGTAGGAATAGAATAAGGCCATTCAGCCCACCGAGTCTACTCCACCATTCAATCATGGCTGCTCTCTGCCTCCTAATCCCATTTTCCCGCCTTCTACCCATAACCCTTGACGCCCATTCTAATCAAGAATTTACTACTTGTAGACACACCACAGAATATGTAAACATAGTACACTGTAAGCCATATAATAAACGAGATTTTAAAAAGTTCAGTGTGTGTATATATATATATGCACACATACTCACAAATACACATATATATATATATATATATACATCCTATATGTATTGGAAGAACAAAGGAAGAGACTTGAACTTTATTTCGCCTTCCATCACAGTGAGGAATGTGCAGGAGTCACTGTGGTGGATGTTCATGTTCAAATGTGTTTTTGAATCTGTTGCTTTTAATTGCATGACTGACCTGGCCAGTGAAATTCCTCGTATATAACCATATAATAACCATATAACAATTACAGCACGGAGACAGGCCCTCTCGGCCCTTCCAGTCCGTGCCGACCATTTGTTTTCCCCCTAGTCCCATCTACCTGCACTCAGACCATACCCCTCCATTCCCTTCACGTCCATATACCTATCGCCGTATATGGCGAATAAAATCTGATTCTGATTCTGATTCTGATCCTGATATAGTATACTCACACACACACATAAGTCCACACAGAAAAACAAACAATGATAGTATGATTTTACTGGATTGTATGCAAAATAAAGGTTTTCACTTTGCCTAAGTGCATAGGTACATGTGACAATAATGTCTCATCTACAGTCAAGAGAGTCAAAAGTGTTTTATTGTCATATGTCCCAGATTGAACAATGAAATTCTTAAGGGGCTGTCCCACTTGGGCGACCTAATCACGAATTCTAGTGAGTTTGCCCTCGACCACAGCCACTCAGCACGCAGACTGTTCTCCTTGTTGCTGTTAGGCAGACGATATAGGAGCGTGGCTGCACGCACCACCAGACTTAAGAACAGTATTTATCATCATGCCACCAGGCTTCTGAACTCATAAACACATCATATATGTTGATTATTTTATTTATTATTGTCTTTTACCTACCAATGTCACTTTTATCTTATCTTTTTTTACCTTAATTTTATCCTTGTAATATCATTGCTGAGGTGACCATTGTCTTGTCAAACACATTTCATTGTACCGTTGACCTTGTGTTAACCTACATACGACAAATAAAAACTGAACTGAACTGACTCTTTCTCGCAGCATGGTCGACACGGGGTCGTAGGGGGTCTTTGTAACTCTCCTTCATGCTCGAGAGTGGTCTCCGCGTACTCAAGGCCTCAGCTAGGTCGCGGCGTATTTTACACTATGTTAAAAAATGCCCGCGAGTGAAAAAAGGTCACCATGAAAAAAATCGATACTTTTTTACTCGTAGGTTTAGCCATAGTAGGTCGTAGTAGGTCGTAGTAGGTCGTCATATTAGTCGTAGGTAATCGAGGGTAGTCGAAGGTAGTCGTAGATAGTCTTCATCATAGTTGAAGGGAGGTCGAAGGGAGGTCGAATTAGATCGAAGGAGGTCATCTTCATTCTCCACTATTTGGTGTCCAATTTTCCCGAAGTTAGTCGTAGCTAGTCGCAGCTAGTCGAAGCTGGTCTTCAACATAGTCAAAGGAGGTCGAAGGAGATCTTCAACATGTCATTTTTTCAAACTCTCTTAAACACTTCAAAACTCGCCAAGTGGGACAGCCTCTTAACTTGCAGCAGCGCAACAGAATATGTCAACATAGTACTTTTCTATGTCAATGTTAACAGTGACCCAGTGGCATAGTGGTAGAGCTGCTGCCTTACCAGAGAAAGAGAACTTGTCAATCTGTTTTATTTTCTATTACATTAGGGTCCGCACTCTGCAGCATTTTCTTTTCAAAGTGTATTCTAAAAATCAGAACTTTGTAATGGCAGACTGCCTATTAGGTAAATATAGAAGAGAATTTCTTTCTCAGCAATCTGGTGTTGTGGAAGGAGTAACAAGTTTGCAAGCTGGAAACACAAGGAACTGTAGGTAGTATTAGCAAACTCTTTACTTACATCCGATTAAATTGGACACCTGTTCCACTGTATGAGTTCATTCAAGAGTTCTCCCGAGTTTGCCCTGATTCGAACTCGATTTACGGTAATGGCCGCTCGTAGGTATTCTGGGCTCTCGTGGACATTTTTTAACATGTTGAAAAATCTTCACGCGTCTTCCCGAGCATACCGCGTTTCCCGAGTACCTGCTGTTATTACGAGCTGCTAAGAGATGTCCCCGAGCTCCGACATACCCTCTACTTACATTCTACGTGCTTCCACGAGTCTGATTTTTTTTTAAACTCGGGAGAGCTCTTGAATTAGCTCGTACAGTGGGACAGCCCCTTAAATTGGAGGAACAGCACCTCATATTTCGCTTGGGCAGCTTACACCGGAGCGGTATGAACATTGACTTCCCTAACTTCAAGTAGTCCTTGCTTTTCCTCTCTCTCCAACCCCTCCCCTTCCCGGTTCTCCAACCAGTCTTACTGTCTCCGACCGCATTTTATCTCTTTACCACCCACTCCCCTGGCATCAGTCTGAAGAAGGGTCTCGACCCGAAACGTCACCTTCTCTCCGGAGATTCTGCCTGTCCCGCTGAGTCACTCCAGCAATTTGTGTCTACCTTCTATTGTACGAGTTTGGCTCAATTACATTTATATATATATTGTATTATCTGATTTGATTGGATCGCATGCAAAGCAAAACTTTTCACTGTAATAAAAAACAACTTAGTTTAGTTTAGAGATACAGCACAGAAACAGACCTTTAGGCCCACCGACTCTGCGCTGACCAGCCATCCCTGCACATTTACATTATCCCTCACACGCTATGGACAATTTACATTTATACCAAGCCAATTAACATACAAACCTGTACATCCTTGTAGCGTGGGAGGAAACCAGAGATCCTGGAAAAAACTGACGCAGTTACAAATTCCGTTCAGACAGCACCAGAGGCAGCCAGGATCGAACCCTGGTCTCTGGTGCTGTAAGGCAGCGTGTGTAGGAAGGAACCGCAGATGCTGGTTTACACCGAAGCCAGACACAAAATGCTGGAGTAACTCACGAGAAAAGGAATAGGTGACATTTCGGGCAAAAGCATCCATATTTGCATCGAAGATGGACACAAAATGCTGGAGTAATCCAGCGGGTCAGGTAGCATCTGCAGTTCTCTGCAGGTCTCGACCCAAAATGTCAGCAATTTTATTTTCTCCAGAGATGTTGCCTGGCCCGCTGAGTTACTCCAGCATTTTGTGTCAATCTCATGAACAGCAAACGATATGATACGATACGATAGAACTTTATTTATCCCAGGAGGGAAATTGATTGGGCCAACAGTCGTAAAAAACACAAAATACATGAAATATGAAATTAAAGTGACAAGTGGAAAGTCCTGGAGCAAGTGCAAAGATTGGTGAGGTGGGGGGAGGGAAGTCAGTCTCAGTCTCAGTCTACCCATGGCAGAAGTGGGAAGAGTTGTACAGTTTGTTAGCCACAGAGAAGAAGGGTCTCCTGTGGTGTTCTGTGCTGCCTCTTGGTGGAACCCGTCTGTTGCTGAAGGTGCTCCTCAGGTTGACCAGTGTGTCACGGAGGGGGTGAGATGTATTGTCCAGGATGCTCCGCAGTTTGAGGAGCATCATCCCCTCCAAGAACCATCTCCCATGAATCCACCTCTATGTTGGGGGCCAAGGAAAGAGTGTTCACGTTGCGGCCCTGTTTCCACCAATCTTTGTACCACCAGGCTCCAGAAGCACAAGAAGCGACAAGACAGACATCATTGTGTGCAGATGCCGAGAAGTGTGTTCACCTCTGGCTGAACAACTTCTAATCTTGTGTGTGGACTCAATAAGAAGAGGATCTCTATGTTTATCTAGAAGGCATTTTATTCTAGATGGATTAACATGTGTGCGGATTCTAGTAAATGCTATTATTTAATATATGAAATGTTCTCCGGCCTGCAGTGGTTTGGCAAACCAGTTGTTTTGCCTCCATTTCTCCTACAATGTTGCTTCATGGAAATATTTTATTCCAGTTGATTAATTCTAACAAACAATGTACATTTCCCTAACAGCTTGAAAAAACAATTGCTTCGGGCAATGACGTTCATGTATTTTTAAAGGCAATTAGAGTTGAGGCAAATAATACCAAACATTTGCAGCTTTAACAGTGAAAATTATATAATTGAATAGCAATTAACAAGACTAATCAGCCTTGAAGATGTGCTTTGGAACTTTAAAGACACATTTTATTGTCTAATGTGTCTGGGTTCTGATTTTTGGAGGAAAGAGCGATTTTTAGTATGCTACTAAATAAATTATTAAAAACTGATAAATTTATAGCTTAGTATTTTTATAGATACACTGCGGAAACAGGCCCTTCGGCCCACCGAGTCTGCGCCAACCAGTAATAACTAATAAATAAAAATGAATAACGAATATAAGTAATGTAATAGCATATAAATAATGGCGAGGATGCATGAGAAGTATTCTAGCTCAATTTTAAACAAAACTGCAATTAGAATAAGTGATTAATTTCATTGAAAAACATTTTTTTTTAATATTATAACTGTAGCCAAGAATAATTGATGAGATATGTATTGATGAGATATTTTATATGTTACAGAAAAAAGTTACAGAAATAATAATTGATGAGATAATTTATGTGTTACAGAAAAAAGTGTTATATATAGTGCTGTATTGAATATGATGACAAATTATGGAAATACTTAATGATTCTGGTGGTAAGTTTGGCAATGCCTTGAAAGATAGCTTTTTCTTCAGACTTTTAAGCTAATTTTGTCTCTTTGTCTGACTGACTGCAGAAGTACATTGTGATTTATATGAGCTTGATTCATTTAATGCAGGAACTGACTTGCAACCATCCTATATAATTCTCACTGGATTTCCCCAAAGGTATAACCTTAACCTCGTTCCATTACTCATCCAGTTGCTTCTCCTTGGTGGTATCATTTGAGGATACAACGTCATGCTCAATGTTTCAATGATGGTTCAATGGTATTTTGTTGTCACAGGCACACATGTCTGTACAAAGGTACAGTGAAATTCTTTGTTTTGCATGCAATTCGGGTGAAGGGGAAAAGATGTTATAGGAATCCGAGGAGTACCTATACACGCAAAGGGTGGTGGGCGATTGGAACGAGCTGCTGGAGGGGGTAGTTGTCATAAGGTCATTAGGTCATAAGTGACAGGAGTAGAATTAAGCCAATACGTCTACTCTGCCATTCAGTCATGGCTGATCTATCTTTTCTTCCTAACCCCATTCTCCTTCCTTCTCCCCATAACCTCTGACATCAGTTGAGGCAGGGACTATGGCAAAGTTTAAGAAGCAATTAGTACATGGATAGTACACAAAAGGCTGGAGAAACTCAGCGGGTGCAGCAGCAACTAAGGAGCGAATGAGATAGGCGACGTTTCGGGTCGAGACCCTTCTTCAGACTGGTCAGGGATCAGGGAAACGAGAGATATAGACGGTGATGTGGAGAGATAAAGAACAATGAATGAAAGATATGCAAAAAAGTATCGATGATAAAGGGAACAAGCCATTGTAAGCTGTTTGTGGTGTGAAAATGAGAAGCTAGTGCGACTAGGGTGGGGAGGGAGATAGAGAGAGAGGGAATGCCAGGGCCCGAGGGCTGAGGGAGAGGTGGGAAGGGGACAAGACAGCAAGGGTTAACAGAATTGAGAAAATTCAATGTTCAAGCCCAGAGGATGCAGATTCCCCAAGTGGAATATGAGGTGCTGTTCCTCCAACTTGCGGTGTTGCTCACTCTGGCCGTGGAGGAGGCCCAGGACCGAGGGGGGGGGGAGGGGGAAACTACTTTTCAGGGTCCCTACCTGGTCAGAGAGGCAGCCTTTCTCCGGGCTGCACTTTCGACCCGTCCTCACGGCCTACCAGCGGGCCTGGAGCGGCGTTTCCTGAGGAGACCGCCTAGAACCTTGGCTTCGGCAGCGGCGCAGCGCTGGAGCACCATTGTGGAGCGGGCGATGCCTTGCCGGGGTCGCCGCGCTGGAACTCCGGTGAGCTGAGACCGCCGAGGAAAACATCGCAGAGCTGCGGGTCTGTGGAGCGGCCGGCCGCGTGCGGCGCCGCTGACTTCAACATCGGGAGCCAGTGGGGGAGCTCCCTTCAGCGCGGCCTTGTTGGCTTCGGAAGCTGCGGACTGCGGTAAGGAAGCGGCCCTTCCAGGTGTCCCAAGCCTCTGAGAGGATTCTCCCGACGCCGGAGCACCACCACCCGGCGAGAACGGCCTGGAACATCCGGCCTCCGTGAAGGCGATTGCGGAGGCCTCAATAGGCCCGACTATGGGTGGACATGGGGATGGGGTCTGGACTTTGTGCCTTCCCTCATAATGGGAACCATTGTGGGGGGATGTTTTTCATGTTTAAATCTCTTTATTATTGTTATGTCTGTATTCTTTTTTTATGTGCTGCATTGGCAAGAAACATTTCACTACACCAATTGGTGTATGTGACCAATAAACTAACCTTGAACCTTGAACCTTGATCAGCGCTAAGTACAAAAGGGCAAGGTCTGTAGTGCAATAGTAGACTTCCCTGAGACAGTGTGCGCGTTTCTGTCACTAGGGTTGCCAACTGTCCCGTATTAGCCAGGACATCCTGTATATTGGGATAATTTGGTTTGTCCCGTATGGGACCGTCTTTGTCCCGTATTGACTGCTACTACCCTATAATCACCAGAGGGCATGCTTACAGACAGATCCTAGATCTGATACAACAGCGTGCGTGCGTGTTGCATGTGCTGTTTGATGCCACGCGCGAGTGATTCACCCGTCATCCAATCACAGGCCTCCTTATCGGTTGTACGCTATATTTTGTCCGTCTCTGAAACCCCCTCCCCCTCACATCCAGTCCCCCTCCTCTCCCCCTCAATGTTCCCTCCCCTCCCCTCCCGACCCCCTCTCCCATCTCTCCAATCCCTCCTGACCCCTCAATGTCACGTCCCATCACCTCCCCCTCCCCTCCCCCTCCCCTCCCTGTCCCCCCTCTCACTCCATCCCCTCCCGTCCCCTCTTCCTCTCTCTTTACTATCCTCCCTCCTCCACTCTCCTCCCCTCCTCCCCACTGCGCTCATCATGGCCCCGTCCCATCTCCCCTCCCCGCTCCTCTCCTCCCCTCCCCTCTCCCTCTCCCTCTTCCTCCCCCTCCACTCCCCTCCCCCACCCCACTCCCTCCTCACCTCTCTCGTCCCTCCCTCCCTCCCCCTCCACGTCCTCTCTCCCCCACCCCTCGCATTCCCTCCCATCCAATCAAATCAGTCCTGGGATACAGAGTCACACAGCGTGGAAAGAGTCCCTTCAGCCCAACATGCCCACACCGATCAACATGCCCCGTCTACACCAGTCCCTTACTGTCCCTTACATGCCCCGAATACACTCATCTTTTTGTCCCTTATTTGAAAGTGAGAAAGTTAGCAACCCCATCTGTCACCTACAAAGTTTCAAAATTCTTAAGGTACAGGCTTAACTTGGCCACCAGCCGCCATCTTGAAATCTGCCCTTTGTCCAGCGTCCACTACCCTATCGGCTGATGGCCTTCACCAGCGCCTCGTTAGATCACACCTTGCTCTCAGATTTTTTACTTTTTTTGTCTGATACAGCGTGGAAACAGGCCCATCGGCCCACCGAGTCCGCACTGACCAGCAATCCTGCTCATTAACACTATCGCACACATACTATGGACAATTTTTACATTTACCCCAAGCCAATTAACCTACAAACCTGTACGTCTTTGGAGCGTGGGAGAAAACCAAAATGCTCCCTGGCCCCCATTCTGGTCCCCAAGAAACTGAAACTAAACTAGACCATACACTAACTTGCAAAAGTTAGGTGTTAGGGGAATCGAGACGTAGGTTTAAGGTGAGAGGGGAAAGATTTAATATGAACCTAAGGGGTCCTTTTTTTTACACAAATGGTGGTGGGTATATGGAATGAGCTTACAGAGAAGGTGGCTGTGGCAGGTATAATTGTTATGTTTAAAAGACATTTGGACAGGTACATGTACAGATAGGTTTAGAGGATTATGGATCAAGCACGGGCAGGTGGGACTAGTGTAGATGGGGCATGATTAGCCGGCGTGGGTTCGATCCTGACTACGGGTGCTGTCTGTACGGTGTTTGTACGTTCTCCCTGTGACCTGCGTGGGGTTTCTCCAAAATCCTCGGATTCCTCCCACTCTCCAAAACCATATAGGTTTCTGGGTTAATTGGCTTTGGGAAAAAAATGCACTTTGTCCCTAGTGTGTTAGATAGTCCTAGTGTACGGGGTCGATCTCTGGTCGGCATGGACCCGGTAGGCCGAAGGGCCTGTTTCCACGCTGCATCTCTAAAGACAAAAAAATCTGACTGCACAAAGTGACAAGGCTCATCCTGTCGTCAACATATTTTGCAATCTGCTGCCATTTCAGTTACTCCAAGCTGCTTAATGAAAGGTGTGCCGGATTTTTCTCAATAACTTCATAAATGTAGATTTCTGAAAATAAATCCATCTGGGTGCTGCATAATACGTGTCAATATTTTCATTCATTGAGATGATTCATTCTTCAAATCCCCTGATCAAATAGGGATGAGAATAGATATTTGCCATATAGTCTTCTCATGTGTGACCTTCTGAAATGACTTCTCAATCAGTAAGCAAACAATGAAAGAATCAGCTCAAGAGGAATGGGCTTGGTGAAATACTCATTATTTATTATATTACTAGGAAATTCAATACATACTGGAGCAGGAGGTTTACCAGAATGTTGCCTGCATTAGGGGGTGTTGGTTACAGGGCGAGGTTAGACAGATTTAAGGGCCTGTCCCACTGTACAAGCTAATTCAAGAGTTCTCCTGAGTTTCCCCTGATTCGAACTTGGAGAATTACGGTAATAGGCGCTCGAAGGTACTCGGGGCTCTCATGGACATTTTCCAACATGTTGGGGGTGTTGAAAAACATGTTGAAAAATCTTCACAAACCTTCACGCGCTTACCGCTTTTCCCAAGTACCAGCCTTTAGCGATACGAGCTGCTAAGAGACACGCCGAGCTCCGACTTACCCGCTACGTACATTCTACGTGCTTACCACGAGTTTGATTTTTATTTTTTTTGAACTCGGGAGAGCTCTTGAATTACCTCGTACAGTGGGACAGCCCCTTTAGATTGTTTTCTCTGGAACATCGGAGGTTTAGAGGAGACCTGATAGAAGTATATAAAATTATGAAAGGCACAGATAGGGTAGACAGTCAGAAACCTTTTCCCAGGGTGGACAAATCACCTACCAGAGGGCGTAGCTTTAAGGTGAGAGGGGCAAAGCTTAAAGGAGATGTGCGGGGCAACTTATTTATGCAGAATGGTGTTGAGTCCCTGGAATCCACTGCTGGAGTTGGTGTTGAGGCAGATACCAGATTCAAAGCAGATTCCTACCACAACCAGAGAGCACTATCTACCTCTTTGATGTCCCTCGGACTATCCTTGACCGGACTTTGCTGGCTTTACCTTGCACTAAACATTATTTCCTTACATGTAAGTATACACTCGGCTCATGTAAATGCACAATATGGCTCAATTGTAATCATGTAATGCCTTTCTGCTGACTGGTTCACGCGCAACAAAAAGCTTTTCACTGTCCCTCGGTACACGTGACAATAAACTAAACTGAACTGAACTGAATTGAGATACAATAGTGGCATTTAAGAGGCTTTTTGATAGGGTATGTAAGGGGATGGAGGGATATGGGTTATGCACAGGTAAATAAGAGATGCTCGACCATATTCAGCACAAACGTTGTGGGCTGAAGGGCCTGTTCTTGTGCTGCACTGCTCCCTGTTCTAACGTCTTTGTTCGCTGGCATTCTGACATAAATGTTTGGACTCCTGCACTATTATAATAGTCACGTTGTTCTTACAAGGTGAAGCAAGGTGAGGGAGCTTGCCTCCACAGCCTTCTGTGGAGGCCAAGTCTATGGATATTTTTAAGGCACAGATCGATAGATTCTAGATTAGTATGGGTGCCAGGGGTCATGGGGAGAAGGCAGGAGAATGGGGTTGGGAGGGAAAGACATATCAGCCTTGCTGGAATGGTGGAATAGACTTGATGGGCCAAATGGCCTAATTCTACTCCTATCACTTATGAACACCAGAGCCACCAGAGGAGCTTTCACAACCTCATGGTCTGTGACCTCCACCCAATAAACCTAAACCTTAATCGTCAATACTATAACAGTTTAACAGCTGCGGCCCGCCTGCAGTCCATCGGTTATTTTATTTATTTTGTCCTGTTTTTAGTTGGTTTTGTTTTATTAGATTGTGTGCGTACGTGTGTGAGGGGGAGAAACATGTCTGGGTCTCTTCCTTCGGGGGGGGGGAGCGACTTTTTTGTCGTATTCCCCGTCTTCGTCTCCGTCTGCGCCGAGGCCTAATGGCGGAGCTGCCGGCCTTGGGCCTCGGGGCTGTTCCAGCAGCAGCAGCGGTGGCAGCAGCAGCGGCGACCCGACTCGGTCCCAGAGCGGTCCCAGCGGCAGCGGCAGCGGCAGCGGCGACCCGACTCGGTCCCAGCGGCAGCGGCAGCAGCAGCGGCGACCCGACTCGGTCCCAGAGCAGTCCCAGCGGCAGCGGCAGCGGCAGCGGCGACCCGACTCGGTCCCGGAGCGGTGGCGGCGGCAGTGATAGCGGCCCAACCGTGACCACGGACCCGGTGGAATCGGCCGCGGGCCCAGTGGACGACATCGTCGGGAGCTCGCAGCTCACAGGTTGGTGACCTGTTTTTACGAGCTCCCGCAACAACAGCTTCGACCGCTGGTCTGGAGGGCGGCAGCTTCGACCACCCCGGGCGGAGCAGACACGTTCGCGGAGCTCGGTGGAACTGCGGGACTGACTTACTTACCATCATCCAGTGGGGTCACAACATCTGAAGCCTGGATCGCCTCGGCGCAGAGGGAAACAAAGAGGGAAGAGACAGAGACTTTAAGAATTTCCCTTCCATCACAGTGAGGAGGTGTTTGGTGAACTCACTGTAGTGGATGTTAAATTTGTGTTTATTGTGTGTTTCTGTCATTTAAAAAAATTATATGTATGACTGCAGGGGAACGAAATTTCGTTCAGACCGAAAAGTCTGAATGACAAATAAATTCAATTCAATTCAATTCAATATAATCTGAGGGAGGAGGTTATGCCTCATGTTGTACTCGCTGGAATTTAGAAGATTGAAGGGGGATCTTATAGAGACTTACAAAATTCTTAAGGGGTTGGACAGGCTAGATGCAGGAAGATTGGTCCCGATGTTGGGGAAGTCCAGGACAAGGGGTCACAGTTTAAGGATAAGGGGGAAATCTTTTAGGATCGAGATGAGAAATACATTTTTCACACAGAGAGTGGTGAATCTGTGGAATTCAAGGTAGTTGAGGCCAGTTCATTGGCTATATTTAAGAGGGAGTTAGATTGCGGCTAAAGGGATCAGGGGGTATGGAGAGAAGGCAGGTAGAGGATACTGAGTTGGATGATCAGCCATGATCATATTGAATGGCGGTGCAGACTCGAAGGGCCGAATGGCCTACTCCTGCACCTATTTTCTATGTTTCTATGTTTCTATGTTGTGCTGTTTCCTTTTTCCTTTTGTGACAAGGAATGTCAGGAAAGTGAAATGTTAAGGTTGTATTTTGAGTTTTGTTAATCAGTTGCTAGCAAGACAGCTGACTCACTACATTGTTCCTTCATGCTGTGCATATTCAGAGATGGAGTCTGACTTGTGTGTAATTCATTGCCCCTCACCAATCACACACAGTTCAGAGAGCCCTTTATATCACACATTACCCTTCCATATCTCTAGTCTCCCTCTCCCTTGACTCTCAGTCTGAAGAAGGGTCTCATAAGATCACAAGTGATAGGAATAGGATTAGGCCAGTTGGCCCATCAAGCCTACTCCGCCATTCAATCATGGCTGATCAATCTCTCCCTCCTAACCCTATTCTCCCGCCCTCTCCCCATAACCTCTGACACCCACACTGATCAAGAGTCCATCTATCTCTGCCTTAAATATATCCACTGACTTTGCCTCCACAGCCTTCTGTGGCAAGGAATTCCACAGATTCACCACCCTCTGACTAAATAAATTTCTCATCTCCTTCTTAAAAAAACATCCTTTAATTCTGAGGCTGTGAACCAAAAAGTCACCCATTCCTTCTCTCCACAGATGCTGCCTGTTCCACTGAGTTACTCCAGCATTTTGTGTCGACATTCAGTGCAAACCAACACCTGCAGTTCCTTCCTACACACTTTATATCTCATGACTTTAGTAAACAGTCCCATCTTCCTTGCCTCCCCAGATGCAGTTCAACAGAATCCACTGGTATTGTTGTATGCAGAAACAGAAGTGTATAACTTGATGGATGATCCACTAATTGTTCCGGTGGACACTAATGCTCAGACTTCACAGCTTTTAAAGTGTTTGACAAAAACTTGGAGTGTATACGACCATGATTTAGGGCTGCTTCTTAATGTGAAGATGATATCTCCAAACGGCAGGATTTCAGTCTGTGGTCTTGTACACTCTTGTATGTTGAATCACCTGTCCCAATGGAGAGAGTTACAGTTTAGTTTAGCTTAGTCTAGTTTAGAGATACAACTTGGAAACAGGCCATTCGGCCCACCAATTCCAAGCCGACCAATGATTCCCCCACACACTAGTTCTATCCCACACACTGGAGACAATTAACAGAAGCCTATATACCTACAAACCTGCAAGTCTTTGGAAAGTGGGTGGAAAGCAGAGCACGCAGAGAAAAGCCACGCAGTCACAGGGAGAACGTACAAACAGTTATCAGGCAACTGAACCATCCCACCACGACCTGAGAGCAGTCCTGAACATCGGAGACCCTAGGACTATATTTGATCGGACTTTACTGGCTTTACCTTGCACTAAACGTTATTCACTTATCCCGTATCTGTCCACTATGGATGGCTGGATTGTAATCATGTATTACGATCAGGCTATTATACACTACAACACTACACTATAAGTTCAGAGCTTCTGAACTACAATGGACAATTATTATTATTATTATTATTATTATTATTATTATTATTATTATTATTATTATTGCACTGTTCTTGTTTGTTTTTTTTAGTATGTATGCATATGTGCGTGTATATATATATATATATATATATATATATATATATATATAAACATATGTGAGTATGTGTATATATACACACTGAACTTTTGTTTTCTCTCTCTTGTTTATCATACTAGTTATTATGATTACATATTCTGTTGTGCTGCTGTAAGTAAGAATGTCATTGTTCTATCTGGGACATATGACAATAAAACACTCTTGACTATTGTCTTTCCGCTGACTGGTTAGCACGCGACAAAAGCTCTTCACTGTACCTCGGTACACGTGACACTAAACTAAACCGTAGTCAGGATTGAACCGGGTCTCTGGCGCTGTAAGGCAGCAACTCTACCGCTGTGCCATTGTGCTGACCCCATGATAAAGCTGCCATCCACAGGTCCCGTGTGGATTTTAATAACCTGCTTACCGTTCATAAGGTGCCAAGGGAGGATTCAGCAGATGGATCTACAAAAATATGACGTTTAGAGTACTTAAGACGTTATTAGTTTTAACAATCTTACTTAATAATCATCGTTTGATCATAATTAAGATTAGTGATGGCATTGACTATAGAGGGATCTTAGACACCACCATAGTCATATTGCGTGAAAACAGGCCCTTCGGCCCAACTTGCCCATGCCAACCAACATGCCCCCTCTAAACTAGACCAACTTGCCTGCATTTGGCCCATATCCCTCTACAACTGTCCTATCCATGTACCTGTCTAAATGTTTCTTAAACCTTCCATACACCCATCACCTTGAAGTGTAAAAACGTTACCCTTCAGGTTCCTATTAAATCTTTTGCGACCCTTTATCTTAAACCTATGTCCTCTGGTTCTCGATTCCCCCAAATTGATAACAAAGTTGTACGATAGAAATTATTGATCAGTACGGGTGTCCGAGGTTATTGGGCGAAGGCAGGAGAATGGGGTTGAGAGGGAGAGATAGATCAGCCATGATTGAATAGCGGGGCAGACTTTTTAATAATTTTTTTTTTAATTTTCTTTATTAGAAGTAATGTACATTACAATGATATAAGGCCAAAATGACATAATATATTTCCTGTACCCCTTCTTATTTTAAACTTTAAGAAGAAGAAGTATAGAGAAAGTTAGATAAGATAGTGAGTGCGTGAGAGAGTGATCGGGAAGAACCCGTAGAAGCGTAAGACAAGAATAAAAAATAAAACCAAATGGCGGAGCAGACCTGATGGGCCGAATGGCCTGATTCAGCTCCAAGAACGTCTGAACTTTGTAATTTAGTTTGGTGACTTAAATTGGCGCTGTAATCGTTCTGAATCTGGACCATATTAGCACAGAAAGTACTTGGTAGAAAATGTTGCTTTACAAAATAGTGTCGCCAAGTCGAGGATGGTCTACAATTCAATGAAAGGAATGGGCTGAGGCAGTAGGTAGTTAAGAAAATAACGAGATACCTTTGATGTTGCTTCCTCGATGGCTGCAAGCGCAGGGCGATTTATCCGCTTGTCTCAGGAAGTGATAAGCGTCGAGTGCCTGTCTATTCTGCTGGAGGATTTTTTTGATCTATTTCTGGGTGTGAACAGCGAGAAAATAAAACAGGAGCGTTGACACTGATAATGAACACTGACACAGGTTGTTTCGCTCTGAGAAACAGGCTGTGCACAGGAAATCAGATTACAAAAGGGCTGCAAGAAAGAAATGAAACTGGTAAAGGGAAAGATAACATTAGTTTAACCTCAAACATGATGACCCACTGTGAGTAGCATAATATAATCCTTATTTTTATATCATTACATGAAAACCTGTGACATAGATTTGTGAACAAGTCCTTTCATAACTGCGGGCTTGCTTGAGGTAAAACACAACTTTTAAATGATTCATTATATCCTGTGCCAAGACATATCACAAGCTGTGAGCTTAGTTTAGTTTAGTTTAGAGATACAGCGCGGACATGGCTGGACAGTGCGGCCCATCGGCCCATCGAGTTCGCGCTGTCCAGCCATCCCCGCACACATAAACACTGTCCTACACACACTAGGTATAATTTGCATTTATACCAAGCTGATTAACCTACAAACCTGTACCTCTTTGGAGTGAGGGAGGAAACTGAAGATCCTGGAGAAGACCAACGCAGATCACGTGGATATCATACAAACTCCGTACTGACAAGCGCCCGTAGTCAGGATCAAACCCGAGTCTCCAACCCAGTAAGCGCTTCTTCTTCTTGTCGAGTCCACACACAAGATTCAACCAGAGCTGAAGCCACTTCTCGGCATCTGCACACAACGGTGTCTGTCTTGCACTTCTTGCGCTTCTTGTGTGTGGTGGTGGAAAGATTGGTGGAAACAGGGCCGCGACGTGAGCGCTCTTCCTTGACCCCGCTGTAAGCGCTGTAAGGCAGCAACTCTACCACTGTGCCACCGTGCTGCCCTGAGCTGATGGTCATAAAAATATAATGCTTTGAGGTATGTCATTGAGCATTGTAGGTTCACAGGTACCACCAAGCTCATAGCAAGGGTGAATGATAGGAATTTACACGGGCTTTGCCAGTTCTTGAGGGCCCAAGCCTAGCTTAGTTTGATTTAGCACGGAAACAGGCCCTTCGGTCCGCCGATTCCACGCCGACCAGCGATCAGACAATTTTACATTATACCAAGCCGGTTAATCTACAAACCTGTACCTCTTTGGAGTGTGGGCGGAATCGGAAGATCTCGGAGAAAACCCACGCAGGTCACAGGAAGAATGCATACAAACTCCGTACAGACAAAAAACTATAGTCGGGATCAAATCGGGACTCTGGCGCTGTAAGACAGTAGCTCTGCCGCTACGCCACCGTGCCCTCCATAAGCTATAGTGGGAGATTGGACAGGCTGGGGCTTTAATCTTCAGAGTGCAGATAACCAATATCCCTCCATTCTCTGCATATCCATGTGCCTATCCAAAGGTCTCTTAAATGCCACTACTGTATCTGCTTCCACCACCAACCCTGACAGTACGCCCCAGGCACCCACCACCCTCTGTATAAGTCAGAGCCTTATTCAGGATGGTAAAATCAAATACCCGAGGGCAAAGCTCGAAGGTGAGAGGAACAAAGTTTAAAGGAGATGCTTGGGGCAAGTTTTTTATACATGGAGGGTGGTGAGTGCCTGGAACGTGCTGTGGTGGTGATGGTGTAGGTAAAGGCGATAGTGGCATTTAGGAAACTCTTGGAGAGGCAGATGGATGTGTCTTATGCAGGCACGTTATTTGCAGGCAAATAAGACAGATAAGACATAATTGCAGGTATTATGTTCGACACAGACATTATGGGCCAAAGAGCTTATTCTTGTGCTGTACTTTAGACATTAGAATTCAGAGATACAGCGCAGAGAAAGGCCCTTCGGCCCACCGTGTCCATGCCGACCAGCGATCGGCCCCCTAGACTAACCTACACGCAATTTTATCACTTTTACCAAAGCCAATTAACGTACAAACCTGTACGTCCTTGGAGTGTGGGAGGAATCTGGAGCAGCCGGAGAAAACCCAGGCGGTCACGTGGAGAACGTACAAACTCCGCGCAGACAGCACCCGTAGTCAGTATCGAACCTGGGTCTCTGGCGTGCTAAGGATGCAACTCTACGGCTGCGCCACCGTGCCACCCTAGAAGCGCACTGTTCTACGTTCCACCATTATCCAGAAGGGTGATTTCTCTGAATTTCATGTGGCTGTTCCATAAAACTACCCATGAAGATGTCCGTGCAGACGAGAGCATCTTCGAGCCTTAGTCATTTTTATAATTACTGAAAGCCAATGATTACACATACAGTGGGGGGGTTTATTGTGCTGAGAAATATTCTCCCACTGATGCCATCAATCACTCCAGCCCTCCTGCCACTTTCCACGCAGTCCAAGAAATATAATTTTCAATGTCTCTGGCAGTAAATTAATCTAGCTTGAAGATAAATGAGACCATGCCAAAGAAATACAGAAAAGGAAATGACAAGCAATTAGACAATAGACAATAGGTGCAGGAGTAGGCCATTCAATGTGATCATGGCTGATCATCCCCAATCAGTACCCCGTTCCTGCCTTCTCCCCATATCCCCTGACTCCGCTATCTTTAAGAGCCCTATCTAGCTATCTCTTGAAAGCATCCAGAGAACCCGCCTCCACCTGCCTCTGAGGCAGAGAATTCCACAGACTCACCACTCTGTGAGAAAAAGTGTTTCCTCGTCTCCGTTCTAAATGGCCTACTCCTTATTCTTAAATTGTGGCCCCTGGTTCTGAACTCCCACAACATCGGGAACACGTTTCCTGCCACTAGCGTGTCCAAACCCTTAACAATCTTATGTGTTTCAATTATATTTTCTTTACTTTTTAAAACATTGTGTTGATAAAAACTACAAACCTTGCTCTATGGTGTATGGCAATTTAATAACATACTGCAATATTTAAAATGCATTTGTTTCAGTGAGATAGATTAAAGATCACTGAACATATATATTGATTAATCATCAGCCCAGTAGAAACAGCAAAATAATTTATGTACTTTTCTCATAAATTATAGTTTTTTTATTCAAATGATGAACATATTGTACGTAGAACACTAGAGCACAGGAACAGGCCCTTCAGCCCACAATATCTTTGCCGATCATTTGCCGTTAAACTAATCTCATCATCACACAGTGGCACGATGGCGCAGCGGTAGAGACCCGGGTTTGATCCTGACTAGGGGTGCTGTCTGTATGGAGATTGTACGTTCTCCCTGTGACCGAGTGGGTTTTCTCCTGGTGCACCAGTTTCCTCCCACACTTCACAGACGTACAGGTTTGTAGGTTAGCTGTCTTCGGTAAAATTGTAAATTGTCCCTAGTGTGTGTAGGATAGTGTACAGGATGATCGCTGGTCAGTGCGGACTGGGTGGACCGAAAGGCCGGTTTCCACGCTGTATCTCTAACCTAAGTTAAAATAAACTAAACTGCCTTTGCGTGGATTGTCTCCTTGTCGTGGTGGAGAACCTTGTGTGGTCCTGAGATCCTGAGAGCGATGCCGTCTGGAGCTATGCTCCTGGTAGGGTCACCCATAGCGGTAAGGTCGAGGGGGAGGTCTCTGACAAAGAGCAATCCAGTGGAGCGTCACAACTGCTAGGAAGGCGGATGAAGGCTGCAGCAGGAAAGGGTCTCTGGTCGTTTTGGTCTCCATGCCACTGGATCCTGACCCAGATCTGTCAAGGACCATGGGGTGGCTGTCTGTGCACCAGTCTCCCCACGTTAAACAAAGTCACGCACATGCGTCCTCCTTGAGAGGACAGTCATACTCGTCTCGAGTGACCGCCGATGATGATGATGATGATGATGATTGAAAATCAAATCCTTTGGCTTGTGCAATGTAAAGAATGTAAGATGCAGTTAAACAGAAACAAAACAAATGGCCTGACATATGCAGCAACTTGTCTCTAGTGCACGAACATAAAGATCGTTTTATATTTAGTTTTAGTTTTTAGTTTTAGAGATACAGCGTGGTACCTGCCACGTCAACCCACTGTCGACCAGCGGTCCCCGTACACTAGCACTCTCCTACACGCTAGGGATAATTCACAATCTTTACCGAAAGCAATTAGCCTACAAACCTTTACGTCTTTGGAATGTGGGAGGAAACTGGAGCACATGGGGAGCCCCCACACAGGTCACGGGGAGGAAGTATTAACTCCATACAGACTGCACCCGTTGTCAGGATCGAACCCAGATCTCTGGCGCTGTAAGGCAGCAACTCTACATTTGCACCACCGTGCCTCCCGTTAAATACAAAAGATTGAAAGCATGTGTCTCCTTATTAAAAAAATTCTATGCCACAGAAGGCAGTGGAGGCCAAGACATTGGATATTTTTATGGCGGAGATTGACAGATCCCTGGTTAATACCGGTGTCAGGGGTTGTGGTGAGAAGGCAGGAGAATGGGGATGAGAGGGAAAGATAGATCAGCCATGATTCAAAGGCGGAATAGACTTGATGGGCCGAATGGCCTAATTCTGCTCCTATCACTTATGAACTTGAGCTTACATCGGAGAGATCAACGATGCCGTCTTCACTTCCATCTGTTAATGTTTATAAATACAAAAGCTTGGAACCACATGCCCCCATATTGAAGAATAACATCATCCCTGCTGTTGTCAGACCCATGAACCGTCTGGAGAGGAAGTGCAAGCCTCCCTGAGTCCTGCCACGTTTCATAACTAAAACTATATGCTAAAATACATTTCCATTTATATGTCCTTGGTCCCTGCATCCTCCTTGTCACTCTGCATATGTGTTGACATATCCATTCTCCCACCTGCTGGTTTTCTATGTCTTTGATTGCCGCACATCACAGCACATTGTCCTCACCAATGCTAGTAGAAAGGGGCATTGTGGAAGTATGTTCCATTTTGAAGATCAATTTGAGCGTTATAATAAAAAATGCTGTTAATTTTTAATCGACGAGTACTTCACAAATGGAAAATGATTGATATGTTAGCGTGCTGTTTTCTGCCAGAGGCGATTTTTAAACATGGTTAAAAGATCACTGTGTGTTACTGCATGGAATTAGCGCCATGCCGACTGTTTCCAGTACTTCCTGTGATAGCACAGGATGCTGCTGTTCATGGCAAAACATCATTGGCAGGACTCAGGGATGCTTACTGTCCCCCTCTGGACCGTTCGTGGAGCAGGGAAGAAGTTTAGTTTAGTTTGGAGATACAGCGCGGAAACGGGCCCTTCGGCCCACCGAGTTCGCACCGACCAGCGATCCCCGCACACACTAGGGACAATTTACATTTATACCAAGCCAATTAGCCTACAAACCTGTACGTCTTTGGAGTGTGGGAAGTAAACCGAAGATCTCGGAGAAAACCCACACGATCAGCGTAGGTTCACGAGATTGATCCCTGGGATGGCGGGACTGTCATATGAGGAAAGATTGAAAAGACTAGGCGTGTATTCACTGGAGTTTTGAAGGATGAGGGGGATCTTATAGAAACATATACAATTATAAAAGGACTGGACGAGCTAGATGCAGGAAAAATGTTCCCAATGTTGGGCGAGTCTAGAACCAGGGGCCACAGTCTTAGAATAAAGGGGAGGTCATTTAAGACTAAGGTGAGAAAAAACTTTTTCACCCAGAGAGTTGTGAATTTATGGAATTCCCTGCCACAGAGGGCAGTGGAGGCTAAATCACTGGATGGATTTAAGAGAGAGTGGGATAGAGCTCTAGGGGCTAGTGGAGTCAAGGGATATGGGGAGAAGGCAGGCACAGGTTATTGATAGCGGACGATCAGCCATGATCACAATGAATGGCGGTGCTGGCTCGAAGGGCTGAATGGCCTCCTCCTGCACCTATTTTCTATGTTTCTATCTTGACGAAAACCCACACGATCACGGGGAGAACGTACAAACTCCGTACAGACAGCACCCGTAGTCGGGATCGAACCCGGGTCGTTGGCTCTGCGAGAGCTGTAAGGCAGCAACTCTACCGCTGCGCCACCGTGCCGGCCTTGTTCTTCAATGTGTTCTTCAATACGGGGTTGCATACTGTCAAGCTTTTGTATTCATAAACATTAACAGAAGGATCTGAAGGCGGCATAAATGATCTCTCCAATATAAGTTCAAATTCATAAGTGACAGGAGCAGAATTAGGCCATTCGGCCCATCAAGTCCACTCTGTCATTCAATCATGGCTGATCTATCTTTCCCTCCCAACTCCATGCTCCCGCCTTCTCTCTGCAACCCCTGACACACTTACTCAACAAGAATCTGTGTAGCAAGGAATTGCAGATGCTGGTTTACACCAAAGATAGACACAAAATGCTGGAGTACCTCAGCGGGACAGGCAGCATCTGTGGAGAAAAGGAATGGGTGACGATTTGGGACGAGACACTTCTTCATCATTTGTCAATCTCTGCCTTAAAAATATCCAATATCTCGGCCTGCACAGACTTCTGTGGCAATGAATTCCAGAGATTCACCATGTTCTGATTAAAGAAATTCCTCCTCCTCTCCTTTCTAAAGGTACGTCCATTTATTCTTTATTATTATTAAATCTTTTTTCTGTATCTCAGTACACGTGACTATAAACTAAACTAAACTATTCTGATACTGTGCCCTCTGGTCCTCGACTCTCCCACTATTGGAAACATCCTTTCCACATTCACTCTATCCAGGCCTTTCATTATTCAGTAAGTTTCAATGAGATTCCCCCTCATGCTTTCCAAACTGCAGCGAGTGCAGGCCCAGTGCCGCCAACGCTCATCAGAAGTTAACCCACTCATTCCTGGGATCATTCTCATAAACTGCCTCAGAAAATGCACGCCTCCAGATTCAGGGACAGTT
The DNA here is from genome assembly GCA_035221665.1 of Okamejei kenojei. Lineage (NCBI taxonomy): Eukaryota > Metazoa > Chordata > Chondrichthyes > Rajiformes > Rajidae > Okamejei > Okamejei kenojei. The sequence goes on from CM069144.1 coordinate 10,466,159, forward strand.
TCTTCCCAGCTGTTATCTGGCAACTGAATCATCCTACCACAACCAGAGAGCAAGGCTGAACTACTATCTACCTCATTGGTGACACACTGAATATCCTTGATCCTTGACTTGGCTGGCTTGACTTTGCACTAAACGTTATTCCCTTACCATGTATTGATACACTGTAAATAGGACGATTGTAATCATGTATTGTCTTTCTGCTGACTGGAGAGCACGCAACAAATGCTTTTCACTGTACCTTGGTATGCATGACAATAAACTAAACTGAACTGAACTGAACTCACTGCAACTTCTGAGTAGGAAGGAACTGCAGATGCTGTTCTAACTGAAGTTACATTGAGACAGACACAAAACACTGGAGTAACTCAGCGGGACGGGCAGCATCTCTGGAGAGAAGGAATGGGTGACGTGTCAGGTCGAGATCCTTCCTCAGACTAGAGTCTGCAGAAGGGTTTCAACCCGTAACTTCACCCATTCCTTGTCTCCACAGTTGCTGCTTGTCCCGCTGAGTTACTGCAGCGTTTTGTGTCTATCTTCACTGTAACTGCTTGCAATCTGAGACATCATTTTGTTTTTAACTCTCTATATCAGAGAGCAGTTTTAAAAATATTTCATCAGGATGCAACAAAGATTTTTTTTTTAAACAGAATTTCAGCTACAAAATGATGACTTAAAGTAAGTACTTAGTATACAATGTCTACACACCTGATCAAGCCAGAAATACACTTTCAACGCCAAATAACTTCGAAATCCTGACCCAGATTTGTATAAGTTAATGAACTATTCAGAATTTGGAAAGTCAACACACCTGTTTATGTGTATTATGATGCAAATGACACATCTTTTACAAAATATGCCTGCAAAGTATGTAATTATCCCGAGGCTACGCGAGACATCAGGCATGCAATACTGGAGATAAGGCAAAAAAACTATTTGTATTTACTGCCACATTGTGCGAATGTCGAGTGGCGGCGCTGCCCTGGCAGCAGCGGCTCACCTGCAGTCCGTCTGTTTATCTTTTTATTTGTTGTTTTCTTGTCTTGTTTTTAGCGTTAGTTTGAGTTATTATGTAGTGTATATGTGTGGGAGGGGTGGGAGAAACGTTCTTAGTCTCTTCCTTTTGGGGGGACGCGACTTTTCTTGTCGTATCCCCCGTCTCCGTCTCCGTCTGCGCTGAGGCCTATCGCGGAGCTGGCGGCCTCCAACTGCGACCGACCCGAGGCTCCGGAGGCAGAGCCAGCCAGGACTTACCAGCGCGGGGCTGGCCGACTTCGGGGCTGCGGCGGGTTCAGGCGTTCCGGCGGCCCGACTCGGAGCTGTGGCGGCTTTCCGGTGGCGGTGGCAGCGACTTCGGAGGCCCGGCCGCGGGCCCAGTGGACGACATCGTCGGGAGCTCGCAGGTCACAGGGTGACCTGTTTTTCCGGAGCTCCCGCAGCAACAGCTGCGTCCGCTGGACTGGAGGGCGGCAGCTTTGGCAGCTTCGACCGCCCCGGGCCGCGGAGTTGAACCGGCCCGCTCGCGGAGCGCGGTTCACCCGCGGGACTTATTTACATCACCCAGTGCGGTCACAACATCGGAGGCCCGGGTCGCCTCAGCACAGAGGAAGAGGAAGAGGAAGAAGGGAAGAGACAAAGACAAGATTTTTGCCTTCCACCACAGTGAGGAGGTGTTGGGTGAACTCACTGTGGTGGATGTTAAATATGTGTTTATTGTTACTATATGTATGACTGCAGGCAACAACATTTCGTTCAGACCACAATGTCTGAATGACAATAAAGTTTTCCAAGTCCAAGTCACTTCAATCCTTTGCAAGTTAATGAAAGTCATAAGAAGATAAATGAGAAGCAACAAACAGAATTAATTTTTATCGCAGTTTGTTAACGTTGCATTTGACGAATAATGGGGAGAAATTGGAAATAACCTCAAGCACAGTACCGAGTTTGGACATTCTCCTCGTGATCTTATTGGGTTTTCTCCAGGATCTCTGGGGTCCTCCCACACTCCAAAGACGCACTGGTTTGTAGGTTAATTGGCTTGGTAAAATTGTAAATTGTCCCTAGAGTGTGTAGGATAGTGCTAGTTACGGGGATCGCTGGTCGCCGCGTATTCGGTGGGATGAAGGGCACTTTTCCGCGCCGTATCTCTAAACTAAAAGTTCTCACCACAACCTCTGACATTCCAGAGCAAACAATCTAAATCTCCCTGCAGCTAACACCCCGTTCTCCTTGTGAACGCGTGGGTTTTCTCCGGGTGCTCCGGTTTCCTCCCACATTCCAAAGACGTACAGGTTTCATAGGTTTATTGGCTTGGTAAAAATATATTACTTGCTACATATCATCCTAAGCCTGAAGGTTTTCCAGGTGTAGGTTTAAGTTTATTATTGTCACATGTACCGAGGTACAGTGAATAGCTTTGTTTTGCATTGTATTCAATCAGATCAGTTGATACTAGGCATAAATACATTCAAACTCAAATACAATACGTAGAGCAAAGGGCAAGATACAGAATGCAGAATATGGTTCTCAACACTGTAGTGCATCAGTTCCGGAGACAAGGTTTAAGGTTTAAGTCCATTATTGTTACATGTACTGAGGTACAGTGAATCACTTTGTTTTGTATGCTACAGTGAGAGGGGAACATTTTAAGGAGATGTACAGAGCAAGTTTTTTTTACACGTAGTGTGGTAAGTGCCTGCAACACACTGCCGGAGGTGGTGGTTGAGGCTGCTAAGATAATGGCGTTCAGGAGACTTTTGGATTGGCACATGGATCTACAGGGAATGGAGGGATATGGACTATGTGCCGGCAGATAAGAGTTGGTCTCAGCATTATGTTCGGCACAGAAATTGTGGGCTGAAGGACCTGTTCACACACTGTACTGTTCTCTATTCTACGTTCCAAAAATAACTAGGAAACAAAAAATGTAAATGGGTAACAATAGTTTTTGAGGTGGTGTGGATACTCGTTAATTTCTAATGCGGGCCATGAATTGAAATGAAACTAAACTAAACTAAAGGGCAATGGAGGCCAAGTCATGGATATTTTTAAGGCAGAGAGATCGATTCTTGATCGATACGGGTGTCAGGGGATATGGGGAAAAGGCAGGAGAATAGGGTTGAGAGGTGAGGTTTGGTCAGCCATGATTGAATGGCGGAGTAGCCTTGATGGGCCGAATGGTCTAACACTTATGAACATAAACTACACTGGAAGTTCACTCCTTCAGTCCAACTTGCGTTGCTGGACGAAGTGGTGTGTACATCATTCACACATGCAGGGAATGTGTACTAAAGCTAGCTGGGGATGTCAATTCTCACCCAATACTGCTTGACACCAATGCTGCCAATTTAAAGTCTGGACAACCCAACAGGAACAACATATTAATCACACAGGGTGAACCTGACATTTAGGTGCAGGAAAACCTCCTTCATTGTTGCTGATCAAATGTATGTTTGTTGCTGCTGGTGAAACTGGGTCCAAGATCTCCCCATTTTAACTCCCCTTCCCATTCCCACACTGACCTTTCTGTCCTGGGCCTCCTCCATTGCCAGAGTGAGACCAACTGGTGGAACAGAACCTCACATGTCACAACCCAACCATATAGACACTGATTTTTCCAATTTTAAGTTATTACATAACCCTCCACCTCTCCCTTTGTCTCCCATATAACCCCTTCTTCTATCCCCCCCCCCCCACCTACCTTGACACACCTATTTCTCTCCACCCCCAACCCCTCCCTTTCCACCTACATTCCTTCTTCTAGCTTCACAATTCGCAACTCTTCAATATCCCTCCCATATCCATCCAAACCTATCTTATTCATGTACCTGTCCAAATGCGTTTCTAAATGTGATCATGCCTGCCTCAACTACTTCCACTGGCAGTTCGTGTGTCCTCTGGTTCTTGATTCCCCTACTCTCAGCAAACGATTCAGTGCATTTAATCTATCTGTAATGGCAAATTTCCAACTTTTCCAGTGTCCTCTTTTACAACACAGGTACAGTAGAGTGATCTTATGCAGACCTAACAGAACAGATCTTCCAGTCATTATTTCCAGTTTAATTGGTTGTTTATTGAAGTAGTTGTACAAACAAAGAGATGAATGTACCAGGTATTCCTTATACTGCATGTAAGTTGTAGTTAGCTGTTCTGTCCCTGGTCTGGTGAGATCTGTATGCTCTCCTTCTCTGTGTCTACCACCGGTCCCCTATGCCCTTATATAGACACGCCACTCTGTGCGAATTGTAAAGCTAGAAGAAGTGTCCAAGTGTCCAAAATAATATCGCGATATATCTAGCCAAAATGAAATAATATGCCAGCAGTAGCTAGCTGAAACATAAATAAGGTTCATAAGGTAAGGTTCACTTATTGTCACATACACCATTGGTGTAGTGAAATTCACTGGCCAGGTCTGTCATACAATTTAAAAAAACAACAGACTCAAAAACACATTTTAACATAAACATCCACCACAGTGACTCCTACACATTCCTCACTGCGATGGAAGGCGAAATAAAGTTCAAGTCATTCCCTTGTTGTTCTTCCTTGGTCGGGGGCCTCGAGCCCCCGTTGACGGGATGGTCTTGAGTCGCGTAGCCGGCAGCGTTTGGGTCCTCCGCGTCGAGGCGTTCAGCTCCCGCATCGGGGGGTTGTCAGCTCCCCCGCGCCGGGCGATCAAACCTCGCGTCGGGGCTGGACGAACCTTCTGCGGCGTTGGAGCTCCCGACTAGCCTCTCCCGAGACTGTGAGCCCTTGAGGGTAAGTCCGCAGGCAAGGGATCCGCTCCGATGGTAAGTCCGCGCCCAGCGGTGGGGCTCATGACAGTCCGAGGCGGCTTCCCGCTCCAGCGATGGTAGGCCGCAGAGCCCGGAGAATGTGATCCGAAACTTGATCACCTCTCCGGGAAGGTAAGAACCTGAACAAAAAAGTTTCCCCCGGCCCTCCCCCTCCCCCCGCATAAAACAAACAGAAGAACATTAAAACAAACTTTAAAAAACGCTAAAAATAACAGAAAGAATGAAAAAAACTAACAGACGGCCGGCGGGGCCACCATCTCCTTCCTCCGGCGCCCCCCTAATGCCTCCTATACTATCTATTCCCCTCATGATCTTATACACTCCCATAAGATCATCCCAAAAAAGGTTTATAATGAAAATAATAAAGTGTCACAGGCATTGTGTGTGGCAGAGACCCTGTTATTGGGTGCGAATTGACTTCGAAAAATGTAGTGACCTTCAGTGAGACAAAAGGCATGAAGATCGAGATCACTCCAGGCATTCTACACGTATCTAGATGAAGTAAAGAAAATACCAAGAGACGTAATAGAATTTATTTCTTGATGGGCAATCTATCATTGCGAACACTTAAAAATTGCTACCATCATACTGCATTCCTTTCACAGCGATTTTAATATATCGGGTTAGCACCTCAAGGTCAAGCACTAACACAATGCCCAACTCAAACTGGTGCCGTGACATAAATTCTTGTAGGTTTTCTACAGGAATTTCAGCTGCATATTGTAAGGTGATGAATGGGTGGCAGTAGTTTCAGGTCCCCATGGCTCCCTCCGTGTTACTGCATCTCAAAAGTGACGGACTGGGATACTTTAATTGAAGATAGACACAAAATGCTGGAGTAACTCAGCGGGACCGCAGCATGAATAGTTTCAGATTCTATGTCTGAAAAAGGGTCTTGACCTGAAACATCACCCATTCCTTCTCTCCAGAGATGCTGCCTGTCCCGCTGAGTGACTCCAGCATTTTGTGTCTATCTTCGGGCCAAAGGGCCTGTTTCCACTTTGCGTGACTGTTGCTCTCTGACTGTATGAATCAAGCTTTTATTCTTCTTTCCAGTTTATCGATTAATTGATTGATTAACAATAGGCAATAGACTATAGGTGCAGGAGTAGGCCATTCGGCCCTTCAAGCCAGCACCGCCATTCACAGTGATCATGCTGATCATCCACATTCATTACCCTGTTCCTGCCTTCTCCCCATATCCCCTGACTCCGATATCTTTAAGAGCTCTATCTAACTCTCTCTTGAAAGCATCCAGAGAATTGGCCTCCACTGCTTTCTGAGGCAGAGAATTCCACAGATTCACAACTGTATGGGTGAAAAGGTTTTTCCTCATCTCCTTTCTAAATGGTCTACCCCTTATTCTTAAACTGTGGCCCCTGGTTCTGGACTCCCCCAACATCGGGAACAAGTTTCCTGCCTCTAGCGTGTCCAATCCCTTAATAATCTTATATGTTTCAATAAGATATCCTCTCATCTTCTAAATTCCAGAGTATACAAGCCCAGCTGCTCCATTCTATCAACATATAACAGTCCCGCCATCCTGGGAATTAACCTCGTGAACCTACACTGCACTCCCTCAACAGCAAGAATGTCCTTCCTCAAATTTGGAGATCAAACTGCACACAATACTACAGGTGTGGTCTCACTAGGGCCCTGTACAACTGTAGAAGGACCTCTTTGCTCTTATATTCAACTCCTCTTGTTATGAAGGCCAACATGCCATTAGCTTTCTTCACTGCCTGCTGTACCTGCATGCTTACTTTCAGTGAGTGATGAACAAGGGCACCCAGATCTCTTTGTACTTCCCCTTTTCCCAACCTGACACCATTCAGATAATAATCGTTCTTCCTGCTTTTGCTACCAAAGTGGATAACCTCACATTTATCCACGTTAAACTGCATCTGCCATGAATCCGCCCACTCACCCAACCTGTCCAGGTCACCCTGCATCCTCATAGCATCCTCCTCACAGTTCACACTGCCACCCAGCTTTGTGTCATCTGCAAATTTGTTCATGTTACTTTGAATCCCTTCATCTAATTCATTGATGTATATTGTAAATAGCTGTGGTCCCAGCACCGAGTCTTGCGGTACCCCACTAGTCACTGCCTGACATTCTGAAAAAACCTGTTAATCCCTACTCTTTGTTTCCTGTCTGCCAACTAATTTTATAACCATGTCAGTACCCTACCCCCAATACCATGTGCTCTAATTTTTCCCACTAATCTCCTATGTGGGACCTTATCAAATGCTTTCTGAAAGTCCAGGTACACTACATCCACTGGCTCTCCCTTGTCCATTTTCCCAGTTCCATCCTTAAAAAATTCCAGAGGATTAGTCAAGCATGATTTCCCCTTTGTAAATCCATGCTGACTCGGACCAATCCTGTTACTGCTATCCAAATGTGTGGCTATCTCATCCTTTATAATTGCCTCCAGCATCGTCCCCACCCACCGATGTCAGCCTAACTGGTCTAAAAATTCCCTGCTTTCTCTCTCCCGCCTTTCTTAAAAAGTGGGATAACATTAGCTTCCCTCCAATCCATAGGAACTGATCCTGAATCAAGAGAACATTGGAAAATGATCACCAATACGTCCACGATAGCTAGAGCCACTTCCTTAAGTACCATCAGGCCATGGGGATTTATCAGCCTTCAGTCCCATCAGTCTAACCAACACCATCTCCTGCCTAATATGAATTTCCTTCAGTTCCTCCATCACCCTAGATCCTCCAGCCACGAGTACATCAGGGAAATTGTTTGTGTCTTCCTTAGTGAAGACGGATCCACAGTACTTGTTCAATTTGTCTGCCATTTCCTTGTTCCCCATAATCAATTCAACTGTTTCAGTCTTCAAGGGTCCAACTTTGGTCTTAACTAATGTTTTCAGATACTGCATGGAAACTAAGATACAGCATGGAAACAGGCCCTTCGGCCCATTGAGTGTGCACAGGCTTTCAAAAATCCGTTCACACCTGTTCTATGTTATCCAACTTTTGCTGTCCCTGCACGCTAGGGGCTATTTACAGAGGCCAATAAACCTACAACCCTGCACATCTTTGGGATGTGGGAAGAATCCCACGTGCTCACAGGGAGAACATGCAAACTCCACACAACAGCAACCAAGGTCAGGATTAAACCTCAACCAGCTGCACCACTGTGCTGACATGTACTGCTTTGAAATAGCCACTATACATGCTCTACAGCCCGTTCTTAACAGGTAAAACTGTATTGCTGCAGTGCTATAATATATATATATATCTATCTGTCTGTCTATGCCGTTCACTCCAACTCGAGGTTGGGTCGTTCCATCTGCTTCCTGCTGTCCTGGTGCAGTGTTAGCCATTTGTCATGATGCAGTTTCACTCTTAAGTAAGCTGGCGGATGAGTAGTCCTCTCTTAGAATATATATTTATATGTGTATATATTCTTCCAACACGGCATCAATACTGTTTTATAATATATATAATATATTGATCTATTAGTTTATTATTGTCTTGTGTACCGAGATACTGTGAAAAGCTTTCGTTTGTGTGCTAACCAGTCAAAGAAAAGAATGTCCACGATTACCATCAAGCTGTCCACAGTGTTTCACACCATGGATGAGCATGTTGGCATTATTTATCATATTAAAACTAATATGATATCTCAGGAACTCAAGGGGCACTCAGGAGCTTAGATCATAAGTTCTTAAATTCATTAGTTGTAGGAGCACAATAAGGCCATTCGGCCCATCACGTCTACTCCATCATTCAATCATGTCTCTCCCCTCTCAACCCCATTCTCCTGCCCCCTCCCCATAACCCCTGACACCCGTACTAATTAAGAATCTGTCAATCCCCACCTTAAAAATACCCAATGATTTGGCCTCCACAGCCATCTGTGGCAATGAATTCCACAGATTCACCACCCTATGACTAAAGAAATTCCACCGCATCTCTTTTCTAAATGTACACCTGGACTTCTGGTGGCGCCATGTTTTGGTAACAGTCGCCACACATAGCTCCGCTCCCGAAAATTTGCGATTATTTGCATTAAAACTGGATCTAGAGATCGGGACCGATTAAAAAAGGTTATCGGAGGCCTTGAATGCTCTGCTGATGACGTCAACAATAAGTGCTGTGCATTAAACTCTGGATTTAACCCTTTAAATGCAGAATCCGATTTCTGCTCAGAGTCCTCGGAGAAGCATTTCAAAAATATACTGCAGCACTGAGATAGAGCCTGACGAGCTTGGAGAATCGACTTTTGAAGGTGCTCTTGAAGGAAAACTGCCTTCCGAAATGTCTACAAGAGCTAAGGCAGATAAGGCAGATAAAGAGAAAGACTTGGAGGACTTAAAGTAAACGGTAAGAGAACTGAAAGATGAAAAGGTGGACGGAACGCACATGGAAAAAATGATGAAAGATGTGACAGATAAGCTAATGCTGAATACGAATACGGGCATTTTGAAAGTTATTGAGTCTGTGCAGGATTCGATCAACACCGTAAATAAAAGAATTGAAGATGTGAGAGTTGAACTATTGGTGCGAATGGACAAGGGGGAAGAAGACACTAATAAGAAGTTTGTGCAGTGCATGAGACTGTCGCCTCAACAATGAAAGAAATGGAGGAAGAGATGGGATGAATGGCCAAGGATATGAAGAAAATGAAGACACAGCACGACCTCACTGCAAAACAGCTGGCAAAATGTTCGGATAAGTGCCTTGACTTGGAAACTCGTTCGAGATGCTTTAATCTAAGGCTAGTAGGAGTACCCGAGGAAGCCGAGGGAGATAATCCTCGGGAGTTTGCTGTGGATCTAATTAAAGAAGCTATCAATCCTCCTAACCTTCCGAAAATTGAAGCGGCACATCGAATTCCGAGATTCAAACAAAAATCCCAAACAGGCTCAGAATACACACGTCAGATCATTGTGAAATTTCAGGACATCTCTGGCGTGGAAGAGGTGATGAGTAATATCAAATATGGAGTACCACTGAAATACGAGCAGACAACCTTCAAAATATTTAGAGATTACCCCTATGAAGTGGTCCAAAAAGAAATCAGTTCTTCAAGGTAAAGCAAGCGCTCCAAGGCGTGCAGGGTGTCAGATATGGAGTCTACTTTCCCGCAAGAATGCGCATTTCTTACAACGATCAGCAAAAATAATTTACAAATCCGGAGAGCGCATATAAATATGCCTTAACCATCGTGGAAGAGAATAAGTAACTTGAAAAGCTGTACTGTATGGATACTCTCTCTCTTTACTATTTCAACATGAAATGTGTTCAACAGAAGATGGAACTCTCCCTGTGTTTAGACTCAACGGCTTATCGAGGAATGTTAATTCAAGGACATACTGGGTTCCAAGTGAAGTGGAAAAAGATAAACACTGAATACAGAGCTTTACAATATAATCTGAACAGAGCAATTACCGTGGTTTAAATATTTTAACTGAAAAACCTAATGTTATAGAAATAACACTTTTAACACTTAAAACATAGAATACTATCATAGAAATTGTAATGAACATTAACCAGATCGGTAGTAAGGGGCTGATTTACAATCTAACATCTATAACTTAATATCTTAATAAGTTTTAAGCAGATTTATAATCGGGTTGTGAGGGGGATGACTGGCTCCTGGCTCAGATCCAGAAGCCTGCCCTAGGTAGCCCCTTCAACCAATAGCTGATAATTATCGAGGTAAAAACTGATGCTTAACACTCTGTAGATAAAACAGTTAGATATATTTGGGAATACATATGAAATGGATATATGTACTGCAATTAGGTATTATATAGTTGATTTGGAATCGGCTCGGTTCTAGTATGGATATGTTATGACTTATTGAGGGAACAGAGCCATTTGTTTATTAACATCGACAACAGAAGTCGATACAATGTTTTCTCCCACCAACAGGTGGGCCACTTATTACAGTGCCGACAAGCTCGGTCACTGTATTTTCACTTTTACTATTTTTTTTTTTACTATCACAATTAATCACATGTGTGTTTTTTTTATTCAAGGATAATCGCAAAAGAAATCCACAAACTGAACTTGGTAGGTTGACTGTTCCCCCATTGCTTAAAGACCTGGATGCACCACAAGATACATAGGTACTAAACCTAGTCAAAATGCAAGACACTAAACAAAATAAATCGGGAGGAATCTCATTTTGCAGTTGGAATATTAGGGGGGGCTAACGAACGTATTAAAAGGGGTAAAATTTTAGCACAGCTGAAAGCATTTAAGTCAGATGTTATCTTCCTCCAAGAAACGCATCTTAAAGTTCAAGATCAAGTTAGATTGAGGGCCAACTGGATAGGTCAAACTTTTCATTCGCCATACATATCAAAATCCAGAGGTACGTCCATCATGATTCGCAAAGATATACCATTTAAACAGAAAAATACCTTAACAGATAAGGATGGGAGATATTTGATAGTTACCGGTGAGATCCATGCAATCCCAATCACATTGGTAAATTGCGCCTAACTTTGATAATCCGCATTTTTTTAAATAAAATTTTGAATATAATTGCAGAATATAATTACCAGAATGTTATAATTGGGGGAGACTTTAACTGTGTCTTAGATCCTTATTTTGATAAATCCAGTCAAAAACAACGAGGTAATACGATATCTAAAACTAGTGAACTTTTAAACACATATATAAAAAATACAAATATAACCGATGTTTGGATTGCAAATCCGACAGGCAAGGAATATTTGTTTTATTCATCGGTACACAAGACTTACTCACGTATAGATTATTTCCTGGTAGACACAAAATTAATTCTGTATACACTTAACCGAAAATACCACACAAATACGATTTCAGATCATTCCCCCCTAAATTTTTTTTTAAAATAGAAGGCATGTCTAAGAATACATCGTTCTGGAGGTATAACCTCCAAATTTTAAAAGACCCGCAAGGGAGTATACCACTGAGTTGGATGATCAGCCATGATCATATTGAATGGCGGTGCCTCGAAGGGCTGAATGGCCTACTTCCTGTTTCTATGTATATATCTAAGACAGCAAATGGATCTTTTTTTCGAAATAAATGATATGCCAGGCACACTACCTACATTATTATGGGAATCTTTCAAAGCTTTTATTAGAGGTGTTATAATCTCATACCAAGCCTTTCAGATTAAAAAAAATAAGAATGAACAACGACAGCTAGAGGAACAAATTAGACAATTGGATGTAGATAATGCTAAAGACCCGTCCGTGGATAAACACAATAAAATATTAATACTAAAATTCAAATTAAATAAATTACTATCAGAGAAAGTTATAAGATGATTCCAAATTACAAGACAGGAACAGTTTGAATTTGGGGAGAAGCCTCATAAACTTCTCGCACGCCAATTAAAAAAACGAGAAAAGGAACAGACGATTTCAAAGATTAAATCAGACAAAGGGAAAGTATTAACATTACCGAATGAAATTAATAAAAGATTTGTGCAATTTTATGAGAATTTGTATACATCCAAAATGACAACGGACACCAACACAATCACTGAGTTTCTGGATAATTGCAATCTTCCCAAACTAGAATTGCAGGAACAAGAGGAATTGGGAGCACAAATCTCAAATAAGGAAATAGAAGAAACAATATTCTCATTAAAAAATGGAAAAACACCAGGTCCCGATGGATTTAGTAATGAATTCTATTAAAGTTTTTACGATAGATTTAGTCCTCGTCTACAGAAAATGTACACACACGCTTTCAGAGAACAAATATTACCTGATACACTAGCTGAATCTATGATTACATTAATACTTAAGAAAGATAAAGATGAGAAAGAACCTGGATCCTATAGAGCTATCGCGTTGTTAAATACAGATCAAAAAATATTAGCAAAAATATTAGCAAGAAGATTAAGTAAGTACGCCATTAAACTAATACATCCGGATCAAACGGGGTTTATCCCTAAGAGACATTAATTTTAATAATTTGAGACGTCTGCTTAATATAATGCACTCACACCAAACTAAAGATCCAAATCTCGCAATTATTTCGCTGGATGCAGAGAAAGCATTCGATCAGGTTGAATGGAAGTACATGGTTAAGGTATTGCAAGCATTTCAACTGGGAGAGAATTTCATTCAATGGATTAAATTAATATATAATAAGCCAACGGCCAGAATATTAACTAATAATATTTTATCCACGAAATTTCAACTGTCAAGGGGTAAGACAAGGTTGTTCATTATCACCATTGTTATTTGCCCTCATAATTGAACCACTAGCGGAGAGTATTAGAACTCATCTGAATATCCACGGATATAAGACAAAATATTCAAACAATAAAATATCATTATATGCTGATGATGTACTTTTGTGCATCACAAAGCCTCATATCACTATACCCAATATTTTAAATTTAATTGAGGATTTTGGTTCATTTTCAGGTTACAGAATAAACTGGAATAAAAGTGAAATCATGTCAATAAAACCGAAAGATTCTATACATCTCGTACAATTTCCTTGTATACATCCAAAATGACAACGGACACCAACACAATCACTGAGTTTCTGGATAATTGCAATCTTCCCAAACTAGAATTGCAGGAACAAGAGGAATTGGGAGCACAAATCTCAAATAAGGAAATAGAAGAAACAATATTCTCATTAAAAAATGGAAAAACACCAGGTCCCGATGGATTTAGTAATCAATTCTATTAAAGTTTTTACGATATATTTAGTCCTCGTCCTATTTTAAAATAGCTGGGGAAAAATGTAAATACTTGGGCATTGAAATTACTAGAAGATATCAAGACATGTTTAAGCAAACTATAACCCTGTACTTAAGAAATTACATAATTTAATTAAATTCTGGAAAACGCTCCCGATGTCCTTAATAGGTCGAATAAACACCATAAATTCTACACTTGTTCCAATCAATCCCACTATATCTACCCAAAAAGTTTTTTAAAAAATTGGACTCGGTTATTACAAATTTTATTTGGGATTATAAGACCCATAGAATACAAAGACCACACCTGAATAAACCAAAAGTAGTAGGGGGATTAGCACTCCCTAATTTCATGTATTATTATTGGTCGGTAAATATTAGAAATATGATTCAATTGTTGGATAATGCTCTTCATCAACCGGAATGGATCATTATGGAAAAAGAGGACTGCTCCCCCTTTAATATTGGTGCGATCCTTCTTTCACCAATGACGGTGAATAATACAAACTACAACAAAAACCCAATTACAATCAGAATTTGGAAACAAATAAAATACAATTTAAAATTAAGAAACTTATCTCTCCTATCTCCTATTGCTAAAAACCCTCTGTTTAAACCCTCGATTATAGACAAAGCATTCATACAAAGGGAAAGAGCAGGAATTAAAACTTTGGGAGATTTGTATGATACGGGAAAACTATTATCATTTAAACAATTACAACTGAAATACAATCTGGGTAACAATCAGTATTTTAAATATTTCCAAATATGTGATTATTTGAAAAAACATGCACATGAATTTCACAAAATGCCATTAGACTTACTAGATGAAGTAATGAATACAAAGGTGGAATCACCAAATTTAATTTCACATATATATAATATTATACTAAATGTAGTAATAACAACAACGGAAGGTATTAGAGGTGAGTGGGAAAACGAACTAAGCATAAAAATTTCCAATGAAAGGTGGAAAGAATACTTATTAAATGTGCACAAATGCTCAATTAACATAAGACACACTTTAATACAATTTAAAATTATACATAGATTATACTACTCAAAAACTAAATAAAATAAATTTTTCCCTAACATTTCACCAATTTGTGATAAATACCACTGTCAAGAAGCTACTATAGCGCACTCATTCATCTTTTGTACAAAAATTCAAAGGTTTTGGATTGAAATCTTTGAAATTTTCACAAATGTGTTTAAAATAAAAATGACACCAAAGCCAGAATGGATTATTTTCGGAATGACAGAAGGTAGTCCGGAATTAAATGCGTATCAAAATAATTTATTTGTTTACGGCTTAATAATAGGAAAAAAACTAATCTTAAAATTCTGGACAAATGCTCCTATACCAACATTAAATATGTGGATTTCAACCATGTTTGAAACACTACATCTGGAAGATATGAGACTCTGCCTGGAAGGAAAGCTTCTTTCAGACGTGCATTTATAGAATTGCTACAAAGATAGGGTGCAGGAGTACCTCGGGCCTTGGTAGGGGGGGATGAAAAACTATGGAGTTGGTGGATTCCTTTTGCGTGATATATATAACAGAGTAACTGGCTTTTTTTTCCCTTTTCCTTTAAAAAAAAAAATTTGTTTAGGGTCTATCTCTTAACCCCCTTTCTCTAATTCTTTGACCAAGGTATAATTCTTCTCCCTTTTGGCATGCTCTTTCACTATCACAACTCTTTTCACCTATTTCACTCTCTTTCTTTCTATTCTTTTTCTTCAAAAGCCATAAAATTATGGGGTACAATGATTGTAACAATATATATGTGAAGTACATTGATGTATTTACCTCTAATAAATAAAATATTAAAAAAATAAAAATAAAATAAAATAAAATAAAAAATAAAAATAAAAAAAACTATTCTTATACCAATGTAAAGCACTTTGGCCAACGAGAGTTGTTTTTTAAATGAGCTATATAAATAAAAGTGACTTGACTAGATTAAAAAAAAAGAATTCCACAGATTCACCACCCTATGACTAAAGAAATTCCACCTCATCTCTTTTCTAAATGTACGTCCTTTTATTCTGAGGCTGTGACCCCTAGTCCTAGACTCTTGTTCTAGTGTCACTCTCTTTTTCTTTATTTCCCATTTAGTATATTTAGTTTGGAGATACAGTGCGGAAACAGGGCCTTCGGCCTACCACGTCCGCACCGACCAGTGATCCCCGCACATTAACACTATCCTCACACACTAGGGATAATTTACACTTATACCAAGCCAATTAACCTGCAAACCAGTGCGTCTTTGGAGTGTGGGAGGAAACAAAAGATCTCGGAGAAAACCCACACGGTCACGGGAAGAACATACAAACTCCAAACAGCCATGTACCCGTAGTCGGGATTGAACCCGGGTCTCAGGTGCTACAAACACTGTAAGGCAGCAACTCTACCGCTGTGCCACCGTGCTGCCCCATTGCACTTTCATTTTCTATTTTCATTATTTCATTTCTTAATTTTTTTGTTCAGTGGACTCATTTGATTTTTTTCTTTTCTTCTCATAATCCTTTATTGTCCTTCCCATCTCATTGCTTTTTGCCAGTTCCCAGTCTGATCTTTTGATAGACACAAAAAGCTGGAGAAACTCAGCTGGTCAGACAGCAACGCTGGAGAAAGGGAATAGTTGACATTTCGGGTCGAGACCCTTCATCAGACTGAGAGTCAGGGGAACGGGAAACGAGAGATATGGACGGTAAATAGAAAAAAGGAATGAAAGATGTGCAAAAAGCCACAACGATCCAACATTAAGACCCGGAGCAGGGCCTTACATTGCCTGCGCGGCCTTAACGGCCGCGGGACTTACCATCGCCCACCGGGGGCTTTAACATCGTGAGAGGATGGAGAGCAGGGGAGAGACAAGACTTTGCCTTCCATCACAGTGAGGATAAGAGTCACTGTAATGAATGTCTGTGTGAATTTAGTTGGTTGGGTGTCTTGTAAAATTGTTTATTTTTGTCGTATGGCTGCAGAAACCAAAGTTCCTAACGGAAAAATAAAGTTCATTGAATTGAATTGAATTGAAAGGTGGAACCCACAATGGTCTATTGTTGGTTATGGGGTAGGTGATAATGAGTTAGACAGTGAAACTAGCACAATGACTATGGTGGGGGAAGGACAGTGAGAGAGGGGGTGCAAGGGTGACTTTAAGTCAGAGAAATCAATATTCAGACCGCTGGTAGACAAAGGTGCTGGAGAAACTCACAGCATCTATGGAGCAAAGGAAATAGGCGACGTTTCGGGTCGAAACCCTTCTTCAGACCCAGTAAAATTACCACATCCTAACCCAGACCCGGTACGACCACATTCAGCTCGCTGGGCTGTCAGTTGGATTTGACTTGTTTTGACATATTTTCAGACCAGTGTATTCTTGTCTCACTTCTTTGTTAGTGTCAGCTTAAATACTCTTTTTCCATTTTTGTGTTTGCTTTTTTTATTCCTGTCACCTTTCTACGATGACGGCTTCAATTTTAGTCTGCTCTTAATTGTACTCCAATTATCCTCTGTTTCCTTCAATGCGTTTTATGTTTCTGCTAACTGTTCACGTCTGTCGCATCCATCAATCCTTTGCTTTACTTTTTTTTTACTCTATCATATCTCTTCTCCTGCCCGTTCACATCGACCTATCGCATCCATCCGCTCAGCCTACATTTACCTGCCCCTTTGGCAAGGTGAATTCAAGATCACTAATGCTGGGATTAATCTGGTAGCTGGCAGGAGAGAGAGAGATTCTACGCACCATCTCTGCAGGCCATCTCATGCCAAAGGAAACGGAACGTAGAACATTGAACTGTACAGCATCGGAACAGGCCCTTCAGCCCATCATATCCATGCCAAACATAATGCTGTTAAACTATTTTCCTCTGCCTCCATGCAGTCCATTCCACTCCAATACCTGCATATCTATGTGCTTATCTAAAAGTGTCCTAATGCCACTATCATACAGTCATAGAAACATAGAAAATAGGTTCAGGAGTAGGCCATTCTGCACCTCGAGCCAGCACTGCCATTCAATCTGATCATGGCTGATCATCCAAAATCAGTATCCCGTTCCTGCTTTCTCCCCATATCCCTTGATTGCATTAGCCCTAAGAACCATATATAACTCTCTCTTGAAAATATCCAGTGAATTGGCTTCCACTGCCTTCTGTGGCAGAGAATTCCACAGATTCTCCACTCTCTGGGTGAAAATGTTTTTACCCGTCTCAGTCCTAAATGGCCTATTCAAGATTCAAGAGAGTTTAATGTCACGTGTCGCAGATAGGACAATGACATTCTTGCTTTGCTTCAACGCAACAGAATATAGTAGGCATAAATAAATACAGAACAGAACAGATCAGTGTGACCATATACCAATTAATATATATATACACACATAAATAAACAGATACAGTGCAATGTGCTATTAATGATCAGAGTTTTGTTTGAGTTGAGTTTGTTAGTCTGATGGCTGAGGGGAAGCAGCTATTCCTGAACCTGGATGATGCAGATTTCAGGCTCCTGTACCTTCTACCTGAAGGCAGCGGGGAGATGAGTGAGTGGCCAGGATGGTGTGGTTCCTTGATCATGCTGCCAGCCTTTTTGAGGCAGCGACTGCGATGGATCCCCTCGATGGAAGGGAGGTCAGAGCCGATGATGGACTGGGCAGTGTGACAACTTTTTGCAGTCTTTTCCGCTCCTGGGTGCTCAAGTTGCCGAACCAAGCCACGATGCAACCAGTCAGCATGCTCTCTACTGTGCACCTCTATGTATGCAGCGAACTTGATGATGGAGTTCGCACTATGTCCGGCTATGCAGTCATGAGTATAGAGTGAGTATAGCAGGGGGCTGAGCACGCAGCCTTGAGGTGCTCCCGTGCTGATTGTTATCGAGTCTGACACATTTCCACCAATACGAACAGACTGTGGTCTGTGAATGAGGAAGTTGAAGGGGAGGGGATTGGAGGGGATTATTGTGTTAAATGCCGAGCTATAGTCAATGAATAACAGCCTGACATATGAGTTTTTGTTGTCCAAGTGGTCCAGAGCAGAGTGGAGAGCCAGCAAGATTGCATCCACCGTTGATCTGTTGTGGCAGTAAGCGAACTGCAGTGGGTTCAGGTTTTTGTCGAGGTAGGAGTTGATTTGCGCCATGATCAACCTCTCAAAGCACTTCATCACCACCGACGTTAGTGCCACTTGTCGATATTCATAAAGGCACGTCACTTTGCTCTTCTTGGGAACTGGTTTAATTGATGCCCTTTTAAAGCAGGTGGGAACCTCAGACCTCAGAAGTGAGAGGTTGAACATGTCCGTAAAAACTCCAGCCAGTTGGTCCGCACAGGTTTTTAGAACACGACCAGGTATACAATCAGGTCCAGGCGCTTTTTGAGGATTCACCCCTCCGAAGGATTTCCTGATGTCGGCCTCTGTGACTGAGACTGAAATACCATCACAGCGAATGGGGGCTCGGGAAGAGACATCAGTGTTCTCCCTATCAAACACATTGAGTTCATCAGGGACTGATGTTTCACTGACATGTGTGCCTCCTGATTTCGCCTTGTAGGAGGTGATTTCATTCAAACCCCGCCACAGCTGCTGAACATCAGTCTCATCCTCCAGCTTGGAGCAGAAGTCCCTTTTGGCCTTTATGATGGCCTTACTAAGGTCGTATCTGGTCTTCTTGTAGACCACTGTATCATCAGACGTGAATGCCCGGTGTCTGGTCTTCAGAAGAGTGCGGATCCCATAGTTCATCCAAGGCTTCCGATTGAGAAACACTTGGAAGGATTTTGTTGGGATGCAGTCCTCCACACATTTCTTTATGAAGTCTGTAACGACTGTGACGTATTCATTCAGGTCCGTTGCCGAGTCCCTGAACATTGCCCAGTCTACAGACTCCAAACAGGTGTTCCTCTTCACACCCCCCCCCCCCCCCCCCCCCCCCCCCCCCCGTCCAGCTCTGTACTGTCCTCACCTTTGGGGGTGCGCTCTTTAATTGCTGCCTGTAGGGAGAAGCAGCACTGTGGTATGGTCGGATTTACCGAAGTGAGGGCGAGGGATAGAGCGGTAAGCATTCTTGATGGTGGTGTAGCAGTGGTCGAGGGTGTTTGGTCCTCTGGTGCAGCAGGAGACATGTTGTTGGATCACACCGGGCCCATCCAGCATCGCCGGTGTACTGGGCCCGCCGAAGACCACAGCCGCACCCGCCTCACCTTGCATCGCCGCCGGACCGGGGCTACCCGAACATGGCCGCCGCACCGCACCCCACTCATCTCGCCGCCTCACCGGTCGGACCTCCCACCCGCCCACCGGGACCGCCAACGCATCGCCTGCCGACCCCGACTCCACTGCCCGCGGACTCCTACCTTCGAGCCCGCCGACCCACGACTCTCCACCGCCCTCCAGCAGCCCGCAGCCGTCGCCTCACCTGCAGACTGGACTCTGCAGTGGGCCTGAAGCCTCCACATTGCTAACTCCTCCCACCACACTGGGTCCTAGTGCCCGTCTCCCCAGCCCCAGTAACCTTAGTGGCTATTCCACTGGATCTTCCCCATCCCCCCCCTACCATGTAACCCCTGCTCTTCCCCACCCACACCACAGCCCCCATAACCCCCACACCCCCTGACCACCCTCTATCCCCCCCCACACCCCCTCCTCAGTGCATTCACCTGCCTTCCTCCGGCCACAACCCCCATCCTTGCCGTGTGTTCACCATCCCCCCGGACCTCCCCCTCTCCGACACCGAACGGTCTGTCCTCAGCAGAGGTCTTACCTTTGTCCCCCTCCGTCCCCACCTCAATGAGTTCCGCGCCCACCACGACTTGGAGCTCTTCTACCGTCGCCTCCGCCTCACAGCGTTCTTCCACGGGAAGAAGTCCTCGCCCCCCACTGATGATCCCTTTTCCTGTCTCCCACGTACCCCCTCCACCTGGACCCCCCCTCATAGCCTTCCGGCTCTAGAACTATTTATCCAGAACTGCCGTCGGGACATCAACCGCCTCGACTTCTCCACTCCCCTGTCTCACTCCAATCTCTCCAGCCCCGAACGTACTGCCATCGACTCACTCCGTAACAACCCAGACTGGGTTATCAAACCCGCCGACAAGGGAGGTGCCGTGGTAGTCTGGCGCATCGATCTCTACAAAGCGGAGGCCGCGCGCCAACTCTCGGACACCTCCTCCTACTTACCCCTGGACCATGACCCCACTGACGAACACCAGGCCACCATCTCGAGCACCATAACAGACTTCATCAGCTCCGGCTCCCTACCCTCCCGAGCCTCCGACCTCATCGTTTCCCAGCCCCGCACGGCCCGATTTTACCTTCTCCCCAAAATCCACAAACCTGACTGCCCTGGCAGACCCATTGTCTCTGCCTGTTCGTGCCCCACCGAACACATTTCCACATACCTTGACGCCATCCTATCCCCCTTTGTTAAATCCCTCCCCACCTATGTTCAAGATACCTCAGACACTCTCCGTCGGCTCCGTGCATTCCATTCTCCAGGCCCCCATCCTCTCATCTTTACCATGGACGTCCAGTCACTCTACACCTCCATTCCCCACCAGGACGGTCTCAAAGCCCTCCGGTTCTTCCTCGACCAGAGGAGCAACCCATACCCGTCCACTGACACCCTCCTCCGCCTAGCGGAGTTGGTCCTTACCCTCAATAACTTCTCTTTCGATTCCTCCCATTTCCTCCAAACACAAGGCGTAGCTATGGGCACACGCATGGGCCCCAGCTACGCTTGCCTCTTTGTTGGGTACGTCGAACAATCCTTGTTCTCGGCGTACCAGGGCCCCATCCCCGACCTCTACCTCCGTTACATCGATGACTGCTTTGGTGTCACCTCCTGCACCCACACACAACTGACTGACTTCATTCATTGCACCACCAACTTCCATCCGGCACTCAAATACACTTGGACCATTTCCGACACTTCCCTACCATTTCCTTGACCTCACCATCTCTATTGCAGGTGATACACTCCTGACCGACATCCACTACAAACCCACTGATTCCCACAGCTACCTGGACTACTCTTCCTCCCACCCTGCTTCCTGTAAGGACTCCATCCCCTATTCCCAATTCCTTCGTCTACGCCGCATCTGCTCCCAGGATGAGGTGTTTCACACCAGGTCATCACAAATGTCCTCATTCTTCAGAGAACGGGGATTCCCCTCCCCCACTATTGATGAGGCTCGCACCAGGGTCTCCTCCATACCCCGCAACACTGCCCTCTCTCCCCATTCCCCCACTCGCAAACAGGGCAGAGTCCCCCTGGTCCTCACCTTTCACCCCACCAGCCGGCAAATACAACAGATAGTCCTCCGCCAGTTTCGCCACCTCCAACGTGACCCCTCCACCCGCCACATCTTCCCATCTCCCCCGCTGTCTGCCTTCCGCAAAGACCACTCCCTCCGCGACTCCCTTGTCAATTCTTCCCTCCCCTCCCGCTCTACTCCTTCCCCGGGCACTTTCCCTTGCAACCGCAAGAAATGCAACACTTGTCCCTTCACCTCCCCCTCCACTCCTTTCAGGGACCCAAGCAGTCCTTCCAGGTCCGACAGAGGTTCACCTGCACCTCCTCCAACCTCATCTACTGCATCCGCTGCTCCAGATGCCAGATGATCTATATCGGTGAGACCAAGCGGAGGCTTGGCGATCGTTTCGCCGAACACCTCCGCTCGGTCCGCAATAACCAACCCGACCTCCCGGTCGCTCAGCACTTCAACTCCCCCTCCCATTCCGTATCCGACCTCTCGGTCCTGGGCCTCCTCCATGGCCAGAGTGAGCAACACCGCAAGTTGGAAGAACAGCACCTCATATTCCGCTTGGGGAGTTTGCATCCTTTGGGCTTGAACATTGAATTTTCTCAATTCTGTTAACCCCTGCTGTCTCCTCCCCCTCCCACCTCTCCCCCAGCCCTCGGGGCCCTGGCATTCCCTCTGTCTCTGTCTACCTCCCCCGCCCTGGTCGCACCGGCTTCTCATTTTCACACCACAAACAGCTTACAATGGCTTGTTCCCTTTATCATCGATACTTTTTTGCATATCTTTCATTCATTGTTCTTTATCTCTCACATCACCGTCTATATCTCTCGTTTCCCTGATCCCTGACCAGTCTGAAGAAGGGTCTCGACCCGAAACGTCGCCTATCTCCTTCGCTCCTTAGATGCTGCTGCACCCGCTGAGTTTCTCCAGCATTTTGTGTAACCCTCGATTCTCCAGCATCTGCAGTTTCTTCGTCAACAACATGTTGTTGGAAGTTGGGGAGTGATTTCTTGAGGTTTGCCTTATTGAAGTCCTCAGCAATGGTGGTACATGCCCCGGGGTAAGACGTCTGGTGTTTGTTGACCATGGCGTGCAGCTCCACCAGTGCCAGACGGACGTCTGCCTGGGGTGGGATGTAGACCACGGTCAGGATGATGGAGGTGAATTCCCTCGGAAGGTAGAAGGGACGGCACTTCACTGCCAGATGTTCGAGGTATAGGGAGCAGGAGTTGTATAGGACTGCCACGTCTGAGCACCACGCAGAGTTGACCATGAGGCAGACGCCCCCTCCTCTCCCTTTCCCAGATGCCAGTGTATGGTCCATATGGTGGATGGAGAACCCTTCAGGCTGGACGCTGAGTCTGGGGAGCTGGGGGTAAGCCATGTCTCTGTGAAACGGAACACAGAGCATTCCCTCGGCTCCCTTTGATAAAGCAGTCTTGCCCTTAAGTCCTCCACTTTATTGTCAAGTGACTGTACATTGGCCAGTAGGATAGCAGGGAGAGGGGGCCGAAGTCCCCTCCGCTTCAGTCTTACTTGTAGTCCTGCCCGACGGCCACGTTTCCGTACTCCATGGCGCCCTCCTCGGTGTTTAAAGGTAGAGTACTTACAGGTCTCCGCGAGGTCGGGGAATCCCCTGAGAACGGGGATTCCCTTACGGTCGGCACTTCCAGAATCGTTGCTGCTGGGAGATCCTGCCCGACGGCCTCATTTCCGGACTCCATGAAGGCCTCCCCGGTGTTTACAGGTAAGGTTCTTGCTGTACCTGCGCTCCTCCGCGAGGCTGGGGATTCCCCTCTGATTAGGGATTCCCTTACCATCGCTAACATCGGGAGTTCTCAGTAGAGCTAATGCATTTAAATGCGTTGGCAGCTCGCTACCTACAGCGTTGATTTCAGTGGATTCTCTGATGCAGGTTAATTCAAAAATACAGTATTTTTTGTTGTGCCGTTCACAAAATGTTGCTGCAGGCAGGTGCCATCTTAGGTTCCCCCAAGTATTTATCCTTATTCTTAATCTGTGACCCCAGGTTTTGGACACTGAACATCGGGAACATTTTTCCTGGATCAAGCCAGTCCAATCCCTTATGAATTGTATATGTTTCTATCAGATCACCTCTCATCCTTCTAAATGCCAGTGACTACAAGCCCAGTTGATCCATTCTTTCAACGTATGTCCTATTAACCTGGTGAACCTATGCTGCACTCCCTCAATAGCAAGAATGTCCTTCCTCAAATTAGGAGACCAAAACCGCACACAATACTCCAGGTGTGGTCTCACCAGGGCCCTGTACAACTACAGAAGGACAACCTTGCTCTTATACTCAAATCCCCTTTCTATGAAGGCCAACATGCCATTAGCTCACTGTCTATATCTCTCGTTTCCCTGATCCCTGACCAGTCTGAAGAAGGGTCTCGACCCGAAACGTCGCCTATCTCCTTCGCCTCTTAGATGCTGCTGCACCTGCTGAGTTTCTCCAACCTTTTGTGTAAACCCCATGCCATTAGCTTTCTTCACTGCCTGCTATACCTGCATGTTTACTTTCAGTGACTGATGTACAAGTACACCCAAGTCTCGTTGCACCTCTACTTTTCCTAATCTGACAACATTCAGATAATAATCTGCCTTCTTATTCTTGCCACCAAAGTGGATGACCTCACATTTACCCACATTATACTGCATCTGCCCACTCACCCTACCTAACCAAGTCACCCTGCAGCCTCATAGTGTGAAACAGTGTGGAAATAGACCCTTCAGTGCAATTTGCCCACGCCGGCCAACATGTCCCAGTTACACTAGTCCCATCTGGCTGCATTTGGTCCATATCCCTCCAACCCTGTCCTATCCATGTACTCGTCTAACTGTTTCTTAAATGTGGGGATAGTCCCAGCCTCGACTACCTCATCTGTCAGCTCGTTCAATACACCCGCCATCCTTTGTGTGAAAAAATGACCCCTCAGATTCCTATTAAATCTTTTCCCCTTCTCCTTAAACCTATGTCCTTTGGTCCTCGATTCACCTACTCTAGGCAAGTGACTGTGCATCTACCCGATCTATACCTCTCATGATTTTATACACATATATACCGTTTATATTGTATCTGCCTCCATCACCAAACCTGGCATTGTGTACCAGGCACTCACTATTCTCTGTGTAAAAAAAACGTTCTCCTTTAACCTTT
This sequence comes from Okamejei kenojei, assembly GCA_035221665.1. Lineage (NCBI taxonomy): Eukaryota > Metazoa > Chordata > Chondrichthyes > Rajiformes > Rajidae > Okamejei > Okamejei kenojei. The sequence goes on from CM069144.1 coordinate 10,491,100, forward strand.
GCCTCTCTCACCTTAAAGCTAAGCCCTCAAAGTCTTTGATATTTCCAGCCCTGGGAGTACAGGTTCTGACTGTCTACCCAGAGAAAACAATCCATGATTGCCCAACCTCTCCTTATAGCGAAGAACTCGAGCACTGCCTGGACTTTGAAAAATGGGGATGCAAGCGCTCGGTAGACTATTTTTGAAAACTCGGTAATCGGGGATTGTGATTAGCCATGGTCATGGGATTGATGGACAAGCTACAAGTGAGAAAGTTGACTCGACGGATCACCACACAACAGATGAGGACGTTGTTCTACAAACAGACGTCCTGGACTGGAAGTGGAAGTGTGAAAGTGATCTTGGAACCGTGCCAACAGGAATGTGAGGAAATTAAAGAGGCACATGGTGTACATGAAGGAGTTGACATATGGCCATGCGATTGACTGTAAAATCAGAGCTAGATCAAAAGAGGTGTGCAAGGAAGTGTGTTAAAGGTACTTCACAGCATTTGTGCCAGAGACCAACAAAGCACAGAATTATCGCAGGTTCCTGACATGTAGGAACAGACAAATGCTCAGCAGATGGCGTAACCAGGAGGGAGGTGGAGAAGTCAGACGCGAGAGGCAAGGGCCGGTAGGAGGGTGAACCGGGGGTTAACGCTTCCAGTGCCTTTAGGTCGGCTGCGGGAGATGCCCACGGGACATGAAGATGGCCGGGTGAGGAGAGGAGAGGAGAGGGACGCCGGCTTGCAGGAACTGCTCCAGTACATCGAGCGTGCGGGCCGTCCGGACTTTGGACTTTGACTAAGTACTAGGAGCAGAATTAGCCGGGGGTTACCATTTCAGCCTAAGGAGCGAAGGAGATACGCACGTTCGGGTCGAGACCCTTCTTCAGAAGTCTACTCTGCCATTCAATCGTGGCTGATCTATCTTTCCTTCTCAATCTTATTTTCCTGCCTTCGCCCTGTAACCCCTGACACCCTGACTATGACACTTGCTATGGAATAATAGCACCGAAAATGTCAACGCCTGCATGTGTGATATATGCAAAATGAATTTCGATGTGCAGTCGCATATGTGTAACAAGTAAAGGCCTGTGGACTATTAACATTGATCCCAGCCAAGTTCATCGAGACTAATAATACCTGGTACAACAGTGATATTTGGAAAGTTTGAAACTAAGTAAAGAGAGGCGCATTGAAAGAGTTAATGACTTTAGTTTGAAACTACAGAGTGAATCTGTGAGTTGTTTGAACTAATCATGATTAATGAAGTATAGCTATTGGGCACAGTCATTGTCTGGTGTATTTCCATCATGCGCTACATTTAATTGGCAACTGTCTGGAGAAACATCAGGCTTGGAATTAGAATGGCAGATCTCATTTTCTGATTTTCGCCCTGTGCAACCTAATTCCGATTTTACCCAGAATAAATTGCACGGACAATTATTTCATGGCGAAATCTGAACAATTGGGCAATTAGGTAGAGCAATTACAAGCTCAATGGTTTAGTTTAGTTTAGTTTAGTGATACAGCGCGGAAACAGGCCCTTCGGTCCGTCCGAGTCCGCGCCGACTAAGCGAGCGCCGTACATGAACACATTCCCACACACACTAGGGACAATTTACAATTATACCAAGCCAACTAACCTTCAAACCTACAGGGTCTTTGGAGTGTGGGAGGAAACCGGAGATCTTGGAGAAAACCCACACAGGTCACGGGGAGAACCTACAAACACCATGCAGACAGCATCCGTTGTCAGGATCAAACCCAGATTTCTGGCACTGCAAGGCAGCAACTCTACTGCTGCATCACCCTGCCGCCCTTCAATAGTGCTTCATTGTCACATGTACAAACGCACGGTGAAATTATTTCCTTCCAGCTCAGTGAATGCTGTTTCATATCCACTGTCATCAAATAGACTTAATCTTCTAAACAAATCCAACCATTTCACAAGCCCAAACTTTGAATGCTCTAAAGAAAGACCAGGACTCGCATTTTGTTCATAGATTGTTATAGACTATTGTGATTTGTGAAGATAAGACACAAAATGCTGGAGTAACTCAGTGGGTCAGGCAGCATCTCTGGAGTAAGGATCAGGTGCCGTTATGGGTCGGAACCCTTCTTCAGACTGAAAGTTGGGGGGGGGGGGGGGGGGGGGGGGGGGGGGGGGGGTAGGAAGGAAAAAGCCAGAACAAAACAGGGCCAGCAACAGAAGATCAAGGAAGGATGGAGCACACAATGCTCCATTGTTGACTGGGGAAGAGGTTTAGTTTCAGTTTAGTTTAGTCATACAGCGCGGAAACGTCGGACCACCGGGTCCGCGTCGACCAGTGATCCCCACATATTGTCCATCGTGCGTGTATATCCTACACCCACTAGGGACAAATTTTACATTTACCAAGCCAATTAACCTACAAACCTGTAATTCTTTGGCGTGTGGGAGGAAACCGAAGATCTCAGAGAAAACCCACGCAGGTCACGGGGAGAACGTACAAACTCCGTACAGACAGCACCCATAGTCGGGGTCAAACCCAGGTCTCTGGCGTTGCAAGCGCTGTAAAGCAGCAACTCTACCGCTGCGCCATTGTTCCGCAGTATGAAGGAATATAAAGGAAGATAATGAACGAATACAGTGAAATTAACAAAGAGACTAGGGTGGGGGAGGGGTTGGAGAGTGAGGGAATGCAAGGGCTGCTTGAAGTTAAAGAAGTCAATGTTCATACCGCTGGGTTGTTAAATGGGATGCTACCCAAGCAAAATATGAGGTGCTGTTCCTCCAATTTGTGTGTGGCCTCACTCTGACAACGGAGGAGGCCCTGGACTGAAAGTTTAGAGTGGGAATGGAAGGGGGTTCTACAACTGGGAGATCACCTTCAAACTATGTCCTTTGGTTCTTGATTCCCCTACTCTGGGTAAAAGACTGTGCATGTCTATTCCTTTCATGATTTTACTTTGGAGTCACGTGAGTGATCCCATGAAGAAGACCCGTCAGGCCGCATGCGCATCATGTATGAAAGTGCTGGCCTACGGGAGAGCCGTGCCAGCAGTGCCCGATACAGGGCTGTTTCATTTGTGACATTACCGGCCTACGAGAGAGACGTGCTAGCAGCACCTGGTACAGGGCTGTTTCATGTCAAAAAGCGCCGGCCTTTATGAAAGGCTGCGCCAGCAACGCCTGGGACAGGGTTGCTCAAGTTCATACATAATCTGCTCGCCCACGGAGTCGGGAGATGATTCTCCACCGGGGCTGGATAGCAAGGCCCACGGAGTTGGGGGATGAATTCCTCACCAGGGCTGGATAGTGCGTTTGAAACAATTATCCCAAATACAGCAACTGTTGCATACAGTGCTACAGAGGTCTCCCTCTTGGAGGCAGAGACCAAGACGGGTCAGTATCCTGCTGACACTGAGTCTCAGGATATGGCCGTGGGGCATACCCCAAGGGATGAAGGGCACGTGTCAGAGGTACCTTTTTCCTGACAACAAAGTTGCCATCCCAGCAGAATATCCTATTTGGGTTAGGTCCAATGGTTCTTATCAGTATTGGTATCCTGCGACCTGCGGCAGCACCTGTTTAGGTCTGCCTACAAATCACCCTCTCTGATGAGGGAAGAGCAAAAGGCCAATATATAACCGACTCCAGGCTCTAAAGAAGTCAATAGAACATACTAAAGCACATATGTGCCGGCAGTGAACAGCGCCAACAGGGGGATGTGAGAGCCCGCCGCTGAATCTGTTATTCAGGTAGGCCTATTCAACAGGGGAAAAAAACCTGGCAGACGAATCAATTTGGCCAACGGCGGGCAAAAGTCATTGTTTCAGAACGCACCCCAGGTGCTCATCGGCAGTAAGCGGTTTACTGGAGCTGGGGGCAGCATGATAGCTCAGAAATTCCATGCACCTTACCAATCAACAAAATGGGTCTAGCACTTCCAAAATATGGGTAGTGCACCGTTCACCAGTTGTAATATTTACATTTGTTTTGTACAACACACAAAGGGTAAAAATATTTGGTTGAGGCATAGTCAGAGCATTCCAAGCAAGTTTGGATTATGGCCAGGGTTATTTTTTAAAAGTTAAAGGTTCGGAAATTGGGCAAATGTTTTCATGCAATCCACCCATGGAATAATGCAGGAGTGGCAGGCATATGAACTTTCCAAATATGAAAACTTATTTTCCTGACTAACAACAGATTCATAAGGGTCAAAGATCCATGCTATGCAAATCCCATTGCATAGGTTAACAATATAACTGTACTAATAACAGTAAAGTTTTGCGGAATGGGATAAACTGTTTGTTGGTCATTGGGATTTACCTTTAATTATTATTAGCCTTGACTCCGCCCTGTGGCAAGAGATTGGAGTTAATAGCAATCCGTTATAAAACTGAGTTTTATTTTCATCAAGAATAATTGGCAATATAGCAGCTGTGTTTCAGCCGAGCAAATCAAGGAACTGATATTGTGTAAGTTGCAACCTCTCAAAGGACAATTAAACCATTGTTAACAACCTTATACTATTGTCAGCTGAAGCTACCTCAGTCACAATGATGAAACAACAGTATTCAACATTGCTGAACATGACAATAACTCATTTGAACTTGAACTTGAACTTGAAACTCGCTACAGTAGTGTGGTCGGTCGAATTCAGTTATTACAAACTGATGCTAAGGACTCTAAGATGGGAAGTTCCGAATACCATCTCTACTTGGAGGTATTGGAGATTGCATGAGTTACCAATTCTTCAATTGTTGGCATCAACTAAATATATACACTAGATGCACCCCATGGGTAAGGGGCTATTGAGCGAATATACATATTCTACATGCTCAACTTCAAGTTGCTGCTCTACGATGGTGACATATGTTAGTCACATGGCAATCAATTAAAAGTATGCTGTAATAATTACCTAATCTCCTTTGCCACTGGTGTATCATCCAGTTCAGTTAGATGACAACACAGAATAGGTATTGGATCTCAAAGTATTATGAAAGTCTGGTTCAATACTACATCGAATATCGACATGCTGGTGCATGTTTATTCACTGATTGCAAAAATATGTGGCACAACAGTGCGGAGAAATACATTCTCGCTACAAAAGGAGGAATGTTTTTTTATGTTTTCCTCCATTTTCTGCCTGATTATCTGGGTCTTAAAACAGTCAGCAAGACCTCGCTTGGGTGCGTACGGTCGGACTGGCTAAGCAACCATGTTGCCTGCTTCATCAGGCATAATGGCACTACGGTATACGGCTATTCCAAAAAACAAAAACTTGCTGGTTCAAACTGTGGTTCAGGAGACCGGCCTTTGCACAATAAAACAATTATTGACTTACACATATTAAATGGATTGACGTATGCCTCAGGTTGTCACATCAAGCCATGAATGTGCTCACTGCAGAGTGCAGAGATAGCATCCAAAAAAACAGTACATTCCTATTGAGGAGGATCAGAAGATTTTGTTTAAATGTTAATGTTACTTTTAATATGGTACAGATTACTGACATTTTCCAGTTCATTCTTAAATGATATTTGACAATAATTCAGTTATAGAGACACTACAGCTGCAACAAAAGGGAACTACTCTGTCGGGTTCAACCCGGATATCAAGTTGTCAATAAGATCTTGACACAATTTCTCCCATTACAAGATTATGCAGTGGGTTATTGAAAATGTGTGAACATTATTTCACCAAGGGGTTCCAGCAACATCCTTAGTCATGACACTTATATAGAAACATAGAAACAAAGAAAATAAGTGCAGGAGTAGGCCATTCGGCCCTTCGAGCCTGCACCGCCATTCAATATGATCATGGCTGATCATCCAACTCAGTATCCTGTACCTGCCTTCTCTCCATACCCCCTGATCCCTTTAGCCACAAGGGCCACATCTAACTCCCTCTTAAATATAGCCAATGAACTGGCCTCAACTACCTTCTGTGGCAGAGAATTCCACAGATTCACCACTCTCTGTGTGAAAAATGATTTTCTCATCTCGGTCCTAAAAGACATCCCCCTTATCCTTAAACTGTGACCCCTTGTTCTGGACTTCCCCAACATCGGGAACAATCTTCCTGCATCTAGCCTGTCCAACCCCTTAAGAATTTTGTAAGTCTCTATAAGATACCCCCTCAATCTGCTAAATTCCAGCTAGTACAAGCCGAGTCTATCCAGTCTTTCTCCATATGGAAGTCCTGCCATCCCAGGAATCAGTCTGGCGAACCTTCTCTGTACTCCCTCTATGGCAAGAATGTCTTTCCTCAGATTAGGAGACCAAAACTGTACACAATACTCCAGGTGTGGCCTCACCAAGACCCTGTACAACTGCAGTAGAACCTCCCTGCTCTTGTACTCAAATCCTTTTGCTATGAATGCCAACATACCATTCGCTTTCTTCACTGCCTGCTGCACCTGCATGTCTACTTTCAATGACTGGTGCACCATGACACCCAGGTCTCGTTGCATCTCCCCTTTTCCTAATCGGTCACCATTAGCACAACGACGGCACAATATCAGCACAGCGACGGCAAACATTGCAAACGCTGTGGCTAGATAGGATGGAATTGGCTGCAGGTTCCATTACATTTTACATTCTGGTCTACACAAGCAGACCAGACCAGGGGTGGCATGATTTAAGATCATTTTTTGGATACCCCACGGTCTCGCGTCTATGTTATCAAGGCCACCAGAATCCTAAGAAGTGTGGAATCAGCACTGTTTATTAATCAACTAACAACTACACAAAGGAAGGTCGGTTCAGACTATTTCAAGGTGGCTGCAGCAGGTTCTGGGTTATGCAGGTATTAACACTGACGATTGTATATCTAATTCCACCAGGTCAGCATCAACGTCAACGGCCAGGGCAATGGATATGCCCAGGGACCATATCCTCACAACCGCAGGATGGTCAACTAAATTGTTTTAAAATTTTTCCATAGGCCGGTTACTGACCCAGGGTTTTGCCCATTCTATTTGCGTCCACTTTAGCCTCCCCTGAGTTACAGGGGTTGCTCTTGATTTCTTTATTAACGTAAACCATTAGTACATGTGAATCAATATCATGCTAATGCATTTTGATTATTCACTCATCCTGAGTCAATCGATGCAGTGAGACGTCGAGATTTCGATCTGCGGCATGAAATCACAAAGCTTTGAAGTCTTCACGGAATCACTCACATGACTCCGAAGTAAAATAGTAAGATTAAACGAGAACTTGCCAGTTTGAAGCTTGATCTTGATTTTATGAGGAGTTACATTGGTGATTACGTGCCCGCCACGCCCAACCCTCTCTCATAAAAGATCATCTGGTAGTTCTCGAGTCACGCATCTTACTATGTCACTTTGGTGTTTGTTATTTGTGATTGCATGCCGCTGCTTTGAAGATTGACACGCATGCGGCCTGACGGGTCTTCTTCACGTAATCAAGATCAAACTTCCAACGGAACTCCTCATAAAATCAAGATCAAACTTCAAACTGGCAAGTTCTCGTTTAATCTTACTATTTTATCCACCTCTGTGAGATCACCCCTGCGCTCCGAGGAAGTCCTGTGAAGTCCTAGCCTGTCCAACTTTTCCTTGAAGCTCGGGCTATAGTTCAAGATAAAAACTTTACATATTTTGAAACTTTTTTAATACAACGATGAATTTATTTTGCGTATCAAAATGTCAGGAGCAGTCAAAAAAGCCTCCTGGGATATAAATTATTTTGAAAACCCCCGGATACAAATTGGAAAGCACTTCAAAAAGCCAGTGCAACTTGAGACATGTACTTTTGTGCATTCATTCATGTTGGTTTCTTCCCAGCTAAGCACATTTTAAGAAGGGAATGAATAATATACTCTTAAACTATTAATTGTCCCTTTTTCAACCACAATTTAAAATTATCTGAAATAACATGGGGCAGCAGGTTGGCACAGCGCTGGTATTGCTGCCTTGCAGCGCTCGATCCCAACCACAGGTGCATGTCTGTACGGGGTTTGTACGTTCTCCCCGTGACCGCGTGGGTTTTCTCCGAGACCTTCGTTTTCCTCCCACACGCCAATGACGTGCAGGTTTGTCGGTAAATAGGCTTGGTATAAATGTAAATTGGCCCTATGGTGTGTAGGGTAGCGTCAGTGTGTGGGGATCGATGGTCGGTGCGGACTCGGTAGGCTAAAGGACCTGTTTTCACGCTGTATTTCTAAACTAAACTTAAACTAAACAGCTGATGAGAATTAAAAAAATAATACTGTTCACCAACTGAATTTGTAAATAATATTTTGTGATAATTAATAGCAGCGTAGGAAGGAACTGCAGTTGCTGGTTGACACTGATGAGAGAAACAATATGCTGGAGTAGCTCAGCGGGACGGGTTGAATCACTGGAGAGAAGGAATGGGTGACGTTTCAGGTCAAGACCCTTCTTCAGACTGAGAGTCAGGGGGAGAGGGAAACGAGAGATATGGAGGGGTCTCGACCCGAAATATCACCCATTCCTTCTTTCCAGAGATGCTGCCTGTCCTGCTGTGTCACTCCAGCATTTTGTGTCTATCTTCAGATTAATAGCATTGACTTTCAATGGCAGAACGCATGGTACCACACAAACATTATGTTTGAAATTTAAGAAAAGTTAAATCATACTCTAAACAATTCTACTTATGTCGATAATGCGTAGATTGATATTCAGCTGTTTATATTTTAATGGCAACAAAGCAATAATAAATCACTGTAACTTATTTTTGTGGCTCATTAATTATAACACAAATTTATTTCAAGTCCAGTACAGACTCAGGATTGTACAGTTCACCAGCCAACATGGCAAGTTCTCCAATTATTCCAATAAGAATATTTTAATACAGAAACTAATCACATTCATTTCAGCTGTTGCGTGACATTGTTTGGATTTACTCCAGCACCTTAATGCGGGGCAGCAGGGTGGTGCAGCATTAGAGTCGCTGCCTTACAGCGCTTACAGTGCTAGGGTGCCGGGTTCGATCCCGACTACAGGTGTTGTTCTGCACGGAGTTTTACGCTCTCCCCGTGACCGCGCGGGTTTTCTACGAGATCTGCGGATTCCCCCCCCCCCCCCACACACACACACACTCTAAAGACGTACAGGTTTGTAGGTCAATTGGATTGGTATGAATATAAAATGTCGCATGGAATGGATGAATGCAATGCTTTATTGGTACACGTGACAAGGCACAGTGAAATTATTTGCTTGCACACCCAAAGCATACAAAGAACGGCCACGTACAGAGCTGACAAGATTACAAAGCACACCAATTCCCCCTTCTGTTCTCCCCGCCCCTCCCCCTCCACCCCCCCCTTTCCACTCCCACTCGTCCTCCGACTCCCACTCACATCAGTACCGATAGGGTGGGCCGAACTTGTCCCACAAAGGGTGGTAGATGTATGGGACAAGCTGCCAGGGGAGGTAATGTGTAAAAAACAATTAGACAGGTACATGGATGGAAACAGAGAAACAGAGAAACATAGAAATTAGGTGCAGTAGTCCATTCAGCCCTTCAAACCATTCAATATGATCATGGCTGATCATCGTAAATTAATACTCCGTCCCTGCTTTCTCCTCATATCCCTTGATTCCGTTGGCCCAAAGGGCCATATCTAACTCTCTCTTGAAAACATCCAGTGAAATGGCCTCCACTGCCTTCTGTGGCAGAGAATTCCACAGATTCACAACTCTCTGGGTGAAAAAAGTGTTTCTTCAAAGAAGAGGGAAAAGTAGAAGAGACAGCGTTAGCCCACGACCGGAAGCTGAACATATTAATGATCAGGTCCGGGAAGGAGCTGCCTGATGCAAGAGCTTAAGTAAGTTCAAAATGAAGAAAGTTTTTTCCAGATCATTAAGCGGTCTGAGGCCGAGATTGAGTTTAACTCAGAGGATCTTCTGCCAGCTATGTCAACCCTGAGGTGATGATTACAATTTGCAATGCACAACTTTGCCCAAGTGTCGAGATGCTTGCTGTTTGATCATCGAGCAACATCACCTCACCATGCACAGCGCATGAGAAGCACGGTCAATGCAGTGAACTTGTCAAGTGAGTGCTTGAGGCATCTAAATCATTATAGTTCTCCCACATTCCTCCCCACACTGAGCAACCTGGCCTCTCGTAATACCCTTGCTCAAGGGATGACGAGCAGACTTGTGCAGAGATTTACATTCAGACAAGCTGGACATCTTTTCCTATTGATTATGGGGAGGAGGCAGGAAAATGGGGTCAGGAGAGAGAGATAGATCAGCCACGATTGTATGGCGGAGTAGATTTCATGTGCCGAATGGCCTAATTCTACACCTATTGCTTATGACCTTTTGACCATCTCTAGCAGACTGCCAAAGAGTTTTGGTTGATGGAGGCTGCAATGGTTATAGCAACTGACCCTAGGGGAACTCCAGTAGGGCAGTAAAATGGTGCAGATGGTAGAGTTGCTGCCTCACAGCGCCAGAGACCCAGGTTCAATCCAGGTTTTCTCTGGAATGCCGGAGTGCTATGGGGGGGGGACTGAATAGAAGCATATATGATTATGAGAGGCATAGATAGGGTAGACTGTCAGAACCTTTTCCCCAGAATAGATATAGCAGGCACTAGAAGGCAGAGCTTTAAGTTGAATGGGGCAACATTTCAAAAAGATGTGCTGGACAACTTTTTTCACACAGAGAGTGGTGAGCGTTTTCAAGAGAGAGTTAGATTTAGCTCAAAGGGCTAAAGGAATCAAGGGATATGGGGAAAAACAGGAAAGGGGCACTGATTTTGGATAATCAGCCATGATCATATTGAATGGCGGTGCTGGCTCGAAGGGCTGAATGGCCTACTCCTGCACCTATTGTCTATGTTTGTAAGGACTGGTAATAAATACTGCCCTTGTCCCAAAGCAAAGTGTTAAAAAAAGTCGTAAAATGTGGGGAAATTAGTATTTGCTGTTCTCCAGAGCAAAACTAATGAGACTTTCAGATTAAGTTCACTGATTCAACAACTTATTTGTCCATCAACATTACCACCATATGCTTAGCCAAGTGATACAATGACTTTTTCTCTTCTCTTATTTGTTGCTCAACTACCTTTTTCCAAAAAACAACTTTATGCAGAGTAATAAAACAAAATATAAAACACAAGAACAGTGCAAAAACTCTTCCAACATGCACAGTGTTTATACATTCAAGAGCGTTATATTCGATAGTGTTCACAAACGTGGTGTTTAGAAGGATGAGGGGGAACCTCATTGAAACTTACCAAACAGTGAAAGGCCTGGATAGAGTGGATGTGGAGAGGATGTTTCCATTCATGGGAGGGTCTAGAACCAGAGGGCATAGCCTCAGAATAAAAGGATATCCCTTTAGAAAGGAGATGAGGAGGAATTTATTTAGTCAGAAGGTGGTGAATCTGTGGAGGCCAAGTCATTGGGTATTTTTAAGGCGCAGATTGACAGATTCTTGATTAGTAAGGGTGTCAAGGGCTTCTGGGAAGATGGTAGGAAAATGGGGATGAGAGGGAAAGATAGATCAGCCATGATTGAGTGGTGGAGTGGACTTGATGGGCCGAATGGCCTAATTCTGCTCCTATGGCCTATGACCTATGAACTATCCTTATACCAAGTCAAGAGTGTTTTATTGTCATATGTCCCAGATAGAACAATGAAATTCTTACTTGCAGCAGCACAACAGAAGATGTCAACATAGTACACTGTAAACAATATAATAAATGAGAAAAAAGAGTTCAGTGTGTCTATACACACGCATAAAAAAAAATAATTGTGCAATAATAACAATAATAGTTCAGAGCTTATTTGAGGTTGTAGTGTTTAACAGCCAAATAGCTGTGGCCCCCTCCCGTTCATGCCCCCCCCCCCCCGAGGTGATATACCTTCCCTAGTTTGGAGGGGTGTCACCACCATATCCCACCCCTCAATGTATTTAAAACATTCCCCTTTTTTAATGATGAAGCTACTTTCTAGTTTATAGTATCCAACCCAATTTCATAAATACCACAAAATGGACAGGTAGACACAAAAAGCTGGAGTAACTCAACGAGACAGGCAGCAAGTCTGGAGAGAAGGAATGGGTGACGTTTCGGGTCGAGACCCATCCGCAGACTCAGATCCTACACATTTGTTCCGCTCCACTGCGGAATCTCCTCAAGGGATGTCTACTTTGAAGAGGTTCTCCTCCTCGCTCTGACGAGAGTTCAGAATCCTACACAAAATGGACAGACACTAGACAATAGACAATAGGTGCAGGAGTAGGCCATTCGGCCCTTCGAGCCAGCACTGCCATTCAATGTGTTCATGGCTTATCATCCCCAATCAGTACCCCGTCCCTGCCTTCTCCCCATATCCCCTGACTCCGCTATTTTAAAAAGCCCTATATACCTCTCTCTTGAAAGCATCAGCTCTCTCTTGAAAGCATCAAGAGAAAGCATCAAGACAGGTTATGTCTTGGTTTGAGTTTTTGCCTGTTGAAAATTTATTTTCCTCAGATTAGTCTTATGTTTATTTTTCTCCAAAGGCAGGCTGCTTCCTGACATAGCAACAGCAATCAAACCTAATCTCTATCCAGTCGCTTCCAGTGCAAACATGCCGGGTTTACTTAATCATTCTCATTGGTAATTCTGGTGATAACCTCTGCATCCTTTCACCCCATATATTTACGGTATCTGCCATCTAGTTCAAACATTAAGTTACAGCGCTGTTCCGTGATGACAGAATGATGTGTATGTTTTAAACTTTTCAACCTGAATATGCGTACAATTGGTGCCGAATGAAGATGAAACTGAATATTTGTGGAAGTTGATGTAAATGCCGGCTGATAAATTGAAAGCAATTCATTTTGTTGTCTTTGCGAAGAGCATAAGTCAAGTTGGAGTTATTATCATCTGCACAAGGATAGTGAGGTACAATGAAAATCTTGCTTGCAGCAGCATTACTGATACATACTCAACACATAAATCATTGGGTGGCACGGTGGCGCAGCGGTAGAGTGGCTGCCTTACAGCGCTTACAGCGCCGGAGACCCAGGTTCGACCCCGACTACGGGTGCTGTTTGTACCGAGTTTGTACGATCTCCCCATGACCTGCGTAGGATTTCCCCGAGATCTTCGGTTTCCTTCCACACTCCAAAGACGTACAGGTTCGTAGGCTAATTGGCTTGGTATAAATGTAAATTGTCCCTAGTGTGTGTAGGATAGTGTTAGTGTTATCGCTGGTCGGTGCGGAGAAGTGGGCCAAAGGGCCTGTTTCCATGCTGTATCCTTAACTAAAGCTAAACATAACATTTACATACATTACATAAATAGGATTGTGCAGGTCGATTCAGGTTGATTGCAGGAAAGCTGCTTTTTTGGTTTGTTTAAAATGCACCAAGCATTAAGAAATATTACTAAATTTGAATCTGACAAAAACATGCACTGCTATTAATTAGCAATTATCACGTATTTTACAGTTATTATTCTCGGATAATTCTCATACTCCCAAAGGAGATATTACAATTATGCAGGTCACTAATAAAATTTAGTAAAAGATGCTATCCAAAGTTACAATTATAGCAAGCTATCTTTTCCTGAGCACATTATTGGTGGAATAACTGCACACCCACTGTTATTTGAAAGTGTCTATTGACTTGTTTCACAAAGTCACTGACTGTCTTGGCACCAGGTTACAAAGAGACAGCTTGCCATTAATAGACACACAATGCTGGAGTAACTCAGCGGGACAGGCAGCATCTCTGGAGAGAAGGAATTTGTGACATTTCGGGTCGAGACCCTTCTTCAGACTACCTCCCTCCCCTCCAGCCCCCCTCACCCCCCCGGTAACATCACCAATTCCTTTTCTCCAGTGACGCTGCCTGTCCCGCTGAGTTACTCCAGCATCTTGTGTCTATCTTAGGTTTAAACCAGCATCTGCAGTTCCTTCCTGCACAGCTTACCATTAATGCTGCCTGGTGCTGTAAACATTTTACGTTCGTCAAAAAGTTGTGTCAGACTGAGTGTTTCAATGCAATGCGTAGGTAAAATTAATTTCTGTATCTTGCCAGCTCTGCCAGTTAAAAACAAAATTCACCTCACATTTGTCTGATTTGGCCTGACTTGGTCTCCATAGCCCTTTAGTTTAGTTTAGTTCAGTTTAGTTGGATTTCAATTCTTGGCCCACATTAAAAATTAACGAGTATCCACACCACCTCAAAAACTATTGCTACCTATTTACATTTTTTGTTTCCTAGTTATTTTTGGAACGTAGAATAGAGAACAGTACAGTGCATGAACAGGTCCTTCAGCCCACAATTTCTGTGCCGAACATAATGCTGAGACCAACTCTTATCTGCCGGCACATAGTCCATATCCCTCCATTCCTTGTATATACATGTGCCAATCCAAAAGTCTCCTGAATGCCACTATCGTAGCAGCCTCAACCACCACCTCCGGCAGTGTGTTGCAGGCACTTACCACACTATGTGTAAAAAAAATCACCTTAAAATGTTCCCCTCTCACTGTAGCATACAAAACAAAGTGATTCACTGTACCTCAGTACATGTGACAATAATGGACTTAAACCTTAAACCTTGTCTCCGGAACTGATGCACTACAATGTTGAGAACCATATTGTGCATTCTGTATCTTGCCCTTTGCTCTACCTATTGTGTTTGAGTTTGACTTGAATGTATTTATGCCTAGTATCAACTGATCTGATTGAATACAATGCAAAACAAAGATATTCACTGTACCTCGGTACATGTGGCAATAATAAACCTAAACCTACACCTGGACAACTTTCATGCTTAGGACGATATGTAGCAAGTAATATATTTTTACCAAGCCAATAACCCTACAAAAATGTATGTCTTTGGAATGTGGGAGGAAACCGGAGCACCCGGAGAAAACCCACGCAGTCACAGGGAGAACGGGGTGTTAGCTGCAGGGAGATTTAGATTGTTTTCTCTGAAATGTCGGAGGTTGCTGGGAGACCTTTTTTAGTTTTAGTGTAGAGATACAGAGCGGAAACGTGCCCTTTGGCCCACCGACTCTGCTGTGACCAGCGATCCCCCGTAACTAGCACTATCCTACACACACTAGGGACAATTTACAATTATACCAAGCCAATTAACCTGCAAACCTGTGTGTCTTTGGAGTGTGGGAGGAAACCAGACATCCTGGAGAAAACCCAATAGGATCACGGGGAGAACGTCCAAACTCGGTACAGAGAGTACCCGTAGTCAGGATCGAACCCGGGTCTCTGGCGCTGTGAGGCAGCAACTCCACCGCTGCGCCACCGTGCCACCATGATTTACCTGATTTGTTTGGATACCATGCAAAACAAAGCTATTCACTGTACCTCGGTACACCTGACAATCATAAACCTAATCCTACTGCACCTGGACAACTTCAGGCTGAGGATGAAATGTAGCAAGTAATATATATTTGTTATTTACATGGGTACCAGCCAATGACTGGATCAGAAAGTCTACGGGTTAATTGTGCTTCACAATGCCAGTGCATGCTTGAGTTTATTTCCAATTTCTCCCCATTATCCGTCAAATGGAACGTTACCAAACTGCGATAAAAAATAATTCTGTTTGTTGCTTCTCATTTATCTTCTTATGACTTTCATCAACTTGCAAAGGATTGAAGTGACATTCGCGCAATGTGGCAGTAAATACAAATAGCTTTTTTGCCTTATCTCCAGTATTGCATGCCTGATGTCTCGTGTAGCCTCGGGGTAATTACATATTTTGCAGGCATATTTTGCAAAAGATGTGTCATTTGCATCACAATACACCTAAACAGGTGTGTTGACTTTCCAAATTCTGAATAGTTCATTAACTTATACAAATCTGGGTCAGGATTTCAAAGTTATTTGGCAATGTAAGTGTATTTCTGAATTTATCAGGTGTGTAGACATCGTATATTTACTTTAAGTCATCATTTTGTAGCTGAAATTCTGTTTAAAAAAATATATTTTTGTTGCATCCTGATGAATTATTTTTAACACTGCTCTCTGATATAGAGAGTTAAAAACAAAATGATGTCTCAGATTGCAAGCAGTTACAGTGAAGATAGACACAAAACGCTGCAGTAACTCAGCGGGATAAGCAGCAACTCTGGAGAGAAGGAATGGGTGAAGTTACGGGTTGAAACCCTTCTGCAGACTCTAGTCTGAGGAAGAATCTCGACTTGACACGTCACCCATTCCTTCTCTCCAGAGATGCTGCCCGTCCCGCTGAGTTACTCCAGCGTTTTGTGTCTGTCTCAATGTCACTTCAGTTAGAACAGCATCTGCATTTCCTTCCTACTCAAGTGTTGCAGTGAGTTCAGTTTAGTTTATTGTCATGCATACCAAGGTACAGCGAAAAGCTTTTGTTGCGTGCTCTCCAGTCAGCAGAAAGACAATACATGATTACAATCGTCCTATTTACAGTGTATCAATACATGGTAAGGGAATAACGTTTAGTGCAAAGTCAAGCCAGCCAAGTCAAGGATCAAGGATATTCCATGTGTGACCAATGAGGTAGATAGTAGTTCAGCATTGCTCTCTGGTTGTGGTAGGATGAGTCAGTTGCCTGATAACAGCTGGGAAGAAACTGTCCCTGAATCTGGAGGTGTGCGTTTTCACTCTGCTGTACTATTTGCCCGATGGGAGAGGGATATCCAGCCCAGTTCATCACATAAACCAACCTTCTCCCTCCCCCGGTCAACCCTATCTATACTTCACGCTGTCTCGGGAGAGCAGCCAACATAATCAAGGGTCCAGAGGCGGTTTATGAGAATGATCCCAGGAATGAGTGGGTTAACTTCTGATGAGCGCTTGGCGGCACTGGGCCTGCACTCGCTACAGTTTGGAAGGATGAGGGGGAATCTCATTGAAACTTACTGAATAATGAAAGGCCTGGATAGAGTGAATGTGGAAAGGATGTTTCCAATAGTGGGAGAGTCTAGGACCAGAGGGCGCAGTCTCAGAATAGTTTTGTTTAGTTTATAGTCACGTGTACCGAGATACAGAAAAAGCTTTAATAATAATAAAGAATAAATGGACGTACCTATAGAAAGGAGATGAGGAGGAATTTCTTTAATCAGAACATGGTGAATCTCTGGAATTCAGTGCCACAGAACTCTGTGCAGGCCGAGATATTGGATATTTATTAAGGCGGAGATTGACAGATTATGAAGAAGGGTCTCGACCCAAATCGTCACCCATTCCTTTTCTCCACAGATGCTGCCTGTCCCGCTGAGGTACTCCAGCATTTTGTGTCTAACTTCGGTGTAAGCCAGCATCTGCAATTCCTTGCTACACAGATTCTTGTTGAATAAGTGTGTCAGGGGTTGCGGAAAGAAGGCGGGAGCATGGAGTTGAGAGGGAAAGATAGATCAGCCATGATTGAATGTCAGAGTGGACTTGATGGGCCGAATGGCCTAATTCTGCTCCTGTCACTTATGAATTGGTGAAATCATTGGACAAAGTCAGCATGGATTTACGAAAGGTAAATCATGTCTGACGAATCTTGTGGAATTTTTCGAGGATGTAACTAGTAGCGTGGATAAGGGAGAACCAGTGGATGTGGTATATCTGGACTTCCAGAAGGCTTTCGACAAGGTCCCATATAAGAGATTAGTATACAAACTTAAAGCATACGGTATTAGGGGTTCAGTATTGATGTGGATAGAGAACTGGCTGGCAAACAGGAAGCAAAGAGTAGGAGTAAACGGGTCCTTTTCACAATGGCAGGCAGTAACTAGTGGGGTACCGCAGGGCTCAGTGCTGGGATCCCAGCTATTTACAATATATATTAATGATCTGGATGAGGGAATTGAAGGCAATATCTCCAAGTTTGCGGATGACACTAAGCTGGGGGGCAGTGTTCGCTGTGAGGAGGATGCTAGGAGACTGCAAGGTGACTTGGATAGGCTGGGTGAGTGGGCAAATGTTTGGCAGATGCAGTATAATGTGGATAAATGTGAGGTTATCCACTTTGGTGGCAAAAACAGGAAAGCAGACTATTATTTAAATGGTGGCCGATTAGGAAAAGGGGAGATGCAGCGAGACCTGGGTGTCATGGTACACCAGTCATTGAAAGCAGGCATGCAGGTGCAGCAGGCAGTGAAAAAAGCGAATGGTATGTTGGCTTTCATAGCAAAGGGATTTGAGTACAGGAGCAGGGAGGTTCTACTTCAGTTGTACAGGGTCTTGGTGAGACCACACCTGGAGTATTGCGTACAGTTTTGGTCTCCAAATCTGAGGAAGGACATTATTGCCATAGAGGGAGTGCAGAGAAGGTTCACCAGACTGATTCCTGGGGATGTCAGGACTGTCTTATGAAGAAAGACTGGATAGACTCGGTTTATACTCTCTGGAATTTAGGAGATTGAGAGGGGATCTTATAGAAACTTACAAAATTCTTAAGGGGTTGGACAGGCTAGATGCAGGAAGATTGTTCCCGATGTTGGGGAGGTCCAGGACAAGGGGTCACAGCTTAAGGATAAGGGGGAAATCCTTTAAGACCGAGATGAGAAAGACTTTTTTCACACAGAGAGTGGTGAGTCTCTGGAACTCTCTGCCACAGAGGGTAGTTGAGGCCAGTTCATTGGCTATATTTAAGAGTGAGTTGGATGTGGCCCTTGTGGCTAAGGGGATCAGAGGGTATGGAGAGAAGGCAGGTACGGGATATTGAGTTGGATGATCAGCCATGATCATATTGAATGGCGGTGCAGGCTCGAAGGGCTGAATGGCCTACTCCTGCACCTAATTTCTATGTTTCTATGTTTCTATGAATTTCAACATATTGGAGAGATCATTTATGCCGCCTTCAGATCCTTCAGTTAATGTTTATGAATACAAAAGCTTGACAGTATGCAACCCCGTATTGAAGAACACGTTGAAGAACAAGGCCGGCACGGTGGCGCAGCGGTAGAGTTGCTGCCTTACAGCTCTCGCAGAGCCAGCGACCCGGGTTCGATCCCGACTACGGGTGCTGTTTGTGCGGAGTTTGTACGTTCTCCCCGTGATCGTGTGGGTTTTCGTCGAGATAGAAACATAGAAACATAGAAAATAGGTGCAGGAGGAGGCCATTCGGCCCTTCGAGCCAGCACCGCCATTCATTGTGATCATGGCTGATCGTCCGCTATCAATAACCTGTGCCTGCCTTCTCCCCATATCCCTTGACTCCACTAGCCCCTAGAGCTCTATCCCACTCTCTCTTAAATCCATCCAGTGATTTAGCCTCCACTGCCCTCTGTGGCAGGGAATTCCATAAATTCACAACTCTCTGGGTGAAAAAGTTTTTTCTCACCTTAGTCTTAAATGACCTCCCCTTTATTCTAAGACTGTGGCCCCTGGTTCTAGACTCGCCCAACATTGGGAACATTTTTCCTGCATCTAGCTTGTCCAGTCCTTTTATAATTGTATATGTTACTATAAGATGCCCCCTCATCCTTCAAAACTCCAGTGAATACACGCCTAGTCTTTTCAATCTTTCCTCATATGACAGTCCCGCCATCCCAGGGATCAATCTCGTGAACCTACCCTGCACTGCCTCAATCACAAGCATGTCCTTCCTCAAATTAGGAGACCAAAACTGTACACAATACTCCAGATGTGGTCTCTCCAGAGCCCTATACAACTGCAGAAGAACCTCTTTACTCCTATACTGAAATCCTTTTGTTTTGAAGGCCAACATTCCATTAGCTTTCTTCACTGCCCGCTGTACCTGCACGCCAACTTTCAGTGACCGGTGTGCAAGGACACCCAGGTCTCGCTGTACCTCCCCCTTACCTAACCTAACCCCATAGAGATAATAATCTGCCCCCTTGTTTTTGCCACCAAATTGGATAACCTCACATTTATTTATATTATACTGCATCCGCCACGCATCTGCCCACTCACTCAACCTGTCCAGATCCCCCTGCAACCTCCTAACATCCTCTTCACAGTTCACACTGCCACCCAGCTTTGTGTCATCCGCAGACTTGCTAGTGTTGCTCCTAATTCCCTCTTCCAAATGTTCAGATGTTCAGTTTCCTCCCGCACTTCAAAGACGTACAGGTTTGTAGGCTAATCGGCTTGGTATAAATGTAAATTGTCCCTAGTGTGTGTAGGATAGTGTTAGTGTGTGGGGGTCGCTGATCGGTGCGGACTCAGTGGGCCAAAGGGCCTATTTCTTCACTGCATCCTTAACTAAAACTAAAATAACATATACATAAATTACATGAATAGGATTGTGCGGGTCGATCCAGGTTGATTGTATGAAAGTAGCTTTTTTGGTGTTGTTTTGTTTAGAGATACAGCATGGAAGGAGGGCACTCGGCCCACCGAGTCCACACCCACCATCGATCACCCATTCACACTAGTTCTATGTTATCCCACATTTCCATCCACTCCCTACACACTGGGGACAATTTCGCGAGGCAAAATGACCTACAAACCCGCATTTCTTTGGGATGTGGGAGGAAATCGGAGCATCCGGAGAAAACTCACAGGGAGAAGGTGTAAACTCGGAACAGAGAGCACCTGTGGTCATGATTAAACCCGGCTCTCTGGAGGCAGGGAGGTAGCAGAACTACCCACCCCGTTCCTACACCTGGTGAGGTGGGACTTCAGGCTTCTGTACCTCCTGCACTACAGTTACAAGGGAGCACGGCCTGGATATGTGACAGGGCACAGTGAAATTCTTTGTTGTGCAAACCATACACAAAGCATGTAAAGGGTGGCCACGTAAAGGGCACCAGAAAAGTTACAAAGTGCTCAATGTAGTGCCAATGGTCTCTCAGCGGACCCCCAAACATTCAGTAGTAAGTTTGGACCATGATCTGCATGCAGGTTTGTTTTAGATGCCCCAAGCTTTAAGAAATATTACTAAATTTGAATCTGCCACAAACCTGCACTACAATCAATTAGCAATTATCGCGTATTTTACAGTTATTATTCTTGGATAATTCTCAAACTCTCAAAGGAGATATTACAATTATGCAGGTCACTAATAAAATTTAGTAAACGATGCTATCCAAAGTTACAATTATAGCAAGCTATCTTTTCCTGAGCACATTATTGGTGGAATGACTGCATCCCCACTGTGTCTATTAACTTGTGTCACAAAGTCACTGCCTGTCTTGGCACCAGGTTACAAGAAGACAGCTTGCCATTAATAGACACACAATGCTGGAGTAACTCAGCGGGGCAGGCAGCGTCTCTGGAGAGAAGGAATCGGTGACATTTTGGGTCGAGACCCTTCTTCAGACTCCCTCTCCGGTAACGTCACCCATTCTTTCTCTCCAGAGACGCTGCCTGTCCCGCTGAGCTACTCCAGCATTTGGTGTCTATCTTCGGTTTAAACCAGCATCTGCAGTTCCTTCTTACGCAGCTTGCCATTAATGCTGTCTGGTGCTGTAAACATTTTATGTTCGTCATAAAATTATGTCGGATGGAGTGTGTCAATGCAATGCGTCGGTGAAATTAATTTCTGGCGCTTGCCAGCTCTGCCAGTTAAAAAAAAAAAATTCACCTCACATTAACCTCAATTTGTTAGCCGCTGAACTAATCATTCGTTTATTGTCTTCATAGATCACAGCATTATTATAGGCTGCAAGTGAAGTGAAAGCAGATTCCTCCCTCAGTGATCAAGACCACAAAGGATTTGCTTCCAATGTAATTGTTCTTGGGTTAAATGATTGGGTTACTGCTGGGATAACTATGGCAAGAAGCTGTCCTGGTGACATATCCTCTGGATACCATGCTGAATATCTATCTGCTAACACAGAATGTACTTTTGAAGCGGTCTTGAGTATACGTTCGAGAACAGTAACATTAAAGGCAACAGCAACAATTTATATGCAATTTTAAACCCTGGCTCGAGACATAACGAACCAGGCGGCATGGTGGCGCAGCGGTATAGTTGCTGTCTTACCGCCTCAGAGACCCGGGTTCAATCCTGACGACGGGTGCTTGTTTGTACGGTGTTTGTACGTTCTCCCCGTGACCCGTGTGGCTTCTCTCCGGGCGCTCCGGTTTCCTCCCACACTCCAAAGACGTACAGGTTTGTATGTTTAAAGGCTTTAAAATTGTAAATAATCCCTGGAGTGTGTCGATAATGTTAGTGTGCAGGGATTGCTGGTCAGCGTGGACTTGGTGGGCCGAAGGGCCTGTTTCCGTGCTGTTTCTATAAACTAAACTAAACTAAATTGCAGTTGCTGGTTTACGAAAAAAGACGCACACAGCTGGAGTGCGGGTCAGACGGCATCTCTGGCGAACATGGATAGGTGGCAATGAAGAAGGGTCTCGTCCTGAATTGTCACTTAGAGCAGCCTTCTATAGTCAGTGGTTGGTGAATCTTTGGAACTCTTTGCCACAGAAGGCTGGGGAGGCCAAGTCAATGGATATTTTTAAGCAGAGGTAGATAGATACTTGATTAGTACGGGTGTCAGGGTTTATGGGGAGAAGGCAGAAGAATAGGGTTAGGAGGGAGAAATAGATCAGCCATGATTGAATGGCGGAGTAGACCCGATGGACCGAATAGCCTAATTCTGCTCCTATCGTTAGACCTTACAACCTATCACCTAAGCTAGAAAATCAATTAAAGTATGTATAGGAATGAAATGCACATGCAGGTGTACCCTGAAAATAGACACAAAATGCTGGAGTAACTCAGCGGGACAGGCAGCATCTCTGGAGAGAAGAAATGGGCAATGTTTCACGTCAAGACCATTTTTTGGAGAACCAGTTTTAATCCTGACCTCGGTTGCTGTCTGTGTGCAGTTTGCACGGTCTCCCCGTGACAATAGACAATAGACAATAGGTGCAGGAGTAGGCCATTCGGCCCTTCGAGCCAGCACCACCATTCAATATGATAATGGCTGATCATCCCCAATCAGTACCCCGTTCCTGCCTTCTCCCCATATCCCCTGACTCCGCTATCTAGCCCTATCTAGACCACGTGGGGTTCTTCCCACATCCCAAAGATGTGCAGTTTTTTGTAGGTTTATTGGCCTCTGTAAATTGCCCCTAGTGTGCAGGGACAGCGAAAGTTGGATAACATAGAAGAGGTGTGAACGGGTGATCGATGGCCTGTGCGTACCTAATGGGCCGAAGGGCCTGTTTCCACACTGTATCTTTCAATCAATCAATCAATGAATTGATAAATGGAAAGAAGAAAAATGCTGGAGTAACTCAGCAGGACAGGCACCATCTCTGGAGGGAAGGAATGGGTGACATTTCGAGTCGAGAACCTTCATCAGCCCAACTTACCCACACCGGCCAACATGTCCCGGCTGCTCTAGCCCCACCTGCCTGCGTTTGGCCCATATCCCTCTAAACCTGTCCTATCCATGCACCTGTCTAATTGTTTCTTAAAACGTTGCGATAGTCCGTGCCTCAACCACCTTCCCTGGCAGCCTCTTTTATAACCTCATGTATAACATTCGGAAAGATGAACACCTTCAGATTCAAAGAGAAATCAGAAGATCAACACCTTCAGATTCAAAGAGAAATCAGAAGATTCTCACTGTAAAGATTACAAGTGTGAAGAATATACCGGAGACTCTCATGAGACAGGAGGCCTGTCAAGGTGAAACATAAAGAAATCCTGTTTGATCATCGCTCATGTGGAGAAGTCACAACTGAATATGATTGAAATGCAGTTACTTGAAGTACCAAGGCTTTTAATGTGATACCTTAACATTTTCTTAATTTCTGCATCCTGCATCTAGATCCTGCCTCATTTACCTGGTTGGATTCCATTCTCTATGAACAGTTTATTTTTCAGTCAGTTTATTGTCAGGTGTACTGAGGTACAGTGAAAAGCTTTAGCTGCGTGCTATCCAGCCAGTGGAAAGACAATGCCTAATTACAATCGAGCCATTTTCAAAGTATAGATACATGATAAGGGAATAACGTTTAATGCAAGGTAAAGCCAGCAAAGTCCGATCAAGGATAGTCTGAGGGTCTCCAATGAGGTAGATAGTAGTTCAGGACTGCTCTCTGGTTGGGGTAGGATGGCCGCTATGCTTTACATACACGGCAAACTCCAGTGTGTATCGTTGGATCGCACCAGATAGTCTGTGCGTGACACCTAGCACCTAATGTAGGAAGAAACTGCAGATGCTGGTTTAAATCCCAGACACAAATCGCTGGAGTAACTCAGCGGGACAGGCAGCATCTCTGGAAAGAAGGAATGGGTGACGTTTCGGGTCGAGACCCTTCTTCAGACTATTGTCAGGGGAGAGGGAGAAACACAGATAAGGAAGAGTAAGGTGTGAAAACAGGACAAAGGGAATGGAGATCAAGTCAAGTCAAGTCAAGTCACTTTTATTTATATATCACATTTACAAAACAACTCTCGTTGGCCAAAGTGCTTTACATTGGTGGAGGTACTAACGTTATACAACAGTGGTTCATAGATTAGGTACATACATAAATACATACATATCGCCCTCACTCAGAGGATGTCAAGAAAGGCTTGAGAGTAAAGATGAGTTTTTAGTCTCGAGTTAAAGGAGTTGATAGAGGGGGCAGTTCTGATGGGAAGAGGGATGCTGTTCCACAGTCTAGGAGCTGCAACCGCAAAGGCGCGGTCACCCCTGAACTTATGCCTAGACCGCGGGATGTTCAGCAACCCCAAGTCGGCCGATCTGAGGGACCTGGAGGTGGTGTGGTGGGTGAGAAGACTTTTAATATAGGTGGGGGCCTCCTTTGTAGACATAGAGGAGGATCTTGAAATTTATACGGAACCGCACAGGGAGCCAGTGGAGAGAGGCCAGGATCGGGGTGATGTGGTCCCTTTTTCGGGTGCCCGTCAGGAGCCTCGCTGCGGCGTTTTGGACCAGTTGCAGACGGGACAGGGAAGATTGACTGCTGCCAGTGTAAAGGGAGTTGCAGTAATCTAGGCGGGAGGAGATAAATGTGTGGATGATCTTTTCGCGGTCATCAAACTGGAGGAATTGTTTTATTTTAGCTATCATCCGAAGCTGGAAGAAGCTAGCTTTTACCACAGCATTGACTTGTTTGTCAAATTTCAGTGCTGAATCAAATATCACGCCAAGGTTTTTGACGTGAGGTTTGAGTAGTGGGGTAAGGCTTCCAGAGCTGCCTGCTATCTTTTTGATGGAGTCCGAGGGACCGAGAAGGATGACCTCAGACTTACTCTCGTTTAGTTGGAGGAAGTTCTGGGCCATCCAACACTTTATATCCTGGAGGCAGCAGATAAGGTTAAGCAGATTTGATTGTTTTTTGGGCTTCAGAGGGAGATAGAGTTGTGTATCGTCTGCGTAGCAATGGAAGGAAATGCCGTGCCTTTGAATGACTTGGCCTAAGGGGAGCATGTACAGGGAGAAGAGAATGGGGCCAAGGATGGAACCTTACAGAACCCCACAGCAGTGGCTAGCTGGGGAGGAGAAAGAGTTGCCTATGTTAGGAGAGAAACTCCTACCTTTGAGGTTGGAGATGAGCCAGCTTAGGGCAGTGCCACCAATACCAACCCCGTACCGGAGACGGTCAATTAAGATGGTGTGGTCGACAGTATCAAACGCTGCGCTGAGGTCAAGAAGGAGCAGGACTGCGCAGTCGCCGGAGTCAACGGTGAGCGGTAAGTCATTATGTACCTTCAACAAGGCCGACTCTGTGCTGTGGTGGGCCCTGAAACCTGATTGGAAAGTTTCCAAGATAGTATTTTGGTGAAGGTAAGGCATAAGTTGACTTAAAATTACCTTTTCAAGGGCTTTTGAAAGGAAAGGCAGTTTAGGAATGGGTCTGTAGTTGCTTGGCAAGGTGGGGTCGAGGTGAGGTTAGGTTTTATTCAGGAGGGGCTGGTAGGTACAGTGCCAGTGGCCAGAGAGCTGTTGAAGAGGAAAATGTAGAATAGATAATTGTTAGTTGGGAGAAGGTAAGAACAACAAAGCGAACATAGATAAACTCTAGTCGGAGACAGTAGGGCTAGTGGGAGAACTGGGAAGGGGGAGGGATGGAGAGAGAGGGAAAACTAGTGATACTTGAAGTTAGGGAAGTCAAAGTTCATACCGCTGGGGTGTAAGCTGCCCAAGTAAAATATGAGGTGGTGTTCCTCCAATTTACGCTGGGCCTCACTCTGACAGTGGAGGAAGGCCCAGGACAGAAAGATCAGTGTGGGAATGGGAGGGGGAGTTAAAGTGTTTAGCAACCGGGAGATCAGGTAGGTTTAGGCGGACTGAGCGGAGGTGTTCAGCGAAACGATCGCCGAGCCTGCGCTCAGTGCAGCTGAGCGTGCTCAGCTCGGAGAGCCAATTTAAAGACATATATCCATGTGTTATTAACTTAACAGCCCTTCCACTAATTATACATGTTATTATTCCAGAGTAACATTAGTTTTGCAGTCTAAAAACTGTGACCACCATGTTCAAGAATAGCTTTTTCCTCCAACAATCATCAGGTTCTGGAACACTGCACAACAATAATAATAATAATAATAACTTTATTACGGACTCAAGGTCCAGACAAGGGGCAACATTACATTAAAAAATGCATTGCATCTCAAATATCATAAATATATATAAAATCAAGGTAAATCACATAAAAAACATCATAATTTATATATTTTAAAAAAAAACCCACAATACTTAAGTTAAAAATCCAGAGTAAAAAATGATCAATGTTGTACAACGAGACAACGATACCAGTGTCTCCACAACTGGGATTCGTAGCGTGTAGTGCTAACCCTTATGTTTGTCAAGGCCTTAACATGGAATGTCTTTGGTTCTTGAGTTGAGTTGAGTTATTAAATTTAGTGATGCAGCATGGAAACAGGTCGTTCGGCCCACCGCGTATGCGCTGACCATCATCCCACTTTGGCATTCGCTCCCTGCACACTGGAGGCAATTTTACACAGGCCAATTAACGTACAAACCCACACGTCTTTGGGACATTGAAGGAAACTGAAGTGCAGTCACAGGGAGGAGGTGCAAACTCTGCACTAACAGTACCCAAAGTCAGGATGGAACTGGGTCTCTGGTTGGACTTTGCAGACTTTGGGCTTTTTCTTGCACTGGTATTGAAGTTATTAATTTGTTGATTTTTTTTTTTTATTTTATATTATATATGTGTATGGTGTTAACAGACCTATTATACTTCTGCAATTGAGAATGTAATTGTTCCGTTGTTAGGACATATAACACTTAAAGACTATTGAATCTTGCACTTGTCTTGAACAGTGGAGATTGTAATACAATGGAATCATTCCAAACCACATTCATTCAAACACATTTGCATCCGCTCCCCACACACTAGGGGCAATTTACAGAGGCCAATTAACGTTCGAATCCAAGATAGACACAAAAAGTTGGAGTAACTCAGCGGGACAGGCAGCATCTCTGGAAAGAAGGAATAGGTGCCATTTGTTCTCTCCAGAGATGCTGCCTGTCCCACTAAGTTACTCCACTTTTTGTGTCTATCTTCGGTTTAAACCAGCACCTGCAGTTTCGTCCTGCACATTACGTACAAACCCACACGTCTTTGGGATGTGGAAGGAAACTGAAGCAGGGCGACGCAGCAGTAATGTTGCTGCCTTACAGCGCCGGAGACCCGGGTTCAATCCCGACTACGGGTGCTGTCTGTACGGAGTTTGTACGTTTTCCCCATGACCTGCATGGGTTTTCTCCCAGATATTCAGTTTCCTCCCACACTCCAAAGACGTACAGGTTAGTAGGTTAATTGGCTTGGTGTATGTGCACCTTGTCCCTAGTGTGTGTAGGTTAGTGTTAACATGTGGGGATCGCTGGTCGGAGCGGACCCGGTGGGCCAAAGGGGCTGTTACTGCGCTGCATCTCTAAACTAAACTAAACATTCACACTGCCAAAGCAGCAGGGACTAATATACAGAGAAGATTTTCTGCTGTGTATTTAAGTGTTAGAGCTAGAAATAAGTGGTCAGTGGGACCACATTTGAGGTGTGGAGACAATATTTCTAAATGGACGTTTACTTTTTTCTAAAGTTTTAGCACATGTCAATAAGTTGGATCCCAAAGTCGTGCGTTTTTGCAGGTAAAAGGCTGCTGTAAATTGCCCCTTGTGTGTAGAGGCAGTCACAGTGGCTCAGCGGTAGAGTTGCTGCCTTACAGCAAAATGCAGCGCCGGAGACCCGGGTTCGATCCCGACCACGGCTGCTGTCTGTACGTTCTCCCCATGACCTGCGTGGGTTTTCTCCGAGACCTTTGGTTTCCTCCCACATTCCAAAGACGTACAGGTTTGTAGGTTAATTGGCTCGATTAATTGGCTTGATAAATGTAAAAATTGTCCAGCTTCCAGTGTAGTCCCTGGTGGACTCTTCGGAAGGTACAAGGTACAAGGTACAAGGAGGAGTAAATGAGAAAGTGGGATAAAAACAGAACTAGTGTGAATGGGTGATCGATGGTAGGTGTGGACTCGACAATGTCAAAGGGCCTGTCCCATGCTGTATCTCTAAAAACTAACACTGTACTAAGACTGGACTGGTGGTCTAATTTACAATGGCCCAGTGATGTTACTCACTCAGAGAATGGTCATTTAACTTTATATCTGGTTCTGTGGAAGGGTGTGGGCAGCATTACAACACTGATTCTAGCTGCTTTGTAACTAGGTAATGGCTCCTTTGTGATGTCACCTGAACAGATCGAACTACTTGGTTATACACGATCCATGGAGGAAAGGTAGGAAGAACTGAACTGAGATGGCAGCTTACAGCGGCATACACAATGGGTCGAGCTACTGCCTCACAGCGCGAGACCCGCGTTCAATCCTGACTGCGGGTGCTGTCTGTACGGTGTATGTACTGTACGCCCTCCCCGTGACCGCGTGGGTTTTCTCCGGGTGCTCAGGTTTCCTCCCCTACTCCAAAGACATACTCTACTCCATGTTAATAGGCTGATGTAAATTGAAAATTGTCCCTAGTGTGTAGGATAGTGTTAGTGCACGGGGTGATCCCATGTCGGCGTGAACTCAGTGGGGAAAAGGGCCTGCTTCCACGCTATATCTCTGAAGTCTAAAGTAAAGTTGAACATTAGGAATTATCCTAGTCCATAGGACAAAAGGAAACCAAGAACAGTTCAGCATTGGAACCGGCCCCTCGATTTAGTTTTAGTTTAATTTAGAGATACAGCGTGGAAACAGGCCCTTCGGCCCACCGAGTCCGTGCTGACCTATGATCCCCTCACATTAACACTACCCTACACACACTAGGACAATTTACATTTACACCAAGCCAATTAACCTACAAACCTGTACGTCTTTGGAAAGTGGGAGGAAACCGAAGATCTCGGAGAAAACCCACGTAGGTCACGGGGGGGAACGTGCAAACACCGTACAGATAAGCACCCGTAAACAGGAGACCGCTACCCCACTGCGCAGCCCACAATATCTCACGTGTCAAACAAGATGCAAAGATAAACTAATCTCATCTGCCGTGTATGTGACCCGCATGCCTCTATTCCCTGAATACCCATTTACCTATCAAAAAGCCTCCTAAACACCACTGTCGTATATGTCTCCACCGCCACCCCTGGCAGAGCATTCAATGCACAAAGCACCATTTTAGTTTAGAGATACAGCGCGGAAACAGGCCCTTTGGCCCACTGAGTCCGTGCCAACCAGCGATCACCCCGTACACTTGCACCATCCTACCCACAAGGGACAATTTACAATTTTACCGAAACCAATCAAACCTGTGCATATTTGGAGTGTGGGAGAAAACCCACGCAGGTCACGGGGAGAACGTACAAATTCCGTACAGACAAGCACCCGTAGTCGGGATTGAACCCGGGTCTCTGGCGCTGTCAGGCAGCAACTCTACCCACTGCGCCACCGTGCCGACCCTCGTATACAGTAGATGAATGTTTGTGTAGGAAAGAACTGCCGATGCTGGTTTAAATCAAAGTTAGACACAAAATGCTGGAGTAACTCAGCGAAACAGGCAGCATCTCTGGAGAGAAGGAATGCGTGATGTTTTGGTTCGAGACCCTTCGTCAGTCTTCAGTCCCGACCCGAAAAGTCACCCATTCCTTCTCTCCAGAGATGCTGCCTGTCCCGCTGGGTTACACCAGAATTTTGTGTCTACCATAGATGAATGTTTGATCGATAAACAGTGGATGTAAAGAAGGTCCAAATCTTTCAGATTTTGACTCCAACACAAAGCAGCAAGTATTAGTTAAAGTTACGGGATTCCATCAGATCAACTTTTTGTTTGCTCAGTCAGCTCTACCAAGATTTGAAGGTCCTCTTATTATTTCATTGACAAGTTAACGTTATCTGAAACCCTAAACGTAGCTCAGTGGTAGAGCTGCTACCTTACAGCGCCAGAGACCTGGGTTCGATCCCGGCCTCGGGTGCTGCCTGTACGGAGTTTGTACGTTCTCCCTGTGATCTGCATGGGTTTTTCTCCTGTGTTCTCCAGTTTCCTCTCACACTCCATAGATGTGCAGTTTGGCAGGATAATTGGCTTGGTATAATTGTAGAAGTCATCCGAGTCTGTGTGGGGTAGTGTTAATGTGCGCTTGTCAGCGCAGACTCAGTGGGCCGAAGAGCCTGTTTCCACGCTGTATCTCTAAAGTAAACTCAACAAAACAAAACTACTGAGATTTGAAGGCCCCCTTTTTTTTCTTTGTCAAGTTAACCTTGGCAAATGGCATGTTGGCCTTCGTAGTGAGAGGATTTGAGACATATGTCCATTTAGGACTGATACGAGGAAAAACGTTTTTCACCCAGCGAGGAATCCTCTGCCGCAGAATTCTCTGGCACAGAAGGCAGTGGAGGTCAATTCACTGGGTGTTTTCAAGAGAGAGTTAGATTTAGCTCTTAGGGCTAAAGGAATCAAGGGATATGGGGAAAGAGCAGGAACGGGTTACTGATTTTGGGTGATCAGCCATGATCATATTGAATGGCAGTACTGGCTCAGAGGGCCGAATGGCCTACTCCTGCAGCTATTTTCTATGTTTCTAGCAGACAGGCAGAAATCCCAAATCAGTCCATCCACGCTTCTCTTTATAGCTATTTTCATTCTGCAGGGTCACCATGTTGAGTTTGTGCTTATGTGCTTCATTGAACAGTGTCAGAGAGTTTGTACGTTATATTTAACACATGCTGTATCTCAGCTGCAAAGTTTTATTCATCTTTATCAAATCTGTGCCGTGCTGTGCTTGGTTTGATAATGACCAGTGTGGAGAGGGCTTTTCACTAATTTAGACCTTGGACTTTAGAGATACAGCACGGAAACAGGCCCTTCAGCTCACCGAGCCCACGCCGACTAGCGATCACCCCGCACACTTGCACCGTCCTACGCACTTGCAACAATTTACAACTTTTACCAAAAGCCAATTAAACTGGCTAACCTGCACGTCTTTGGGAGGTGGGAGGAAACTGGAGCACCCGGAGAAAACCCACGCAGGTCCCAGGGAGAACGCGCAAACTCCATATGGACAGCACTCGTAGTCAGGATTGAACCCGGGTCTCTGGCGCTGTAAAGCAGCAACTCTACCGCTAGGCCACTGCACCACCCCGAAGAGGAGTTGAATCATCACACATACAGAGTGAGTTGTTGGATTCATGAGTAATGTTGCTTGGATATCGCTTCCACAAGAAAAGATTGATCAGATTTTGGAACCTGCAAGATCACCACACAATAGCAAGGTTCTTGCTATTGAGGGAGTGCAGCGTAGGTTCACAAGGTTAATTCCCGGGATGGCGGGACTGTCATATGCTGAGAAAATGGAGTGGCTGGGCTTGTATACTCTGGAGTTTAGAAGGATGAGAGGGGATCTTATTGAAACATATAAGATTATTAAGGGTTTGGACACGCTAGAGGCAGGAAACCTGTTCCTGATATTTGGGGAGTCCAGAACCAGGGGCCACAGTTTAAGAATATGGAGTAAGCCATTTAGAACGGAGATGAGGAAACTTTTTCACACAAAGAGTTGTGAGTCTGTGGAATGCTCTGCATCAGAGGGCGGTGGAGGCCAGTTCTCTGGATACTTTCAAGAGAGAGCTAGATACGGCTTTTAAAGATAGCGCAGTCAGGGTTATATGGGGAGAAGGCAGGAACGGGGTACTGATTGTGGATGATCAGCCATGACAACATTGAATGGCGGTGTTTGCTTGAAGGGCCGACTAGCCTACTCCTGCATCTATTGTCTATAAGGTCATGTTGACAATCCCTAATAACTCCCTGCTTTATCCATGTGTAAATAAATCCTGTACCTGGGAATCTTCTCCAGTAAATTTCCCTACCAGCAAGGTGGCACAGTGGTAGAGTTGCTGCCTTACAATGCCAGAGAGCTGGGTTCGATCCCAACTACGGATGCTGTCTGTACGGAGTTTGTATGTTCTCCCCGTGACCTGCGTGTGTTTACTACGGGATCTATGGAGTTCGCCCACACTGCCCGGACGTACAGATTTGTAGGTTAATTGGCTTGGTATGATTGTAAATTATCCCTATAGTGTGTGTTGGATAGTGTACGGGGATCGGTGGTTGGCACGGACTCGGTGGGCCGAAGGGCCTTTTTTGGTGCTGTATCTCTGGACAAAACCAAACTACCACTGTATAAAGCTCATAATTTTCCAGTTTGTCCCTGTTGAACCTTCTCAATCCAAGAAACAATGTTGTCTCTTGGTGCAACATGTCTGTAGGTCTGTACAAACAAATGATCGAAAATGAAAGAGAGGAATAGCAAGTAAATGGCTTTCATGTTTCAAACGGAGAGAGGACAAGTAATCCAGATTTGACAACTTGTTCTTTCTTTCATCCTGTCTTCCATTCTAAATATTTTTTCCTGTGACTGATCGCACAGTTAAGAGGGAGAGCAACTCAAGGAAGGTGTACCTGTCATAACCAAGTTTAATGGTATTGTCCGCATTGAACGTCACGCTGTGCATTGGAGCTGAACGACATTATTAGCACTTGATGGCTCTTTCAGTTAATGCTAAGACAATTAACACCATCCGATACGCCTGATCTTCCCAATTGACACATGTAACATCCTTGATAACCTTTTCCTCATATCAATGGGCCACTACTAACGGCCTGATCTTTATATTAAACACAGAGAAACAGCTTACTGACATAAAACACGGTGACACAAGAGGTCACCTCAGAGTGAAATCCTCCATTAGGTGATAGTAACTTTGAGAGACTGCTCTTGTTTTAGCACCTGGAAGCTGGTATCAAGGGGCGGCACGATGGCGCAGCGGTAGAGTTGCTGCCTTACAGAGCAGGCAGCGCCGGACACCCGGGTTCGATCCCGACTACGGAGTTTTTATCTTCTCCCCGTGACCGCGTGTGTTTTTTCCCAGATCTTTGGTTTCCTCAAAGACGTACAGGTTTGTAGGTTAATTGGCTTGGTGTATGTGTAAATTGTCCCTACTGTGTGTAGGATAGTGTACGTGTGCGGGGATCGCTGGTCGGCGCAGATCCGGTGGGCCAAAGAGCCTGTTTCCGCGCTGTATCTCTAAACTAAACTAAACTAAACAGGTATAGGCTGATGGACCAAGTGATATTTTAATTCCAGTGAAATTACACTTTTGAAGAAAAAAAAAACCTGGTGATATCTGTTAGATAGTTGGCTGCTGAAGGTTTCGTGTTGCAGTACTGCAGTAGAGTTTCTGTCTGATGGGCCTGTCCCACTTAGGCGACTGCAGGAGACAATGCAGTCACCACATGTTCACGGGTAGTTGCCGGGGAGTCGCCTTCATGGTCGCGAGGAGTTCCCGCATTGTGGGAACTAGTCGCGGCCTCATTTTTGAACATGTTGAAAAATTAGCGGCGACTAGAATGAAGCCGCCATGGACAGTAGCGAGAATTCTCGTGCCGTAGGTGGGTCACCAGGAGGTCGAAGGTTCTCGTAGGTTGTAGCTGGTGCTGATTGGGAAAAAAACAGTAGTTTTCAGAACGAAGGATAACCGACCGGTAATGTTAAATATCCGCCGAGCTTCACAGCTGTGTATCCCTGGCTTCTTAAAAGTTGTCTCTACTCCTTCTCTCCCCATCTCCCCTATCTCCCCCCCCCCCCTCTTTTAAAGGACTTACCGTACACTGTGCTAGCCATCTTCATTACAGCGCCAACCTTTCTGTTCATCGCGGTGTGTGTCTGTATCACCATGGCTTTGCACCGTGTGAATTTCACTCAGACAGAGCTCCCCAACGCTTGCCCTGTCCCCTGCCTGCATAACGGGCTGGTGTAGGAAGCGATGTGTGTGTGTGTTCCACTCTGACAATCGCTGTTCCAGTTGCTGGTTTTTCAGACGACTGTCGGCAACTTGACAGTCGCCTGAAAAATCGCCTGTGGGACAGGCTCATTACAGTGCCGGAGTCCCAGATTCAATCCAAGGCTAGTTAGTGTCAGAGAGCCATAGAGTCTTACAACATGGAATCAGGCCCATCAGCCCAACTTGCCCACACTGGCCAACATGTCCCATCTACACTATTCTCATTTACCTTCATTTAGCCCATAATCCCTCTAAACCGGTCCTATCCATGTAACTGTCTAAACATTTTTCAAACGTTGCGATACCCTCAGCCCCAACTACCTTCTCTGGCAGCCCGTTCCGTACACCCTCCACCTTTTTTGTGAAAAAGTTACCAAAAAGTTAGAATCCTATTAAATCTTTTCCCCCTCACCTTAAACCTTAAAGCTTTTCTCTCTACCTCAGTACACAATATAGATGACAATAAACTAAACTGAAACCTATGTCCTCTGGTTTTCGACTCCCCTCCTCTGGGCGAGAGTCTTTGTGCATCTCCCTGATCTATTCCTCTATCTGTCTACCAATGTATATAATGCTTATTTTATATAATGCTGCTTCCACAACTTAAGATGTGATGTGATCAGGCTGGTGATTCTTTTGGTATCAATGTACCTTAATTGGTACATGTGACAATAAATTCGAACTTGAACACGAACTTGAACTTGAACTTGCTGCTCTTCCTGACATTACCCACCGAGAACAAAGAAGGGACCCGTGTGGGTGAGGGTTGGGTGGGGGGGAGGGGGCGCTGAGAATAAATAGGGAAACCCAGTGGGGGGGCCACTGAGAGTGAATGGTGACCCGGTAGGGGGAGCCACAAAGAACTAAGAGAGGACTCAGTGGGGGGGGGGGGGGGGGGGGGGGCCGCTGAGAATAAAGGGGGGAACCCAGCGAGGGAGGGGGGGGTGCCCTGATGTTGAAGGGGGACCAGTGAGGGGCCACCAAGAACATAGGGGGGTGGGGGCCCAGTAGAGGACCGCTGAGAATGAAAGGGGACCCGGCAGGGAGTCGCCCGCTGCCTTGTGTGGCGACAGGCCCGGTTCGCCGCCGCGAGGAAATATTCGGTGTACTTTCTGTATCATTCTTGGCGCCAGAAACGTGGCGACGTTTGTGTACTCTACCCAGGTGAGGTCTGCTGCAAGATTTTACCGGCTTGTGCACAAAAACTAAGAACAAAGGGCGGCACGGTAGAGTTGCAGCCCGGATGCTATCTGTACGGAGGTTGTATGTTCTCCCCGTGCTCTGCGTGGATTTCCTCCCACGCTCCAAAGACCTACAGGTTTGTAGGCTAATTGGCTTGGTAAAATTGTAAGTTTTCTCTAGTGTGTGTGTGTGTGTGGGGTAGCGTTCGTACGCGGGGATCGCTGGTCGGCGCGGGTTCAGTGGGCCGAATAGCCTGTTTCCGCGCTGTATCTCTAAACTAAACAAAAGTTTTTTACTGTAACCCAGGTTAATTTGACAATAAAGTATCATTGAATGATTGAATGATTGAATGATCTATGGTTCCCATTGTACTAAACTAGTTGTCTCTTTTGATGGCAGTGGTAGATTGAGAGATATGATGTTCCATTACTGTGTTGGCCAACAAACAAATCTTACGGATGGTGAAGTTGCAGCTATTGGATCCAAATCTCTCTGATTCATCCTGTTGATGCTTCCACATAAGCTGATGGACAGAGTCCCCAGAGTACGGATGACATATTGTGGGAAATAAGTCAGCCAAATTGAGGACGATACTGGGCGGAAAAAAAGCGAAATGTAAGTAAGGAAAGAGGAATTTGATTTCTTTTTTTAACCCAAAAAAAAAGCTTTGATGACCTTCTTTTAGTTCTAGTCTTTGTTTTAGAAATACAGTGCAGAAACAGGCCCTTCAGTCCACCGAGTCCGCAACGACCAGCGTTCCCTGCATATTAACACTATCCTACACACACTGGGGACAGTTTTTTACATTCATACCAAGCCAATTAACCTACAAACCTGTACGTCTTTGGTGTGTGGGAGGAAACCGAAGATCTCGGAGAAAACCCACGCGGTCACGTGGAAAACGTACAAACTCCGTACAGATACCACTCGTAGTCAGGATCAAACTTGGGTCTCTGGCGCTGTAAGCCAGCAACTCTACCGCTGCGCCACCTTGCCATAACGTCAAGAGTTGTAGGAAGAAAATTAAGCCATTTGGCCCATCAAATCTACTCCGCCATTCAATCATGGCTGATCTACCTCTCCTTCCTAAGCCCATTCTCCTGCCTTCTCCCCATAACCCCTGATCCCATACAAATCAAGAATCTATCTATCACTGCCTTAAAAATATCCATTGACAAGCCTCCACTGCCTTCAGTGGCAAAGAATCCCACAGATTCACCACCATCTGACTAAAGAAATTCCACCTCCTTTCAAAAGGAACGTCCTTTAATTCTGAGGCTATGACCACATATTTTGCTGACATATTTCAGTTTTTTAGTACTTCTTTGATCTGATTGTTGATATCATATTGCATGGACCATTGTTGCCTGGGAGCTGATTTCCAGCTTTGAGGATCGTACAGTACAGTAACAGGCCCTTCTGCACAATTTGCTCCTGCCAACCAAGGTCCATCTTTGATCCATCTTTTGGCCCTTCCTTATGTCCCCTCTGTATCCATCAAACATTTATCTGTCCTAATTAGATAAATGATTTAGCTTCAATCTCTCCACATTCCTGTAACAATTATGTCAAAAATCATTAATATTAATTCTGGTTTCTATAATGGGAATATAGTTGAAATATTTTAGTGACCATCATTACATTTGAATATAATTGGTGTTAATGGCCTTTCATTGAACATTCCTTATATAATAAACTGTTCCTCCTGGTGAGAGGGGCAAAGTTTAAAGATGTTTGGCTCATATCCCTCTAAACTTTCCTTTCACCAAGTCATTTTCAACATGTCACTTTGGAAAGTGTTCTATATCTGAATTTTTTTTTCTCTCTGTAGTCAGGTATAAATTCTATAATCTCCTATTAGATTCTTGGGCTACTTACTCGGAAGATGATCTGAGGTGGTTTTCCAAAGACATCTATAGTTTCTATCCCTGTGAAACAGAACATTTTTTCTTTTCTGTTTTCAGAGGCCTGAATGAACAGGGCCCTGCAGGAGCCTGGGGCCTACCTGGATCGGGCGTTGCTCCAGTGCATTGAGCGCCTGGACCTGACTTTAGACTTTGGCACTAAAATATGGGCGGCACGGTGGCGCAGCGGTAGAGTTGCTGCCTCATCGCGCCAGAGACCCGGGTTCAATCCTGACTATGTGTGATCTATGCAAAAATAAACTCACTGTGCAATGCACTTGTGACAATAGAGCACCATGGAACCATTGAACAAATGAGGATCATTCCTTCTCCCCATAGATGCTGCCTCACCCGCTGAGCTCCTCCAGCATTTTTGTTTACCTGAGAATCACTCCCTGCTGTTTGACACAAAATGCTGGAGTAACTCAGTGGGCCAGGCATCAACCCTGGATAGAAGGCATGGGTGACGTTTCAGGTCGAGAGCCTTCTGTGCCTGAAGTCTGAGTCTGAAGAAGGGTCTCGACACGAAACGTCACCCATTCCTTCTTTCACGAGACGCTGCCTGTCTCGCTGAGTGTCTATCTTCGGTCCAAACCAGCATCTGCAGTTCCTTCCTACACATTCCCTGCTGTTGTTGGGCTCCAGTACTCCAATTCAAAATCTCTCAGTCATTCCCAAGTGCTGCCTGAGACCAACTAATCCTGCAGTTAAGCAGACCATTGCTGTGACCATTTCACTTGCACAGAATGTACTCGGGTCACCCAGAAACGTTCTTATTGGATCAATCTTTCACTCAGAGGAGGCATTGGTCCCATCATCCTACCAGTGCCATGTACACACTCTTTCCAGATTGCAGGAAGCGGTTTAGTTCAGTTCAGTTTATTGGGAGGGGAACACTGGAGGTATTTGAAGGTACAGAACGAGTTCAGTTTAGTTTATTACCACATGTACCGAGCTACGGTGAAAAGCTTTTGTTGCGTGCTATCCAATCACCAGAAAGACTGCACATGGTTACAATCGAGCCATTTACAATGTACAGATACATGATAAGGGAATAACTTTTGGTGCAAGGGAAAGCCAGTAAGGTCCGCTCAAAGATAGTCCAAGGTTCACCAATGAGGTAAATAGTAGTTCAGCACTGCTCTCTGGTTGTGGTAGGATGGTTCAGTTGCCTGATAACAGCTGGGAAGAAACTGCCCCTGAATCTGGAGGTGTGCGTTTTCACACTTCTGTACCTTTTGTCCGATGGGAGAGGAGAAAAGAGGGGGTGGCCAGGTTGCGATTATGCTGCAGGCCTTGCTGAGGCAGCGTGAGGTATGAATGGAGCCAATGGATTATTTTACATTTTACATTTGCAAACATTTAGGGATGAGGTGCAGTGTTTTTTTTACAGATACTCAGCCTTCACTTCTTAACCAGAGCTAGATGAGAGGGTGCATGATTGTTGGCTTCTGACAGCACTTTCCCAGCAGGATCCACAAGTGTTTCCATGCATAAGGTACCGCTTTGTTCCACAAACAATTTGGTCACTGAGCTGATGATATTTGGACCAAGCTATTTGGATATCAAGAGTCAAGAGTCAAGAGTGTTTTATTGTCATGTGTCCCAGATAGGACAATGAAATTCTTACTTGCTGCAGCACTACAGAATATGAAAACATAGTACATAACGGGAGAAATAAAAAAGCTCAGTGTGTGTATATTCAATGTCCAGTTATCAAGAAGGAGGCACTGGTTTGCAAAAGAAAAATACATAGAGTGCACGAATAACTTAGGGGGTAAAGCAGCATCTCTGTAGAACATGGATAGGTGACTTTTTGGGTCAGGACCTTTCTTCAATCAGTCTGTTATGGACGTAGCCCAGACCATCACGCAAACCAACCTCCCTTCCGTTGACTCCATCTACACTTCACCATGCCTTGTCTCACTCACTTTTCTCCCCTCTCCCACCAGGCAAGTAGTACAGAAGTTTGAAAATGCACACCTCCAGATTCAGGGACAGTTTCTTCCGAACTGTTTGTCAGGCAACCAAACTGTCCTCTCACCAGCCAACCTCCCATCTACCTCATTGGAGACCTTCAAACTACCTTTAATTAGACTTTACTGGACTTTATCTTGCACTAAACATTATACCCTTTACCCTGTATCTGTACGCTGTGGAAGACATGTATAGTCTTCCCGCTGGCACGCAACAAAAAGCTTTTTCTCTGAGACTATAATAAACAAAATTAAGCTAAATTAAACTGATTAATGAAACTAAGATATTGGCTGATAGAAGAAAATGCAGCAGTGTATCAGAGACTGGAGCAAACTGGAGGAGGCAGTAGATGCGGACTAGAGGGCAGAGGTAGAGACCGGTGAGAATCAGTCAGGTCCTGACAGTAGTGGAGGGGGGTAAACAGTGCTAGGGAGGGGAAAAATCAAGAGGTTTAGGTGTTAGGTTTATTATTGTCATGTATACCAAAGTACATTGAAAACCTTTGGTTTGCAAGCTGAGGAAACAGATCAGGTAACACTAGACATAAATACTATCAAGTGGAATTCATTGCCAGAGACGGCTGTGGTAGCCAAGTCAATGGATATTTTTAAGGCTTCTTCGGGGATCTTCAGGTTCTTGATTAGTATGGGTGTCAGGGGTTATGGGGAGAAGGCAGGAGAATGGGGATAGGAGGGAGAGATAGATCAGTCATGATTGAATGGCAGAGTAGACTTGATGGGCCGAATGGCCTAGTTCTGCTCCTAGAACGTATGAACTTATGACGTCAAACTCAAGTACATGGCTCCAGGGTGACCAAGGCTGGGAGCTGAACATCCAGGGATATTCAATATTCAGGAGGGATAGACAGAGAGGAAAAGGAGGTGGGGTAGCGTTGCTGGTTAGAGAGGAGTTAACGCAATAGAAAGGAATGACATTAGCTTGGAGAATATGGAATCGATATGGGTGGAGCTGCGAAACACTAAGGGGCAGAAAACACTAGTGGGTGTTGTGTACAGGCCACTTAACAATAGTAGTGGAGTTGGGGATGGCATCAAACAGGAAATTAGAAATGCGTGCAACAAAGGTAAAACCGTTATAATGGGTGACTTCAATCTACATATAGATTGGGTGAATCAAATTGGCAGGGGTGCTGAGGAAGAGGATTTCTTGGAATGTATGTGGGATAGTTTTCCAAACCAACATGTAGAGGAACCAACGAGAGAGCAGGCTATTCTAGACTGAGTATTGAGTAATGAGGAAGGGTTAGTTAGCAGCCTTGTTGTGCATGGCCCCTTGGGCAAGAGTGACCATAATATGGTTGAGTTCTTCATTAGGATGGAGAGTGACATTGTTCATTCAGAAACACGGGTCCTGAACTTCATGAAAGCTAACTTTGAGGGTATGAGACGTGAATTGGCCAAGATAGACTGGCAATTGATTCTTGAAGGGTTGATGGTGGATATGCAATGGAAGGCATTTAAAGACTGCATGGATGAACTACAACAATTGTTTATCCCAGTATGGCAAAATAATAAATCAGGGAAGTTAGTGCATCCGTGGATAACAAGGGAAATCAGGGATAGTATCAAAGCAAAAGATGAAGCAAACAAATTAGCCAGAGAAAGCAGCCTACCAGAGGACTGGGAGAAATTCAGAGTCCAACAGAGGAGGACAAAGGGCATAATTAGGAAATGGAAAATGGATTATGAAAGAAAACTGGCAGGAAATATAAAAACTGACTGCAAAGGTTTTTATCGATATGTGAAGCGAAAAAGATTCATTAAAACAAATGTAGGTCCCTTGCAGTCAGAAACAGGTGAATTGATCTTGGGGAACAAGGTCATGGCAGACCAATTGAATAACTACTTTGGTTCTGTCTTCACTAAGGAAGACATAAATAATTTGCCAGAAATAGCAGGGGATCGCGGGTCAAATGAGATGGAGAAACTGAGTGAAATCCAGGTTAGCCGGGAATTGATGTTAGGTAAATTGAATGGATTAAAGGCTGATAAATCCCCAGGGCCAGATAGGCTGCATCCCAGGGTATTTAAGGAAGTAGCCCCAGAAATAGTGGATGCCTTAGTGATAATTTTTCAAAACTCTTTAGATTCTGGAGTAGTTCCTGAGGATTGGAGGGTAGCTAATTTAACCCCACTTTTTAAAAAGGGAGGGAGAGAGAAAACGGGGAATTACAGACCAGTTAGTCTAACATCGGTAGTGGGGAAACTGCTAGAGTCAGTTATTAAAGATGGGATAGCAGCGCATTTGGAAAGTGGTGAAATCATTGGATAAAGTCAGCATGGATTTATGAAAGGTAAATCATGTCTGACGAATCTTATAGAATTTTTCGAGGATGTAACTAGCAGAGTGGATAAGGGTGAAGCAGTGGATGTGTTATATCTGGACTTTCAGAAGGCTTTCGACAAAGTCCCACACAAGAGATTAGTATACAAACTTAAAGCACACGGTATTGGCGGTTCAGTATTGATGTGGATAGAGAACTGGCTAGCAGACAGGAAGCAAAGGGTAGGAGTGAACTGGTCCTTTTCAGGATGGCAGGCAGTGACTAGTGGGGTGCCGCAAGGCTCAGTGCTGGGACCCCAGCTATTTACAATATATATTAATGATTTGGACGAGGGAATTAAATGCAACATCTCAAAGTTTGTGGATGACACGAAGCTGGGGGGCAGTGTTAGCTGTGAGGAGGATGCTAGGAGGCTGCTAGGAGGTTGGGTGAGTGGGCAAATGCATGGCAGATGCAGTAAAATGTGGATAAATGTGAGGTTATCCACTTTGGTGGCATAAACAGGAAAGTAGACTATTATTTGAATGGTGACCGATTAGGAAAAGGGGAGATGCAACAAGACCTGGGTGTCATGGTACACCAGTCATTGAAAGTAGGCATGCAGGTGCAGCAGGCTGTGAAGAAAGCAAATGGTATGTTGGCATTCATAGCAAAAGGATTTTTAGTACAGGAGCAGGGAGGTTCTACTACAGTTGTACAGGGTCTTGGTGAGGCCACACCTGGAGTATTGTGTACAGTTTTGGTCTCCTAATCTGCGGAAAGACATTCTTGCCATAGAGGGAGTACAGAGAAGGTTCACTAGACTGATTCCTGGCATGGCAGGACTTCCATATGAAGAAAGACTGGATAGACTCGGATTGTACTCGCTGGAATTTACAAGATTGAGGGGGGATCTCATAGAGACTTACAAAATTCTTAAGGGGTTGGACAGGCTAGATGCAGGAAGATTGTTCCCGATGTTGGGGAAGTCCAGGACAAGGGGTCACAGTTTAAGGATAAGGGGGAAGTCTTTTAGGACC
The DNA here is from genome assembly GCA_035221665.1 of Okamejei kenojei. NCBI lineage: Eukaryota > Metazoa > Chordata > Chondrichthyes > Rajiformes > Rajidae > Okamejei > Okamejei kenojei. The sequence continues at coordinate 10,533,628 of CM069144.1, forward strand.
GAGATGAGAAAATCTTTTTTCACACAGAGAGTGGTGAATCTGTGGAATTCTCTGCCACAGAAGGTAGTTGAGGCCAGTTCATAGGCTATATTTAAGAGGGAGTTAGATGTGGCCCTTGTGGCTAAAGGGATCAGGGGGTATGGAGAGAAGGCAGGTACAGGATACTGAGTTGGATGATCAGCCATGATCATATTGAATGGCGGTGCAGGCTCAAAGGGCCGAATGGCCTACCCCTGCACCTAATTTCTATGTTTCTATGTTTCTACAATAGTTAGAGCAAAGTGGAAGATATAAAGTGTAGAATATACTAGCTCTCAGCATTCTAGTGCATCAGTTCCATAGACAAAGTCCAATGTTCTCAATGGGGCAGAAGTGGATTGGACAGTGCCCTAGTTTATAGAAGGACTGTTCACAAGCCTGATAACAGAGGGGAACGAGCCGTTCCTGAGTCTGGTGGTGCGCACTTTCAAGCTTCCTTGCCTTCTGCCAGACGGGAGCAGGGAGAAGGAGAAATTATTAGGGCAAGAGTTTGATTATGACCCAGGGATATGAATATTGATTTCTCTATCTTCAAGTAACCTCTGCATTCCCTCTCTCTCCGTCCCTCACCCACCAAAGTCACACCAGCTTTTGTTTTCACTTGGCTACAGCTAACAATGTCCTGCTTCCTTTATCATCAGTACTTTTTTTGCATATCTTTCATTCATTTGTTCCATATCTCTCTACATCTTCATCATCATCTATATCTCTTGTTTCCTTTCCCTGTGACTTTCAGTCTGAAGAAGGGTCTTGACCCGAAACGTCACCCATTGTTTTGGCTATATGACTCTATAACACAAGGGAGTTAGATGTGGCCCTTGTGGCTAAAGGGATCAGGGGGTATGGAGAGAAGGCAGGTACAGGAAACTGAGTTGGATGATCAGCCATGATCATATTGAATGGTGGTGCTGGCTAGAAGGGCCGACTGGTCAACTCCTGCACCTATTTTCTATGTTTCTATAACCCCTTATTTATCACAATAAAGAAAACTGTAATGGCACTTTAACAGTTACTAACTTATGCATGAATGGCTCCTACTAAAACCGATGCTCAAAACTACAGGCCTCTCTCTCCATGAATAAAATCCAGTCTAGTACAATCAGTCACCCATTCCTTCTATCCAGAGATGCTGCCTGACCCGCTGAGTTACTCCAGCATTTTGTGTCAAACTTCGGTTTAAACCAGCATCTGCAGTTCCTTCCTACACATGTCTGACTGTTTTGGCTGTTTTTTTCCGGGGCAGCGTGAAGTGTGGATGGAATCAATGGTGTGATGGACTTGGGCTACATCGACAACTCTCTAATTTTGTGCTGCCTTGGGCAGAGCGATTCCCAAACCTGGCAGCGATGCAAGCTGACAGTATGGCGCATCTGTGGAAGCTAGTGAGAGTTATTGGAGATGTGCCAACATTTCTTCAGTCTCTGCAGGAAGCTGCAGAGATGCAGTGAAAAACAAATAGGTGATTAGAGGATTGAATGTACTTGCACAAATCCCAGAAAATACAGGTAGTATTGCATTGTTGAAGACATAAATGGACCGGTACATGGATAGCGCAGGTTTAAAGGGATATGGGCCGAATGCAGGCAGGTGGGACCAGTGTAGATGGGACATGTTTGTCGGTGTGAGCAAGTTGGGCCAAAGGGCCTGTTTCAACGCTGTATGACTCTGTAACGCTATGACCCCTTACTTACCACAATAAACAAAAGCTTTGCTCAAAACTACAGGGCCCTCTCTCCATGAATCTAAATCCAGACTAGTCCAATCAGTTGCAGATCAATGCAGTCACGAAAAGGCAGGTGAAGAATAGATGAATATGAAATATGAACACCAGGGGAGGCACGGTGGCACAACGACAGGGCTACTGCCTTATAGCACAAGAGACCCAAGTTCGTTATCCCCGTGACCACTGTGGGTTTTCGCCGCGATCTCCTTTTCCTCTGAAGCCCTGAAGATATACAGGTTTGTAGGATAATTGGCTTGGTGTAAATGTAAAATTGTCCCTGGTGTGTGCAGGATAGTGTGCGGGGGTCGCTGGTCAGTGCGGACTCGGTGGGCCGAAGGGCCTGTTTCCATGCTGTATCTCTAAACCAGCGGATTGAACTTGATCGCTCAAAGGATTGGAAAAAGAATTTGCAGGTGAAGGAGGGAGCAAAGGGGAGTAACCACACCCAAATATCCAGAGGACCAACAGGGTGCAAGCAAGGCCAGAAAGACACGTGCAGGAACCTGCAGAAGAAGGCTGGCTTAGAAGGACACTGACCAAGCCGATACAGCGCGGAAAAAGGCCCTTTGGCCCACTGAGTCCGCACTGACCAGCAATGCCTGCTCATTAACACTACCCTACGCACACTCAGGACAATTTTACATTTACACTTAGCCAATTAACCTACAAACCTGTACATCTTTGGAGCTTCCTGGAGAAAACCCACACAGGTCACGAGTCCACGCAGTCCTACTTAGCATCTGTGCACATTTAATCTCCTTATGCAATACTTCCAGAAAATGACTGAATTATTCTGGTTAAATTGTTCAAATATTCAAAAGAAATTCATCAATCGTTGTAATGTCCACCAACATTTGTGAAGGAAGGAACTGCAGATGCTGGTTTAAACCAAGGATAGACGCAAAGAGCTGGAGTAACAGCGTGTCGGACAGCATCTCTGGAGAGAAGGAAAAGGTGACGTTTCGGGTCGAGACCCTCCTTCAGACCAAAACGTCACACATCCCTTTCTCCAGAGATGCTGTCTGACCTGCTGAGTTACTCTAGCTTTTTGTGTCTATCTTCGGTCTACTAAGATTTCCTTTATGTTTATGATGATATCCAAAATGTATAGGAAAGCAATGATATCAACTCATTGAAAATACCTGCTCTGAGCCCACCAAAGAGTATGTTCTGTAGCTATGCTTGCAGCTAATATTTTGGCTCACAACGTATTTTCACAGTCTTCTTTTTCCTTAAAGGGGAAACAGACCTAAACAAATTAAATAATAATTCAGTGGCGGCACACTGGTGCAGCAGTAGAGTTGATGCATGTAGGAAAGAACTGCAGATGCTGGTGTACAAAGGTTGACACAAAATACTGGAGTAACCCAGCGGTACAGGCAGCATCTCTGGAGAGCAGGATGGGTGACGTTTCGGATTGAAATGCCGCCCATTCCTTCGCTCCAGAAATGCTGCCTGTCTTGTTGTGTTACTTCAGCATTTTGTGTCTATCTTCAGTAGAGTTGCTGCCTTGATTTAGATACAAGGAGCTGCAGATGCTGGTTTACAAAAAAAGGACACAAAGTGTCGGAGTAACTCAACGGGTCATCTTTGGAGGACACAGATCCATGTTCTCCAGAGATGCTGCCTGACCCGCTGTGTTCCTGCAGCACTTGGTGTCTTTCCCCGTTTGACTTAGTGCGTGTCTGGTGGGAACCTGCTTCACCTGTTTCCAGGCAGTCCTTACCTGTCTGGGCCTGTCAGTACATGTCCCAGTACGTCACCTTTTGCTTCCTCATTGTAAAGCCTGTCCTCACCTGTCCATGGCCTTGTGATATCGCCAACTCCTGCCTCTTCTCGCCCGTGCTTGTATGAATCTTTTTAGGGTTGACTACACCCTTTATTTTTCCGTACACTCAATTGTTGCAGAACCTGTTTGTGCCTCTCTGCTCCTTTAAGCATCTGTGCCCCTCTGCCTGTTCCGGCTTTGCCCCACCAACTCTGCTCCATCTTACTCCTCCTCACTTCAATAACACAATATATCTGCCCATCCTCCCCGGTTCAATCCTGACAACGGGTATATGTCTGTCCGGAATTTGTACATTCTCCCTGTGACCTGCGTGGGTTTTTCCCGGGTGCTCCAGTTTCCTCCACGCTCCAAAGACATACAGGTTTGTAGGTTAATTAGCTTGGTAAACTTGTAAATTGTCCCTAGTGTGTGTCAGTTAATGTTAAGTGTGCGGGGATCGGTGGTCGGCGCAGACTCGGTGGGCCGAAGGGCCTGTTTCCACCCTGTATCTCTAAACTAAACTAAACTAGAATGGAGCAAATTGGAGGAGGCAGATAGTGCAGACTAGAAGGGGAGAGGTAGGAGAGCTGATGAGCAATGATAGAAGCAGTGGTCCTGACAGCAGTGGAGAGGAGCAAACCGTTCTACAGAGGTAAAAAGCAGGAGGTTTTGGTTTCAGGTTTAATTTATTATTGTCGTGTATACCAGGCAATCCTGCTTCTACTTCTTCTTGTCGGGTCCACACACAAGATTAGAAGTTGTTCAGCCAGAGCTGAACACACTTCTCGGCATCTGCACACAATGGTGTCTGTCTTGTCGCTTCTTGTGCGTGGTTATGGAAAGATTGGTGGAAACAGGACCACTACGTGAACGCTCTATCCTTGACCCCCTGCTTCTACTAATGTACCATATTGTCAGGATGTATCACAGTTTGGTTTGGGAATTCAATAATTAGAGTGTAGAAAAAGTAGATTTTGTTCTGCAGTAGTACGCAAAGTGTTGCCACGTTTATTAATGAATTAATATATTATTGAGGAAGGGTCCTGACTCGAAACGTCACCTATCCATTTTCTCCAGAGATGATGCCTGAGTCCCGCTGAATTACTCCAGTACTTTTTGTCTCTCTTTGGTATAAACCAGAATCTGCAGTTCCATAACATACACCCGTAGTCAGGATTGAACCGGGGTCACTGGGGCTGTAAGGCAGCAACTCTACCGCTGCGCCACCGTGCCACCCTGTCGCTGCCACATGCTCCATTTTCTTTCTTCCGTCAGCTAATATCCAGGATGTGCAGGATTGAATGCAAAACAAAGCATTTTACTCTTTCTGGGCCCACATGACAAAGCAACCACCAACTACATCTACTGAACAATTGCAAACCGGGAGAGAAAAAGAAAGGCCAGGAGAGGATGGGCAGATTGATTGTTATTGAAGCGAGGAGGAGTAAGATGGAGCGGAGTTGGTGGAGCAAGGCCGGAACAGGCAGAGGGGCACAGGTGCTCAAAGGAGCAGAGAGGCACAAACAGGTTCTGCAGCAATTGAGTGCGTACGGAAAAATAAAGGGTGCAGTCAACCCTAAAAAGATTCATACAAGCACGGGCGAGAAGAGGCAGGAGTTGGCGATATCACAAGGCCATGTGAGGACAGGCTTTTCAATGAGGAAGCAAAAGGTGACGCACGGGGACATGTACTGACAGGCCCAGACAGGTAAGGACTGACTGGAAACAGGTGAAGCAGGTTCCTACCAGACACACACTAAGTCAAATGGGGAAAGACACCAAGTGCTGCAGTAACATAGAAACATAGAAAATAGGTGCAGGAGTAGGCCATTCGGCCTTTCGAGCCCGCACCGCCATTCAATATGATCATGGCTGATCATCCAACTCAGTATCCCATACCTGCCTTCTCTCCATACCCCTTGATCCCTTTAGCCACAAGGGCCACATCTAACTCCCTCTTAAATATAGCCAATGAACTGGCCTCAACTACTTTCTGTGGCAGATAATTCCAGAGACTCACCACTCTCTGTGTGAAAAATGTTTTCCTCATCTCGGTCCTAAAGGAATTCCCCCTTATCCTTAGACTGTGACCCCTTGTTCTGGACTTCCCCAACATCGGGAACAATCTCCCTGCATCTAGCCTATCCAACCCCTTAAGAATTTTGTAAGTTTTTATAAGATACTCCCTCAATCTTCTAAATTCTAGCAAGTACAAGCCAAGTCTATCCAGTCTTTCCTCATATGAAAGTCCTGACATCCCAGGAATCAGTCTGGTAAAACTTCTCTGTACCCCCTCTATGGCAAGAATGTCTTTTCTCAGATTTGGAGACCAAAACTGTACGCAATACTCCAGGTGTGCTCTCACCAAAACCCTGTACAACTGCAGTAGACCCTCCCCGCTCCTATACTCAAATCCTTCCTCCAAAGATGCTGCCTGACCTGTTGAGTTACTCCAGCACTTTGTGTCCTTTTTTGTAAACCAGCATCTGCAGGTCCTTGTATCTAAATCAAGGCAGCAACTCTACTGAAGATAGACACAAAATGCTGAAGTAACACAGCAGGACAGGCAGCATTTCTGGAGGGAAGGAATGGGTGGATCCGAAACGTCACCCATCCTGCTCTCCAGAGATGCTGCCTGTACCGCTGGGTTACTCCAGCATTTCGTGTCTACCTTTATACACCAGCATCTGCAGTTCTTTCCTACATGCAGCAACTCTACTGCAGTGCCACTGAATTATTATTTAATTTGTTTAGGTCTGTTTCCCCTTTAAGGAAAAAGAAGACTGTGAAAATACTTTGTGTGCCAAAATATTAGCTGCAAGCATAGCTACAGAACCTATTCCTTGGTGGGCTGAGAGAGGATATTTTCAATGAGTTGCTATCATTACTTTCCTATGCATTTTGGATATAATCATAAACGTAAAGGAAATCTTAATGAACTGAAGATAGACACAAAAAGCTATAGTAACTCAGCGGGTTAGACAGCATCTCTGGAGAAAATGACTGGGCGAGGTTTTGGTCTGAAGAAGATTCTCAACCCGAAATGTCACCTATTCCTTTTCTCCAGAGATGCTGTCTGACCCACTGAGTTACTCCAGCTTTTTGTGTCGATCTTTGGTTTAAACCAGCATCTGCAGTTCCTTCCATCGCAAATCTTAGTAGACGTTACAACGATTGATGAATTTTTTTTGAATATTTGAACAAAATTAACCAGAATAATTCAGTCATTTTCTGGAAGTATTGCATAAGGAGATTTAATGTGCACAGATGCTCAGTAGGACATTGCGATCAAAAAAATGCAACTGAATATAAATTGATGGAGATTTTTCGCACAGGCAACTAACAACGTTAATGGATTCTGTCAGTTTTCAAACATTCCCATAATCAGCCTGTCCCACTTACACGACTCTTTCGGCAACTGCCGGCACCCGTCGTAGGTCCATGCAGGTTGCCGAAAATTTTCAACATGTTGAAAATCCAGCGGCGACCAGAACAAGGTACGACTCTTTGGCCGACTACTCACGACCGTACAGGCTTCAGCCCGACATGTCGCCAGGGTGTCGCCTGTATGGTCGTGAGTCGTCTCCTCAGTCACCCAAAGAGGTCGTAGCGTCTTTCTGGTCGCCCTGGATTTTCAACATGTTGAACATTTTTTGCCGTGTCTAGAGATACCGTTTGGATACCGGCCCTTCTGCCAACCGAGATCGCAACGACCATCGATCACCGGAAGCTCGTTCTATGTTATTCCAGTTTTGTGCCGTACACATTAGGGGTAATTTACAGAAGCCAATTAACCTAAAAACCTGCACATCTTTAGAATCTGGGAATAAACCGGAGCACCCGGACCACCCTGAGGTAAACCAAGCAGGTCACAGGGAGAACATACAAACTCCATACAGACAGCACCTGTAGTCAGGGCCGAACCTGTGTCTCTGGCGCTGTAAGGCAGCAACTCTACCTCTGCGCCACCGTGCCACATATTTACCATATTTTCCGGCAATGAAGACGTTATTTTTTACCCAAACATAAGGCACGAAAATGTACCTGCGTCTTGGAGGCCGAAGGTTAGGTTGTTAGCCAAAAAAGATAGACTTGGCTATCCCTCACTGTAAAAGGATAGTGCCACTGGGGGAGGGGGGGGGGGGGGGAGTTCCTTTCACAGTGTGTGGGGAGCCTGGCCAGGGCAAGAGCGTTAAGATGGATGGGGGTCGGGGGTCATCCCAGCAACTCACTCACTCACCGCTGCCGCGGCGATCCGGGCGCGGAGCCACCACATTGTGGCCAGGGAGGGAAGTAGCTCGGGTGGCTGCAAGCGGCCGCCGGGACCGGACAGTGGAACCGGCCGCCACCTCAGCGCCTTCTGCCGGCCCGCCCGCCATTTAGCCCGGGGCCGCGAGGGATCTGGGAACTGCAGCCAGTCCCGGAGCACACAGGCGATGTTGCCGACCCTTGGACTAAACCAAAAGCTTGCTCCTGTCCTGCCATCCTTTTCTCAAAATTTTGCAACTTAAATTGGGGGTGCGTCTTCATTGCTGGGAAATACGGTAATCATCATTATCATCATTGGAAACATCAACGGGCACGGTGCCTTACAATGCCGTGTACGACAGTGACCGCAACTTCTACTGAAGTGAAGATGGCTGTTGGCTTGCTAGGAGCTCATCCGCCCTTTGACTGGTCTTGGTTTTGGTCCTGCCGGGGGTCCACAGCCCCCTCCTCACCCGGTTTAGTCGCCGACCATCCGACCATGGAGCAGGTAGCACGGGATTACATGGCACCCGTGGCGGGGGGACCTGACCTGATACCATTGATTGCTTCTTTCCCGTACAAGATCTGGGAGGATATTGTCATTGTAGGGCCTACTGTTGGGTATTAACATAAAATAATTGGGGAACTGACAGATTCCTTCCATTCCAAAACACAAAAGGTAAATGTTTGAGGCAATGAACTTTATCCTGCTGCTTCAGATGATCAGAGTTTCCATGCTGCTCCAAGCTCAGTGGGTGTATTAATAATGCATGTAAAAATAACAGCCTTGGAGGTAATAACTGTTAGGCTCTTTACGGTTATCCCTTGCAGAAAGGAAATTGGTGATTAACGTTTAATACTGTCAAACAGATTTAGTGTTCTGTGGAGCCACAGAGTTGCACTATTCACCATAATAATTGAATTGGGCTGTGTGAGGCATGTACCAGAGAACAGTCAGCTCTATAATAAGGAGGAGAAAGGCCAAGCAACCGCAAACATCTATCGGATTCATTGCCACAGACGGCTTTGGATGCAAAGTCAATGGATATTTTTCAGGCAGAGATTGATAGATTCTTGGTTAGTACAGGTGTCAAGGGTCATGGGGAGAAGGCAGGAGAATGGGGATGAGAGGGAGAGATAGATCAGCCATGATTGAATGGCGGAGTAGACCTGGGCCGAGTGGCCTAATTCTGCATCTAATCCTAAAAACCTGCAAATTTATGAGCTTATGAATCAGTCTACACAGCCATTCACAACAATTAAACAGAGTTTGAATATTTCAGACATTAAAGGTCCCTCCATGGCATAATAGCAAAGCTAGATATCAAAAGTAATGTTTTTTTCGGTAAATTGGCTTGATATAAAAGTAAAATTTTCCCCAGTGTGTGTAGGATAGTACGGGGATCGCTGGTCGGCGTGGACCTGGTGGTCCGAAGGCCCTGTTTCCACGCTGTATCTCTAAACTACACTATACTTAACTATCTCTTAAGTCGGCTGACAAAACCTTAGCCTCGCTCTCTCACCAATTCCAATTTCCCAGTTAAACGCGTGGCTTATAGTTCTTCTTTTCCTAATTGCAAAATAATTCCCAATTCTCCTCTCTCTGCAGTAGCCTGCTTATTCAATTTCCTTCTAATATTTATTCAAATTTCTGCAGCTTTCTTTGAAGTATATATCAAAGCTGAACAAACACAAATACATGATAATTTCGTGGAAGTCAGTTGGTAATAGATTATTTTGACATGTACTTGGATAGAAGAGAATCACCAGGTAATTTTGAACAGATATGGATGAAAATTTGATTGAATGCAGAGGGCTCGCCTCTAAGAAATTCAAAGTTAAAACACTGCCACCTTTGGGATATTTGAATGGATATTCACAGCAGGAAAATGTTCAGTTTAGTTTAGAGATACAGAGTATAAACAGGCTTCTTTGAGCCTTTGAGTCTACGCCAACCAGTGATCCATGTACACTTGCATTATCCTACACAGTAGGGACAATCTACGACTATACTATGCCAATTAACCTACAAACCTGTACGTCTTTGGAGTGTGGGAGGAAATCGGAGCACCCGGAGAAAACCCACGCAGATCACGGGGAGAATGTACAAACTCCATACAGACAGCACCCGTAGTCAGGATCGAACCCGAGTGACTGCCGCTGTAAGGCAGCAACTCTACCGCCGCGCCAAAACTCGGGCAAATGGGATGTGGAGAAATGATTCCTCTGAATTTAATGTTGTTGCATTCATCATTCTCGTGTGATGCAAGTGAGATGGGTATTTCACTTTGTGGCATTTTGGTAGACAGTACAATGGATAATGACGTTATGCAGCAAGGGAACACTTACATAAGTCTACAGTTAAGTCAACCAGAGGAGAGTGGCGCAGCGGTAGAGTTGCTGCCTTACAGCGCCAGAGACCAGAGTTCAATCCTGACTACGGGTTCCGTCTGTGCGGAGTTAGTACGTTCTCCCCGTGACCGCGGGATCCTACACACTGGGGGACAATTTTACACTTTTCCCAAAGCCAATTAACCTACAGACCTGCACTGAAGTGTGGGAGGAAACCGGAGCAGCCGGAGAAAACCCACACAGTCACAGGGAGAACGTACAAACTCCGCACAGGCAGCACCCGTAGCCAGGATCGAACCTGACTATCTGGCGCTGTAAGGCAGCAACTCTGCCGCTGCGCCACCGTGCCGCACATAATTCCAGCAATGTACATAAGTTGTATTATCATCACTTACCCAATCCAAAGATTATTTTCCCTTTATCAAGTATCATGTGTTGGATCTGTGCGCTGTAAATGGCTCGATTGTAATCTTGTATCGACTTTCCGCCGACTGGTTAGCACGCGACAAAAATCTTTTCACTGTACCTTGATACACGTGACAATAAACTAAACTAAACTAAGATCAGCCGTTTCTGATCTTCAAGTAACTTTAAGGTCGCTGCTTTTGTTCAGTATCCAATCATAATAAAATGTTCCTTTTGATTCGTTCTATCGGCCTATGTTTAATTATTAACCACATTTGTCCAAAGGTCACTTGTACCCATTAGGCCTGCTATCATTAGCCACATTTTGGGGTTATTAGTGTTCAGTGGGTCTGTCACCACTTTCTACTAAGATGAATCATCTCCAGAGAAAGCTTCTGGCTCTTTTATATTCCTACAGGGTCTGCTGATCTCTTATCCTGCTGCTCTTCTAATTTAGCTATCCCACAGCCCTTCTATCCTAAGACAAAAGGTTAATCAAGCCATCCCTTTATATCTCCATCTGTGCAGTCCTTCTGCTTGCCTGGGATCCTAATTGCTGTCGAGTTACTGCAGTGGCAGCTACAGTCCCGTGACCTCCAGTGAAGAGAAGCTATCTTTAAAGATCTATATATTCTCCGTACCAATGGGAGGCGGGAAACCTCCCTCCCACAACCCCCCCTCCCCCTCCCCCCCCCCTCGGTCGCTACGCTCCCTCGAGCTTGGTCTCTCGCAATTTCTCACTCCCGACTCTCACCCAATGTTGGCAGCCCTGGTAGATCTGATGGGCGAATGGCCTAATTCTGCTCCTGTCACTTATGAATGTGAACTGTTTGTTCCTGGTTGGACATTTTTTTTCCAGGACATAAATATCAAATACTAGAAGGTGTCGCTTTAAGGTGAGAGGGGCATAGTTTAAAGGAGATGTGCTGGGCAAGTTTTTTTATACAATAGAAGACACAAAGTGCTGGAGTTAGGTGCCTGGTATGTACTGCTGTGGATGGTGGTGGAGGCAGATACAGTAGTGGCATTTCAGAGGGTTTTGGATGGGCACATGGATATGCAGGGAATGGAGGGATATGGATTGGGTGCAGGCAGAAAAGAGTTGGTCATACTGATTTATTGAACTTCTCAGCTCAAGGTAGGCACAGAATGCTGAAGTAATTCAGCGGGACTGACAGCAACTCTGGATAGAAGGAATGGGTGATATATTGGGTTGCGACCCCTCCTCATTTTGAAGAGGGGTCTTGACCCAAAACGACACCCATTCCTTCTATCCAGAGTTGCTGCAGCATGTTGTGTCTATCTGCAGTACATTCCAACAACATTCTCAAAGGGCAAGTTTAACTGCGATGACCTTGATGCAAAGGAACCTTCTAGGTACTGCAGGACATAGGTGACCAGATCTATGTTCTCCATAGATGTTGCCCGATCTGCTGAGTTACTCCAGCACTTGTACAATGGAGTAGATAGCTGGCCAATGTATTATGTAAGACACTCGATGAATAGTTAAAATTGACCCCAGGGAATACTAAAGAATAGAAAATAGTCGAGTAGTGTTGGTTCAACTGTTTCATTATGTTTTGATTATTCTATTTATTTTTGTTCATTTTAGTCATAGAGTCATAGGGTGATACAGCGGGGAAACAGGCCCATGGCCCAACTTGCCCACACCGGGCAACATGTCCCAGCTACACTAGTCTCGCCTACCAGCATTTGGTCCATATCCCTCCAAACCTGTCCTATCCATGTACCTGTCCAACTGTCTCTTAAATGTTGGAATGGTCCCTGCCTCAACTACCTCCTCTAGAAGCTTGTTCCATACACCCAGTTCCCTTTGTGTGAAAAAGCTATCCCTCAGATTCCTATTCAATCTTTTCCCCTTCACCTTAAACCTATGTCCTCTGGTCCTCGATTCACTTGCTCTGGGCAAGAGACGAAACCCGTTTTATCCTCTCATGATTTTATACACTTCAATTTTCATTTCAATTCAATTTTGTTCATTGAAATCTGTTCTAAGTACTTTTTGTTCTTCGTGTTCTGGGAGAAGCATATATTAAATTTGTTGACATAATTTTAAATGTAACCTTATTGTTTTGGGCAGAGATCCTGCCAGTGACGATGTAGAAATTTGATTGCCTTCCAGCAGCTGAATCCCACACAATCTCTGAAATCAATGCGTTACAACAGTAATAATAACATTACATGGAGGCAAAGTTTTTACATTGAAATGTGGAATATCTTTTGACAATGTCATTCCCTTTTGGATCCTGGAAGTGGTGGAAATGTCATTTTTCACCCCATTAGCCATCGCATACAACACATAATCCTCCGACATTTCCGCCTCCTCCAACGAGAACACAACACTAGTCACATCTTCCCATCTCCACCTCTTTCCGCCTTCTGCAGAGACCGTTTCCTCCGCAACTCCCTGGTGAACTCATCCCTTTCCCACCCAAACCGACCCCTCCCCAGGCACCTTCCCCTGCAACCGCAGGAGATGCAACACCTGTCCCGACGCCTCCTCCCTCGATTCTGTCCAGGTGCCCTGACAGTCCTTTCAGGTTAGGCAAAGGTTCACTTGCACCTCCTCCAACCTCATCTACTGTATCCGCCCTTCCGGGTGTGGACTCTTATACATCGGCGAGACCAAACGTAGACTGGGCGATCGTTTCGCTGAACACCTTCGCTCAGTCCGCCTGGGCCTACCTGATCTCCAGATTGCTAAACACTTTAACTCCCTTTTCCATTCCCACATTGACCTTGCTGTCCTGGGCTTTCTCCATTGTCAGAGTGAGGCCAAACGCAAATTGAAGGAAAAACACCTCATATTTCGCTTGGGCACCTTACAACCGGTTATGAATATTGATTTCTATAGCTTCAAGTAACCCTTGCATCCCCTCTCTCTCTATCCTCCCCCCCCCCCCATCATCATACTAGTTAATTGTTTGTATAACTCGTTCTCACCAAGCCCACAGCCAACAATGGACCATTGTGGGCTCCACCGATCCTTGACCATTGTTACTCTTTACAAATCTTTAATTCCTTTGCTCTATATCTCTCTATATCATCATCTAAATCTCTCATTTCCCTTTCCCCGAACCTCAGTCTGAAGATGTGTCTCGACCCGACACGTCACATGTTCCTTTTCACCAGAGATGCTGTCTGACTCGCTGAGTTACTCCAGCTTTTTGTGGGTCTATTCTTGATACTCCTGTTTGTCAGGAACAGTGTTGCAGTACACATTTCTCATGACTGGTCTGTCAAGTCACTCTCTGAGGGTTGCTTTCAGGGCCATCGGGTACTTTTGTGCTTGCTCAAGCTTCAAGTTCAAAACATATCCAGAAAACCAAATAAATATCAAATGCAGGAATTGAAAATATACAGTTGATGCAAGTTAGTCGATCAATGTATGGAGAATGAGAGAATGATAAACTGGAGAGAGCCTTGCAACACTGAAAAGGGACCAACCACTTTTATTTACACCAGTTTAGATTAGTTTAGTGTAATGTTTGTAGTTTACTGTAGTGTAGTGTAGTTTAGTGTAATGTAATAGTGTAGTGTAGTGTAATACAGTGTCGTGGAGTGTCGTGGAGTGTAGTTTTAGTGTAATGTAGTGTAGTGTAATGTAGAAACATAGAAAATAGGTGCAGGAGGAGGCCTTTCGGCCCTTCGAGCCAGCACCGCCATTCATTGTGATCATGGCTGATCGTCCGCTATCAATAACCCGTGCCTGCCTTCTCCCCATATCCCTTGACTCCACTAGCCCCTAGAGCTCTATCTAACTCTCTCTTAAATCCATCCAGTGATTTGGCCTCCACTGCCCTCTGTGGCCGGGAATTCCATAAATTCACAACTCTCTGGGTGAAAAAGTTTTTTCTCACCTCTGTGGCCGGGAATTCCATAAATTCACAACTGTAATGTATGTAGTGTGGTGTAATGTAGTGTAGTGTAGTGTGTGTAATGTAATGTAATGTAATGTAATGTAATGTAGTGTAAGTGTAAGTGTATGTAGTGTAGTGTGGTATGTAGTGTAATATAGTGTAATGTAGTGTAGTGTAATGTGATGTAGTGTAGTGCAGTGTAGTGTAATGTAGTATAGTGTAGTGTGGTATAATTTAGTGTAGTGTAATATAGTGTAATGTAGTGTGATGTAGTGTAGTATAGTGTAGTGTAGTGTAGTGTAATATAGTGTAATGTAGTGTAGTGTAGTGTGGTATAGTGTAGTGTAGTGTAGTGTAGTATAGTGTAATGTAGTGTAGTGTAGTGTGGTATAATTTAGTGTAGTGTAATATAGTGTAGTGTAGTGTAGTGTAGTGTAGTGTAGTGTGGTATAGTGTAGTGTAGTGTAGTGTGGTATAGCGTGGAGTTGCGTAGCATAATGTAGTTTAGTTTAGTTCCGTTTATTGCCACGCGGATCATGAGGAAAGCGTACAAATTCCGTATTGACAGCACCCATAGTCGGGATTGAACCTGGGTCTATGATGTCGTTAGGCATCAAGTCTACCGCTGTGCCACCGTGCGGAAACGGTGATCGCGGAGGCCGATCGCCCAGAGCGAGGCTATCCCATTGCACTCCTGGTTTGCTGACGCCTGCCATATCCCCAAATGCCGGAGACCCAACAGCAACATTTGTGATAGTGGGGGGAGCTGTGTGTGGCGGCACGGTGGCGCAGCAGTAGAGTTGCTGCCTTACAGCTCCAGAGACCCAGGTTCGATCCCAACTAGGGGTGTCAACTGTACGGAGTTTGTATGTTCTCCCCGTGACCTGCGTGGGTTTTCCCTGAGATCTTTCCTTTTCTCCCCCACTCCAGACATTCAGGTTAGTAGGTTTATTTGGTTGAATTGTCCCTAGTATCCAAGATAGTGTTAACGTGTGGGGATCGCTGGTCGGTGCGTTTTTTGTGGGACCAAAGGGTCTGTGTCCGCACTGTATCTTTAAACTAAATTTAAAACTAAGGAAGCGTGGGGAAAAGGGGTCAAGGACTCAGTTATTTCATCAAAATCAATTGCAGGTTTGTAATAAAAATTACATGTCGACAAGGAGAGAATGATTTTCAAAGGGGAATATACCGATGTTCTGTTGCAATTCTGATTCATCTATGAATACCCTGACTTAATTGAACTCCGACTCTGTACGGATCATTTGATCATCACCCTTAAAAGACCGCAGGTTAACAACTATGCATCAAAACCATGTTCCTAACACAGGCTGAGGTTTTTTAAAAAAACACGTGATATCAGCCAGTCTCACCTAGCCAGTAAATTTCAACAATAGAAACCAGGAACTCCAGATGCTGGGTTTATACCAAAGATAAACAAAAGGTGATGGAGTAACTCAGTGGGTCAGGTAACATCTTTTTAGAAAAAGGGTTGGTGACGTTTTGCCAACGGTTAAATGGCAGGGTCGTGATTGAATGGCAGAGTAGACTTGATGGGCCGAATGGCCTAATTCTACTCCTATCCCTTCATCAGACTGAACAATTGCTCTACTTTCAGCCTGAAGAAGGGTTCCAACCCGAAACATCACCCATCATTTTTCTCCAGAGATGCTGCCTGAGCGCCCCGCTCGAGTTACTCCAACACCCTGCATCTAAATTTCAACTGCACTTGTATTAAACAATGGTGATTTCTGCTAAAAAGGACACAAATTGCTGGAGTAACTCAGCAGGTCAGGCAACATTTCTGGAGAACATGGAAAGGTGACATTTTGGGTTGCGACCCTTTTTCAGATGTCTAGATTTTTGTTATGTTAACCCTCTTTCGTGCAATTTATAATATTTAGGCTTTTACCTAAAGCACACACACAATTTTCATGCTTTGTAACACGATTGATATTAGTGACTTTTTTTGTTTCACTAATTTGCTGCCAAGAAAATGTTTTTAATCTTTAATATTATCGATAGCTTGACAGTATCACTGTTGCTAAGCAGTGGAGATACATTTGAACTGAAGGTTGACACGCAACCAACACTGGACAATGGAAGCCTCAGATCACTAGATTCTTGTAGACAGCTTTTATAAAAGTTATTGATTGCAAAATGCAGGCCTTTATCTCAAATCCAAACAAGTTGTTTCCATAGATAGACACAAAATGCTGGAGTAACTCAGCGGGTCAGGCAGCATCTCTGCAGAAAAATAATAGGTGACGTTTCGGGTCGTAACCCACCTTCAGACTGAAAGTTGAGCAATTGTTCCCATTTCGTTTTCTTTGCAAAGAGTATATTTTCATTCCCATCACTCATTCCAAAGAGCCCAGTAGCCCTGCCCCACGATACGAGTTCATTCCAAGAGCTCTCCCGAGTTTAAAAAAATCAAACTCATGGTAAGCACGGAGAATGAACGTAGCGGGTACGTCTCTTAGCGGCTCGTAACACTAACGGCAGATACTCGGGAAGACTCGCTAACGGCAAGTAAGCACGGGAAGACTCGTGAAGATTTTTCAACATGTTGAAAAATGTCCACGATAGACCCGAGTACCGACGAGTGGCCATTACCGTAAATCTCCGAGTTCGAATCAGGGCAAACTCGAGGGAGCTCTAGGAATGAACTCGTATCGTGGGATAGGGCTTTAATTTCCCTTCAATTCCGCCTGCCTTTCCACCCAATACCCGACACCAATATCTTTTTTATTCCATCTCACTCCCATTCACTCCTTATCTGAAACCCTTTGTCTCCTTTTCACCAGCCTTTGTTACTTACTCCAACTGTCTGTTAATCAACCCTCCCTTACCCTCTATTCACCCACCACATGCTAGGTTTGTTCCTGCCCACTCCTCAGTCTCACTTCCATCTTTCTGCCCCCCCCTGCTGCAATCAGTCTGAAGAAGGGTCTTGACCCGAAACATTACCTTCGAAGATGCTGCCTGACCCAGTGAATAGTAAAAGGCCTGGATGGAGTGGATGCGGAGAGGATGTTTCCCCTCGTGAGGACCTGAGGGCACAGCCTCAGAATAAAAGGAGATGAGGAGGAATTTATTCAGTCAGGGGGTGAATTCATTGCCCCAGATGGCTGTGGAGGCCAATTCATTGGAATATTGAAGGCACAAATTGACATATTGTTCATTAGCATGGGTGTTATGGGGATTATGTGCCCACATGGAGAAGGCAGGACAATAGAGTTGAGAGGGAAAGATAGATCAGCCGTTTGAATGGTGGAATAAACTTGATGAGCCGAATGGCCCAATTCTGCTCTGATAACTTATCAGCTCATGAACTTATGGTCTCCAATACCTCCAATACCGTGTTTTTCTCTATTTTCCTTCTTGGAAGGAAAATATATTACAATCATTACTTGTAATTATATCTAACAGGCACAGAAATCAGCTTCAGGTAGTGGTAACTGGATTGGCAAGAATACATTTCTTGATAATAATTTCCTATGATAACAATGTTTGACTGAAGCCAGGTATTTTATATATATAAACCCATCAGAAAACAAATTGATTTTCCTTTGTATGCATCCCTCTGGAAACCTTAAGAAGCAAATGATTGATCCCGCATTGTAAATCTTTACTCTGGGAGATGCAATTGGGCACAAAGGGGTGCAAAACAAAAGACAAACCAATGTGAAACGTTGTGAATTATTCATCCAACAAAAACAAAAGTTTCAACTAAAAGTTCACATTGTTCATCAGACTTCTACTGCAATATTTAGTGGTACAGCAGGGAAACAGGCCCTTCGACCCATCGAGTCCATGCAGCCCATCAATCACTCATTCACATTGTGTATAGAATCATGAGAGAAATAGATTGGGTAGACGCCCAGAGTAAGGGCATGAGGGGTGATCTTATAGAGGTGTATAAAATCATGAGAGGAATAGATCAGGTTGAAGGGTCTCGACCCGAAACGTCACCCATTCCTTCTCTCCAGAGATGCTGCCTGTCCCGCTGAGTTACTCCAGCATTTTGTGTCTATCTTCGATTTAAACCAGAATCTGCAGTCCTTTCCTACACCGTTTGAGTCTCTTGCCCAGAGTAGGTGAATCAAAGACCAAAGGACACAGGTTTAAGGTGAAGAGGATAAGATTAAATAGGAATCTGAGGGGTAGGTGTATGGAACAAACTGCCAGAGCAGGTAGTTTGGGCAGCGACTGTCCCAACGTTTAAGAAGCAGTTATACAGCTATAATGTTAGGACAGGTTTGGAGGGATATGGACCAAACGCAGGCAGGTGGGACTAGTGTAGTTGGGACATGTTGGCCGGTGTGGGCAAGTTGAGCCGTAGGGCCTTTTTCCATGCTGTATGACTGCATGACTCTATGACTATGACATTAGTTGTACATTATCCTACTTTCTTATCCACACCTGACACACTAGGGGGCAATTTACAGAGGCCAATAAACTACACACCCGCATGGCTTGCGATATAGAACGTAGAGTATAGAACATATGTGAGGAAACCTTGAGAAAACCCACGCAGTCATAGGGGGAACGTGCAAACTCAACACAGACAGCACCCGAGGATTGAACGTGGGCCATTGGCACTATGAGGCATCAGCTCTACTAGCTGTGCCACTGTGCCACACCCTATATATTGAAGTTGCAACTACATTTAGATCTTGGCCACAAAATTGGCTCATGAAGTAAAATCTTCATGTTCTTCAATTGTAATGTGGACTGAGGGACAGGGGGTATGGAGAGAGGCAGGTACGGGATACTGAGTGGATGATTAAATTATTAGTACACAAATTTCTNTTGTAATGTTTGCTTTGGTCCAAAACTACGTAATGCGGGCGCTTGATTCCTCAATCCAATGCTGATAATCAAGGAGGAGTCGCACTCTGGTCACTCCCTCTTCTCCCCTCTCCCATAAGGCAAGAGGTACAGAAGTGTGAAAACGCACACCTCCAGATTCAGGGACAGTTTCTTCCCCGCTGTTATCAGGCAACTGAACCATCCTACCAACAACTAGAGAGTGACCCTGAGCTGCTAACTACCTCAGTGGAGACCCCGAGACCATCTTTGATCGGACGTTACCTTGCACTAAACCTTTCTCACGTTATTCCCATTATCATGTGTCTGTACACTGTGAATGGCTCGATTGTAATCATGCATTGTCTTTCCGCTGACTGGTTAGCTCGCAACAAAGGCTTTTCACTGTACCTCGGTACACGTGACAATAAACTAAACTCAAACTGAAACCATCACTGCCAACGCAGAGCCACAACGAACCAGCCAACCTTGTAAGGACATCACCAGCCACACATTGACACCAGCCGCACACATTAGCCACAGAGAACACCATGGCACCTGGGTAGACGCTCTCCGCACAAGTGAAAATAATGTCCTTTTTGTACAAGAAGTTTGGAGGCAGTGCAAACATGCAGCTTTCTACAAACAAAGCAGCAAGCCATGGAGCAAGTGTGCATACTTGCTCACCCATGCTAGTCAGAGATCAGTACCAGAATTAGGGGCGGCATGGTGCTCGGCGGTAGAGCTGCTGCCTTCACAGCGCCAGAGACCCGGGTTTGATCCCGACCACGGGTGCTGTCTGTACAGAGTTTGTACGCTCCCCCTGTGACGGCGTGGGTTTTCCCCAGTTGCTTCGGTTTCCTCCCACACTCCACGGACTTGCAGGTTTATAGGTTAATTAGCTGAAGTGAAACTTGAAAAACAACCCCTGTTGTGTCGGATAGTGTCAGTGTATGGGGTGACGGGAGTCCGTGGGTGCACGGGCTCGGTTGTTCGAACAGTCTGTTTCCACACCGTACCTATAAAGTCTAAAGTCTAAAAAAGTCTGTCTAAAAAGCAAAAAAACAAAGTAATTTCAGGTCGTAGGGTCATAGAGCTATTCAGCACAGAAACGGGCCCGTTACTGAGTCATACAGTCATACGACATGGAAACAGTCCCTTCATTGACTCATAGAATCATAGTGCTGTACAACACTGAACCAGGCCCTTAATAGAGTTAAACAGCTCAGAAATAGGCCCTTCGGCCCAACCTATCCATGCTGATCTAGATACTCCATTTATGTTAGTCCCCCCCCTTTGGTCCATAAATTAGACCACCTTTGGTCCATAAAATTACTAGTTGATTGATGAAGGAATAACCACAATATTCCTTATCAATGAAGTAGTCCACAAAAGGACACAGAGTGCTGGAGTCAGGCAGCATCTCTGGAGAACATGGATGGGAGACGTTTCACAGAGTGTAGAGTAACTCAGCGGGTCAGACAGCATCTATGGAGAACATGGATGGGAGCCTCTTCAGGCCGGTCCTGTCTTCAAGTCAAACCTTATTGCAGTCATGTGAATGAACTGTCTTCATCTTTTGATAGTTATACATATTCCTAGCAAATAGGTCATAGTCATAGATTTGGTCAGCATGGGAGCAGGTCCTTTGGCCCAACGCGTCTGTGGCGACCAAAATACGGTACTCCATCTGCACTAGTCCCACCTGCCTGCGTTTTTTGGGTTGAAATCCTTCTTCCAATTGATTTCTTCACTTTGAGACAGCAACCTTCAGTCGGCATAAGGACACAGAAGCTATTCACTGGCCTCTTGGCTGCTCTCAGGGTTTGTGGAGGATCTGAGGGTTCTTATCATTGAAGATGGAGAACGACCCACTAGTGGAAACATTCTCTCCACATCCACTCCATCCAAGCCTTTCACTGTTCTGTATGTTTCAATAAGGTCCCCCCTCATTCTTCTAAACTCCAGCGAGTACAGGCCCAGTGCAGTCAAACGCTCATCATATGTTAACCCACTCATTCCTGGGATCATTCTTGTAAACCTCCTCTGGACCCTCTCCAGAGCCACCAACCACATCCTACCTCAGATATGGTGCCCTAAATTGCTCACAATAATTGTCCTACAAAGACCGCACAGTAACTATTTGCAACAAAATAGACTCAAACCACTTTGCTTTAACATGAAAGGACACAATGGCGCTGCGGTAGAGTTGCTGCCTCACAGCGCCAGAGACCCGGGTTTGATCCCGACTACGGGTGTTGTCTGTACGGAGTTTGTACGTTCTCCCCGTGACCTGCGTGGGTTTTCTCCCAGATCTTCAGTTTCTTCCCACACTCCAAAGATGTACAGGTTCGTAGGTTAATTGGCTTGGTATATATAAAAATGTTCCCGAGTGTGGGATAGTGTTAATTTGCGGGGATCGATGATTGGCACAGATTCAGTGGGCCCAAGGGCCTGTTTCCACGTTGTATATCTAAACTAAACTAAACTAAACTAAAATAATCAACAGCAAAAAAAGGAAGACAGTCAGTAGCTGCCTGCAGAAAGACCCGGTAAACATTTAGGCTTAAATTAATGAATGTAAGTAAGGTTTCTGCCCTACAAACACCGCACAGTAACTATTTCGAACAAAATTGACTCGAACCACTTTGCTTTAACACGTCAGGGCACGATGATTTTCAAAATTGTTCTCCATTACTTCTCCTGGAATCAACTTTGGGCCAAATAAATAACCACCACATTTGCAAGGGTAAAATTAGAGGTTAACCTTGCAATGTTTAACATACCAATAACTTACAAGCACACGGCAATGATTCACACACCCATCTTTTTGATTGAATTATGCATCACACAAGGATTATTTGATTGCATCCAATATTAAAATTTGATTCAAATGAATACATTCAGGAACAGACGGTTTCTGCATTCAATCATCTTATCTTTCGAATTGAGCAGTCCATTGCCAATATTTTC
The DNA here is from genome assembly GCA_035221665.1 of Okamejei kenojei. Classification (NCBI taxonomy): domain Eukaryota; kingdom Metazoa; phylum Chordata; class Chondrichthyes; order Rajiformes; family Rajidae; genus Okamejei; species Okamejei kenojei. The sequence goes on from CM069144.1 coordinate 10,555,826, forward strand.
TTTAATTTTAAATAGTTTACCATTGATTTTTTAATGAAATCATCTTCCCTGACGAACGCACCATGGAACACAGTGTCACTTTCTGATTTACATCCAGCCACCTCAGACAGACAGTACCAATTATGGATGTAGTACAACATTTAAGATGGCAAAAAAAAAAGATTTGTTCACCAGAATGGGGGACATTTAGTTTAATTCAGTTTAGAGGTACAGTGCGGAAACAGACCCTTCGGCCCATCGATTCTGCGCCGACCAGCGATCCCTGTGCACTAGCACCATCCTGCAGACTAGGGCCAATTCGCAATCTTTCCCAAAGCCAATTAACCTACAAACCTGTACGTCCCTGGTGTGTGGAAAGAAACCGAAGCACCCCAACTTATTTGACAGTCATGCTTTTAAGACCGTACCATCCTTGAAAATCTAGCAATTAATTTAATGATCAAGTAACTTGGCTGATGTCACAGGCAGATAATCTATTGTGCCCTTCAGACGAACATCGGTTTTTAAATCGTAAACATTTACTGCTTTATTTTCCAATTAACCTCTCACAATGTTTTTTTTTATCCCTCCAGGTTAATTGTTTGCTTTTGAATGGAGCTTTGGCACTACTAATGATCCTTGGATCCCAGCGGTTGAATTTCTGTGTTTGCTCTCCAACCGCTAAACTTCATTTAATGGGAAGGCACACTTGGAATTTGAGCAGGAGGTCAGTGGATCTTTAATGCAAACCGCTGGGAAGTCTGATATCTACTTCTTTATGGTGATGTGCTACACTGAGATAGCAGTCCTAACATTTGCCCCTTGCTGTTTTATCACTGAACCTTTTGTGTTTTTCCTCTCTCTCCGCCCCTCCCCCACTCATGTTCTCTGATTAGTTTTGACTACCACTATCAGGGAGCAGTGCAGAACCACTATTTGCCTCTTTGGTGACCCTCGGACTATCCTTGATCGGACTTTGCTAGCTTTACCTCACACTAAACGTTACTCCCTTATCACGTATATCGGTAAACTGCAAATGGGTCGATTGTAATCACGGGGTATTGTCTTTCTGCTGACTGGATAGCACGAAACAAAAAGCTTTTGGTACATGGACAATAAACGTAACTGAACGGAACTGAACTCGTGATGAATTTTGCTGATCGCTTGCTTTGTTGTCACTCTCCCCTAAGCTAACATTCTACATTTCCTTGATCATCGTCTGCTTTGATATGTCATTTTCACAGCTTACCCATTCACATATCTTTGGTCTCCCAACTCCGTCTGAAGAAGGGTCTCAACCCGAAACGTCACCCATACCTTCTCTCCAGAGATGCTGCCTGTCCCGCTAAGTTACTCTAGCATTTTGTTCCTCTAAATCTATCTTATCCATGATTGTTGGTTATTTTATTGTTCTTAAGGGCCTGTCCCAATTAGGCCATTTTTTCGACGACTTACAGCGACTGTCACAGTCGTAGTAGGTCGCCGGAAAAGCGGCAACTGAACCCCCCCCCACCCCCCCCCCACGGCAATGTCTATAACAAGCTACGACAACCTACCACCTAGTCAACGTCAAACTACGCCAAGCTACCGACAACCCATTAGGACGACCACCTACAACCACACCTACGACAACCTACGACTATCTTGCCTTGCCTAATTGAAAAGTTGGTTTGAGAATGCTAAAGTTGCCTTGCCTAATTGAAAAGTTGGTTTGAGAATGCTAAAGTTGCCTTGCCTAATTGAAAAGTTGGTTTGAGAATGCTAAAGTTGCCTTGCCTAATTGAAAAGTTGGTTTGAGAATGCTAAAGTTGTCTTGCTTAATTGAAAAGTTGGTTTGAGAATGCTAAACTTGCCTTGCCTAATTGAAAAGTTGGTTTGAGAATGCAAAAGTTGCCTTGCCTAATTGAAAAGTTGGTTTGAGAATGCAAAAGTTGCCTTGCCTAATTGAAAAGTTGGTTTGAGAATGCAAACGTTGCCTTGCTTAATTGAAAAGTTGGTTTGAGAATGCCAAAGTTGCCTTGCCTATTTGAAAAGTTGGTTTGAGATTGCTAAAGTTGCCTTGCCTAAATGAAAAGTTGGTTTGTAACAGAAAAAGTTGCCTTGCCATCTATATAAAAGTCTAATCTTGACCAATTCCTGTTTGCGCATTATATTGATTTTAGGAAAAACGCTACCGCATACGGCTGTGATTTTTGGCCATCTTACTCAGAGTCCCCCTTCGCTCATCAGGTGGCGAGGATTTTTCGCATCGATGAAAAATATAAGGGTTATTAGTGTTTTAAAAATGTTGAGATTCTCTCTCCTGTCAATCACGCCATGAGGCCACGCCACTTCTGGTGGGAGGGACTGTAAAACCTGGAAGTGTGGGCGTGGCTCAGTCTCTGCAAGAAGGGGGAGGGAGAGGTCATGACTCTCCGTCTTTAGCGGCCTTGCACGCTGCTTGAAATGGTATGAAACTGCATTTGAATTTGGTGACCTTGCACCCCGCTTGAAATGGTAGGAAACTCCACTTGAATTTGGTGACCTTGCACCCTGCTTGAAATGGTAGGAAACTGCACTCGAATTTGGTGGCCTTGCACCCTGCTTGAAGTGGTAGGAAACTGCACACGAATTTGGTAGCCTTGCACCCTGCTTGCAGTGCTATGACACTGCACTCGAATTTGGTGGCCTTGTACCCGGCTTGAAGTGGCAGGAAACTGCATTTGAATTTGGTGGACTTGCACCCTGCTTGAAGTGGTATGAAACTGCACTTGTATTTGGTGGCCTTGCACCTTGCTTGAAGTGGCATTTCAATGAATAGCCGTGAGTCAACTGCCAGCCCGCCAGCCTTGAGTGAGTGAGCTGCCAGCACACCAGGCTTGAGTGACTGAGCCGCCAGCCCAATAATCCATTTGGCCCACAATGTCCATACTAGCCCTCTGGAAACCAGTCCCTTCAGCCCTCAACACCCACACTAGCACTCCAGAAAGCCCCCCCCCCCACTGGCCACCAATATTGGAATTGCTGGAGAGGTGGAATATTGCGTTGGGGGACCAGCCCTCCCATGTGAAGCTGGGACCCAACGGGTCCCATTTAGTCTAGTTGTATTTAAAATTGGCAGACGGACTCACTTGGAGTTTGGAGGATGAGAGGTGATCTTATAGAAATGTATAAGATCATGAGGGGAATAGATTGTGTTGATGCACTGAATGTTTTAGCCAGACTAGGGTGAATCAAGAACCAGAAGCCATAGATTTAAGGTGAGAGGGGAAAGATTTAATAGGAATCTGAGGGACATTTTCTTTCACACAGAGGATGATGGGTACATGAAGGGGGAGAAGGCAGGAGAATGGGATTGAGAGGGAAAGATAGATTAGCCATTATTGAATGACAGAACAGACTTGATAGGCTGAAAGTCCAAATTCTGCTCCAATAACATGAATTTATGAAATTTTATTGGGACTAACACAGCCAAAGGGAGATAGATTATGAAAGAAAACTGGCAGGGAACATAAAAACTGACTGCAAAAGTTTTTATAGATATGTGAAGAGAAAAAGGTCAGTTGAAACAAATGTAGGTCCCTTGCAGTCAGAACTGGTGAATTGATCATGGAGAACAAGGACATGGCAGACCAATTGAATAACTGCTTTGGTTCTGTCTTCACTAAGGAAGACATAAATAATCTGCCAGAAATAGCAGTGGACCGGGGATCAAATGAGATGGAGGAACTGAGTGAAATCCAGGTTAGCCAGGAAGTGGTGTTAGGTAAATTGAATGGATTAAAGGCCGATAAATCCCCAGGACCAGATAGGCTGCATCCCAGAGTACTTCAGGAAGTAGCCCCAGAAATAGTGGATGCATTAGTGATAATTTTTCAAAACTCTTTAGATTCTGGAGTAGTTCCTGAGGATTGGAGGGTAGCTAATGTAACCCCACTTTTTAAAAAGGGAGGGAGAGAAAAAACGGGGAATTACAGACCAGTTAGTCTAACATCGGTAGTGGGGAAAATGTTAGAGTCAGTTATTAAAGATGGGATAGCAGCACATTTGGAAAGTGGTGAAATCATTGGACAAAGTCAGCATGGAATTATGAAAGATAAATCATGTCTGACGAATCTTAGAGAATTTTTCGAGGATGTAAGTAGTAGAGTGGATAAGGGAGAACCTGTGGATGTGTTATATCTGGACTTACAGAAGGCTTTCGACAAGGTTCCACATAAGAGATTAGTATACATACTTAAAGCTCACGGTATTGGGGGTTTAGTATTGATGTGGATAGAGAACTGGCTGGCAGACAGGAAGCAAATAGTAGGCATAAATGGGTCATTTTCAGAAAGGCAGTGACTAGTGGGGTACCGCAAGGCTCAGTGCTGGAACCCCAGCTATTTACAACATATATTAATGATCTGGATGAGGGAATTGAATGCAATATCTCAAAGTTTGCAGATGACACGAAGCTGGGGGGCAATGTTAGCTGTGAGGAGGATGCTAGGAGGCTGCAAGGTGACTTGGATAGGTTGGGTAAGTGGGCAAATGCATGGCAGATGCAGTATAATGTGGATAAATGTGAGGTTATCCACTTTGGTGGCAAAAACAGGAAAATAGACTATTATCTGAATGGTGGCCAATTAGGAAAAGGGGAGATGCAATGAGACCTGGGTGTCATGGTGCACCAGTCATTGAAAGTAGGCATGCAGGTGCAGCAGGCTGTGAAAAGCGAAAAGGATATGTTGGCATTCATAGCAAAAGGATTTGAGTACAAGAGCAGGGAGGTTCTACTGCAGTTGTACCGTGTCTTGGTGAGGCCACAGCTGCAGTATTGGTTACAGTTTTAGTCTCCTAATCTGAGGAAAGACATTCTTGTCATAGAGGGAGTACAGAGAAGGTTCACCAGACTGATTCCTGGGATGGCAGGACTTCCTTATGAAGAAAGACTGGATAGACTTGGCTTGTACTCGCTGGAATTTAGAAGATTAAGGGGGGATCTTATAGAGACTTACAAAATTCTTAAGGGGTTGGACAGGCTAGATGCAGGAAGATTGTTCCCGATGTTGGGGAAGTCCAGAACAAGGGGTCACAGTTTAAGGATAAGGGGGAAGTCTTTTAGGACCGAGATGAGAAAATCATTTTTCACACAGGGAGTGGTGAATCTGTGGAATTCTCTGCCACAGAAGGTAGTTGACGCCAGTTCATTGACTATATTTAAGAGGAAGTTAGATGTGGCCCTTGTGGCTAAAGGGATCATGGGGTATGGAGAGAAGGCAGGTACAGGATACTGAGTTGGATGAACAGCCATGATCATATTGAATGGCGGTGCAGGCTCGAAGGGCCTAATGGCCTTCTCCTGCACCTATTTTCTAGGTTTGTAATCATAGAGAATAAGTGCAGGAGTAGGCCATTCGGCCCTTCAAGCCAGCACCATCATTCAATATGATCATGGCTGATCATCTAAAATCTAGTACCCCGTTCCTGCTTTTTCCCCACATCCCTTGTTTCCGTTCGCCCTAACAGCTGTATCTAACTCTCTCTTGAAAACATCCAATGAATTGGCCACCACTGCCTTCTGTGGCAGAGAATTCCACAGATTCACAACTCTCTGTCCTACCCCTTAGTTTTTCCTCATCTCAGTCCTAAATGGCCTACCCCTTATTCTTAAACTGTGACCCCTGATTCTGGACTCCCCCAACATGGGGAACATTTTTCGACAATAGGCAATAGACAATAGGTGCAGGAGTAGGCCACTCAGCCCCTCGAGCCAGCACCGCTATTCAATGTGATCAAGGCTGATCATCCACAATCAGTACCCCGTTCCTGCCTTCTCCCCATATCCCCTGACTCCGCTATCTTTAAGAGCCCTATCTAGCTCATTCTTGAAAGCATCCAGAGAACCGGCCTCCACCGCCCTCTGAGGCAGAGAATTCCACAGACTCACAACTCTCTGTGTGAAAAAATGTTTCCTCATCTCCGTTATAAATGGCTTACCCCTTATTCTTAAACTGTGACCCCTGGTTCTGGACTCCCCCAACATCAGGAACATGTTTCCTGCCTCTAGCGTGTCCAAACCCTTAATAATTTTATATATTTGCAATGAAGGACCTACTTCCAGTAGATGCTGTAGTAGATGGACCTTTGCTCTAGTAGATGGACCTCCTTCCCTCTAGTAGATGGACCTCCTTCCCTCTAGTAGATGGACCTCCTTCCCTCTAGGTAGATGGACCTCCTTCCACTGTAGATGGACCTTCCCTCAGGTAATGTAGATGACCTCCTTTCCCTCTCCCTCTGGTAGATGGACCTCTTCCCTCTGGTAGATGGACCTCCTTCCCTCTGGTAGATGGACCTCCTTCCCTCTGGTAGATGGACCTCCTTCCCTCTGGTAGATGGACCTCCTTCCCTCTGGTAGATGGACCTCCTTCCCTCTGGTAGATGGACCTCCTTCCCTCTGGTAGAATGGACCCTCCTTCCCTCTGGTGGATGGACCTCCTTCCCTCTGGTAGATGGACACCTTCCCTCTGGTAGATGGACCTCCTTCCCCTCTGGTAGATGGACCTCCTTCCCTCTGGTAGATGGACCTCCTTCCCTCTGGTAGATGGAAACCTGATGGTAGATTCCTTCCCTCTGGTAGATGGACCTCCTTCCCTCTGGTAGATGGACCTCCTTCCCCTCTGGTAGATGGAACCTCCTTCCCTCTGTAGATGACCTCCTTCCCTCTGGTAGATGGACCTCCTTCCCTCTGGTAGATGGACCTCCTTCCCTCTTTAGATGGACCTTCTTCCCTCTGGTAGATGGACCTCCTCCCTCTGGTAGATGGACCTCCTTCCCTCAGGTAGATGGACCCTCCTTCCCTCTGGTAGACCTCCTTCCCTCTAGTAGATGGATAAGGACATTCTTCCCTCACCTTCTTCCCTCTAGTAGATGTACCTCCTTCCCTCTGGTAGATGGACCTCCCTTCTGGTAGATGGACCTCCCCTCTAGTAGATGGACCCCTTCCCTCTAGTAGATGGACCTTCTTCCCTCTTCTTCCCTCTGGTAGATGGACCTCCTACCTCTGGTAGATGGACCTTCTTCCCTCTGGTAGATGGACCTTCTTCCCTCTGGTAGATGGACCTCCTTCCCACTGGTGATGGGGGACCTTCTTCCCTCTAGTAGATGGACCTTCTTCCCTCTAGTAGATGGACCTTCTTCCCTCTGGTAGATGGACCTTCTTCCCTCTGGTTCAGATGGACCTCCTTCCCACTGGTTAGATGGACCTTCTTCCCTCTGGTAGATGGACCCTTCTTCCCTCTGGTAGATGGACCTCCTTCCCACTGGTAGGTGGACCTCCTTCCCACTGGTAGGAGGACCTCCCTCCACTAGTAGATGGACCTCCTTCCTCTGTAGATGGACCTCCTTCCCACTGGTAGGTGGACCTCCTCCACTCTAGTAGATGGACCTCCTTCCCTCTGGTAGATGGACCTCCTTCCCTCTGGTAGATGGACCTCCTTCCCTCTGGTAGATGGACCTCCTTCCCTCTGGTAGATGGACCTCCTCCACTCTAGTAGATGGACCTCCTTCCCTCTGGTAGATGGACCTCCTTCCCTCTGGTAGATGGAGTTCCTTCCCACCTGTAGATGGACCTCCTCCACTCTAGTAGATGGACCTTCGCTCTAGAAGATGGACTTCTTTCCCTTGAATGGCTGAATCTCCTTCCCATGTTGGGCTCCTCCCCGCGATGTCGCGGACTTCAGCAGTGGGCGGCGCGAGCACGAGCGCGAGCAGGCGGGGGCGCGCACTGGGGGTGACGGGGCGGCAGCGGCGGCGGGAGGTGAGGGGGACGAGCACGGCGCAGACAGGTAGGTGCCGCCCCTACCCCCACCCCCGCCCACCAGCGCTCACCTGGCGCTGGGGACGGACTGGTCTCCATTCACTGTCCTCTCTGCTGTGCTCACAGTGGCCATCTGCAAGCAAGCACGGGGCGTGAACGTTTATTACAATTGTAGATTGTCACATCTCATTGGCAAGGCTTGCAGGCAAAGGAGAATTGTCCCTTGTTGCGTCTGAGAGAGGCTCCCTCTCGTTCTCGTTATCTCTCTCTCCTCTCTATCACCTCTCATTGCTCTTTCTCTATTACTTTATTTATTCCCCCCCCTTCTCCCCCCCGCCCCTCCTCTCTTCCCCCCCTCCCCCCTCCTCCCCCCTCCTTCCTCCCCCTCCTCTCTCCCCCCCTCCCCCCTCCTGCTCTCCCCCCCTCTCTCACTCCGCCCCTCTCCCCCTGTCCCTCCCATCCCTCTCCCCCTCCCTTTCCCCCCCCCCCTCCCCCCCTCCTCCCCCCCCCCTCCCCCCCCTCTCCCCAAGCTCTCCCCCCTCTCTCTCCCCCCCCCCTCCCCTCTCTCTCCCCCCCCTCTCCGCCCCTCTCCCCCCCTCTCTCTCCCCCCTCTCTCCCCCCATCCCCCCCCTCTCTCCCCCCCCTCTCTCCCCCCCTCTCTCTCCCCCCCCTCTCTCCCCCCCTCCTCTCACCCCCCCTCTCTCTCCCCCCCTCTCTCTCCCCCCCTTCTCTCTCCCCCCCCCCCCTCTCTCTCCCCACCTCTCCCCCCCCCCCTCTCTCTCACCCCCCCTCTCCCCCCCTCTCACCCCCCTCTCTCTCCCCCCTCTCTCTCTCACTCCTCTCTCCTCTCCCCCCCTCTCTCTCTCCCCCCCTCACCCTCTCTCCCCCCCTCTCTCTCCCCCCCCTCTCTCTCCCCCCCTCTCCCCCCCCCCCCCTCTCCCCCCGCTCTCTCCCCCCCCCCTCTCTCTCCGCCCCCTCTCTCTCCCCCCCCCTCCCCGCCCCCCCCCCCCCCCCCCCCCCCCCTCTCTCCCCCCCCCCCCCCCCCCCCTCCCCCCCCCCCCCCAACCCCACCACCCCCCCCACCCCCCCCCCCCCCCCCCCCCCCCCCTCTCTCTCCCCCCACCCCCCCCCCCCCCTCTCCCCCCCCCTCCCCCCCCCCCCACCCCCCCCACCCCCCCTCCCCCCCCCCCCCTCCCCCCCCGCCGCCCCCCCCTCCCCCCCCCCCCCCCCCCCCCTCTCTCTCTCTCCCCCCCCCCCCTCCCCCCTCTCCCCCCCCTCTCACCTCCCCCCCCCCCACCCCCCCCCCCTCCTCCCCCCCCCCCCCCCCCGCCCCTCCCCCCCCCTTCTCCTCCCCCCCTATCCTCTACACCCCCCCACTCTCTCCCCCCCACTCTCATCCCCCCTCCACTTCTTCCCCCCCCCCACCCTCTCCCCCCCGCTCCTCTTTCTTTCCCCCTCTTTCTTTCCCCCCTCCCTCCCTCCCTATTATTTTATTTCTCCCCCCCCCCCCCCCCCCCCCACCGTTGTGCTGTTGGTTGCAAGTAAGTATATTACTATTGCGTAGCTGGTACATATGACAATAAAACGATCTTTTGACTCTTGATATTAGCGAGAGTTGAACTGTAGACTCAAAATGCAAGCAGTGATGTAAAGTGACTTCCTCTTAAACAAGCTGCTGGTAAGTTGAGAGTCCTCGCTGAGACCAGTTTTTTTTTGCAGACTTATGAGTTATAATGAAACATACGGTGTGAATGCAAAGTCGATGTTTAGATTCTTAAACAAATACAAAGCCCCTGTGGTTACCCGCAAGAGCGATATTTGTACGCGCAAGGTAGGCAAACATTATTATCAGTTTGAACGAACAAAGGGTTGTGGTTTCAACTACAATTTCAATCAATTTGCCTGATTTACATTATAATTATCCATGAAAACATGTAAAAAAATAGACGAAATGGGCAGGAAGGAACTGCAGATGCTGGTTTAAGCCAAAGATAGACGCAAAAAGGCTGGAGTAGCTCAGGCAGCATCTCTGGAGAAAAGGAATAGGTGACGTTTCGGATCTGAAGAAAGGTCTCCACCCTAAACGTCACCTATTCCCTTTCCCCAGAAATGCTGTCCGACTCGCTGAGTTACTCCAGCTTTTTTAATCTTATCTTCGCTCATGAAAGGTTTTTGGATATAGTTTTGTACATGAGATAGAAAATTGACCACTTATATGTTGCAACAATTCATTTGATGTTGCCCCTATCATAAATTACTTACCATTTATATTTGTGTCTTTAAGCTTTCAATAAATGTGTTCGTTCCAGAAATTGTAAATCGCAATTTGAATGGATTACAACATTATAATTATGTTGTAATCATCAGTTTGAAGAAGGGTCTCGACCCGAAACTTCACCCATTCCTTCTCTCCAGAGATGCTGCCTGTCCCGCTGAGTTACTCCAGCATTTTGTGTCTCACTTGAGAGATATAAACACTGATACTGGGAAGAAACTGTCCCTGAATCTGGAGGTGTGTGTTTTCACACTTTTACCCAATGGGAGAGGGAAGGAGAGGGAATGGCCAGGGTGCGACTTGTCCTTGATTATGCTGGTGGCTTTGTCGAAGCAGCCTGAGGTATTAATGGAGAAAATGGAAAGTAAATAGACACAAACTGTTTGAATAACTCTGTGGGACAGGCAACATCTCTGGATAGAAGGGAGGTTGGCTTGTGTGATGGCCGCATCCACAATTCTGTGCAATTTCTTACGGTCTTGGGTGGAGCTGTTCCCAAACCATGCTGTGCTACATCCCGATAAAATGCTTTCAATGGTGCATCTGTAGAAGTTAGTGAGAGTTGTAGGGGAGATGCCAAACTTCTTAAGCTTTCTTAGGAAGTAGAGGCATTGGAGTGCTTTCTTGGTCGTTGCTTCAATGTGGGTTATCCAGGAGAAGTTGTTGGTGATATTTACTCTTAGGAATATTTTCGGCACCATCAATGCCAACTGGGGTATGGGTATCGCTTAGACACAAAAAGCTGAAGTAACTCAGCCGGACAGGCAGCATCTCTGGAGAGAAGGAATGGGTGACGTTTCGGGTCAAGACCCTTCTTCAGACTGGTTAGGGATAAGGGAAACGAGAGATATAGACGGTGATGTGGAGAGATAAAGGAAACGGGCAATTGTAAGCTGTTTGTAGGGTGAAAATGAGAAGCTGGTGTGGGGACTTGGTGGGGGGGGGGGGGGCAGGGGAGAGGGAGGGAGAGAGAGGGAGGGAGAGGGAGAGGGTGAGACATATACCACTGGGTTGTGAGCTGCCCAAGCGAAATAAGAGATGCTGTTCCTCCAATTTGCGTTTAGCCTCACTCTGACAATGGGGGAGACCGAGGACAGAAAGGTCTGTGTAGGAATGGGAAGGAGAATCAGTGTCCAGCAACTGGGTGATCAGGTTGGTTCACGCGGGCTGAGCGAAGGTGTTCCGCGTAACGATCACCCAGTCTGCGTTTGGTCTCGCCGATGTACAAGAGTCCACATCTTGAACAACGGATTCAGTAGATGTGGTAGGAGGAGGCGCAAGTGAACCTCTGCCTAACCTGAAAGGACTGTCAGGGTCAGCTGGTCAGGCAGCATCTCCAGAGGACATGGATAGGCAACGTTTTGGGTCAGAACCCTTCTTCAGACTGATTGTAGAGGGTGGGGGGCGAAAGCTAGAAGGCTGGAGGAGCAGGATAAAGCTTGCCAGATCATGGGTGAACACAGGTGAGGTGAGGGGGGCGGGGGGGGGGGGGGGGGGGGGGTTTCAGAGACTACACTTGCAAAATAAACTAGGGATTAGGAATTCCTGGAGAGCATAGTGTTCTGTAAAATGAACAATACTGTTGCATGTTTAAGTTCCTCGAAAGTATGCATTAATCTATAAATATGTTTGTAATGTATATTTTTGCAGACAATGTTGCTTCACATATCAAAACCAGGCCAGTTTGTCACGTGGTAGCCATGTTCACAAGTTCATAAGTTCTAAGAGCAGAATTAGGCCAATCGGCCCACCAATTCTACTCTGCCATCTGATCAATATTTCCCTCTTAACCCCATTCTCTTACCTTCTCCCCAGAACCCCTGACAACCATACTAGTCAAGAATCTGTCAATCTCCGCCTTAAAAATATCCATTTCCACAACCGCATGTGGCAATGAATTTAACAAATTCACCACCCTCGGAATAAATAAATTCCTCCTCATCTCCTTTTATCCTGAGCCTGTGGCCTCTGGTCCTGCACTCTCCCACGAGTGGAAACATCCTCTCCACATCCACTCTATCCATGCCTTCCTCTATTCGGTAAGTTTCCATGAGGTTCCCCCTCATTCTTCTAAACCTCATCGAATACAGGCCCACTGACTTCAAACATCATTTGTTAATCCAATCATTCCTGAGATCTTTCTCGTAAATTATCATTTCCCTCATAAGGAATAAACTTCTAATTTTTTTTAAAAAAACACAAAAGTGTTGGAATAACTCAAGCAGGTCAGGCAATAACTCAGCAGGTCAGGCAGCATCCCTGGAGAACCTTTGGTAGGAGGCATTTTGGGTCGGGACCCTTCTTCAGATACTGAAAGAATCAAAGCTGCAGGAAAAATTGAACACAACTGACTGAATAGAACAATGCAATGCTTACCACCCAGAAGCAACAACAACATTATTCCACAACACAAAGCCACATGTATTAATCTTGGAAAGAAATGGACATCTCGACAATGGGGATAATATACTGTGAGATGGGACTGCTATGTTCCTGTAAATTATAACTCCACGTGTGGAATAAGACTAAAACATCCCTTCAGCCAAAGATCACAAGATATGAATTTATTATCATTCTCAAGTCAAGAACACCATAACAAGATATTTGAAGGCAATGTTTTACAAAATAGTTGCATTTTGTAAATACAGTTATATTAAAAACATGTAGAATATTGTCTTTGTTTTTAATTTACAATTGTTGCCTGTTATATTTTATTTTGCTGCTGTATATTCAGATTGTGGTGAAACCAATGTCTTAATTTTAACCAAGAGAACCCAAGGGCATGAATTTAATAATCCATTTATTTTTTTTCTACATATAAACTCTTTCCTGTTCTTTAAGAAGGATAAAACGCATACTGTCAAACTGTCTTTATTCTCCTCGTGTTTGGGCAAGGAAGTGAGCTAAAAAAATCCAATATCTCTGCATTTACAATAAACACACAAGTCAATCTAGAAATTAATCTGTCCAAAGATTTAGAAAGTTGTCTTTTCCTCAAACAACAAAGATTCAATAATCTGTCAATCTCCGCCTTAAAAAAATATCCGTATCCACAGGTGGCTGTGGCAAAGAATTGCACAGATTCACCACCCTCTGCCTAAAGAAATTCCTCCTCATCTCCTTTCTAAAGGTACGTCCTTTTATTCTGAGGCTGTGGCCACTGGTCCTCGAAACATAGAAACATAGAAATTAGGTGCAGGAGTACGCCATTCGGCCCTTCGAGCCTGCACCGCCATTCAATATGATCATGGCTGATCATCCAACTCAGTATCCCGTACCTGCCTTCTCTCCATACCCCCTGATCCCCTTAGCCACAAGGGCCACATCTAACTCCCTCTTAAATATAGCCAATGAACTGGCCTCAACTACCCTCTGTGGCAAAGAGTTCCAGAGATGCACCACTCTCTGTGTGAAAAAAGTCTTTCTCATCTCGGTCTTAAAGGATTTCCCCCTTATCCTTAAGCTGTGACTTCTTGTCCTGGACTTCCCCAACATCGGGAACAATCTTCCTGCATCTAGCCTGTCCAACCCCTTAAGAATTTTGTAAGTTTCTATAAGATTCCCTCTCAATCTCCTATATTCTAGAGAGTATAAACCGAGTCTATCCAGTCTTTCTTCATAAGACAGTCCTGCCATCCCAGGAATCAGCCTGGTGAACCTTCTCTGCACTCCCTCTATGGCAATAATGTCCTTGCTCAGATTTGGAGATCAGAACTGTACGCAATACTCCAGGTGTGGTCTCACCAAGACCCTATACAACTGAAGTAGAGCTTCCCTGCTCCTATACTCAAATCCTTTTGCTATGAAAGCTAACATACCATTCGCTTTCTTCACTGCCTGCTGCACCTGCATGCCTACTTTCAATGACTGGTGTACCATGACCCCCAGGTCTCCCACTGGTGGAAACATCCTCTCCATATCCACTCTATCCAGGTCTTTCTCTGTCCGGTAAGTTTCAAAATTGTCTTTTTCTTAAACAACAAAGATTCAGACCCTTCAGCCCACTGAGCCCGCGCCGACCAGCGATCCCCGCACAATAACGCTATCCTACACACACGAGAGGCAATTTACATTCACACCAAGCCAATTAATTAGCCTGCAAAGCTGTACGCCTTTGGAGTGTGAGAGGAAACCGGAGCTTCCCAGAGAAAACCCGCGCAGGTCATGGGGAGGACGTACAAACTCCATAGAGACAGCACCCATAGTCAGGATTGAACTCGGGACAGCAAAGCTACTGCTGCGACATCGTGCCGCCCTCTGGAGAGGCATCCAGCATCTCTGGAGTACATTGGTATGTGACGTTGCGGGTCGGGACCCCTTTTCAGAGTTAGTCCAGCACTTTGTGTCTTTTGTAAAGCAGCATCTGCAGTTCTTTGTTTCTGTGCTAATCGGTAGACATTGCTGGGTGGGTCAAAGTTCTGGGGTGTGGAAGGTGGATGGATCTGGGTGCAAGTTGGGGTGCCAACACATTTGTCTTGGAGTTACTGAGGCCAGACAGGTAATCATTGGAGCTGAAGTTAGCAATGACAGTTTCAGCAATGGATCAACTGAAACAGATGGGTTTGTGATGGTTATAGTAATGGGAGTTTGTTCGGAGCTCACATCAGGGTGAAACATGTCAAGGTTGTGAACGGCCTGGCAGGGTTCCAATCAGTTGCCAGCGAGAGAGTGATGCAATTGGCGGCCAAGCAACAAACTTGTGCATCTAAAACTAATGGTTATGTCATCCGGTATTTAGGTGAAGGACTATTTTACGCATTGAAATTGTACTTAAAAGGAACATCAGATGCTGGTTTATACCAAAGATATTCACATAGTGTTGGAGTAACTGAGTGGGCCAGGCAGCATCTCTGTAGAAAAATGATGGTTGATGCTTCAGAGCTCAAGAAGGGTCCCAACCTGAAACGTCACCCACCCTCTTTCTCCAGAGATATTGCCTGGCCAACTGGGTTACTCCAGCACTTTGCGTCTATCTTTGAAGTAACTCAGCGGGTCAGGCAGCATCTCTGGAGAAAGGTCCCGACCCAAAATGCCATCTACCCATGTTCTCCAGAGATGCTGCCTGAGCCGCTGAGTAACTCCAGCATTTTGTGTCTATCTTTACACATTCAATGTTGGAATATCTGCACACTGTGAATGGCTCGATTGTAATCATGTGTAGTCTTTCTGCTGGCCGGTTAGCACGCAACAAAAGCTTTTCACTGCACCCCGCTACACGTGTCAATAAACTAAACTGAACATGAAATAAATGGAGAACCAAGTTCTCCAGAGATGCTGCCTGTCCCGCTGAGTTACTCCAGCATTTTGTGTCTACCTTCGATTTAAACCAGCAACTGCAGTTCTTTCTTACACATGCAATAAATCCGCTCGGAGATGTTTAACAAACCTAGTTCAGTGTTTTTTTTTCTCTAATTTACAGAATGAAAATTGAAAGGGGCATCTTGAATGAAATGAAGTAGCCTTGTCACTGAGGCCAGGATTCTTTGTACCAGCTCTGTACAACCCAGCAAAAACCTGTGCCTTAATGAGATGGGCATCCTGGTAGGAAAACGGATAATGTTTATTATCTCTGTGCTCTTTCAGCTAAGTAATTTGCCGTAGGAAGGTGGTCATGTTTAATGATTGTTGCCATTTTCTGCCTGGGTTTTGTAACTGTCTGGTATCAGAGGAAAATGGTATTCCATTTTAGATTTTGTGAATCACGCATTAGAGTTTCCAGTGGACAAAAATGATGGGGAAACTCAGCGGGTGAGGAGCGAAGGAAATAGGCAACGTTTCGGGCCGAAACCCTTCTTCAGACTGATGTGAGGGTGGGGGGGGGGGGAGAAGAAGAAAGGAAGAGGAGGAGCCAGTGGGCTGAGGGAGAGCTGAGAAGGGCAGGAGGAAGTAAGGACTACCTGAAATTAGAGAAGTCAATGTTCATACCGCTGGGGTGCAACTTAGAGTTTCCAGTATTGTATTATATTTAACTCCGGATAATCAAAAATAATAGCTATGACAGAAAACATCCCTTTATGGTATATTTGTTGCAATTCAACGGGATCTGGTACTAATTCACCACCACATAGCACAGAGCAAAGCTTTTTTTAGATTTGACATCTGGAGGTATGAATAAATCTGCAGATCATTGGATTCTTTAGATCAAGGGGAGTCCATTATGTTGTTATTTGGATTTTCAGGGGGCCTTTGATAAGGTGCCACGAGGCTGCTAAAACAAGATAGGGTGAGAGGCAAGGTACTGGCATGGATAGATGGTTGATGACACGCAGAAGGCAAAGAGTGTGAATAAAGGGTAATTTTTCTGGCTGGTGGCTGGTGACTAGTGGTGTCCTGCAGGGGTCGCCGGTATTGGGTCCACTGCCTTTCGCATTATATGATCAGGAAGATGGAATTGATAGCTGCCAAGTTTGCAGATGATATGAAGAGAGGTGGAGGGTCAGGTAATGTTGTGGAAGCAAAGAGTTAGTAGAAGGACTTGGACAGGTTGGAGAATGTACAAAGAAACGGCAAATGGAATACAGCGTAGCAAAGTGTACGGTCAAGTGCACTTGGGCAGAGGATAAAGGTATAGACTGTTTTCTAAATGGGGAGAAGATTTGGAAGTAGGTGGTGCAAAGGGACTTGGGTGTGCTGATGAAAGATTCTCAAAAGGTTAATTTGCTGGTTGCATTGGCAGTGAAGAAGGCAAACTCAGGAGGACCAGAAATAAAAGCAATGATTTAATGATGAGGTTTTATACGGCATTGGTCAGACTACATTTGTAGTATTGCGAGCAGTTTTGTGCCCCATATCTGAGCAAGGATGTGCTGCCGTTGGAGAGGGTCCAGATGAGGTTTACGAGAATGATCCCAGGGATTATTGTGTTAACATATGAGGAGTGTTTGACAGCTCTGGGTCTGTGGTCGCTGGAGATTAGAAAGATGGGGGGGGGGGGGCATGTCATTGAAACGCACTATAAAATGAAAGGCCTAGATAGAGTAGACATAGATAGGATGTTTCCTGCAGTGGGAGAGTTTTAGATCGGAGAGCACAGCCTCAGAATAAAAGGATGTACCAATAGAATGGCGATTAGGAGGTATTTCTTTACCCAGAGGGTGGTGGTTCTTTGGAATTCATTGTCGCAGTTAGCAGTGGTGGCCAAGTCATTGGTCAGTTTTAAAGCGGAGATTGATAGGCTCTTGATTAGTAAGGGCATCAAAGCTTACGGGGAGAAGTCAGGAGAATGGGGTTGAGAGGGAAAAACAGATCAGCCATCATCGAGTGGTGAAGCAAACTTGATGGGCCGAATGGCCTAATTCTGCTCCTTTGCCTTATGTTAACTTTCAAAACTGTGAAATGGATGCGTTTGAAATATGTTCTTGAGTGGTCGAATTTTAATTTCAATTTTGAAAGGGGACACAGTTTAAGGATAAGGGGGAAGTCTTTTGGGACCGAGATGAGAAAATCATTTTTCTGTGGAATTCTCTGCCACAGAAGGTAGTTGAGGCCAATTCATTGGCTATATTTAAGAGGGAGTTAGATATGGCCCTTGAGGCTAAAGGGATCAGGGGGTATGGAGAGAAGGCAGGTAGAGGATACTGAGTTGGATGATCAGCCATAATCATATTGAATGGCGGTGCAGGCTCGAATGGCCGAATGGCCTACTCCTGCACCTATTTTCTAAGTTTCTATGTTTCTATGAAACAACAAAATGTAATCTTGTGATGTAACTCTTTTCAGTTCTACGCACGATCGGTTCTGAGGCTCAAATGGCATCTGGCCTTCTTGACATGCCAAATGCCCGTGCTGTGGATCCTTCTGACTTGTGAACCAGTGAACTGTACGCCGAGCGACGAAGAGCTGGTGGTCACAACCAAACAAGGAAAAGTAAAAGGCACATCACTAAATGTGCTCTCGGG
This sequence comes from Okamejei kenojei, assembly GCA_035221665.1. Classification (NCBI taxonomy): domain Eukaryota; kingdom Metazoa; phylum Chordata; class Chondrichthyes; order Rajiformes; family Rajidae; genus Okamejei; species Okamejei kenojei. The sequence continues at coordinate 10,573,758 of CM069144.1, forward strand.
ATCAGTCACAGCTTTCCTGGGGATACCTTATGCAGAGGCTCCCACTGGCGATCTTAGATTTAAGAAACCAGAACCTCGAAGGCCTTGGTTCGGACTGTGGAACGCAGACAAGTATCCCAACACATGTTACCAGTATGTAAACAATGCTTCTTCCGGCTTGGCATGGGAGGAAATGTGGAATCCTAACACTCAACTCAGTGAAGATTGTCTCTATGTCAACCTGTGGGTTCCATCGCCAAGACCAAACAGAGCCACTGTGATGATATGGATCTACGGAGGGGGCTTTGCATCGGGCACCTCTTCCCTCGCAGTTTACAATGGGAAAAATCTCGCCTATGCTGAAAATGTCATCGTGGTCTCCATGAACTACAGGCTGGGTGCTTTCGGCTTTCTAGCCTTGCCCGGTAGCCGTGATGTTCGTGGGAACATGGGATTATTCGATCAACGTTTAGCGCTCGAGTGGGTTCGTGACAATATAGCGGCGTTCGGAGGTGACCCCGACAGTGTGACCCTGTTTGGAGAGAGTGCTGGATCCGCGTCGGTACATCTCCACATTCTTTCCCTGGAAAGCCATTCCCTCTTCACGAGAGCCATAATGCAAAGTGGTTCTGCCAACGCACCTTGGGCTGTGTTGCGAGATGGCGAGGCGAAGCATAGGGCTTCAGTCCTGGCTCAACGGCTGCAGTGTGCTTTCGGTAACGATACAGAGCTAGTGCGTTGTCTTCGTGCTAAGCGTCCCGAAGAGATAGTGGACAAGAGTGTCGGAATCGTAACGGGACGCCTTTTGGCCGGATGTGTGTTTACTCCTGTCGTTGACGGAGATTTTCTCACTGACCTGCCGGATGAATTAATTCGAATGAACAAATCTAAGAAGGTCCAAATCCTAGCGGGAGTGAACAAAGATGAGGGGAGTTACATTTTGGCATATGAGGCTCCAGGATTCCAAAAGGATTCTGAAAGTCTAATTACTCGTAAAGACTTCCTCCAAGGCATAAAGATGACCATTCCGGACGCTGGTGAGATTGGTGTGGAGGCGGTAGTCTTCCAATACACGGACTGGACAGACGTGAACAATGCGACCAAAAACCGCGATGCATTAGTTGACGTGGTGGGCGATCGCAATTTTATATGCCCCTTCACACATTTTGCTGACAAGATGGCTGAAGGTGGAAATGCGGCCTACGTCTATTTGTTTGACCACCTCGCATCTAATGCAGATTGGCCTGAGTGGATGGGAGTTATGCACGGCTATGAGATTGAATTTGTGTTTGGAATTCCCCTTGACAGAAAGCTTAATTATACTGCCGCAGAGGAAACCCTCAGCAGAAACATCATGCACTATTGGGCAACATTTGCAAAAACTGGGTAAGTTATTGATCGACACGAGATAAGGGTATGCTGCATCCTGCAAATACGATATTGCTTTAATTCTTTTCTGAGCTTTTGTTATTTTATGCTGTTATTAGTTTAATTTAAAAATTCAACACGAAAACATTCCCATCGGCCCACCAAGTCCGCGCCGACCAGCAGTCTCCGCACTCTAACACTAGGGACAATTTTACAAATACACCAAAGCCCATTAACCTACAAACCTGCACGTCTTTGGAGTGTGGGAGGGAACCAAAGTTCTCGGACAAAACCCGTGCAGGACACGCGGGGAACGTACAAACCCCGTACAGACGGAACCCGTAGCCAGGATCGTACCTGGATCTCTGGCGCGGTAAGGCAGCAACTCTACCGCCGCTCCTCTGTGCCTCCGCCTCAGTGTCAATTTGAAAGGAGTTTACACAAAATTTAATGCAGACATAACAGTTATGTTTAGAACAGTCATTCATCCTGTGTGTAAGATAACGTAGAATACATTATTTTAAATCATTTAGCATTACCTGGAATACCGTGCACTGTTTTGGCCCCCAAGTAATAAATAGACAAAACCTGTGTTACAGTCTGACTGAAGAAGGTTCTCGACCTGAAACGTCACCCATTCCTTCTCTCCGGAGATGCTGCCTGTCCCGCTGAGTTACTCCAGCATTTTGTGTCTATCCTGTGTTACAGATGTTCGGCTTATGGAAATTTACTCATACAGAATTCACAATTACTAATTTGAGATATAGACTTTACAGATACAGCGTGGATACAGGCCTTTCAGCCCACTTAGTCTGTGCCGACCAGCGATCACCCCATACACTAACACTTTCCTACACACTAGGGACAATTTACATTTTTTATTTTTTTACTGAAGCCAATTAACCTACAACCCTGCACGTCTTTGCAGAGTGGGAGGAAACTGGAGCACCCGGAAAAAAAACACACGATCACAGGGAGAATGTACAAGACAGCACCTATAGTCAGGATCGAACCGGGGTCTCTGGGGCTGTAAAGGCAGCTACTCTACCAGTATTGGATCTATATTCTTTGGAGCTTAGCAGCATGAGAGAGGAGATGTTGAGATATTTCTGCAGGATGTGGAATCATAAATGAGGGAACATAATTATAAGATAAGGGTGAGACCAAGGAGAATAACAATCTACCTCACAGTCACAGAAACATACAGCACAAAAACGGGTGCTTCAGCCTAACCTGCACATGCCAACCAAGAATCCCCATCTACAGTTGTCCCGCCTTCCTCCATTTGGCCTGCATCCCTCTAAACATTTCCTATCCATATCCCTGTCCAAACATCTTAAATGTTGGTATAGTACCTGCCTCAAGTACCTCCTCTGGCAGACAAGATGTGTAGGGAGGACCTGCAGATGCTGTTTGTACCAAAGATAGACACAGAATGCTGCAGTAACTCAGCAGGCCAGGCAGCATTTGCAGAGAAAAAGAATAGGTGATGTTTCGGGTTCGACCTGAAAGCAGTACCTCTTCTTTTGCTCCTTAAATGCTGCCTGACCTGCTGAGTTACTCCACCATTTTGTGTCCACCTCCTCTGGCAGGCTGTTCCATATGCCCGTCACCATCTGTGTGAAAAGAAAATGCCCCTTGGATTCTTATTAAATCTTTCTCTTGAGTCTGATGAATCAGAGTTCTTTATCCCAGAGGGTTGCGGAGACTAGATCGCCGAGGGTATTTAAAGAGACAGTGGAGACATTTTTGAAAGAGCGGGGAATTGAGGGCGAAGTGGAATTGGCGGAGGAGATGGGACCAGGAGCAGAGATCATTGAATGGTCTGGAGAAGGCACCCGACTCCCTATCCTTTTCCTCCACAGATGCTGCCTGACCCAATGAGTTGCTCCTGTACCTTATGTCTCTCTTTGTTGAAATGCAGGGCTGGCTTGAAGGGGTGGGTGATTATACTTGCTCCTATTTTCTTATTTACAGAAATTATTTTTTTAGTTTAGTTTTGCTTCGAGATGCAGCGCGGAAACAAGCCATTCGGCCCACCGAGTCCGCGCCGAGCGGCGTTCCCCGCACACTAACACTATTGCACACACAGTCGGGACAAATTTCACAAAGCCAATTAACGTACAAACCTGTTCAAGAAGGAACTGCAGATGCTGGAAAATCGAAGGTAGACAAAAATGCTGGAGAAACTCAGCGGGTGAGGCAGCATCTATGGAGCGAAGGAAATAGGCAACGTTTCGGGCCGAAACCCTTCTTCATACTGATGTGAGGAGGTGGGGGAAGAAGAAATGAAGAGGAGGAGCCAGTGGGCTGAGGGAAAGCTGAGAAGGGGAGGAGAAAGTAAGGACTACCTGAAATTAGAGGTCAATGTTCATAAATATAATACAATACTGGAAACTCTAAGATTGCACCCCAGCAGTGTGAATATTGACCTCTAATTTCAGGTAGTCCTTACCTTCTCCTCCCCTTCTCAGCTCTCCCTCAGCCCACTGGCCCCCTCCTCTTCATTTCTTGTGGTTGCAGTACCTAGACTATGGAACAGCATCCCTCTTCCCATCGGAACTGCCCCCTCCATCAACTCTTTTAAGTCTAGACTTAAAACATATTAATACACATTTATACATCACAAGTGTTTCTTGAGGTCCTCTGAGGGAGCACTGTATGTATTTATGTACGTATTGTTAAATCTATGTACCACTGTTTGTACTGTTTGTAGCACGTTAGTACCTGCGCTGATGTAAAGCACTTTGGTCAACGAGAGTTGTTTTTAAATGTGCTATAGAAATAAAATTGACTTGACTTGAGAGTCGGGATCGAACCCGGGTCTCTGGCGCTGTAAGGCAGCAACTCTACCGCTGCTCCACCATGCCGCCCTTGAAAGCAATATGTTGCTTTTTGAACACACATTTTATTTTCTGGATACATTTGTTAATTCTTTTCCTCAGCAATGGTTTGTTGTTACTGGGGAAAATGTGTTTACTGCCTTTATGTTCTAATTCTTTCTTTCAATTTTTAGAAGGCAGTTTAACCATCTGTTTACTAAAGTTCAGTATTGATTTTTCTTAGAACAAGTATTTATTATTTTCTGGAAGTATTGACAAAGTGAAGACACGTCTGTGTTTAGCAAATAAAAAGATTAATATTATTTGTTTGCAAGTGTAACCAAAAATCTGATGCACACGAGTGGGTTGCACTGAAATGGAGAATAAATAACCTTCCATTGTTGGAAATGTTTTAATCTTGCAATTTTGCTTCCTATCAATTAATTGGCCAAGGAGATAACATTTATAACTATTTAGCTTCCACCTTTATTCACAACCAGTTTTAGTTGTACTGTAACTTAGCCTACATGGTGTTACGTTCTGGATTTCCTCAAAGCAGATTGATTTAGTTTTAGTTTAATTTAATTTAGAGATACAGTGTGGAAACAGGCCTTTCGGCAGACCAAGTCCGCGCTGACCAACGATCCCCGCACGTTAACACTATCCTACACACACTAGGGACAATTTTTACAATTTTACCAAGCCAGTTAACTTACAACCCTGTACGTCTTTGGAGTGTGGGAGGAAACTGGAGCTCCCGGGGAATCATGTAATGTCTTTCTGCTGACTGGTTAGCACGCAACAAAAGGTTTTTCACAGTACCTCGGTACACATGACGATTTAATTGCCTATTTTTTTTTTGTCCCCTGTTATGTTAAAGTAACCCAAATGAGCCCAACATGCAAGGAATAGCATGGCCCGAATATAAACATACAGACCAACAATTTGTAACTTTAAACACGGAAGCAAGGAGAATTTATATGAAATACCGAGCTCAGCAATGTGCCTTGTGGAATCTATTTCTTCCAAAATTACTACAATGGACAGGTAAGAAAGAGTTATTGCAGAATGAGGGCCACCATTTATCACTATTTTTGAAATATCATTCTTATTATTGATAGAATGGGCTGATTTATTTTTGATTTGTAATCTCATGAAACTCTCCCATTTACCCCAGAGGATAAACAGAGGTTCAAAAAGGGCATGAAGGAGTCAGAAACGGGCTCACTTATAAACGAGGTGCATTCTGGTAGAGTTGCACCAGAGGAGTACAGAATGTGTATGCCCAGCAGCATGTAATAGGCAGATCTGACCGTTTCACTAGCCAGTGGATCAGATTATCGTTCTGCACTCATCCTCCATCCATGGTGGAGTATGGTGGTGGAGAATTGAACAGCGAGCAGAACGGGCAACCTCCAAAAACATTCCCGTTTCCCGTTCGTCTGAAGAAGGGTCTCGACCCGAAACGTCGCCTATTCCTTCGCTCCATAGATGCAGCCTCGCCCATCTGAGTTTCTCCAGCAATTTTGTCTACCTCCGTTTTCAGTACCAGTGGGTTTAGTTTAGAGATGCAGCATGGAACAGGCCCCTCGGCCCGTTGGATCCACGCCAACCATTCACACTCGTTTTATGTTATCCCACTTTCTCATTCGCTCCCTGCCACACCAGGGGCCATTTACAGGGGCCAACTCACCTGAGTGTTCGGTGTTTTTTCCCACCTCCCAAAGACAGGTGAAGGCAGATGCAATAATGGTATTTAAGAGAGTTCTAGATAGGCACAAGGATATGCAGGGATTGGAGGATAATGGATGGTGTGCAGCAGAGGAGATTACTTTAACTTGGCATCATGTTCAGCACAGAAGGTATGGGCTGAAGGGCCTGTTCCTCTGCTGTCCTGTTCTATGTAATGATCAATAGATGGTGTGAGGCAAATTGAGTTAATGTTTCTCAGTTTGGTTTGGGTCTTTGACGTTTATTTTTCCATCCGTGTAATAGTAATGGGAATGGAGCCAGGAATTGTGCCCTTGGCTTCTGTACATCCACGTCAGCCCAAGTAGCTGGTATTTACATAGATGATCCACAGAGCCAAAAAAGGATAAATGCCGTATGGAACACAGTTTGCAATGAATTAACTCCTTGGTGTTGTTCAAAATGAAACTATCACTGAGCTTTAAACCGCGGCAAAAAAAAAGTCTAAAAATGTAATAGACAATAACCAGCAGAGTATAATTTACCACAAACCTTTTCTTAAAATATATTTGCAATGCTGATATTCGAGTTTAATAAATTTCCAATGACGTCGATGTTAGATGCGATATGGTGCGACAGAACTTTATTTATCCCAGGAGGGAAATCAGCCAAACGTGGAAATTGGTCACAGAAATGAAGGCACGAGGCATATCTTACAGGGATCCCAATTTGTTGCCATCTTAACCAGGGGTAATCAATGATGTTGTGTGAAGTTTCCCTCAGTGATCCAGAAGACACCAGAAATGGCCAGATTTGCTCCAAACAGTGTTTTCTCCTCCATATTTAGAAACATAGAAGATAGGTGCAGGAGTAGGCCATTCGGCCCTACGATCCAGCACAGCCATTCAATATGATCGTGCGCTGATCATCCAGAATCAGTACCCCGTTCCTGCTTTCTGCCCCATATCCCTTGATTCCAGTAGTCCTAAGAGCTAAATCTAACTCTCTCTTGTGAAATTGGCCTCCACCGCCTTCTGCGGCAGAGAATCCCACAGATTCGCAACTCTGTGGGTGAAACGTTTTTCCTCATCCCAGTCCTAAATTGTTTGTCTTCCATTGATATTTTAATAAGCCTAACACTGCCGATGTAATACCAAATGTTCTATACTGGAATATTTGCCAATTTGAGGTTATAATGACGAGTTGCAACATCTTTATTGCAGCACACATGGATAAAATGGAGCAACAATGGAAAGAGGAATTCCACAGGTGGAATGCTTACATGTCAGACTGGAAATCTAAATTCAGCGCTTATAACGACAAAAAAGACAGGTGTAACAGTACATAAGCAGTAAGATTCACTTCTGTAAAATAGCATTGTGGTTTAAATGGTTTATATGCAACGTAACATATTGCATTGAAGATTATATCTGCTATATCACATAGAATAAAATTGATTTAAAAGCTTGCCATCAGTAATTTTTTTTCTTTAAATTTTTTTTATTTCTATTAACTGTACCAAATAAATCATGTCAACCACCCTCACCCCACCCCCCCACCCATGCACACACATATGAGTTGTGTAATTAAAAGTTAAAAAGGTCACGACCTGGGGTGGAGTCACAGCAAGCATTGGAACTTAGCAAAGTGCAAGAGTAACTCGGCAGGTCAGGCAGCATGGCTGGAGAACATGGATAGGCGATGTTCTATGAGTCAAGGCTCTTCTTCAGACCCATTCTTGACCTGTTTTTGGAAGTCAGGTCTGTAAGTGGGTGGGAGCATTGAAGAATTGAAGGCAAGGGGCATATCTTACAGGGATCTCAGTCTGGTGGCCTCTTAACCAGGGGTAATCAATGATGTTGATGGAAGATTTCCCTCAGTGATCCAGAAGACACCAGAAATGGCCAGATTTACTCCAAACACATATTTGTTTATCTTGCATTGCCATATCGTTCAATTGTGAGCGGTTTTGGGCTGCATATCTAAGGAAGGATATGCTGGCGTTGGAGAGGGTCCAGAGGAGGTTTACGAGAATGATCCCGGGAACGATTGGGTTAACCTATATGATGAGTGTTTGATGACACTAGGCTTCTACTCACTGGAGCTTACAAGGATGGGAGGGGACCTCATTGATACTTACCAATTAGTGAAAGGTCTGGATAGAGTGGATGTGGAGAGGATGTTTCCACTTGTGGGAGAGTCTAGGACCAGAGGCAATAGCCTCAGAATTAAACAATGTACCTTTAAAAAGGAGATGGAATTTCTTTAGTTGGAGGGTGGTGAATCTATGGAATTCTTTGTCACAGAAGGCTGTAGAGTCCAATGTATATATTTAGGGAAGAGATTGACAGATTCTTGATTAGTATTGGGTGTCAGGGGTAATGGGGAGAAGGCAGGAGAATGGGATTGAGAGGGAAAGATAGATTAGCCACGATTGAATGGCGGAGTTAACTTGATGAGCCGAACGGTAGCAAAAATAGGAAGGAAGATTATTATCTAAATGGTATAAAATTGGGAAAAGGAGAAGTACAACGGGATCTGGGGGTCTTTGTTCATCAGTCAATGAAAGTAAGCATGCAGGTACAGCAGGCAGAAGCGAGTGGCACATTAGCTTTCATAACAAGAGGAGTTGAGTATAGGAGCAAAGAGGTCCTTCTGGCAGTTGTACAGGGCCCTAGTGAGACCATTGTGAGTATTGTGTGCAGTTTTGGTCTCCAAATTTGAGGAAGGACATTCTTGTTATTGAGGGAGTGCAGCGTAGGTTCACAAGGTTAATTTCCAGGATGGCGGGACTGTCATATGCTGAGAGAATGGTGCGGCTGGGCTTGTGTACTCTGGAATTTAGAAGGATGAGAGGGGATCTTATTGAAACATATTAGACTATTAAGGGTTTGGACACGCTGGAGGCAGGAAACTTGTTCCCGATGTTGGTGGAGTCCAGAACCAGGGGCCACAGTTTAAGAATAAGGGGTAAGCCGTTTTGGAACGGAGATGAGGAAACACTTTTTCACACAGAGAGTTGTGAGTCTGTGGAATTCTCTGCCTCAGAGGGAGGTGGAGGCCGGTTCTCTGTAAACTTTCAATAGAGAACTAGATAGGGCTCTTGAAGGTAGCGGAGTCAGAGGATATGGGGAGAAGGCAGGTGTGGGCTACTGATTGTGGATGATCAGCCATGATCACATTGAATGGTGTTGCTGGCTTGAAGGGCCTTATGGCCTACTCTTGCACCTATTGTCTATTGAAGGGCCTAATTCTGCTCCTATCAGCATGAATTTTTCTGTCAGTTTCTAACTGATTAAAATGTAAAATAAGTAAGGATTACAATTTAGAGTAAATTTTATTTTTTTTCTTTCCTTTGTAATGCTGATATTCTGGGTTATCTTATGGATTGTATAGGATAGGCAAAAATAAGCTATGTGGCTTCAGCCTATTCCTTTTTCGGTCATTGATTATGTGAACGTTGTGTAAAATGGATACGGTGTTGGTTCATATTCACACAGATTGTAAAGTTTTGTTCTTTTTAATGTATGACCGAAATAAACTATTCATTCAACTTTGTTTTACTAAAAAAATGTATTTTTTTTCCTGTTGAAACCTCCTGCTATCTCTGACTGTTGCCGGTATGGGAGATGGACTTGAATGCTTTTAAATAGAAAATGTTAAATAGAGCTCTTAAAGATAGCGGAGTCAGGGGATATGGTGAGAAGGCAGGAACGGGGTACTGATTGTGGATGATCAGTCATGATCACAGTGAATGGTGGTGCTGGCTCGAAGGGCCAAATGGCTTACTCTTGCACCTATTGTCTATTGAAATTGGCTGTGGTCCATTATGAAATCAATAGGCCAGTGTAAATTTGCTGCACTCATGCAATTGTTTATATGGCTAGTGCAGCACTGAAATGCTGTAAGGAGCCATGGTTAAAACCTGTCAAATTCCACAATTATTTAGTTTACCTTTCATAGATTCTCGTAATGTCAGCCACACACAAAAACAAAGAGCATAATGAAACAACATCACATCACATCCTTCAATTATTGCTGATTTTACATGTGAAATTTTAAATGAAACATTTGTTATTCATAATCCAGTCTTTCATTTGTATTCCCTTTCTTGCACTGTTCTGATCTGGCATAGAATTCTTCAACTTACACACTTACCGTTCCAAACATGTGATAATAATTTTACAATTCTTCACTTTGACTAGCTAAGGGAGTAAATAACGGCCTGAACATTTGGGAGGTTGAGGTTGGGCAGGCTAGGACTTTATTCCTTAGAGTGCAGGAGGCTAAGGGGTGATCTTATGGAGGCAAATAAATAATGAGGGGAGCAGATAGGGTGAATGCTTGGTCCCTTTCACCCAGAGTAGGGTAATCAAGAACCAGAAAACCTAGGGTTGAATAAGAACCTGAGGGGCAACTTTTTCCACTCAGAAGGTGGTGGGTATATGGAACGAGCTGCCAAAAGAGCGAAGGGCTTGGATAGAGTGGATGTGGAGAGGATGTTTCCACTAGTGGGAATGTCTAGGGGAATTTAGGACTGAAGGTCACAGCCTCAGAATTAAAGGACGTTCTTTTAGGAAGGCGAGGAGGAGGAATTTATTTAGTCAGAGGGTGGTGAATCTGGAATTCACTGCCGTAGAGGTTGTCAACGGATATTTTTTAAAGGCAGAGATAGATTGTTTCTTGATTAGTACGAGTGTCAAGGGTTCTGTGGAGAAGGCAGGAGAATGGGGTTAGGAGGGAGAGGTAGGTCATCCATGATTGAATGGGCGAGTAGACTTGTTGGGTAGAATGGCCTAATTCTGCTTCTATCACATGACCTAAGAGGTAGTTGAAGCAGGTAGTATAACATCATTTAAAATATAGTAGGACAGGTACATGGATAGGAAAGTTTCAGAGGGATATGGGCCAAATGAGGGCAAATGAGCCTAACTTAGGTGGGGCACCTTGGTTAACATGTATGAGTTGGGCAAATGGGCCTGTTTCCATGCTGTATGACTGACTTTATAAAAATGCTTTCCCTATGCAATCAAATTTCAGTTGCTCGAGCTTTGCTGATGTCTTTACCACTTTACATTTACAAAAATTTACCATGTAAAATATTTTTGACATTAAGGGAATGTCTAAATAAAGACAGTTGCTGTTAGAAACTGTTCTTCAGAAAATTATAGCTGTTTACAACTGGAAAGAGACATCTGTTATTTAATAAATAATGGAATCTGATAGTTATAGAGAGGCAGTTTTGATAGTCTGTTATAGTTACCAATAAGCTTAGTTTAGTTTTAAGATACAACGCGGAAACAGGCCCTTCAACTCCCCAAGTCCACACCACCCAGCGATCCCCCGCACATTAACAATATCCTACACTGGGGATAACCTTTACATTTATACCAATCCAATTAACCTACAAACCTGTGCATCTTTGGAGTGTGGGAGCAAACCGGTTTTCGGAGAAAACATACATGGTCTCAGGGAGGACTATTAACTCTGTGCAGATAGCCAGGATCGAACCTTGGTCTCTACCACTGTAAGCGCTGCCATTCAGCAACTCTACCGCTGCACCACTGTGCCGCCCATTGTTTTTACTGCATATTTTCTTTCTAAAGGAACTTCTTCACCTAAGCATATAACCAAGTATTTCTGTGATCATACATTGTTATGCACTTGATATTATTAATTATACGAGTCTTCAAGAGAAGGTCCTGTATTTTGAGAGAGTGGATGTTAAAGCTTCATTAATTTTAACTTTTTATAAAAATATTTCAAAATCAAATTCAGACCCTATACATTACAAAATGTCGCCCATAGAGGCCCACAGGAGCCGTTGGAAGAGAAGGAGGGGGAGGAGCGACACCCGACCGGTAAGCTTTAAAATCAAGCGCGGGCCTTGTTTTTGCCTAAATCCATAACATTCCATTCAGAGAAGTGTTTTTTTTTGAGGAAGCCGCTAATTGGTGGGAAGTGGACTAGGGTAAGCAGCTGATTGGTGGGAAGTGGACTAGGGAAAGCGGCTGATTGGCAGTCAGATCCCAGCAGTTTGTTGTGTACTTTGTATTGTGTTGCTATTGTATCCTGTGTAAGGGGGGAGTATGAAGGCAAGGGCAGTGTACTGTTCTGGATGTCAGATGTGGGAGGTCAGGGAATCTGATAGCCCTCCAGACATCCACATCTGCGCCAGGTGTGTCGAGATGGGGCTCCTAAAGGATCGTGTTAGGAACCTGGAGCAGCAGCTCGATGACCTCCGTCTGGTCAGAGAGAGTGAGGAGGTCATAGAGAGGAGCTACAGGGAGGTAGTCACTCCCAGACCACAGGAGGCAGACAAGTGGGTCACGGTTAGGAAGGGCAAGAGGCAGGGGCTAGAGAGTACCCTGTGACTGTACAACTGGAAAATAGGTACTCGGGTTTGAGTACAATTGGAGGGGGACAGTCTACCTGGGGGCAGCAACACGGCCGGGTCTCCAGCACAGAGACGGCCCTGATGCTCAGAAGGGTTAGCAAAAAGAGGAGGGCAATTGTAATAGGGGATCTATAGTTAGGGGGGTCGGATGGGCGATTCTGTGGACGCAGTCGGGAAACCTGGATGGTAGTTTGCCTCCCTGGTGCCAGGGTCTCGCATGTGTCGGAAAACGTGTCCAAAAGATTCTGAAAAGGGAGGGAGAGGAGCCTGATGTTGTGGTACACATAGGTACCAATGACATAGGCAGAAAAAGAGATGAGGTCCTGAAGGGAGAATTTAGGGAGTTGGGGGGAAAGTTAAGGAGAAGGACCAAAAAGGTAACGATTTCAGGATTACTGCCTGTGCCGCGTGACAGTGAGAGTAGAAATGGAATGAGGTGGAGGATAAATGCGTGGCTGAGGGACTGGTGCAGTGGGCAGGGATTCAAGTTTCTTGATCACTGGGACCTCTTTTGGGGAAGGCATGATCTGTACAATAAGGGCGGGTTGCACTTGAACCCGAGGGGGACCAATATCCTGGCAGGGAGATTTGCAAAGGCTACTGGGGAGACTTTAAACTAGAAAGGCTGGGGGGAGGGTCTCAGGTAGAGGGGGCTAGGGGACAGGGTGTGGGGCAAGAAGAGGCAGAGAAGGGAAGCACTCGGACCCAAAATGTAGGCGAGGAAAGAGGAAAAAGATAATAGACAGAGAATAAGGGATGGTGGGTTTATAAAATGTGTATATTTTAATGCTAGGAGCATTGTAAGAAAGGTGGATGAACTTAGAGCCTGGATTGACACCTGGAAATATGATGTTGTGGCAATCAGTGAAACATGATTGCAGGAGGGCTGTGATTGGAAACTAAATATTCCAGGATTTTGTTGCTTCAGGTGTGATAGAATTGGAGGGACCAGAGGTGGAGGTGTTGCATTGCTTGTCAGAGAGGATATTACAGCAGTGCTTTGGCAGGATAGATTAGAGGGCTCGTCTAGGGAGGCTATTTGGGTGGAACTGAGAAGTGGGAACGGTGTGTAGCAACACTTTTAGGGGTGTATTATAGACCGCCAAATGGGGAGCGAGAATTGGAAGAGCAAATATGTAAGGAGATAGCAGATATTAGTAGTAAGCACAAGGTAGTGATTGTGGGAGATTTCAATTTTCCAAAAATAGACTGGGAAACACATTCTGTAAATGGGCTGGATGGTTTGGAGTTTGTAAAATGTGTGCAGGATAGTTTTTTTGCAGCAGTACATAGAGGTATCGACCAGAGAAGGGCAGTGCTGGACCTCCTGTTAGGAAATGAGGCAGGTCAGGTGACGGAGGTATGCGTTGGTGAGCACTTCGAGACCAGTGATCACAATACCATTAGTTTTCAATATAATTATGGAGAGAGTCAGAACTGGACCTAGGGTGGATATTTTTGATTGGAGAAAGGCTAACTTTGAGGGAATGCGTAAGGATTTAAAAGGAGTGAATTGGGACACTCTGTTTTATGGGAAGGATGTAGAAGAGAAATGGGAGGACATTTAAAGGGGAAATTGTAAGAGTACAGAATCTTTATGTCCCTGTTAGGGTGAAAGGAAATAGTAAAAAATTGGAAAGAGCCATGGTTTTCAAGGGAAATTGGACACTTGTTTCAAAAAAGGAGAGATATCTACAATAATTATAGGAGGCATGGAGTAAATGAGGTGCTAGAGGAGTATAAAAGAATGTAAAAAGAATCTTAAGAAAGAAATTAGGAAGGCTAAAAGAAGATATGAGGTTTCCTTGGCAAGAAAGGTGAAAGTAAATCCAAAGGGTTTCTACAGCTATATTAATAGCAAAAGGATAACGAGGGATAAAATTGGACCATTAGAGAGAGAATGGACAGCTATCTGCAGAGCCAAAAGAGATGGGGGAGATATTGAACAATTTATTTTCTTCGGTATTCACCAAGGAGAAGGATATTGAACTATGTGAAGTAAGGAAAAAAGTAGAGTAGCTATGGAAACTATGAGATTCAAAGAGGAGGAAGTACTGACACTTTTGAAAAATATAAAAGTGGATAAATCTCCAGGTCCTGATAGGATATTCCCTAGGACATTGAGGGAAGTTAGTGTAGAAATAGCAGGAGCTATGACAGAAATATTCAAATGTCATTAGAAACAGGAATAGTGCCGGAGGATTAGCGTACTGCGCATGTTGTTCCATTGTTTAAAAAGGGTTCAAAGAATAAACCTAGCAATTATAGACCTGTTAATTTGACGTCAGTGGTGGGTAAATTAATGGAAAGGATACTTAGAGATAATATATATAAGCATCTGGATAAACAGGGTCTGATCAGGAACAGTCAACATGGATTTGTGCCTGGAAGGTCATGTTTGACAAACCTTCTTGAATTTTTTGAAGCGGTAACTAGGGAAATTGATGAGGGTAAAGCAATGGATGTTGTCTATATGGATTTCAGTAAGGCCTTTGACAAGGTTCCCCATGGAAGGTTGGTTAAGAAGGTTCAATCTTTGGGTGTTAATGGCGGAGTAGCAAGATGGATTCAACAGTGGCTGAATGGGAGATGTCAGAGAGTAATGGTGGATGGCTGTTTGTCAGGTTGGAAGCCGGTGACCAGTGGGGTGCCTCAAGGATCTGTGTTGGGTCCACTGTTGTTTGTCATGTACATCAATGATCTGGATGATGGGGTGGAAAATTGGATAAGTAAATATGCAGATGATACTAAGATAGGTGGTGTTGTGGATAATGAAGTAGATTTTCAAAGTCTACAGAGAGATTTGGGCCATATGGAAAAGTGGGCTGAAAGATGGCAGATGGAGTTTAATGCTGATAAGTGTGAAGTGCTACATCTTGGCAGGACAAATCAAAATAGGACGTCATGGTAAATGGTAGGGAATTGAGGAATGTTGTGGAACAGAGAGATCTAGGAATAACTGTGCATAGTTCCCTGAAGGTGGAATCGCATGTAGATGGGGTGGTAAAGAAAGCCTTTGGTGTGCTGGCCTTTATAAATCAGAGCATTGAATATAGGAGCAGGGAAGTAATGTTAAAATTGTACAAGGCATTGGTGAGACCAATTCTGTAGTATGGTGTACAATTTTGGTCGCCTAATTATAGGAAGGATGTCAACAAAATAGAGAGAGTACAGAGGAGATTTACTAGAATGTTGCCTGGGATCCAGCAACTATGTTACAGAGAAAGGTTGAACAAGTTAGGTCTTTATTCTTTGGAGCGCAGAAGGTTAAGGGGGGACTTGATTGAGGTCTTTAAAATGATGAAAGGGATAGACAGAGTTGACGTGGATAAGCTTTTCCCATTAAGGGTAGGGAAGATTCAAACAAGAGGGCATGACATGCGAATTAATGGGACGGAAGTTTAGGGGTAACATGAGGGGGAACTTCTTTACTCAGAGGGTGGTGGCTGTGTGGAATGAGCTTCCAGCAGAAGTGGTGGAGGCAGGATCGATTTTAACATTTAAAAGTAAAGTGGATAGGTATATGGACGGGAAGGGAATGGAGGGGTATGGTCTGAGTGCAGGTAGATGGGACTAGGGGAAAACAAATGGTCGGCACGGACTGGAAGGGCCGAGAGGGCCTGTTTCCGTGCTGTAATTGTTATATGGTTATATGGTTAAAATATTTTCTTATTTCTGTACTTATTAAATTCAAATTCATTATTTCTAGACTGGCAACTCGTTTTTTAGTGGGGTTTTACCGAAGCCAGTTAATATGCAGACGTGTACGTCTTTGGAGTGTGGGAGGAAAACCACGCATGTCACGGGGTGAATGTACAAACTGCACCCGTAGTCAGGATTGAACCTGGGTCTCTGCACAATAAGGCGCCACCGTGCCGCCCCAATTTGTTTCAGATATGTTTAAATGTAACCCAGGGCAACGTTGAAGTTGTAATACTGCCACTGCCTCTTCTCATTTCAGTGCCAGTATTAACTTATAAATTAAGTAGACAGAGCAAGACTAACGTCGTATTGGGGCCCAATTAGAACAGGAAAGCAGAGTCCTGAAGCTGGGAATGAGGCCAGGGCTATAGATGGCAAAGCAGTTGTGCTGTTGAACTAACATGGGGGAAGAGTGGAATAAGACTGCACGTTGATGACGGAAGCAGGATTAGGAATGGAAAACTGGGAATAGAAGCAAATCTGGGTTAGAAGAGCTACGAAGTACTGGGTCACCAACGGTTCGCATGGCTCTTGAGATTACAAACCTCAACGTTTGTTTATAAGTAGTTTGCAAAGATTTATATCAGCAGTAAATTCCGGTGTTTTGCAATAGACAATAAACAGTTGTTGATCTAAAGCATTAACTCTGTCTTATCATCATATATTGTTTCATTTGTTCTTTGAGCCTGTTGGTGAATCTATCTTACCATTACTGACCTCGGGTACTAATAAACGCTATAATATTAACTCATTCTCTTTTTTTTCTCTTCATTTTGTTCATGTCTCTCACAATAATATTTGTTCTTTATGTAAAAACAACCGGAATCATTGTTTATTGTAGGTAGACAAAAGTGCTGGAGAAACTCAGCGGGTGCAGCAGCATCTATGGAGCGAAGGAAATAGGCAACGTCTCGGGCCGAAACCCTTCTTCAGACTGATGTGGGGTGGGGGGGGGATGAAAGGAAGAGGAGGAGCCCGAGGGCTGAGGGAGAGCTGAGGGAAGGGGGAATCACAGAGGGGGAGCAGTTAGAGAGGAGGTTGTAAAACTGTCTTCAGAGGGAGGAGGAGAACTTCTTCAAAGTAGGCATACCTTGAGGGGATTTCGCAGTGGAGTAGACAAAGTGTTTAAGAAGGAACATTGTTTATTGTGTCGTTTTGGATTTTGGAAGGATTAGGATTATACGCTGGTAGATGAGAGATGGTCTTGGCATTATGTTCGTCATGGACATTGCGGGCCGAAGTGCCTGTTCTTGTGCTGTACTGTTCTGTTTTGGAGAGTTAACCATCAGAATGGGGAGAAATTCTCCAGGCCTGTCGATAGTGGGTGGACAGGGCCTGTTCCATGTTGTATCTCTAAACTAAAATCTAAAAGTAAATGAAGAATATCTTGGAAGTTAAAATTAAGGCAATGTCATTTACCTGGCAATTCAAAGTCATGTGCTGCTAATTTTTCAGAAAATCTATGAAAATAACTAATATGTTATTCCATTAGTCAATGCATAAATATGTAAGTAATAGTGGAGGAAGTAGGCCAACAGCCCCCCAAAACCTGCTGCACCATTAAGTTATGATTTTTACCAGAATGTTGCCTGGATTAGAGGGTTTTGGCTGCAAGGAGTGATTGGGATGTTTCCTGTTCATTACAGAATAGTAAACATGAACTTATCTTCCAGCATGTGACCACAATCCTTAGGATGTGCGGGATAAGAATTATCCTCTCAATTATACAGATGTGATTGCCGGAAGCTTGGACAATTTGTTTATTACTTGTCTAAGTAATCTTTTCTAACATCTTTTTTTTAGAAAGGAGCGTTCAGGAAACAAATAAAGTAGTTTCCACTTCCACAGAAAACCTCCAGTAGCTGACACAACTAATTAATGTTTAAGACTAAAAGGAAATTGTTCACTCATGTCGGATGCTTCATGATATTTGGCTATAAACTATTTGAATAGTTTAGGGTTTCCCCTAAAACGTCCGAGGTTGAGGGGAGACCTGATTAGAAGTGTATAAAATGATGAGAGGCCGAGATAGGATAGACCAGGGATGGGGAACCTTTTCATGTTGGAAGGCCGCAATAAGTTAAATGTAATCTAATAAGGCCGGATCCAAGAAACGTCAATAAGCGATAGGGTTATTTTGTTGAATGTTCTTTTACTCTTTGGTATTTTAAATACATTCATTTTAAGATTAAATTAAAAATAATAAAAGACGAACAAAAACATATTAATAAAAATAAAAGGATTTGTTCTATAAAATTTGGATTCGTTCAAAAGGCCGCTCTTAATGGCTCTAGATTCTAGGCCCTAGAAGGCCGCAGGTTCCCCACCCCTGGGATAGACAGTCAGAACCCTATTCACAGCGTGGAAATGTCCAACACTAGAGGGCGTAAGATGAGAGGGGGAAGATAAATAGAGATGTGCGGGGCAAGTTTTTTTTGGACAGAGTGGTCGGTGCCTGGAACGCAGTGCCAGAGAGGTGTTGGAGGCAGATATGATAGTGGTATTTAAGAGGGTTTTAGTTAGGCACATGGAAGGTCAGGTTGTAGAATGATATAGATCATGAGCAGGCAGATGAGATCAGTTTAACCTGTTATCGTGTTCGTGCTGGTCAAAGGGCCAGTTCTTGTGCTGTACCGTTCTATGTTCTATGATTGATTATAGTCCTCAAATCCATTTTCTCACCCCACACCTGTAATTTTTCTACTCTTGACTAAAAATAAAAACCATCAACCTTAATGCCTTAGTGGTCCCAGCTTTCTGGGAAAAGCATTTCAAAGATTCACTGTCATCTGAGAAAATAAAATAAATGGCCTCTTATCTCGATCTTGTGTGTAAGGCTCTTACCCTGACTCAGTGTCGCCAATTCATGACTCCTTCGCTACGGGAACTAATCTCACAATTACCACCCAAATCAATGTCTTTTTTTCCTTATCTGTCATTCATCGTTAGTTCAAGCACACGGATGCATTGAACTGGGCCAGGCAAGATTTTCTAATTCATTGCTGTGTGCAGTTTCTTTTGCCCACTTTGACAGTTTAATTAGCAGCCTTCACCCACAGCCTGGCTGGTTAAATCACTGTGAGACACAAAGTTAAAAATGTTAACGACAAGTATTGATTGGTGGACTTTCTGATGCTGGGGATAAGGATATCATGCTGGAACAGCCCACCCAACAATAAGTTGTTGTTCTCTTCGCATCTACCATTAGGTCATAAGTGATAGGAGCAGAATCAGGCCATCCGGCCCATCAAGTCTATTCCACCATTCAATCATGGCTGATCTTTATCTCCCTCCTAACCCCGTTCTCCTGCCTTCTCCCCATAACCCCTGACCTCCCCATAACCCCTGACCTCCCCATAACCCCTGACCTCCCCATAACCCCTGACCCCCACCTGAACCCCCATAACCCCTGACCTCTCCATAACCCCTGACCTCCCCATAACCCCTGACCTCCCCGTAACCCCTGACCTCTCCATAACCCCTGACCTCTCCATAACCCCTGACCTCCCCATAACCCCTGACCTCCACATAACCTCTGACTCCCCATAACATAAACTAGGCTACAGTCCAATTCTCCTCTTCCTTAGTTTGTTTAGTGTAGTTTAGTGTCACGTGTACCGAGGTACAGTAAAAAACTTTTGTTACGCGCTAACCTGTCAGCGGAAAGACAATGCATGATTATAATCGAGCCATCCACAGTGTACAGATACATGATGAAGGGGATAAAGTTTAGTGCAAGATAAAGTCCGATGAAAGACAGTCCGAGGGTCTCCAATGAGCTAGATGGTAGCCCAGTACTGCTCTCTCGTTGTTGGGAGGATGGTTCAGTTGACTGTGGACATTTGACTTTTGTCTTTGGAACTGATGCACCCTTATGCTGCACACTATACTATATCCTGCACTCTGTATCTTCCCCTTCGCTCCACCAATTGTACTTGAGTTTAGCTTGATTGGATTTATGTGTAATATTATCTGAAGATAAACACAAAAAGCTGGAGTAACACAGCGGGACAGGCAGCACCTCTGGAGAGAAGGAGCGGGTGGTGTTTCGATTGAGTAGTTTGAGTCTAAAACAAAGTTTTTCAATGTACCTCTGTACACTTGACAATAATATATCTATAGCTATATCAAATAACTAAAGTAAATAAACAGAATAGACATTCACATTATTCCCGTAATCATATATCTGTACACACTATGAATGACTCGATTGTAATCATGTATTGTCTGTCCGCTGGCTTGTGAGCACGCAACAAAAGCTTTTCACTGTACCTCGGTACACGTGCCAATAAACTAAACTAAACTAGAAGAGTAAATTTATAGGGTACACAAAAGGCTGGAGAAACTCAGCGGGTGCAGCAGCATCTAAGGAGCGAAGGAGATAGGCGACGTTTCGGGCCGAGACCCTTCTTCAGAGTAAATTTTTATACAGTTTTTATAACGGGAAAAATATTCTGAGAAAATTAACATATCTCACCTCATTTTCTTGTGACATTTGCTAACACAAGTGCTTTTTCACAATTCATTTATCATCATCATCGGCGGTCATTCGAAACTAGTATGACTGGCCTCTCATGGAGGATGCCTGTGTGTGACTTTGTTTAACGTGGGGAGACAGGTGCACAGACATCCACCACACTGTCCTTGACAGATCTGGGTTAGAATCCAGTGGCATGGAATCCAAGATGACCGGAGACCCTTTTCTGCTGCAGCCTTCATCCGCCTTCCCAGCCGTTGTGACGCTCCACTAAAGTCAGCCATCATCCTCCGCCTGTTCCACCGTTGAGGTCTTGGTTGGATTGCTCTTTGTCAGAGACCTCCCCCTCGACCTTACCACCACGGGTGGCCCTACCAGGAGCATAGCTCCAGACGGCATCGCTCTCAGGATCTCAGGTCCACACGAGCTTCTCAACCACGACAAGGTGACAATCCACGGAGAAGCAATTCATTTAACTAAAGGTTTTATAAGCAAAAAAAGATACAAAGTACTGGAGTAACTCAGCGGGTCAGGGAACATCTCCGGAGAACATGGATAGGTGACGTTTCGGGTCAAGACCCTTCTTCAGATTTGTGAAGTCTGTATCTGCAGTTCTTTGTTTCCTTTCATAAGCAGCTAGTGTGCCTTACCCTTGAGGCAATATCCTGCTTCTTTTAACAGATCAACAATTTCTGCAAGGCTGCTTTGATACTTTGATCATTTTCCTGGAAATTCTTAGTCAACTATGCAAAACTATGCTTTACTAAGATCTGAAAACAAATGTTGACACAAGGAACTGTAGATGCTGGAATCTTGAGCAAAACACGAAATACAGGAGGAACTTAGCATGTCATAAGTTCATACATTCTAGGAACATAATTAGACCATTCAGCCCATTATGTCTACTCTGCCATTCAATCATGGTTGATCCATCTTTCCTTCTCAACCCCATTCTCCCTTCCTTCCCCCATACCCCCTGATACTTAGTAATCAAGAATCTGTCAATCTCCCCCTTAAAATTATCCATTGACTTATCAGGCAGCATCAGTGGAGGGAATGGAAGGTATCATTTTGGGTCTGGACACCAGATTATAATTTGGATGGAAATGCCTGAAAAAATTCTAATTACAAGTTATAGCAAATCTATATGTTGGAAGGAACTTTGGAAGATAGACACCAAAAGCTGGAGTAACTCAACAGGTCAGACTGCATCTCTGGAGAAAAGGAATATGTGACGTTTAAGGTCGAGGCCCTTCTTCAGGCTGAAAGTCACGGTAAAGGGAAACGAGAGATATAGACGATAATGTAGAAGGATATAGAACAAATGAATGAAAGAAGATAGACACAAAAAGCTGGAGTAACTCAGCGGGACAGGCAGCGTGTCCCGCTGAGTTACTCCAGCTTTTTGTGTCTATCTTCGGTTTAAACCAGCATCTGTAGTTCCTTCTCACACAAATTAATGAAAGATATGCAAAAAAGTAGCGATGATACAGGAAACAGGCCACTATTAGCTGTGCACTAGGTGAAAATGAGTTACTGACAATGAGACTCAACAAGACGACTTTGAAGAAGGGTCTCGACCCGAAACGACACCCATTCTTTATATCCAGAGATGCTGTCTGTCCCACTGAGTTACTCCAGGATTTTGTGTCTAAGACGACTTTGAAGCTGGTACGACTTGGGTGGTGGCTGGGGTGGAGGGGGGGGGGGGGGGGGGGGGGGGGGGGGGGTGCAAGAGTTATTTGAAGTTAGAGAAATCGAGGAATATCAAATCAATGTTCCCTAAGTAGAGTGTTGAGATAGTGAGTAGACACAAAATGCTGGAGTAACTGAGCGGGACCTGCAGCTTCTCTGGAGGTAGTAAGTTTCTCACAATGCACAATTCGGCATTATTCCGTGGCTAGGATGGACTTATATTTAAAGTGACCCATTGTAAATCACAGCATATGAGATAAATTGCAATGTTTATAGATTGGCAGCAGCCACTAAACTCACAGCACTGAAATGGAACAAGTAAACAAAAAACATGTCTGACTTTTTCTCCCTTTCAAATTCGTTTCGCATTTTGAAGTGCGATCAACTCCAAACTTCTAGAGATAATTAAATTGATTAAAAATGGTAAATTAATGTTCCTGTGCAGATGGTGTTTTTGTCAGCTACGAGTAATAAATGCATTGTGATTTTCCAACATTTTAATGTTCTGTATAAAAGTAGACTTCAATGAATACCCATGACTCAGATATACTTTAAATCTCAAGAAAATTTATGATGTCAAAGCAATATAATGTGCTTTGTAGGAGCCAGATCCAAGTGTCCAAACACCAACCATTGTAACATAGGCACGTGCCAATGATTCCACAATGAACTGCTGATATTTACCCCTTTAAATACAAGCTAATGTGGGCCTTCCATACACGTACACCAAAAAGAAAAATGCTCAGGACTTACTAAATGTGAATCTGTCAACATTCTCAGTTTCTCTGGATTCCACTAGCCACACACAGCCATGGTGCAACTCCTCCACAACGTACACCCACAAGTCGCCACTTAGTCTGTACGGAGTTTGTAAGTTCTCCCTGTGACCACGTGGGTTTTCTCCGGGAGCTCCAGTTTCCTCCCACGCACCAAAAGCATACAGGTTTTGTAGGTTAATTGGCTTCGGTAAAGATTGTAACTTGTCCCTCGTGTGTAGGATAGTGCTAGTGTACGGGGATCGCTGGTCGGCGTGGACTCGTTGGGCCGAAGGGCCTGTTTCCATGCTGCATTTCTAAAACTAAACTGTGAGCCAATTTATGGGGATTGCAGAGCAGTAGATTGGGGACAAAAGTGAAGTTCAATTCCTTTTTTTAAAAAAATTCAGATTTAGTTTAATACTTTGAAATATTTGTGTTTTTCGGCCATGATCGGTAACTATTCTTTCATATAAAAAATTACTTTTATTTTTTTAAATCTACATCAGTTTTAATGGCTGAGGAATGTTAAAACATGTACAAAGTATAAATGGTTCTCCCAACCTTGACTGCCAGTAAGAACAGGGTGGGGGTCTTTACTGAGCATCATGGGATAGCTTGAGGGTGGGGCTCTCCCATCGCTTATTGCTATTGGAGGCCTTTGGTTTTCAAGTCAGGAAGGTGGGCAGTTTAGTTTAGCTTTACTTTTAGTTTTAGCTTCAGTTTTAGTTTTAACTTCAGTTTTAGGTTTAATTTAGAGATACTTTGTGGAAACAGGCCCTTCGGCCCACCTAGTCCACGCTGACTAGCGATCCCCGTATGCTAGCATTATCCTACACACGAGGAACAATTTGCAATCTTTACCGAAGCCAATTAACCTACAAAAAGCCTGAACGTCTTTGGAGTGTGAGAGGAAACCAGAGCACCCGGAGAAAACCCACGCGGTCACTGGGAAGAACGGACAAACTCTGAACAGACAGCACCCGTAGTCAGGATCGAACCCGGGTCTCTGGCAATGTAAGGCAGCAATTCTACCGCCGAGCCACCTTGCGGCCCACTGTTTTTGCACCTGGATCTAGAGAGTTTAGCTGAGGGGAGTGGGCAGCAGTTCCAAGTAGATTGGCTCTACATAAAAGGTAATAACAATGATGTGTATTTCTATTAAGTCCATGTTTTTTTTTAAATTCTGTCAATGAAAATGAAGTGCTCATTATTCTGGATATCAGCAAATATGCAGAGTTACTTTCAACAGATATTTTAATTTGACACATTACCTGTTTATTTCAATCTACTGCAAACAGTTTAGCTAAACCTTTAATAAGTACATGGATACCTTTGGTACCTTTAATAATACATGAATAGGACAGGTTTGGAAGGATATAGACCAAGAGCAGACAGGTGGGACTACTGTAGCTGAGACATGTTGGCCGGTGTGGACAAGTTGGGCCAAAGGTCCTGTTTCCACACTGTATCACTCGATGACTACATGAAAGCAAGATTATATTTCTCATCACATTATTTGTTGAAATATTTCATAACATCTAGGACACTATTTCTCGTCATCCTCAAGATGTTGATCAAATTCAAATCAGTCTCCCACTGTACAGCCTTTATCCCCATACCTATTTTTCTCATGAGCTTACTGCAGCATGTACTGGAGGATAGACCCAATCACTTTGGAAGAACAATATTTGCTCCTCTCCATATTATCAATACAACTATGTACCACATGAAATCATTGAATGATTTCTCGGAATACAAACAGGTATGGATGGTTACCGCAAGTGGAAGAATATATAATGGTAAAGTAAGATTACATATTGAACAAGAACTGTGCCTGGGTAAGAAGCATTTAATGAAATGTTTTCACCATCTGTTTCCACCGCATTTGTTGAACCATTTGATGCTGCCGTACTAATCTATCATTTAGCAGCATGCAGGGGAGGTAATGTTACTTGCTCTTCACCAGAGCTTCATAAAGGAGAGCTCTGTATATACAGTACGTGTGATGTTCTGCTCAGTCACCGATTATCAACCACCAATGTTCAGCTGCTATAGTTGACCTTAATTACTGGCTTTAGTTTAGCTTATTTTTGTCACGTATACCGAGTGCAAGATATATATGTATCTGTGTGTGTATAAATATGTGTGTGTGTGCGTGTAGATATATGTGTATGTGTATATACATATATTTATATGTAGATATATGTGTAGATACATACCTGTGAATATATTATATGTGTGTATAATTATCTATCTATCTATTATTATACCGAAAGTCTCATCTTGACCGCTTCCTGTCTACTTGTTAATTGATTTTAGAAAAAACGCTACCCTATATTGCTATGATTTTTTTGGCCATCTTACTCACAGTTCTCCTCCGCAAAAGCAACCCCAAGGATTTTTCCGGTCACTGAAAAATAAAAAAATTATGAATGTTTAAAAAGTCGTGAGATCTGCTGATTGGTCCTCTCGCCTGTCAATCACCATGATGAAGGTAACACCCCTTCTGGGGGGGGGGGGGAAGGCAGGAGTATAAAGCCCCGGCTGCTGGATGTGAGGCAGTCACTTTGGAAGATCGTGAGCGAGAGTCCACAACTATGATTCTAAGCTGTGAGTCAACTGAACTGAGTCTACTGAACTGTGAGTCTGCAATGTACTTGTAATAAATGATTTATTAGCCCTTAATGAAAATGGAATTAGTTGTTTGGCCTGCCCTGTGCTTGAAACTGAAATAGAAATGGAAATGAAATGAAATGAGTTGTTTGGCCTGCCCTGTGCTTGAAACTGCAATGGAAATGGAAATGAAATGAAAATGAAATGAGTTGTTTGGCCTGCCCTGTGCTTGAAACCAAAATGGAAATGGAAATGAAATGAAAATGAAAATGAAATGAGTTGTTTGGCCTGCCCTATGCTTGAAACTGAAATGGAAATGGAAATGAAATGAAATGAGTTGTTTGGCCTGCCCTGTGCTTGAAACTGCAATGGAAATGGAAATGAAATGAAAATGAAATGAGTTGTTTGGCCTGCCCTGTGCTTGAAACGAAAATGGAAATGGAAATGAAATGAAAATGAAATGAGTTGTTTGGCCTGCCCTGTGCTTGAAACTGAAATGGAAATGGAAATGAAATGAAATGAGTTGTTTGGCCTGCCCTGTGCTTGAAACTGCAATGGAAATGGAAATGAAATGAAAATGAAATGAGTTGTTTGGCCTGCCCTGTGCTTGAAACCAAAATGGAAATGGAAATGAAATGAAAATGAAATGAGTTGTTTGGCCTGCCCTGTGCTTGAAACTGAAATTGAAATGGAAATTAAATGAAAATGAAATGAGTTGTTTGGCCTGCCCTGTGCTTGAAATTGAAATTGAAGTGGAAATGAATGAGTTGTTTGGCCTGCCTGAAACCACTAATTTCGGCCCACAAAGCCCCTATTAGGCCCCTATTAGACCCCTATTGGCTGCCAACCCACCAGTTCCTTTTGCCCAAAATGCCCATATTAGCCCAGGAGGAGCATTTTGGCCCAAAAGGCCCATGCCACGCCAGGAAGAGTCCAGAAAAAGTGTCTTTCACTGAGATTTCACTCAGATTTTAAGTCCCTTCGGCCCATCAGGCCTCTACTAGCACATGAGGAGACTTTTCGGCCCATCCGTAAGTATTCGCCCTGCAAGTATTAAACCTCACCCCAGTATTTTTCTCCCTCCCTTCATTGGCTCCCTGTGAGACCCAGGCCAGGATAGACTTTCCTCCTTCATTGCTGTGATCTACAGAAAAAAATGAAAAGTGTCTAAAATTGATTCTCCACCCTCTCCCCCTTCTCTCTCAGAGACACTCTCGCCGGTTTTGAGCAGAAATTCGGGCAGTTTCTGAGCTGCCAGCCCACCAGGCCTGAGTGACTGAGCTGCCAGCCCACCAGGTATGAGTGACTGAGCTGCCAGCCCACCAGGCCTGAGTGACTGAGCTGCCAGCCCAAGATTCCATTTGCCCCACCTATGTCCATACTAGCCTGCTGGAAACCAGTCCCTTCAGCCCACAACATCCATACTAGCGCTCCAGAACCCCCCCCCCCCCCCCCCGTCCACTGGCCACCAATATTGGAATTGGTGGAGAGGTGGAATATTGCGTTGGGACCCAACGGATCCCACTTAGTCTAGTACAATATATGTGCATGTGTGCGCATGTGTATGTACATAATACAACAAAATAATTTGAAATATATATATATATATATATATATTATATATTATATTATATATATATATATATATAGTGATTCTGTTATATCATACATTTAGATCCATGTATGTGTGCGTGTGTGTATATAATACAATAAAACTATTTGAGAAATATATATATATCTCAAAATATATGGGTATACATATATAATATATATGTATATATATATATATATATATAATTTTCTATAAATGTTAAATATATAATATCTCTTATACAGTGTTGATACCACAATAGAAGCAAGAATTACATTCATTTTAATATTGTTCCACATCCAAACCTCTATCGTTCAATCAATGAATAGAAATAAATGAGATAATATAAACTTATCATTTAACACCATGAGCTGCTGAACCAGTTAGTAAATCACCATAACATAATATAATTTTCTGCCATTAAAAATGTTTTTCATTTCTGAACCTGACATGTTCTTTTTTTTGTTAAATATTTTTATTAGACGTAAGTACATATTAATAGAATATACTTTTCACATACATTCGTAATATTATTAATATTAACAATTATGTCTTATTTGTATCTCTATACATTTTTTTTATTGCAGATAGGATGTTAGAGAAAAATAAAGTAAAAGTAGAAAATCAAAAATAAAGAAATGAGTGGAGTATTAAAAAAGTTATCCATCATTGGAGATATATCCATGATTTGTTTTACGTGATTCTTCATCTATTCCATTATTCAGGCTTCAGTCAGGCTCTCGTACCGAGCCATTTTGACCCTTTAAATATTCAATAAATGGAGACCATATCCCTCTGAAAAGATCCAACTTGTCCAGTAGGACAAACCGTAATCTTTCCAGATGAAGTGTCTCCGACATTCCTGTAATCCACATTTTGGTTGTGGGGGATGTTGGACCTTTCCAGAATTTCAATATTAATTTTTTCCCAATTATTAAACTGTAATCAATAAAAATTATTTGATTCGTTGTTATTAATTGATCTGTTTCTAATATTCCCAATATTATTAATTTTGAGTCAGGGATCAGATTCATATTAACAACATTCGAAATTATCTTAAATATTTCTGTCCAAAATTTAGTGATTTTTACACAATTTGTAAATTAATGCGTTAAGTTAGCTTCTAAGTGCTGACATTTATCACATATGGCAGATACATTTGAAAAAATACTGTGTAATTTGCATTTGGAATAATGTAATCTATGTAATATTTTAAATTGTATAAGAGAGTGTCTAGCATTTAATGAACAATGGTGTATATGTTGTAAACTTTCATCCCATACTTCTGGTCTGATTAATTGACCTAATTCGTTTTCCCATGAATGTCTATATATTTCTGTCATTGGAACATTGTTTTCCAATAAAATGTTATAAATATATGATATCAATTTTTCTGTGTTCGGGTGTTTATTTAGACATTCATCTAAAATTTCTGTCTTTCTATTTCTGATTTCTTGTGTGTTTGCTTTTACATAGTCTCTAATTTGTAAATATTTAAAGTAATCTTTTGAATGTAATCCATAAATTTGTTGTAATTCTTGAAATGACATGAAGGAGTTTTCCCTATAGAGATCGCCCATCTTATTAATTCCATAGTTTTTCCATTGTAAAAAACCTTTGTCCATGATTGAAGGTTTAAATGTAACGCTATTTACAATGGTTAGGGCTAGTGGTATACATTTCAATTTTAATGTTTTCTTTATTTGTTTCCAGATACGTATCCCACTTTCTATTATAGGATTTTCACTATAGATTTTCTTATTAGTTTAATATTAGCGAATAAAATCAAGCTAATTTCAAAAGACGAACAATCTTCTTTTTCCATTTTTAACCAGATTGGTTGTTTATTTGTCTCTACTAACCAAAAATTCATATTTTTAATATTAACTGCCCAGTAAGGGTAGGGAAGATTCAAACAAGAGGGCATGACATGAGAATTAAGGGACAGAAGTTTAGGGGTAACGTGAGGGGGAACTTCTTTACTCAGAGGGTGGTGGCTGTGTGGAATGAGCTTCCAGCAGAAGTGGTGGAGGCAGGATCGATTTTAACATTTAAAAGTAAAGCGGATAGGTATATGGACGGAAAGGGAATGGAGGGGTATGGTCTGAGTGCAGGTAGATGGGACTAGGGGAAAACAAACGGTCGGCACGGACTGGAAGGGCCGAGAGGGCCTGTTTCTGTGCTGTAATTGTTATATGGTTATATGGTTATATATCGGAATCAATTGGAAGAGATATAGTAATTGCGGGAGAAAAATCATTTTTATTGCATTAATTTTACCTAGCATTGAGATAGGTAATGTTTTCCAATATAAAATGTTCTTATTTAATTTATTCAATAAAAGTGGAAAATTGGATTTAAATAAAGAATCAAATCTTTTTGTTACATAAATTCCAAGATATTTGATTTTTTCGTTGAATAATCATCTCAGGTTATATGAGGAATATCGTTTTGGTATAAATCCTGTTTGATCCGGGTGAATTAATTTATTAATAACTGTACTTAGTCCTTGTGCTAATATTTTGGTTAGTATCTTTTGATCAGTATTTAAAAGAGCTATAGCATGTTCTGATGAGTAAATTAGTGTTACTGCTCACTACAGAAGTTTTAAAATAATTTACTTTAGTTGAGTTTAGCGATACTGAGCGGAAAATTCGACCCATCGAGTCTGTACTGACCAGCGTTCCCCACACATTAACACTACTGTTTAAATTTAGAAAAAATTAGGAGTGACATTGTTGAACCCTTGGTTAAATTTGATAAGACTTGGGGAAAATTTATTGAACACTTTCATACAATATAAATTGCTCCCTTTTTATCTGTAATAAAAACTATTTTACTCCTATATGGTGGAACGGACTTGACGCCATACAGAATTAATTTGTTGAAACTTTTAGTTCAGGTTTTGTTTTACTTTGTTTAGTTTTTATTAATTTATTTTATTTTTAGTTTTATTTTATTATTATTAATTTTTAATTTTATTTTTAATTTAATTTTTTTAGTTTAGGGGTGGTTTTACTTTTACCTTTTTTCTTTTTCTTTTTGTCTTTTTTTTTGGTGTTTTTTTCTACATTTAAAAGTTTTCTTTTAAATATTTAACTATATTTACATACAGACTGGGAGGTCTATGCTCAATGTGTATTTTGACATTGGTCTCATATCAGGTTATACCTGTTATTAATGTAATCCTGATCCCTATGTATCAATATAATTGTTATGTTTATCACTTTTTTTTTTCTTGCACTTTTTTAAAAAATGTTTTATTTTTGTTTTCTTTGGGAAAAAAAACAATAAAAAGATTTTTTAATAAATAAATAAATAAATAAATGAGTATAAACTTATCATTTAACACCGTGAGCTGCTGAACCAGTTAGTAAATCACCATAACATAATATAATTTTCTACCATTAAAAATGTGTTTCCTTTCTGAACCTGACATGTTCTGATGAGTAAATTAGTGTTACTGCTCACTACAGAAGTTTTTAAACAATTTAGTTTAGTTGAGTTTTGTGATACGTAGCGGAAACGTCGGCCCACAAAGTCTGTACTGACCAGCAATCCCCGCACATTAACACTACTTTACACACACTGGGGACAATTTTACATTTATACCAAGTCATTTAACCTACGTCTTTGGAGTGTGGGATGGAACCGAAGATCTTGGAAAAAAACCCATGGGAGAACGTACAGACTCCGTACAGACAGCACCCATAGTCAGAATCGAACCCGGATCTCTGGCGCTGTAAGGCAGCAGCCCTTCTATTCTTCTATACTATTCTATACCTGCACAAGCGTCCCACCAGTGTGATCCGATTTAATTTCATGTGGAATAACGAGAGCAAAACCACTTCTGCTTTCTTGTAATCATCAAAACGAAAGTTGTGTTGTTTTTTCACTGCCTAAATGTTGTTTCTGCTGCAAATGGTGGTGGGGGGGAGGGGTGAGGTTGTGTGTGGAATTGTAAGAAGCTCACAATCGATAGTTTCACTTTTCTTCACCGCTCTGCACAAATGAGGGGATGTTAAATCCAGGAAATTGAAACTTTTATCCTCACCTGCATCCTGAGAGCCTGGGGCCAACGCATGGTGCCACTTCCATCTGTAAATGTGCAAAGAAAATGTCACTGCGCGCTTGCTCGTGTGACAAATAGCACCATTAATATATTCCTCTTTCAGTTAAATCAGTTGCAGCAACTTGTCGGGTTTTGGACACAAGGAACTGCAGATGTTGGTTTACACAAAAAGACACAAAGTGCAGGAGTGACGCAGCGAGTCAGGCAACATCTCTGGAGAACATGGATAGGTGACATTATGAGTCAGGAAGGATCGGTGATGTTTTGCATTTGAAGAACGTCCTGACCTGAAATTTCCATGTTCTCCAGAGATGCTGCCTGACCCGCCGGGTTACTCCAGCACTTTGTATCTTTTCATTTAGGATTTACTATTTGCCCACCTCTCCCCCGAATCCTCCTCTGAAGTAGGCATGCTTGTGTTAGAAGAGATGAAAATATTAAAAAAACACAAAGCAACTTCAACCCTTTTTTAATTCCACCTGTTTCTGGTTTAAAACAGACAGTAGATTGGTGCGAAATTGGTTTACTTCAGAGAGACAGCATGGAAATGGGCCCAGTTGCTCCCAGTTTGTAGTATATTCCAGAACAATTGTTAGCGCCGACACATGACCCCAGTTACTACTCCCCTTTAGAAGGAACAAGCTGTCAAAAGCTGGCTGTTAGTGATGTTGGCCGCTTAGTGTTCATGGTTTTAGATCTGGCTGCATCGAGACATCGTACAAATGTGGAGTGAGTAACAGTGGCGCGGCGGTAGAGTTGCTGCCTTCCAGCGCCAGAGACCTGGGTTCGATCCTGACTACAGGTGCTGTCTGTGGGCGGTTTGCACGTTCTCCCTGCGACTGCGTTGGGTTTTCTCCGGGTGCTCCAATTTCCTCCCGCACTCCAAAGACGTGCAGGCTTGGAGGTTAATTGGCTTCTGTAAATTGTGGCTAGTGTGTAGGGGGGTGGTTGTGAAACTGGGATAGCATAGAACAAGTGTACGGGTGATTGTTGGTCAGTGTGGACACGGTGGGCCGAAGGGCCTGTTTCCACACTGTATTTCTAAACTAAACTAAACTGAACTCATGCAGCTAGCCAAAGCAACAGCATTCAGGAGTACATAAGAAAATATTTTCTGTCAAACCCTTCTGCAGTAAATCGCAACAAATGGCAGTGCTCCAGGCCTAAAGCGCATGGAAGTGCAAA
Source organism: Okamejei kenojei (assembly GCA_035221665.1). NCBI lineage: Eukaryota > Metazoa > Chordata > Chondrichthyes > Rajiformes > Rajidae > Okamejei > Okamejei kenojei. Next base: position 10,606,106 of record CM069144.1, read on the forward strand.
CAACAAATTATAAATTGACGGCTTCTAATGTGGTATCTGAAACAAACGTATATTACCCTGAGACAGAGTATCTGCTTTTATTAAATATAGATTGTTGTACTGTATACTATAGAATGAGCAATTTTCAGCGCAGTTAGTTTAGTTTAGAGTTGCAGCATGGAAACAGGCTCTTTGGCCCACTAGGTCCATGCCAACCATTCATCACCCTTTCACACTAGTTGTATATTATCCCACTTTCACATCCACAGCTTTCACATTAGAGGCGATTTTACAGAGGTCATGATGAGGGAGGAACTAACATGATTTGGGAAGAGGGAGGAACTAACATCATGGAGCTGGAGGCCTCCTTGGACTGACTTTGAGTCCTACCACGGGAGATGGACTTAACATCGGAGCCGTTCCCTTGGCTGGGTTCGCTCCAACCGCGGCTGGCGGACTTTACATTGAGAGCTCGCAGTCTTAGAGAGACCGAGTCGGGACCTCCAATGATGCAGAGTGAAGATCGTACTACGATGTCTTTAAGTCTTAAGTACTTTTATTAAACACACTGCATACATAGCCCTGGCTGTACGTGGTCCGTCACGAGCACTAGAGAGGGAGCTAGGGGCGTGCGGGTTACAATTATACTGACTGCTGGGGGAGTGGTTAGCATGGACATCATGCTGGCAATTAAAGGTGTACACACAAGCATCTACATCCTTCCTCTACCGAAACAAGCAGTGAGTGACAGGGCGACCACGTCTCATACGCCAGGGTAAGTACAAACAGTAAATTAAAGGGGTACATAATCACACGTAATCGCCGTAGCGGACCGGCGGCCTGACCAGGCGACCAGACCAGGTCCGCACCTCGCCATCACCTCCTTCCCCGACAGCAACAAGCGGGAACGCTGGATCAAGGTGGGGGCTATGGACAGGAGGGCTATGGACAGGAGAACCCCTAGGCGATGAAGGCATCGGGGAGGGAGGGGAAGAGAAAGGCGGGGAAGCCGCAGAAAGACGCTCCGGAGGAGGACGAGGGGAGGCCGGCCCCAGAGGAACTGGCAGAGCACAGGGCTGCGACAGAGGCAGCGGAGGGGCATAAGGAGCCGCCGGGGAAGGGAGAGGCTCGTTCACGAGCCGGAGATGCTGGCGGGACCGGCGGAACACCCTGCCGTCGCAGTTGACAAGGTAAGAGCGAGGGGAACCGGCAGAGCCGACGACCACAGCCAGCCCGGAGCGGCCAGAAGGGGACCACATACGGACTACCTGACCGGGGAGAAGAGGACAGAGAACACGGCAAGACCTGTCATGGGAACGCTTCTGGATACGGTGTTTGACAGCAATGCGTTCCCGGACCAAGGCAGGTTTCAGGACGGAGGGGGACAGGGACTGTTGAGACACCGGGACCGTGGGCCTCGTCACTCGGGACATTAGGCGCTGAGCCGGGGAGCCCAGGGCACGGTCGCGGGAGATGTTGCGGAGGTTCAGCAGGGCCAGGTAAATGTCGGTGCGGGATAGGCGGCAACGTTCCAACAACTCTTTAGCACTGCGAACCGCGCGCTCGGCCAGTCCATTGTTCTGTAGGTATTCCGGGCTGCTGGTGTAATGTCTAAAGTTCCAACGGTCAGCAAACTCTCGGAACTCGGCACTGGTGAACTGGCTGCCGTTGTCCGACTGCAGGCTGGCGGGAGACCCGAATGTGGGAAAGTGGCGGCGCAGCTTGTCGATGACCGCGGAGGAAGAGAGGGATTGAAGCTGGTCAACTTCGAACCAGCTGGAGTAAGAGTCGACAAGCACCAGGAAGTGCCACTCGAAGATGTCGGTTGCTAGCGCAGACCATGGCAGGTCAGCAGCTGGCTGCTGCAGGAGCGGCTGCCGCTGTTGTTGAGGAGCGAGGCTGTTACAGGTAGGGCACGCAGAGACCCTATCCCGGAAGTAGCGAGGCATGTCGGGCCAGAAGAACTGGCTCTGCGCGACTGCAAGGGTCGCCTCGGCCCCGGGATGTCCACGATGAGCCGTCTCAAAGTATTGTTCTCGTAGTGCTTCGGGCACCACCACCTTGTGCCCCTTCACTATCACACCACCACGCAGCACCAACTCATCACGAACCAAGAAGTAAGGCACCGCTGCGTCCGGCAGGGCAGAACGACGGTCTGGCCAACCTTGCTGGATGATCGCGGCCAGCTGCTGTAGGGAAGCGTCTGCTGCCGTGTGCTCGGCTAGGGACTTCAACTGACCAGAGGGCACGAAGTTCACGCCCCAAACCATCAAATCGGACGCCTCATACGGATGCTGGGTCGTGGATGAAAGAGGCGCTCGCGACAGCGTGTCAAGATCGTCTCGTCAACGGAGGGCTCGAAGCCCCCGGCCGTAGGGTAACAAAGATGGGAAGAGATTGGACTTTTTTTTTCGCTTTCCATCACAGTGAGGAATGTTGAGGAGTCACTGTGGTGGATGTTTATGCTAAAATGTATTTTGTGTGTTCCGTTGATTTTTATTTGTATGACGGACTTGGAAAATGAAATTCCTCGTATGTTGCAAAACATACTTGGCTAATAAAATATTATTGTATTGTATCGAAACCGGAGCACCCAGAGGAAACCCATGCCATCACAGGGATTACATGCAAACTCCACATAGATAGGTTTAGGTTTATTATTGTCACGTGTACCGAGGCACAGTGAAAAGCTTTGCTTTGCATGCTAAATAAATCAGTGGTTCTTAACCTTTTTGGCTGCAATTTGCTGTGATATGACTCCAACTGGATCTACAGATTGGGAAGTTACAGAATGCAGAATATATTTCTCAAGATTGTAGCGCATCAGATAGACACAAAAGCTGGAGTAACTCAGCAAGACAGGCAGCATCTCTGGAGAGAAGGAATGGGTGACATTTTGGGTCGAGACCCTTCTTCAGACTGGGTAGGGATAAGGGAAACGCGAGATATAGATGATGATGTAGAGAGATAAAAAACAATGTAAAAAAGTACCGATGATAAAGGAAACAAGCTGTTTGTTGGCTGAAAACGAGAAGCTGGTGCGACTTGGGTGGGGAAGGAGAAAGGACACTATAAGCATGAAATTATTAATGTTTAATTTAATTTGGTTTAGTTCAGAGGTACAGCATGGAAACAGGCCCTTCGGCCAAATGAGTCTGTGGCGACCAGCGATCCCCGCACACTAGCATTATCCTACACTCTAAGCACAATTTCTTTAGTGGAGAATCTGTGGAAGTCGTTACCACAGATAGTGGTGGAGAACGTCTTCGGGTATTTTTAATGCAGAGATTGACAGATTCCCGATTAGTAATAGTATCAAGGGTTATGAGGAGAAGGCAGGAGAATGAGGTTGAGAGGGACTCAAAGGACACTCAAAGGACACTCAAAGTGCTCAGTTTGATTTAGGGTTACGGTGCAGAAGCAGGCCCTTCAGCCCACCGAGTCCGCACAGACCAGCTATTCCCGCACATTGACACTATCCAACACACTTGGGACAATTTACGATTTGTACCAAGCCAATTAACCTACAAACCTGTATACCTTTGGAATGTTACGTGGCACATCCTGAACACATATCACATGGAATTTGAATAGTTATGCACACATCTATCTTCAACATGTTAGATGCAGGACATAAATTAAAAGATAGACACAAAGTGCCGGAGTAACTCAATGGGTCAGGCAGCATCTCTGGAGAAAAAGGATGGGTGACATTCTCGAGTAGGAACGCTTGAACCCTTCTTCAGACTTTCATTCTGACCCGAAACATCACCTGTCCTTTTTCTCCAGAGATGCAGCCTGAACCACTGAGTCACTCCAGCACTTTGAGTCTATCTTTGGTATAAACCATCATCTGCAGTTCCTTCCTACACATAAATTGTGCTAACTCTCAAGATAAATTGTAGTTCAGAAATGTTCATGCATTATTTATTTGAATAAACTTGTTGATTGCAAGCCTCTCATTTAATAGAAAATGAAAATTATCAGCACAGACAAACAATGAATAATACCTAATAAAGGCATTCTGATTAAAGACTAAAGGCAGTGCTTGTTTATTTAGTTTAATTCAGAGTGCATTGTGAGGGTGTGGATTACAAACATAATGTTGTATTTTACCAATTAGTTTGTACACATACATTGGCTTTACAATTAAAGTAACAAATGAGCTACAACAGTGATATTTCATAGGTCATGCAACAATTATGCAACAAATAAAATATTAAGGAGAAATAAAAAAATGTAAGGAAGGTAAAGGAGGGGTCGGCAAGGTGGCGCAGCGGTAGAATTACTGCCTTGCAGCGCCAGAGACCCGGGTTCGATCCTGACTACGGGTGCTGTCTGTACGGAGTTTGTACGTTCTCCCCGTGATCTGCGTGGGTTTTCACTAAGATCTTTGGTTTCCTCCCACACTCCAAAGACATTCAGGTTTGTAGGCTACTTGGCTTGGTAAAATTGTAAATTGTCCCTCGTATGTGTAGGGTAGTGTGTTAGTGTGCGGGGATCGATGGTCGGCACGGATTCGGTGGGTCGAAGGGCCTGTTTCTGCACTCTATGTCTAAACTAAACTAAACTAAACTAAACAAAAAAAAGAAAGAAAAGTAGGTGTAAAAATCTCCATGACTTCAGGATGTTACTAAGCACTCTAAGGATATTAATTTACACGTGTAGTCATTACTATACAGGGCATGTAATGTAAGCCATTATGGGGTGGCATATTGGTGTGGCTGGAAGAGCTTCTGCCTCACAGCACCAGAGACACAGGTTACATCCTGACGTCGGGTGCTATGTGTGTCGAGTTTGTACATTCTCCCTCTGACTACACGAGTTCCCTCCTACATCCCAAAGATGTGCAGGTTTGTAGTTTAATTGGCCTCTGTAAATTTCCCCTTGTTTGTAGGGAGTGGATGGGAAAGTGGGATAATAAAGAACTAATGTGAACAGGTGATCGATGGTCATAATGGACTCGGTAGGCTTAAGGGCCTGCAGCTCTAAATTGAACTAAGTTGCAAAGCCCTTTACTGACAAGAATTAATCCGTGTGGTTATTACTCTATCGTAACAAACCCAATAACCATCTTGCAAATTGCATGGTGCAACAATGTCCTAATGAACAGATAACTGATTGTCAATATTTTTATTGATCGATATATATTGGCAAGAATTTTGGAGTAACTCTCTCAATCTCATTTAAGGTAGTGTCTTGGAAACTGGCATTCCAAAACAGTAAAACACAATTGCTGAAGAAGAACGGTGGGTCAATCAGCATCTGTGGAGGGAATAGACAGTGTTTTAGACTGGGGTCTTGACCCAAAACATCATCTGTCCATTCCCCCCTCGTAGGTTGCCTGACCTGTTGAGTTCCTCCAGGGAACTCTGTATTTTGCTCAAGATTCTAGCATCTGCAGTTCCTTGTGATTCCATAAAAGTAAATGTTTGTTGGCAAATTGAGAATATTATCCCTCGACTCGATTATTTAATGGAAAGACCTTGAACTAACAAGCTTCTTTCCGTTGTGAAGGAAGGAGCTGCAGATGCTGGTTATTATACACCAAAGAGAGACACAAAGTGCTGCAGTAACTCAGCGCGTCAGGCAGCATCTCTGCAGAGAGGGAAACAGTCACACTTCGGGTCGAGACCCTCAGAAGAAGGGTCTCGAACCGAAACGTCACCCATTCCTTCTCTCCAGAGATGCTGCCTGTCCCACTGAGTTACTCCAGCATTTCTTGCCCAGCTGCTTTCCACTCTACTGTGATATTTCAATATTGTTCTCACCGATTCAGCAAATGAAAAGCTAGATACTTGGAGATTTCCAAGCGCCACATAATATGCGCTGTGCAGTCACTTGACCTAGACAAATGTATTATCGTTAACTGGGTATTTAGGTTAAAAGAAGTGATAATTTTGCTGCTTTAATTGCCTACTTTACATTCACCAGCATATCTATTAAGTGCAGCGTGTGTGAAGTGGTCAATTAAATGAAGTAGTCACAATGGAACAGAGAGGCAATTGAACAATATGAGGTAAATGTGCTCTGTGTAAAAATAAAATGGTTTCCAAAAGTGCCATTCATGAATATAAACCTGGTCTGGTGTTGACATCAAATTTATAATGTAAGAATAAAGTCAGAATTTAAGGTAGAACAAGCACAGAAAGTCATAGAGTGATACAGTGGAAACAAGCCCTTCGGCTCAACTTGCCCACACCGTCCAACATGTCTCAGCTACACTAGTCCTACCTGCCTGCATTTGGCCCATATCCCTACAAACCTGTCCTATCCATGTACCCATCTAACTGTTTCTTAAATGTTGAGATAGTCCCAGCCTCAACTATCTCCACTGACAGCTCATTCCATATCCCCACCACCCATTGTGTGAAGAAGTACCCCTCAGATTCCTATTAAATCTTTTCCACTTCACCTTAAACCTATGTCCTCTGGTCCTCGATTCACCAACTCCGGGCATCAACCCAATCTATTCCTCTCATGATTTGATACACCTCCAGAAGATCACCCCTTATCCCCCAGAAACCCGGTTCAATTTTGACCTTGGTGCTGCTTGAGTGGAGTTTGCATGTTCCCCCTTGACCAGATGGTTTTCCTCCGGGTGCTCCAGTTTCTCCCACATCCCAAAGACGTGTGGGCTTATGTGAACATGGAACATGGAACATAGAAGAGTACAAAATAGGAACAGGCCCTTCAGCCCACAAGTTAAATTAATCTCCAATGTCTCCACATAATCCATGTCCCTCCATTCCCTGTTTATCCATGTGCCTATCTAAAAACGCGTTAAATGCCACTATCGTATCTGCCTCCACCACCACCCCTACAATGCATTCCAGAGCCCCACCACTCTCTGCGTTTAAAATAAATACTTGCCTCACACGTCTCCATTAAACTTCCTCTCTCACCTTATAGCTATGCCCTCCAGGGTTGGACATTTCCACCTTAAGAGAAAGGTTCTGACGGTCTACCATATCTATGCCTGTCTAACCGATCTATTGTAGTTTAATTGGCCTCTGTAAAATCGCCCCAAGTGTGTCTTCTTCTTCTTCTTCTTCTTCTTGAGAATGAAACATAAACCAAAGGAATAGTTAGATCTCAAGCCAGGTGTTGAGCAGCCAGGTTGTTGTCTCTACGTCAATGTCTGCCAGGCCCTGGGCTCCATTTGCTGGGTGGTAGAGCGGGCACCCAGAGATGACACGGTTGGCTGTCTGTTGATCTGCTCCACATTCACAGGCTGGGCTCTGGCGGAGTCCCCATCTCCACATGCTGGCATTGAAACGCCCAACTCCAGTACCAAGTCTGTTGAGCTTCACCCATGCTCCTCTGGGCAGGTCAAACCCTGCCGCAACTGTTTACCATATATATAAATGATTTGGAAGAGGGAATTAGGAGCAACACTAGCAAGTTTGCGGATGACACGAAGCTGGGTGGCAGTGTGAACTGTGAAGAGGATGTTAGGAGGTTGCAGGGTGACCTGGACAGATTGAGTGAGTGGGGAGCTGCGTGGCAGATGCAGTATAATATAGATAAATGTGAGGTTATCCACTTTGGCGGCAAAAATAAGGGGGCAGATTATTATCTCAATGGGGTTAGGTTAGGTAAGGGGGAGGTGCAGCGAGACCTGGGCATCCTTGTACACATTCACTGAAAGTTGGCGTGCAGGTACAGCAGGCAGTGAAGAAAGCTAATGGAATGTTGGCCTTCATAACAAGAGAATTTCAGCATAGGGGTAAAGAGATTCTTCTGCAGTTGTATAGGGCTCCGGTGAGACCACATCTGGAGTATTGTGTACAGTTTTGGTCTCCTAATTTGAGGAAGGACATCCTTGTGATTGAGGCAGTGCAGCGTAGGTTCACGAGATTGATCCCTGGGATGGCGGGACTGTCATATGAGGAAAGATTGAAAAGACTAGGCTTGTATTCACTGGAGTTTAGAAGGATCAGGGGGGATCTTATAGAAACATATACAATTATAAATGGACTGGACAAGCTAGATGCAGGAAAAATGTTCCCAATGTTGGGTGAGTCCAGAACCAGGGGCCACAGTCTTAGAATAAAGTGGAAGTCATTTAAGACTGAGGTGAGAAAAAATGTTTTCACCCAGAGAGTTGTGAATTTATGGAATTCCCTGCCACCTAGGGCAATGGAGGACAAGTCACTGGATGGTTTTAAGAGAGAATTAGATAGAGCTCTAGGGGCTAGTGGAGTAAAGGGATATGGGAAGAAGGCAGGCACGGGTTATTGATAGGGGACAATCAGCCATGATCACAATTAATGGCGGTGCTGCCTCAAAGGGCCGAATGGCCTCCTCCTGCACCTATTTTCTATGTTTCTATGTTTCTAACCCTGGACACCCGACTGCCCTGGCAGACCCATTGTCTCTGCCTGTTCGTGCCCCACCGAACACATTTTCACATACCTTGACGCCGTCCTATCCCCTTTGTTAAATCCCTCCCCACCTATGTTCAAGACACCTCAGACACTCCCTGTCGGCTCCGTGCATTCCATTCTCCAGGCCCCCATCCTCTCATCTTTACCATGGACGTCCAGTCACTCTACACCTCCATCCCCCACCAGGACGGTCTCAAAGCCCTCCGGTTCTTCCTCGACCAGAGGAGCAACCCATACCCGTCCACTGACACCATCCTCCGCCTAGCGGAGTTGGTCCTTACCCTCAATAACTTCTCTTTTGACTCCTCCCATTTCCTCCAAACACAAGGCGTAGCTATGGGCACACGCATGGGCCCCAGCTACACTTGCCTCTTTGTTGGGTACGTCAAACAATCCTTGTTCTCGGCGTACCAGGGCCCCATCCCCGACCTCTACCTCCGTTACATCGACGACTGCTTTGGTGTCACCTCCTGCACCCACACACAACTGACTGACTTCATTCATTTCACCACCAACTTCCATCCGGCACTCAAATACACGGACCATTTCCAACATTTCCCTACCATTCCTTGACCTCACCATCTCTATTGCAGGTGATACACTCCTGACCGACATCCACTACAAACCAACTGACTCCCACAGCTACCTGGACTACTCTTCCTCCAACCCTGCTTCCTGTAAGGACTCCATCCCCTATTCCCAATTCCTCCGTCTACGCCGCATCTGCTCCTAGGATGAGGTGTTCCACACCAGGTCATCACAAATGGCCTCATTCTTCAGAGAACGGGGATTCCCCTCCCCCACTATTGATGAGGCTCGCACCAGGGTCTCCTCCATACCCCGCCCTCTCTCCCCATTCCCCCACTCACAACAAGGGCAGAGTCCCCCTGGTCCTCACCTTTCACCCCACCAGCCGGCAAATACAACACATAGTCCTCCACCAGTTTTGCCACCTCCAATGTGACCCCTCCACCCGCCACATCTTCCCATCTCCCCCCCTGTCTGCCGTCCGCAAAGATCGCTCCCTCCGCAACTCCCTTGTCAATTCTTCCCTCCCCTCCCGCTCTACCCCTTCCCCGGGCACTTTCCCTTGCAACCGCAAGAAATGCAACACTTGTCCCTTCACCTCCCCCCTCCACTCCTTTCAGGGACCCAAGCAGTCCTTCCAGGTCCGACAGAGGTTCACCTGCAGCTCCTCCAACCTCATCTACTGCATCCGCTGCTCCAGATGCCAGATGATCTATATCGGTGAGACCAAGCGGAGGCTTGGCGATCGTTTCGCCGAACACCTCCGCTCGGTCCGCAAAAACCAACCCGACCTCCCGGTGGCTCAGCACTTCAACTCCCCCTCCCATTCCGTATCCGACCTCTTGGTCCTGGGCCTCCTCCACGGCCAGAGTGAGCAACACCGCAAGTTGGAGGAACAGCACCTCATATTCCGCTTGGGGAGTCTGCATCCTTTGGGCTTGAACATTGAATTTTCTCAATTCTGTTAACCCTTGCTGTCTCCTCCCCTTCCCACCTCTCCCTCAGCCCTCGGATCTTGGCATTCCCTCTCTCTCTACCCCACCCTATTCGCACTAGCTTCTCATTTTCACACCACAAACAGCTTACAATGGCTTGTTCCCTTTATCATCGATACTTTTTTGCATATCTTTCATTCATTGTTCTTTATCTCTCCACATCACCATCTATATCTCTCGTTTCCCTGATCCCTGACCAGTCTGAAGAAAGGTCTCGACCCGAAACGTCGCCTATCTCCTTCGCTCTTTAGATGCTGCTGCACCCGCTGAGTTTCTCCAGCTTTTTGTGTAACCCTCGATTCTCCAGTATCTGCAGTTCCTTCTTTAACAGCTTTTATCAAGTGTGCATCCCGAGTGGACATGAAAGTGGGATAACATTGATCTACTGTGAATGGGTAATTGTTTGTCAGCATAGACTCAGTGGGACGAAGGGTCTTTTTCCATGCTGTATATCGAAACTAAACAAAACTAATAGCGCCTTGCCAGGTTGATTATTGCTGTTTTAATTCCAGCGCTTTTCTTTACTTGACTATCGCACAAGAATTGGTTGTCATTTGCAGAGAAACAGTTGAAATATATCCTCAAACATAAAACTCATTTTAAGCAATTACTTTGGTCCATTAACATTTTTATATTACCGGCACACAGCCGCTGTGATTTGATTTTGACTGCATAGGAAGCTCAGTCAGTGATTTTTCCTTTATTAATTTTTAAAGGGTTTGATGTTAAAAAATTCAAAATGATTTACAGACCTTGGGATAAAATTTTCAAATGGAAATTGTTGCAAAAGAAACTTAATTTGTTTGCAACTGTACATTCCGCAGTTAAGAACGTGTTTAATTTTGTTTACATAATGATTGATTTTTAGATTTTGTTTGCGTGCTTTTCATTCAAACTTTTTTCTCTGAGTTTGCTGTGTGCGGCTCTGCATTCTGAACATTAGGTTGTCTCTGTTTCCCCAGTTCTGTTCTGTAGCAGCAATATGGCAGAGGTGTTTTTCAATGGAGTGGCGCAGCAGTAGAGTTGCTGCCTTACAGCGCCAGAGATCCCGGTTCGATCCTGACTACGGGTGCTGTCTGTCCGGAGTTTGTACGTTCTCCCCTTGACCCGCGTGGGTTTTCTCCGAGATCTTCGGTTTCCTCCCACACTCCAAAGACGTACAGGTTTGCAGGTTAATTGGCTTGGTGTAAATGTTAAACAGATTGTCCCCAGTGCGGGTAGGACAGTGTTAATGTGCGGGGATCACTGGTCGATGCGGACTCGGTGGGCCGAAGGGCCTGTTTCCCCGCTGTATCCCGAAACTAAACGAAAAAGTAGTCATGGGGTCTTACAGTGGGGAAGCAGGCCCTTTGGCCCAACTTGCCCTCACCAACCAACATGCCCCATCTACATTAGTCCCACCTGCCTGCATGTGGCCCATACCTCTCTGAACCTGTCCGACCCATGTACCAGTCTAAATGTTTCTACCAAATGTTGCAATAGTACCTGCCTCAACTACCTCCTCCGGCACCTCCTCCCATACACCCACCATCCTTCGTGTAAAATTTTCTGAACAGGAAAAATTAGAAGAAAAATCAAACACATAATTAATAGTTGAATGTGGTTTCATCCCTAGGAGGGGGTTCTGAAAATGAATGATTAAAAATCTGCACTTTTTCACTGGGCAACAAAGAGTGTATTATTCCTAAGACCTATTATTTACAAGGGCTGCTTATTTCATAAGTTCTAGGAACAGAATTAGGACATTTGGCCCATCCATCCTACTCCATCATTCAATCATGGCTGATCTATCTTAACCCCATTCTCTTGCCTTCGCCCCATAACACCTGACCCCTTAAATACATGTCATTATTCGGAGGGTGGTGAATCTGTGAAATTCTGTGGATGTTACGTCAATGGATATTTTTAAGGGACAGACAGACAGACAGACAGACAGACAGACAGACAGACAGACAGACAGACAGACAGACAGACAGACAGACAGACAGATAGATAGAGGGTTACACAAATGGTCTGAAGAAGGGTCTCGACCCGAAACGTCGCCTATCTCCTTCGCTCCTTAGATGCTGCTGCACCCGCTGAGTTTCTCCAGCTTTTTGTGTAACCCTCGATTCTCCAGCATCTGCAGTTTCTTCGTTAACAGACAGATAGATAGATTCTTGATTAGTAAGGGTGTCAGGGGTGATGGGAAGAAGGCAGGAGAATAGGGTTAAGTGGGAGTTAGATCGGCCGTGATTGAATGGTGAAGTAGACTTGATGGGCCGAATGGCCAAATTCGGCTCCTATCACTTAAGAACATGACAGTGGAGGCAGTTGGCGACGGACGCTGGATAAAGGGCCAGTGAGAAGGAATAACTGGGGGTCTTGCGTTCCCTGTCTACAAGGTGGGCTACGGGAGGGGTCCCGGGGGCATGGGCTGAAGTTGGCCGGGCGAGAAGAGGGCAATGGTTCATCGGCAATCCGGGTCGTGGCGACGGCTGCAATGAACCTTTACGGCCAGCTACATCTGGGACTTTTAAAATGGCACCAAAAGCTGCGAGTCTTGCAATGGAAAGTAAACACAAAAAGCTGTAGTAAGTCAATGGGACAGGCAGCATCTCTAGAGAGAAGGAATGGGTGGCGTTTCAGATCGAGACCCCTCTGAAGAAGGGTCTCCACCCGAAACGTGGCATTCCTTTTCTCCAGAGATGCTGCCTGGCCCACTGAGTTATTCCAGCATTTTTTTTGTCTATCTTCAGTGTAAACCAGCATCTGCAGTTCCTCCCCACACTCTTGCTATGGACTCAGTGGGCTGTTTTAATGCATCCTGTACGTAATCAGGGATTGTACTTATGTAAGGCAATAATCTTACTGTTCTGAATGCAAATAAAAGTCACTGTATCGAGGTATGGGGATAACAAAAGAACCATTGAAAGCCTATTTTTGGAGGTTGTTCGATTTCTCCTCACACTTCTCCACTGGTGAAGCTTTTTTCCCCCTCTATCTGCCCCCTTTGGCAAATTTGAGTTGGAGAGAATGATACAGACCATTGTTGCAGGATTTTATGTTCTTTTAGTTTAGATTAGTTTGGTTTAGAGATACAGCGCGGAAACAGGCCCTTTGGCCCATCGAGACCGCGCCCCCCCCCCCCAGCGATCCCCGCACATTAACACTATCCGACACAAGCTAGGGCTAATTTACAATTACATCAAGCCAATTAACCTTCAAACCTGTACGTCTTTGGAGTGTGGGAGGAAACCGGATCTCCCAGGGAAGACCCATGCAGGTCATGGGGTCAAGGTACAAACTGCGTACAGACAAGCACCCATAGTCAGGGTCGAACCTTGCACTGTAAGGCAGCAACTCTATCGCTGTGCCACTGTGCTCGCCCGATTACTTTTCCCTGGAGCTATGTCAGATGGAAGCTTCTTATCCCATTAAAGCAATGAATAACGCTTGTAAACACAACCAAACTGGAGCAAACTAAGAATTGTCCAATGCGCACACATTACTTGAAGCTTAATCTCCAATTCTCAAAGTTATCTGGTCTCTCCTTTTAGGTTGCTCCAGTCACATGCATTCCACAGCAAAAACTATTTCAAAATGGGCTCCACCCATTTGCTCTTTCTTCATAGCCCTGCAAAGCTTTTCTTCGCAATTGCACATCCATGCCCTTTTCAAATTCATCTAACCATTTCAGGCGTTGCATTTCTGATCATAATGAATCGGTGCTTAAGAAGAACCTCTTCTTGTGATTCTTCTATAATAAACTTAACTAATTGTTTTGAAACACCCATGCTGGAGGGTGGTGAATCTGTGGAATTCATTCCCACAGAAGGCTGTGGAGGCCAAGTCAATGGATTAAGGCAGAGATAATAGACAATAGGTGCAGGAGTAGGTCATTCGGCCCTTTGAGCCAGCACCGCCATTCACTGTGAGAAAAAGTGTTTCCTTGTCTCCGTTCTGAATGACTTACTCCTTATTCTTAAACTGTGGCCCCTGGTTCTGGACTCCCCCAACATCGGGAACATGTTTCCTGTCTCTAGCGTGTCAAAACCCTTAACAATATGTTTCAATTAGATAACCTCTCATCCTTCAAAACTCCAGAGTGTACAAGCCCAGCTGCTCCATTCTCTCAGCATATCACCAGTCCCGCCATCCCAGGAATTAACCTTGTAAACCTACGCTGCACTCCCTCAATAGCAAGAATATCCTTCCTCAAATTAGGGGACCAAAACTGCACACAATACTCCAGGTGTGGTCTCACTAGGGCTCTATACAATTGCAGAAGGACCTCTTTGCTCCTATACGATTCCTCTTGTTATAAAGGCCAACATGCCATTCGCTTTCTTCACTGCCTGCTGTACCTGCATGCTTACTTTCATTGACTGAAATACAAGGACCCCCAGATCCCGTTGTACTTCCCATTTTCCCAACTTGACACCATTTAGATAGTAATCTGCCTTCCTGTTTTTGCTACCAAAGTGGATAACCTCACAACGTTTGAGGATAGATGGATTCTTGATTGGTACGGGTGTCAGGGGCTATGGGGAGAAGGCAGGAGAATGTGATTGAGAGGGGTGGATAGATCAGCCATGATTGAATGATGAAGTAGACTTGATAGGCCGAATGGCCCCATCGCTTATGAGCAATGGGTCATAAGATCATAAGTGACAGGAGCAAAGTTAGGCCTTTTGGCCCATTAAGTCTACTCCACCATTCAATCACGGCTGATCTATCTCTCCCTCCTAACCCCATTCTTCTGCCTTCTCCACATAACCTCTGATACGTGTACTAATCAAGAATTTATCTTGATTAGTACACTATCAAAAATATCCAGACTTTGCCTCCACAGCCTTCTGTGGAAAGAATTTCACAGATTCACCACCCTCTGACGAAAGAAATTCCTCCTCATCTTCTTCCTAAAGGAACATCCTTTAATTCTGAGGCCATGACCTCTAGTCCCAGACTCTCCCATTAGTGGAAACATCCTCTCCACATCCACTCTATCCAAGCCTTTCACTATTCTGTACATTTCAATGTGATCCCTCCTCATTCTTTTAAACTCCTGCGAATAGAGGCCCAGTGCCGTCAAATGCTCATCATATGTTAACCTACTGTTAACCTACTCATTCCTGGGATCATTCATGTAAACCTCCTCTAGACCCCTTCCAGAGCCAGCACATCCTTCCTCAGATATGGTGCCCAAAATTGTTCCAAATGCAGCCTGACCAGCGCCTTATAGAGCCTCGGGTCAGGTAGCATTTGTGGTGGAAATGGACAGACAACACTTTGGGTTAGGACACTTCTTCAGTTCCTCCAGCACTTTGTGTTCTGCTGAAAGTTCCCACATATGCAGTCCCCTTGCCTTCTATGGTCATTATATAAAAGCGACTTCACAGTGAGCCTAAAATTGATTCCCTTGTTGTCCAATTAACTTAGAAACTCCATGGGTTGAGTCTATTGTTATGAGAGAGTTTTCGCTCTAGGTATAACTTGGCCAAATCACAAGGAGCTTTTACTGTAGTTATAATTGAAGGCTTTCGCCTAACCTCTGCACTACGATGGTTGGTGTGCTTCATATTCAGCATGAAGTCACAATCTTTCTGCTCCCCATGGATTCATTATCAGACTCCTTTTTGATTTTCAGTTCTTCATTCCACAAAACGTTGAAGCACACAAAACCTACACATTATTATGGTCATGGGCCGATGGACACTTAACACATGAGAGACCCCATCTTTCACTGAAAAGAGGGCTGATTTGGTATTTAAGTTTGTTTTGATGGGCTCTTGGCAGAGGGAATGCTAATTCAAAGTATGCATGAATGAATGAAAAAGCTTTTGTTTAATTTACATTTTTTCATGCATTGGAGATTTTTGATTAAATCGTGAAGGGGGAAAAAAAAAACCTTCTGTGTAGCGCTCACCAGCTTACAATATGATCTGAATGGAGCAATTTGTTTCAAGTATATTGGGCAAACAGTGAAGTGTAAAGTACTTCTGGGTCCCAGATTTCAGTCTACGATTTTGACGAGCTCTTGTCTCCGGAAGGAACAAAAAAAGCATATATTTAATTCTGCGGGCAACTTAGTTTGCTTTGAGCAAAAGTTAGAGGAGGTTGCATTGCATTTTCAGTTCAAGAGGCAGAATGAACCGAGATAGATTCTAAGAGCAACATTTTTCTGTACTTCTTAATATTGTTGCAATCATTTCCAGACATGAATACAGACTGAATTCACTGAAGTGAATCTTCAAAGGTAAAGCGAGAGACTTTGATATTATCTCTGGAGCATTGATGTTTAATTACATGAATATGACTATGTTCCCCTGCATTTTTTTAAATCTCAAAGGTTCTTCCCATAAGATGTTATCGGGCTTTATTAAAAACAAACACCAAACTAGAGGCTCTGGTGATATTATTAATTTAAGATGTAAAAATCCTAATTCTTATCCCAGCCTCATTTAATCCAGTGGAATCCAGAACCAGTCGATAATTGATTTTATAAAAAATTAAACTGAATAAAAATGATTCGGTGTTCACACAGGACAATGACTTCCAGCAATTTGATGCTGGGTTTAAAGGGTAGCACGGTGGCGCAGTGGTAGAGTTGCTGCCTCACAGCGCCAGAGACCCGGGTTCGATCCTGACTACGGGCGCTGTCTGTACGCAGTTTGCACGTTCTTCCTGTGACCACGTGGGTTTTCTCCCGGTGCTCCGGTTTCCTCACACACTCCAAAGACGTACAGGTTTGCAGGTTAATTGGCTTAGTGTATGTGTAAATCGTCCGGTGTGTGTATAGGGTTAGGGTGCGGACTTGGTGGGCCGAAGGGCCTGTTTCCGCGCTGTATCTCTGAAGTAAACTAAACTAAACTAATGAATACTGACAAGGACACATTCTGAGACATTAAACATCATTCGACGGGTTAAGCCCTTTGTGAATTTCTTTTGAAAAATACATCACGATGATAAAATGATTTTCCAGTTACAGACTTGCTAAACTAAAATTAAGTTGCCATAATTAGTACTTGCAAAATAAATATTGATAGCAAAAATAGATGCAATAGTTGGAGTAGGTGATCAAGGGTGAGCCATTTCTCTTATTAATCGTGATTTTTATATTCAACTCCATGACAGGTCTGAATCATTTCTGATATTAGAAATAAGCGGTTACACCAAAAAAAATATTATGTTGTGGCGCGGCAATAGGCCCGAAATGAAGGCGAGGAGCCAGGTTTTTCAGGAGGAGTTTAATTAGACGTTGATATCCCTTCCGGACGGGTCGGCAAGAGAGAGATTGCACCTAAACACCTGCCCTTTATCCCTGTAGCTAAGGGCCGCCCCCAGACTCATCCATTCCCGTGACCAGGGGTTCGATAGTGGAAATGGCCCGACCCTCGGGAGCCGCCACAATGTTTTACCCGTCAGGTCGGAACTCATGCCTTGTACATCCTGGATCACGGCATTAAGCCTTTGCTCTTCATGTCAGTTGATTCGAATCGGTACACCTTTTCAATTGCAACAGCAATGTTGCAAAGTAAAATCATTGTGTTTGATGTACAATATTGTCCATACTTGTATATAACCTGTCAAAAAGTAAACTAAATGCTCCAAAGTAATTCGGGAAACATTTTCGGAAAAATGTTTTAAAGCCTTCAGCAAGAGGAAGATTAATTTTTTCCTGCTTTTATTATAGAAACATAGAAACATCGAAAATAGGTACAGGAGGCCCTTCGAGCCAGCGCCACCATTCATTGCGATCATGGATGATCGTCCCCAATCAATAACCTGTGCCTGCCTTCTCCCCATATCCCTTGATTCCACCAGCCCCTAGAGCTCTATCTAACTCTCTCTTAAACCCATCCAGTAATTTGGCCTCCACTGCCCTCTGTGGCAGTTTAATTCCACAAATTCACAACTCTTTGGGTGAAAACGTTTTTTCTCACCTCAGTTTTAAATGGCCTCCCCTTTATTCTAAGACTGTGGCCCCTGGTTCTGGACTCACCCAACATTGGGAACATTTTTCCTGCATCTAGCTTGTCCAGTCCTTTTATAATTTTATATGTTTCTATAAGATCCCCCCTCATCCTACTAAACTCCAGTGAATACAAGCCTAGTCTTTTCAATCTACTTTAACATATATTTTGATTAGTGATGAGCATATGCTGGGCACAGATATTGTGGACGGAAGGGCCTGTTTCTGTGCTGTACTCTTCTTCTATGTTCTAAGTGCAGGTTAAATATCAACCCTGTAAATTTTATTCGTCCAAAAAAATATCTTGCCAACAAACCTGCACGTCTTTCGAGTGTGGGACGAAACCGGAGCACCCGGAGAAAACCCACGCAGGTCACAGTGAGAATGTACAAACTCCGTACAGGCAGCACCCATAGTCATGATCGAACCTGGGTCTTTGGCGCCGCAAGGCAGCAGCTCGATCGCTGCGCCACCGTGCCGCACCAAATGTTGAGCACCAAATTTAGGAGCAAAGAGGTCCTTCTACACTTGTACATGGCCCTAGTGAGACCACACCTGGAGTATTGTCTGCAGTTTTGGCCCCCTAATTTGAGGAAGGACATTCTTGCTATTGAGGGAGTGCAGTGTAGGTTTACAAGGTTAATTCCCGGGATGGCGGGACTGTCATATGCTGAGAGAATGGAGTGACTGGGCTTGTACACGCTGGAGTTTAGAAGGATGAGAGGGGATCTTACTGAAACATGTAAGGTTATTAAGGGTTTGGACACGCTAGAGGCAGTAAATATGTTCCCAATGTTGGGGGAGTCCAGAACCAGGGCCACAGTTTAAGAATGAGGGGTAAGCCATTTAGAACGGAGACGAGGAAACAGAGATTGTGAGTCTGTGGAATTCTCTGCCTCGGGCAGTGGAGGCCGGTTCTCTGGATACTTTCAAGAGAGACCTAGATAGGGCTCTTAAAGTTAGCAGAGTCAGGGGATATGGGGAGAAGGTAGGAACGGGTTACTGATTGGGGATGATCAGCCATGATCACATTGAATGGCGGTGCTGGCTCGAAGGGTCGAATGGCCTACTCCTGCACCTATTGTCTATTGTCTATTGTCTATTGAGCCAATTCTCATCTCATGCGGGAACTAAGGGGAGATTTCTAAGTGTCGGCTGTGAATCGGCGCGGCAGTGCGAACAGTAGCCACATGGAGCGACTTACCAAAGCCAGGGTGCGGAGGAAGGCATGCGCCCAGAACCCGTCAGTGATGACCTTCTTCTGCCCCCACTGCCCTCGAGTGTGCGCTTCACGAATTGGACGTGAGCCATGACAGAACCGACGGACCGCCACCACCGCCACGCCACTGTGTCGTGAATTTTAGTATGTTGATATAATTTCAAATTAATTGTGACCATTGTTTTAAATTTTAAAAGCCCATTTCAAATTAAGAGACGTTAGCCCGTGACTTTTAACTGTTTATTACAGCGGTGAAATAAAAATTGCAGTAAATATAAAAATGTAATAATTTCACACTATGAATGATTCTAAACTCAGTTTGGTATTCAAACTTGCCTTTGTGATAACTTTTCATAGAACATTGCAGGAATCTGCATTAAGTGTATTGGGGATATTTGAATATCTCAGTATATTATTATTTTAACTGAGTTGTATATTTGATTCACCAAGGGCAATTTTCAAACGCTGCTTTGGGATGTGTGTAGACCCTAAGAAGATCTGAAATTAATGTCCACTTTTATGAACAGTAGTCTGGGATTGACCAATTATTGGAATTGACATCTTTGCAGTAGTTTAGTGACTGAAGTGGTTCCCTCGTCAGCTCACTTTGAGGCGATGATTTCATAGCTTCACTGTAAAAATCCGGCAAGGACAATTTAAAAGAATCTTAAGGGAAATCCCTTCAAACCTCTTGACTGTAATGCCATTCAGTACTAAACTGTACATAATTTAGCTCGATCAGATTATTAGATTTAGAGATACAGCGCGAAAACAGGCCTTTTGGCCCAGCGAGTCCGCACCGACCAGCGATCCCAGCGCACCAACACTACCCTACACACACCAGGGACAATTTTTACATTCATACCAAGCCGATTAACCTACAAACCCATACGTCTTTGGAGTGTGGGAGGAATCCGAAGATCTCGTCGAGAAAACCCACGCGGTTAGGGGGCGAATGTACAAACTCCGTACAGACAGCACCCTTAGTCGGGATTGAACCAGGGACTCTGGCGGTGTAGGCACTATAAGGCAGAAACTCTACCGCTGCGCCACTGTGCCGTCCTTATTGTTGGCTAATTCTGTGCAAAAATAAATGTACATGTATTGGCCAATAATCTGAGGGAAATTTAGGCAGTGGAGAATGGCATAGCGTGACCGGGAGATCGATGGTCGGCATGGACTCCGTGGCCCGAAGGGCCTGTTTTCATGGTCCATCTCTCGGACTAGAATAAATGGAACAAAATTGTGGCACAAGAATGTAACATGAGAAAAATAAACTCCTACTTTAGAGTTGCAAATTTTCCTCTTACAGTGGCAAATAATGTAAATTCATGACTGGTTGCCTTTCACAATCCCGTTCCTGTTTGTATACATTATCTGAGCCGCATACAATCAGGATTATTCTGAAGCCATGAGTCATGCAATTGTTTGCAGAAAGCTAAACCAGCAAAGCGTGATTGAAGTGAAAAGATTGCATAAATCCATTTAAAGTTCATCTATTGTCGTACCTCTAGAAACATGCATTGTCTTATTTCGTAAGTGAAATTTCAATTGATTTCTCTTACATTTTTCCAAATAACTGCTTCTAATTCACATTCCAGGGAACATTCTGTGAACTCACTGATGCCAGTTAGTATATGGGGAATTAGCAGAAATATAATCAATTGTACCATTTCTATTGTTTGCGCTTTTAGTTAATAAAGGCTTGTTTTTCTTCTCATTAAAAACAGGGACTACCAATCCTGACATTTGTATTTTCTCAAAGATTGACACAAAGTGCTGGCATAAATTATCAGGGCAGGCAGCATCTCTGGAGGAAAAGGACAGGTGACATTTCGGGTCAGGATTATTCTTCAGACACTTTGAATCTATCTTTGGTATAAACCACCACCTGCAGTTCTTTGTTTCTACATTTTGGATTTTCTCAATGGATACCTATGAAAAATTGATCAGAGGCAGTTATATTGTGAGATTGGAACTGTGAAAAATTTGTTTAGTTTAGTTTAGAGATACAGCGCGGCAACAGGTCCTTCGGCCCACCGAGTCTGCCATCCCCGCACATTAACACGATCCTACACACACTGGGGACAATTTACATTTATATAGTGAGGGAGGAATCTGAAGATCCTGCAGAAAGCCTACGCGGTCACGGAGAGAACGTACAAACTCCGTACAGACAGCACTCGTATCGACCCCGGGTCTCTAACGCTGGAAGCACTGGAAGGCAGCAACTCTGCCGCTGCGCTGCCGATGTTAATGCTAAATGGATCCGTACAACTCTGGTATTGGGCAAAATAATGAATGATCACAGTCATCTCATGGAGGTCTATATTTACTGTCCTACAATAGCTTCTCCAGCAGATGATTTATGATCCCAAGCTATTTCTGTTAGACAGTCTTGTTCTTTGAATTGCTTAAAGATTTGACCTCATTTGCGATGGAGTCACATTTAGATCAGTGCAATAGTGCAAAAAAATCCAGAAATTGTAACCATTTGCCTAATTTCCTATGTACAAGTCATGCATGAAGGTACGTCACACATGTTTTCAATGTGACTGTGACAGTTTCTTGGTGAAATTCTAGCATTTGTAAAACAGCAGTGGATATTTCTGGGGATAATTTGCTTGCATGCAGCGGACATTTTCCAACACCATTTGTGAATGTGATAATCTCAGTAGGTCAAGAGTCATGAGTGTTTTATTGTCATGTATCCCAGACAGAACCATGCAATTCTTAATTACAGCAGCACAACAGAATACATAAACAGTACTCTGTAAACAATATAATAAATGAAAAAATAGTTAAATATATATGTGTGTGTATGTATGCCTTTATTTCATATTTACAGTACTATGTTTACATATTCTGTTTATATATAACATATATGTTTATATACACACATACTATATATACATATATACACACACACATATATATATATGCATATATATATATATACGCATATGTATATATATAAACACATATATATATAAACACACACATACACATATATAAACACACGTACAAATATACACACACACATATACACACACATACACATATATAAACACACATACATACATATATAAACACACACACAAACACACATATAAACACACACATATAAACGCATACACATATATACACACACATATACACACACACATATACACACACATACACATATATAAACACACATACATACATATATAAACACACACATATATATACATATATAAACACACACACACACACACACACACACACACACACACACACACACACACACACACACACACACACACACACACACACACACACACACACACACACACACACAGAAATAAAACCTATATTTTCCATAAGCATTAGAAGAGATGTTAATGAGCCATTTTGGTTAAAAGCTCCCAGTAACTCAAGGAGCAAATCCCACAGCAAGCAAAGAGACCCCAATTGTCTTTTTTAGAACGTAGAACAATACAGAACTGGAACAGGCCCTTTGGTCCACAATGTCCCTGCTGAATATTTAAGCTAATCTCCTCTGCGTGCATGTCATCTACAACCCTCTATTCCTGCATATCCATGTGCCTATCATAAAGCCTCTTAAATGCCACTGTCATGCCTGCCTCCATCATCATCCCTGGCAGTGTGTTCTAGGCACCCACCACCCATGATGTAAAAAAAAACGAAAGGTAAATTAAATTAAAATTGAGTTTTTGAAATTGTCCTGGGCCTCCTCCACTGTAAGGGTGAGGCGAGACACAAATTGGTGGAACAGCATCTCATATTTCGCTTGGGCAGCTTACAACCCAGACGTATGAATATTGATTTATCTTACTTCACGTCACCCTTGCATCCCCTCTCTCTCTGTCCCTCCCTCACCCAAGTCACACCAGCTTCTCGTTCTCTCCCAGCGAACAGCTAACAATGGCCTGTATCCTTTATCATCGTTACTTTTTGCATATCTTTCATTCATTATTCTATATCTCTCTACATCATCATTTATTTCTCTCATTTCCGTTTCCGGTGACGCAGTCTGAAGAAGAGTCTCGACCCGAAACGTCACCCATTCCTTCTCTCCAGAGATGCTGCCTGTCCCGCTGAGTTACTCCAGCATTTTGTGTCTATTTTAGTTGTGTTTAGTTTAGTGATACAATGTGAGAAAACAGGCCCTTCGGCCCACCAAGTCCATGCCGAACACCAGTCCCTTGTCATTCCGCTTTCGCTTCCTACACACTAGGGGTAATTTACGGAAACCAATTAGCCTACAAACCTGCAAGTCTTTGGAACGTGGGAGGAAACAGGAGCACCCGGAGAAAACCCACGAGGTCACAGGGAGAACGTACAAACATACTCACATACCTTGTGGTATGCCTTAGCTCCACAGGAAAGGCCTTTTGAACGAAAATAAATTGAGTAACAATAAAATCTGATAGAAACACTCATCAGGTCAGAAGCTGTCTGTGGAAAGAGAAATAGTTAAAGTTTCAGGTCCAAAAGCTTTTATCAGAGCCAATAATTCAAAACGTTACCTTTGATCAGAGGTTATGGTGCATTGAGGAATTGTTATCGGGACAGGTACAATGCCTGCCAAACCAATATGCTTGCCAATTTGTCAAAGACGTGCCTTGAAGGTCCCCCAATTTATCTTTTCTCGATATTTGCTATCTGTTTTCAGTTTCCTACAGATTCCCTTCAAGTTCCTCATGAATTTCTCACTGGGACAAACACTTATCGTGAGTTCAAGGCATTTATTGATTAATTAACCTGCGACGTACCAATTTAAACATGCAAAATTGATTCAGAAAACACCATTTTCTCCTATACTACTTCGAAGCCCTGAAGTCGTTTGAATTACTGCTTCTGCACACTAAGATGTCAAAGATCAACGCATCTTAACGTTATCCTTTCGGGTTATGGTGGATTCACCATATTACAGAGTAATGAAAATCTAATATCTCTTGCAGCATTCCTCTGCTTATCTGGAGCTTCTTGAGAAATGCGAGGTAAAAAGGGGACACATTTTTCAAATTGTTCCTGCTTGCTTGCTAGAAGTCTGGTGGGGAGGGGGGATCTGCCCATCGAGTCTACTCCGCCATTCAATCATGGCTTATCCATCTCTCTCTCCTAACCCCATTCTCCTGCCTTCTCCCCATAACCCGTGACACCCGTACTAATCAACAATCTATCTATCTCTGCCTTAAAAACATCCATTGACTTGGCCTCCACAGCCTTCTGTGGCAATGAATTCCACAGATTCACCACACTACGACCAAAGAAATTCCTCCTCATTTCCTTCCTAAAGGAACGTCCTTTAATTCCGCTGCTATGACCTCTAGTCCTAGACTCTCCCATCTAGACTTGGGGTTTTAGTTTCATCTTTGCATGATATGTTTTGTCGTTTTTATATTTTATAACGTTTTGTTATTTATAATCATCATGGTATCTACTGAGTGCAATGGTTACACATCTGTTGTGCTGCTGCAAGTAAGAATTTAATTGTTCCGTTACGGGACATATGACAATGAAACACTCTTGACTTGACTCTTCCTCCCACATCCCAAAGACGTGCAGGTTTGTGGGTTAATTGAACTCTGTAAATTGCCCCTGGTGCAGTGAGTGGAAGAGAAAGTGAGATAACATGGAACTAGAGGTCGATGGATTGTCACCTTGTCGTGGTGGAGAAGCTTGTCTGGACCTGAGATCCTGAGAGCGATGCCGTCTGGAGCTATGCTCCCGGTAGGGCCACCCACGGCAGTAAGGTCGAGGGGGAGGTCTCTGACAAAGAGCAATCCAACCAAGACCTCAACGGTGGAACAGGCGGAGGATGATGGCTGACCTTAGTGGAGCGTCACAACGGCTGGGAAGGCGGATGAAGGCTGCAAAAGAAAAGGGTCTCCGGTCATCTGGGACTCCATGTCACTGGATCCTGACCCAGATCTGTCAAGGACCGTGGGGTGGCTGTCTGTGCACCAGTCTCCCCACGTTAAACAAAGTCACGCACAGGCGTAATCCAAATAGGGGATAGCACACTGGAGACACCCATGGTCAGCCATGACCGAAGGGGGCCTAAGAAAGAATAAGAAAAGAAGAAGGGATCCACATGAAGTGCTAGAGTAACTTAGCAGGATAGGCAGCATCTCTGGAGAAAAAGGATGGGTGATGTATCGGGTTGGGACACTTCTTCAGAATCTTGTTTTCCCTTGAGATGCTGCCTGACTGGCTGAGTTATTCCAGCACTTTGAGTCTATCTTTAGTATAATCAAGCATCTGCAATTCTTTGTTTCTAACATAGAACTAGTGTTTTTTTTAATTAAATTGAATATTTTATTGTCATGTGACAGGTCTTTGCCTGCATACCCAAGGTATGCAAATTGTCACCATGTAAAGGGTGTTTACAAAGTAACAAATTATCCCTCACCAGGTCCTCCAGTGTATTTCCTGGGTCCTCCTTTGTTCTTCCACCCCCCCCCCCCCCCCCCCCCCTCGCGGCAGTCCATACTCACCGGGTTCTCCTTTGTTCCCGATGGGTGTGAGCGGATGCTTGATGGCCAGCATGGACTCCGAGGGCTGAAGGGCCTGTTTCCATGCCGTATCTCTGAACAAGGCTTGCAATCATTCAAATCTCAAACATCCATGGTCAATGATGAATTCACAGAAATTGGGTAGTTTTAGCAACTTAAAGCCAAAAGATTCACCCTACTAAGTTATAGATTCATGGTCAGTTCCTCCAACTGAATATCCAGAGGATAGAGGCCATTAACTACATCCCCAGAGTGGATTTTTCATTTAAAAGCATCCTAAAGCTGGGATCAGAACAACTAAGAAGGTTAAAGTGAACAAAGCATTCTCTAACAGTGCTGGAAAACAATTTGACAAAGCCATATTATCAGTCATCATGTGTTATAGGTTTACAAAAATACTTTAATTGGATCCGTATGTGATTCGTTCACAGTAAGACCTTAAAAGCTACAGAGTGAAAGCAAAACCTGGCATCTGTAGATAATGATGCTTAATTATTTTAGAGATTTTCGGGGTTACATTGTGAATGAAGAAGCGAAACCAAACAAATGCCAAATCCACCTTGCTCTCCGATGCTCCAAAACGGAGTTTCAAGAGTTGCTCCAAAAATAAGGATATCATTTTATGATATTACATATTACATGGGGAATCGAGGACCAGAGGACATGGGTTCAAGGTGAAGGGGAAAAGATTTAATAGGAATCTGAGAGATAACTTGTTCACACAAAGGATGGTGGGTGTATGGAACGAGATGCCGGAGGAGGTAGTTGAGGCTGGGACTATCCCAACGTTTAACAAACAGTTAAAGCCCTGTCCCACGATACAAGTTCATTCCAAGAGCTCTCCCGAGTTTGCCTTGAATCGAACTTGGAGATTTACGGTAATGGCCGCTCGTTGGTACTCGGGGCTCTCGTGAACATTTTTCAACATGTTGAAAAATCTTCACGAGTCTTCCAGAGCTTACCTGCCATTAGCTTGTCTTCCCGAGTACCTGCCGGTAGCGTTACGAACCACTAAGAGACATCCCCGAGCTCCGACGTACCCACTATTCTCTGTGCTTACCACAAGTTTGGGATTTTCTTAGTTTGGGAGAGCTCTTGGAATGAACTTGTACTGTGGGACGGGGCCATTAGAAAGGTACATGGATAGGACAGCTTTGGAGGGATATGGACCAAATGTGGGCAGGTGGGACTAGTGTAACTGGGCAATGTTGGCCGGTGTGGGCCAAAGGGCATGTTTCCATGCTGTATCACACTATGACTCTATTTAATTCAGGTCAGTTCCTATGTTTCTCCCCTTGTATTTATTATGGTCCTTGCAGGAGTATTTGACAATGTTTCTTAATGTACAAAAAGAGCAATAATCTGTATTTATAGAACAATGTATTTGTAAAAGGAGAAACCAATTTGCATGGAAAAGCTAGTTTAGTTTATTGTCACGTATACCAAGGTACAGTGAAAAGCTTTTGTTGCCTGCTAACCAGTCGGCGGAAAGACAATACATGAACAATCGAGCCGTCCACAGTGTACAGATATCCGTACATGATAAAGGGAACAAAGTACATATCATTTACTGCCAGATAAAGTCCAGTAAAATCTGGTCAACGATAGTCGGAAGGTTTCCAATTGAGGTAGATAGTAGCTTAGGACCACTTTCTAGTTGTTGATAGTATAGTTCTGTTGCTTGATAACAGCTGGGAAGACTGTCCCTGAATCTGGAGATGTGCGTTTTCACACTTTTGCCCAATGGGAAAGGGGAGGAGCGGCAAGGAAAGAATGTCCCGCCCCCTCCCCTGACATCAGTCTGAAGAAGGGTCTCGACCCGAAATGTCACCAATTCCCTCTCTCCATAGATGCTGCCTCACCCGCTGAGTTACTCCAACATTTTGTGTCTTCCTTAGAAATTTATCTTAGTTCAGAGATACAGCGTTGAAACAGGCCCTTCGGCCCACCAAGTCTGCACCGACCAGCGATCCCCGTACATTAACATTATCCTACACCCACTGGGGACAATCTACAGATACACCAAGCCAATTAACCTACAAACCTGTACGTCTTTGGAGTGTGGGAGGAAACCGAAGATCTCGGAGAAAACCCATGCGGCCACGGGGAGAACGTACAAACTCCGTACAGACAACACCCCTAGTCAGGATTGGACCCAAGAGATTTAGCCTCTTTTTTTTTAATCCATTGAGGAAAAGAGAAAATAGGGATGATTTTAATCATTTGTGGCCTTTTGACACTGCATAATAATATCATCATGGTACCAGGTGTTGGATTTAACTCATGGGTAACTAGATTTATCGACAATAGGTTTTTTACATTTTAATGTGAAGATTTAAAAATAATAGAGTTTGGTAATGAATAGGTTCGAGTTTTCAGCACACTGAGATTTCCTGTGCACTGCTGAGAAATAAGGAAACCTAATTAAAGAGACACAGAGTACCTGATTTCTTATATATTAGACAACAGCAGGCAGCCCCAAACATCAGTATTTGGTATTAAAAAACTGTTAATTATTTCTTCACTCACTGTTTTAATAGCAACTCACAGGTAGCTATAAAGTCTCCACATTTCAATCCAATTTACTGAAGACAGTCAAACTGCAAATTGGCATCAAGGAGCTCTCTGTTCAATTTATTAGTCAGCGCTAGAAGGTTTTGAAGAATTTTCAACTCACGCGAAATGCCAGTTGGAGGGACCACATCACCAACGCCCAGCTCTATGGGGAGATTCCACCTCTGACCGAGAAGATCGGGTGGAGAAGGATGAGGCTCGCTGGTCACTGCCACCGCCACCCAGAAACGCCAGCGAACAAGGTTGTGCTGTGGGAACCCGCCCAAGGAAGACGTGACCCGAGACGGCCAAACAAG
Organism: Okamejei kenojei; assembly: GCA_035221665.1. Classification (NCBI taxonomy): domain Eukaryota; kingdom Metazoa; phylum Chordata; class Chondrichthyes; order Rajiformes; family Rajidae; genus Okamejei; species Okamejei kenojei. The sequence goes on from CM069144.1 coordinate 10,634,565, forward strand.
ACGACTCTGAAGACATTGATGGAAGACGCACGTGTAGAGACAAAAGAGGAGCTTGCCAGCTGCACGGAGGACAGGGATGGGTGGTGCGTTCGTCACCGTGCCCGTCGGAAACCCGCACCACTGCGCCGCTAATGTTTTCAACGACGTGATAATAATAAAAAAGAATAAAATACTTTAGACTTTAGAGATACAGTGTGGAATATTGTACCTAGGTATATGTGACAAGAAACTATCATCGTGTTACTGAGTCGGCGATCACCCCGCACACTAACACTGCCTTACACACTTGAGACAATTTACAATTTTTGTCAAAGCTGATCAACCTACAAACCTCTGGAGTGTGGGAGGAAACCGGAGCACCCGGAGAAAACCCACGCGGTCACAGGGAGAACGTACAAACTCCGGACAGACAGCGCCCGTAGTCAGGATCGAACCCGGGTCTCTGGCGCTGTAAAGCAGCAACTCTACCGCTGCGCCACCGTGCCGCCCCAAACGTGCATGCTGACGGTGAAGTCTATATTAATGGCCTTCATGACATTTTAGTTGTTGTTTTTACCTTTTTTTATTCCAACTGCTGATGAACAGTATTATGACATTACGGTAGAAAGAGATAAGACATTTCTAATTGACATTGAGCTAACCAGAATGTGTTGGAGGAACTCAGCAGGTCAGGCGACATCTCTGGAGGGAGTGGACAGTCTATGTTTCGGGTCGGGAACCTTCTCAGACTGATTGTGATGGGGGGTGAGAAAGCTGGGAACAGGACAAAGTCTAGCAAGTGATAGGTGGATGCAGGTGAGGGGGTTTCATTGGCAGATTGGGGGGGGGGGGGGAGCACGCTCCTGTTGTGTGCCAACCACTCGGCGGAAAGACAATACATGATTACAATCGAGCTATCGAGCTTCAGTGTATAGACGCGTGATGAGGGAATAACGTCTAGTGCAAGGTAAAGCCAGCAAAGACCGATCAAAGATAGTCCGAGGGTCACCTAACAGGTAGATAGTAGTTCAGCACTGCTCTCCAGATGTGGTAGGATGGTTCTGTTGCCTGATAACAGCTGGGAAGAAACTGTTTGCAGCTGGGACTGTGTAATGGCACCAAAATGGTGACCCTTGCATATGGACTCGTGGGCTGCTCTGTATATTCTGTACTAACTGGGGTGATTGTGGTTATGTATAATGACAGTCTTTCTGAGCTTGTAAGCAAAGAATGTATTTCACTGTATTTGGTACACATGATAGTAAATAAATCATTGGTCCATTGGTGATCACAGTAGTGGACACTGCTTCCCAGACCTCATGTTTGATTAACATTTAGAGGCTTTTCTGAGAACACAAATGATGGCCATGCAGGCAGTGGACTCCAATGCGTGTTGTACTTGTTAGATAGGCTGGTGGGCTTGAAGGATGGGAGCGTAAAAGACATCTATGATCACGTTGGACAATCACTTTGCACCGAGCAGAAACGGCAACGGAGGAATCAATAAGCAGAGGAAATAGATTTAAGGTGAGAGGGGGATGATTGTGGAACGTGAAGGGCAACATTTTCCACTCAGAGGGTGGTGGGCATATGGAATGAGCTGCCAGAGGAGGTGGTTGAGGCAAATAGAATAAAAACATTATTCTATTTGAATACATTAGAATATTCAAATATATTCATATTTTTACATTATGAATGTACATTGAGAGAAAAGGTTTGGCCAAATCTTTGTTATCCTTCTTTATGAATATATTTCAGCAATCTTACAGCATACAGCATGGGAACAGGCCGTTCAACTCAATTTGCCCACACCAGCCAAAATGTCCCATCTACATTAGTGCCAGCTGCCTGCGTGTGTCCCATGTCCCTCCAAACCTGTCCTATCCATGTACCTGACTAAACGTTTCTTAAACGTTGAGATAGTACTTGCCGCAACTACCTCCTCCGGCAGCTCGTTCCATACGCCAACCACCCTATATGTGAAAAAGTCTTTCCCCCCACACCTTAAACCAATGTCCTCTGGTTCTCTGGGCAAGAAACTGTGTGTCTACCTGATCTATTCCTCTCATGATTTTGTACACATCTATAAGATCATGATCTGCGGTTTCATAGTTTAGCGATATCTCAATTTACATACCTGTGGACGTGAAGTATATTCAATTGATCTTGAACAATTAAGTGCTGAGCAATGCACGAGATTGTATTCTGCCTCATTAAAAGCTTGCAATTACTATATCACACATGATAAACAGGTCAATACCCTGTTGACAGTTCACAATGGAGCACATGCATGTTAGAAATGAAGAGAAATTGAACAAGGCCAAAGTATAATTGAATGTGGCCAAATCAATAAAAAAATTACGGAACTGTTGGTTTTGGATCAGAACTATTCAATGGAAATGAAATTAATTAGACCTTTGAAGTTGTACCAATATAATTGGTTATGTCTCCCAGTCTCTTTATTTATCAGCAGTTACTTTATTGATGTGCAATTAATCAAATATTGGAACCAATTTGGAACCTTCGACTGGATTTCTACTTATAAAATATAATTGATTAACAAAGATTTCCCAGAAACTGGGACAGTTTCTTCCCAGTTGTGGGACTGTTTCTTCCCAGCTGTTATCAGTCAATTGAACCATCCTACAAACAACAAGAGAGCAGTCCCGAACTATTCTCTACCACATTGGAGACCCTCAGACCATCTTTGATCGGACCGTACTGCCTTCATCTTGCACCAAACGTTATTCACGTTATTCCCAATCTCCTGTATCTGTACACCTGGGATGGCTTGGTTGTAATCATGTATTGGCTTTCCGGTGACTAGTAAGCACGCAACAAAAGTGCTTCACTGTACCTCGTACACGTGGCAATAAACTAAACTCAAACTCAAAGATCTTTGGGTTTAATAAACTATTTGTCTTCAAGCTAAGATAATATGGCAAATGAAATACAAGCCAAGTGTACAATCATGCACTTTGGTAAAAGGAATAAGAGTGTAGACTACTTTATATGTTAAAGAAGGAACAACAGATGCTGGAAAATCGAGCGTACACAAAATGCTGGAGAAACTCAGCGGGTGCAGCAGCATCTATGGAGCGAAGGAGATAGGCAACGTTTCGGGCCGAAACATTGAAGGGTTTCAGCCCGAAATGTTGCCTATCTCCTTCGCTCCATAGATGCTGCTGCCCCCGCTGAGTTTCTCCAGCATTTTGTGTACCCTAGACTACTTTAAAAATGCGGAGATAATTCAGAAATCGGAGGAGTAAATGGATTTGGGAGTACTGGTGCAGGATTCCCAAAAGGTTCATTGGCAGGTTGAGTCAGAGGTAAGGAAACTAAAAGCAACGTTGGCATTTATTTTGAGAAGACTGGAATATACATGTGCAGCTGTGAGCAGTTTTGGGCCCCATATTTGAGGAGGTGCTGGCTTTGGAAAGAGTCCAGAAGTGGTTTGCGATAATGATCCTAGGGATGATTGGGCTATCATATGAGGAGCTTTTGAAGACTCGGGGCCTGTACTCGATGGAATTTAGAAAGATGAGGGAGGATCATGACGAAACTTACCGAATTTTGAAAAGCCTGAATGGAGTGGATGTGGAGAGGATGTTTCCACTAGTGGGAGTGCCTAGGACCAGAGGACACAGTCTCAAAATAAAAGGTTGTACTTCACAATGGACAGGAGATATTTCTTTAGCTAGAGGCTGGAGAATCTGTGCAATCGTGCACAGACGGCTGTGAAGGCCAAGCCACGGGTATTTTTAAAGTGGAGAGTGACAGATTCTTGATTGGGCAGAGTTCCATTGGTTATGGGGGGAAGGCAGGAGAATGGGTTTGAGAGGGAAAGACAGATCAGCCATGGTTGAAAAATGGAGTAGACTTGATGGGCTGAATGGCCCAATTCTGCTGCTATGTATTTTTTCGAGATGCAGTGCGGAAGCAGGCCCTTCGGCCCACCGAGTCCTTGCAAAACAGCGATCATCCCTTACACTAACATTATCCTGCACACTGGGGACAATTTACAATTCTTACTGAAGCTAATTAACTGACAAACCTGTAGGTCTTTGTAGTGTGGGATGAAATGGGAGCTCCCGGAGAAAACCCAGGTGGTTACAGGAAGAATGTACAAACTCCGTACAGACAGCACCCGTTGTCAGGATCGAACCCGGGTCTCTGGCGCTGTAACTCTACCGCTGTGCCACCCTTATGTCTTATTGCTGATGTAGAAATTCCTCCTTAAGAGTATTACCGTGAACTGGTAATAACACTAAGTTGATGTTATACACTCTCAACTGTCTTTCTTACTTAAGTGCATTTTGACATGAGTGCAAGATCAAGTTATTTTCAAGCGATAATAGGTATGAAATATTTCTATGAAGCAAAAAATTCCAACAGTTTTAGCTATTTGCTCTGGTGGAACTAAATGTTTAACAGCTTATTCTGAAAATTATTGAGTGGCATCAGAGATATAAACTGAAAAATCATGTCAAGTTAGAAGGAACACTTATTATAGAATATAAAGCAGTGTAGCAAAGGACCAGGCCCTTTGGCCCACAATGTCCATGCAGGGACATGATGCCAGGTCATCAGGTCATGAGGAATAGGAGTAGAATTAGGCCATTCGGTCCATCAAGTCTACTCCACCATTCAATCATGGCTGATGTATCTCTCCCTCCCAAGCCCTGACATGCTGCCCAGGTACTCAGTTTTACTGCGCAGCATGCTTAATAGAATCCATCGGACACTCTTACCTGGACAAGCCTAACCATATACTTAAGATGGAGACACAAGGAACTGCGGATGCTGGAACCTTGCCTGGAACTCAAAGTGCTGGAGTAACTCAGCGGGTCAGGCAACATCCCTGGGGAACATGGATAGATGACTGAAGAAGGGTCTCGACCCGAAGCGTCACCCATTCCTTCTCTCCAGAGATACTCCGTCATTTTGTGTCTATTTAGCATCTGCAGTTCTTTCCTACACATGGATAGGTGACGTTTTGGATTGGGATTCCTTCCCACTGTAACCCTTGACACCATTGGTAATCAAGAACCTGCCACTCTCTGCTTTCAAAATACCCAAACATTTTGCCTCCTCAGCTGCCTGTGGCAATGAATTGCATAGATACACCACCATCTAGCTCAAGAAATTCCTCCTCATCGCTTCTGGAAAGGTACTCTAATGCTAAACACAACTTATTCTGGTGATCACTTCAAGGAGCTCATTGCCATTGGGTAAAGATGGTCGCTGTTGTCTGTAGCTTCCTTGCACACTGTGCTTTATCTTTGAATATTACTAATTTGCGCAATTTCTAACATAACTTGCCTACTCCTTTCCTCAAAGGAATTGATTCCAATAGGTTCAGGAGATCTATCCTGTCCATGGCTCCTTGGATGTTGCTGAATTTGGCCTGAATCATCTTTACTTTGCAATACAAAGATCAACATGACAATATGACTGAAACCTCCACTTTCATTTTGATCTTAGAGTGATACAGTGTGGGAACTGGCCTTTCGGCCCAACTTTCCCACACCGGCCAACATGTCCCAGCTACACTAGTCCCACCTGCCTGAAATTGGTCCATATCCCTCCAAACCTGCCCTTACACGTACCTTGTTCCATACACCCACCATTTGTGTGAAAAAGTTACCCCTCAGATTCCTATTAAATCTTTTCCCCTTCACCATAAACCTCTGTCCTCTGGTCTTCGATTCAACTACTCCAGGCAAGAGACTCAGTGCATCTACCCGATCTATTCCTCTCAAGATCTTCCCGTCTTTAATCTGATCTTGTCTGCTTCCTGGGGAAAAACCTGCTCTATTTTCTCCCTCTCCTTGCCTGTCGCTATCTACAGCTCATCAACCGTTGTCTCCCATCTCTTCCCTTCCCTCTTCTCCTCCTGGTTTTCCCTGCCCATCATCCCCCTCCTTATTCGGTTCTGCCCATCACATTCCAGCCCCTGCCTCACCCCTCCCTCTGGACTGGTCATCTCCCCCCTAAACCATCAGTCCTGATCTAGACCATCACACAAACCAGCCGCCCTTCCACTGACTCCATTTATGTCCCACGGTACCTCGGCAAGGCCAGCAGCATAATCAAGGATGAGTCGCACCCTGGCCACTCCCTCTTCTCTCCTCTCCCATCGGGCAAAAGGTATGTAATGTAAGTGTGAAAACGCACACCTTCAGATTCAGGGACAATTTCTTCCCAGTTGTTTCAGGCAATTGAATCATCCTGCCACTACAAGAGAGCAGTCCTGAACTACTATCTACTTCTTTGATGACACTTGGACTATCCTTCGCTGGCTTTACTTTGCACTAAACATTATTCCCTTGTCATATATCTGTACACTGTAAATGGATAGATTGTAATCAATGTATCGTCTTTCCGCCGACTGGTTAGCGCGCAACTGAAGCTTTTCACTGTACCTCGTACACGTGGCAATAAACTCAACTGAGAGTCTCAACTCCAACCCTCTGCCTCCACAGATGCTACCTGACCTGCCCAGATTCTCCAACAACTTATGTTCGGTTCAAACAATAAACATATTTAAATCAGTGAAGTCAAAACCGCCTCAGTTTGTTGAAACGTGGCTGCAGACCTCAGAGGCTTTCTGCTTGATTGAAAATAACGCAGTCACTAAACCTGTGCCCAGTCTAAGCCAGCAGAGGTTCAGCCAACAAACATCCCAGCATGGACACAAACTTCTGGAGTAACAACTCAGCAGGTCACGCAGCATCTCTGGAGAACATGGGTAGATGACCTTCCAGGTCAGGATCCTTCTTCAGACTCAAACAAATCCCGACCGGAAATGTTGTCTGTCCATGTTCTGCAGCGATGCCGCCTGACCCGCCAAGTTACTCCAGCACTTTGTGTCTTTTTGTGTAAACCATCATCTGCAGTTCCTTGGTTCTAGAAAGGTCCCAGCATAACAGCTGGGAACTTGCCATTTATATTCTGACTTCAACTCTGCTGAAGTTGCTGCCTCACTGTGCCAGAGACCCAGTTTCGATCCTGACTACGGATGATGTCCGTTTTGTACGTTCTCCCTGTGGCCGCGTGGGTTTTCTCTGGGTACTCCAGTTTCCCCCTACATTCCAAAGACGTGTGGGGTTGTAGGATAGTGTACGTGATGACTGCTGGTCAGCACGGACTCAGTGGGCCGAAGAGCCTAGTTTCCATGCTGTATCTCTAAACTGAACTGAAGTTTAGAAGTGCAGTTAAAACAAAAGCAATAAAGGTGGCTCAGAGAGTTTGGAACTTTATCGTTGATCTGAATAGCCCCCATAGAATGTTTTGAAGATAGGCGCAAAATGCTGGAGGAACTCAGTGGGACAGGCAGCATTTCTGGAGAGAAGGAATCGGTGACGTTTCGGGTCGAGACCCTATTGGATTGCCAACTTCTTTCAAAAAGGATGTGTGCCACTTGGGCATTAAATCTAAGGAAAGGCATCATGGACATGTTCATCCTTCATATTAAGGGAGCCACGAAGGTAAATCACTCGGTTAAAGCACTTGCAAATGGCAAATATATTCAGCCAGAAGTGCCAATTAAATAATTAATCTCAGCTTCCTCCTGAGGTCCACAGAGGCCGGTCTTAGGCTAATTTGATTAATTCTACATGAAAGCATAAAATGTCAAGCAATCGATTCTGATAGTGCCACACCTTAAGGAGAGAGGGGTAGACAGTCAGATTTTTTTTCCACAGAGGGTCTGAAGAAGGGTCCTGACCCGAGACGTTACCGATTCTTTCTCTCCAGAGATGCTGCCTGTCCCGCTGAGTTACACCAACCTTTTGAGTCTATCTTTTTCCCAGAGTGGAAATGTCAAAGGCGAGAGGGCATAGCTTTAAGGTAACAGGAGCGAACTTTAAAGAATATGCGTAAGAAGGGACTGCGGATGTTAGTTTAAATCGTAGATAGGCGCAACATGCTGGAGTAACTCAGGCAGCATCTCTGGAGAGAAGGTATGGGTGAAAGTTCAGGTCGAGACCCTTCTTCAGACTGATGTCAGGGGAGAAGGAGGTACATAGATAAGGAAGTGTATAGATAAGGAAGTGTAAGGTGTGAAAATAGGACAAAGGGAATGGAGATGAAGGAAAATGTAAAGTAGACCACTGTTTGTTGGGAGAAGAAAACAACAAAAAACAGAGGTAAAATGTAGGTGGAGACTGTAAGACTGGTCGAAGAACTGGGGAGGGAGAAAGGGATGGGAAGTGGCTAATGGTGGGATCCCGTTGGAGGTTGTGAAAATGTTGGGTGACTATGTGCTGTATAAGACGGCTGATGGGGTGGAAGGTGAGGACCAGGGGGACTCTGTCCCTGTTATGTTTTGGGGGAGGGGGAGGGGAGGGGGAGGGGGAGGGGGAGCAAGAGCGGAGCTGCTGGACATCGGCGAGACACTAGGGAGGGCCTCATCTATGATGGAAGAGGGGAACCCACCGTTCCCTAAAGAATGAGGACATCTCCGATATGGAACACCTCATCTTGGGTGCAGATATGGCGTAGACGGAGGAATTGGGTGTAGGGGATAGAGTCCTTACAGGAAGCAAGGTCTGTGTTGGACAAGCATTTTTATGCAGAGGTTGTAGGGTGCCTGGAAGGGGTGGTGGTGGTCGACACGTCAGTGGTGTTTAAGAGGATTTTTGGATAGAAAATTCAGGGAATGGAGGGATAGGGATTAAACCAGGGCCGGCCTTAAGCTAATTGGGCCTCACGCCTAAAGGGCTCGAAATTAGCGGTTGCCCGGGTGCCAATGACCACCCAAAGTGCCGCCGGGCAACCTAAATGCCGAGTCATTTTGCCCGGCTTGGCATTGCAGATACTGGTTTATACTGAAGATAGACACGAAAAACTGGAGTAACTCAGTGGGTCAGGCAGCATCTCTGGAGAAAAGGAACGTGATGTTTCGTGACGGTGGTGATGACGTAATGCGGAGCAAAGATACGGGGTGTGGGGTGACGGAGGGTCGGAGCGAATGATGGGCCCCGCACAGCAGTGGCCAAAGATCCTATAGGACCCTATCGGTAGCGATAGCGGTTCCTCCTTCTCCAGCACCCCGCCCGCCCTGATAGTGGCCGCTGCTTGCCAATCCGCTAACGGCGATACTGCTTTCAAAACAAACCCTCCCGCATGCCGAGGCCAGGAGGAGAGGCCCCCTCCGCCGTCTGAAGCAGCTGCGCCGCTCGGCCCCGCACCTTCCTGTTGGCTGGCGGTGGAGGGGAGGCGGTGGCGAGGAGATCCCAACTGCCTCCCCCTTTGGCAGCGGCACTTGGCGGTGGACAGGGAGGGGGGCCAAGGCAGTGGGCGATGATACCGTCCCTGTCCGATGAGCGCTGACCTTCCTTTCTCCCCACCTCCCCCCCTCTCTCACTTTCTCCCTCTTGCGCGCCCCCTTTATGCTGGGACCCCTCCTCTCCACTGATCCCCATTCCCTGCCTCTATTCAATCCTCACTGACATCCCCTGTGCTCCCCTCCCCATCTACCCCCCCCCCATCTATTCATCCTGCACTGATCTCCCTATCCACCTCGTATAGATTCTCCTGCCCCCCCCCCCCCCCACCCCCATCCATCCTTACACTGGTCCCCCAATTCATCCTGTACTCACCCCATTTTCCCATCCATCCTGTACTGCCTCCCCCCATTTATCCTGTACTGATCCTGTCTGACCCATTCATCCTGTACTGATGCCCCCATCAATCCGTACTGATCCACCCCATTCAACCCCACTGAAATCCCCCACGCTCTCCCCTCACAATTTTACCTATTCCAACCAACACGCACTAATTCCCTTGCCTCAATACATCCATCCCGCACCTTGCCTTCTCACCCCCCCCCCCCCCTGCCATCTATCCATCCGGCACTGATTCACAGCCCCTCCCCCCCCAACCCTATAGTGCTGGAAATGTCTTCAGAGCGAAAATTTGACTATGTTTGATAATGGAATGCAATCAAATGTGTTTTAAACCCAATGTTTTTATTTGTTTTAATCCATAACGATGGATTAATTAAATTGTGAACACGTGAAACTTTAAAACCGCAGTGTTCGATTGTCATGCTAGAATTTAGAAGATTGAGGGGGGATCTTATAGAAACTTACAAAATTCTTAAGGGATTGGACAGGCTAGATGCAGGAAGATTGTTCCCGATGTTGGAGAGGTCCAGGACGAGGGGTCACAGTCTAAGGATAAGGGGGAAATCTTTTAGGACCGAGACGAGGAAAACATTTTTCACACAGAGAGTGGTGAGTCTCTGGAATTATCTGCCACAGAAGGTAGTTGAGGCCAGTTCATTGGCTATATTTAAGAGGGAGTTAGATGTGGCCCTTGTGGCTAAAGGGATCAGGGGGTATGGAGAGAAGGCAGGTACGGGATACTGAGTTGGATGATCAGCCATGATCATATTGAATGGCGGTGCAGGCTCGAAGGGCCGAATGGCCTATTCCTGCACCTATTTTCTATGTTTCTAGGTTTCTACCATTGACATGTTATTACAGAATTCATTTTGTAAAATATTTTTATTAGAAGTAAATACATATTAAGAAGGAATAACATAAAATCAAAAAAGAAAAAAACTTATTATTCGTCATATATATTCTTAATATTTTTAAAGTTTACAGTCGTTCTTATTTATACTTCTATATTTTTTATTATTTTATAACAGAAAGAAAATAGTAAAGAGAAATAATAAACATAAATAAAATAGAAGTAGAAAATCGATAAAATGAGTGGAGTATAAAGCAAAAAATTCTTCATTGGAGATATATCCGTGGTCTATTGTATATAATTCTTCATCTATTCCTTCATTCAGGCTTCAGTCAGGGCCTCGAACCGGACCACCTTGACCCTTTAAGTATTCAATAAATTGAGACCATATTCCTCTGAATTGATCTAGCTTGTCCAAAAGGACAAGTCTTAGTCTTTCCAGGTGAAGTGTCTCCGACATTTCTGTAATCCACATTTTGATTGTGGGGGATATAGGACCTTTCCAAAATCTTAGTATTAGTTTTTTACCAATTATTAAACTATAACCAATAAAAATTATTTGCTGTGTTGTTAGTAGATGATCCATTTCTATTATTCCTAATATGATTAATTTTGAGTCTGGAGTCAGATTTGCATTAACTACTTTCGAGATTATGTTAAAAATTTCTATCCAAAAATTAGTAATTTTTATACATTTTGTGAATGAATGCGTCAGATTAGCTTCTAAATGCTGACATTTATCACATATAGCAGAAACATTTGAAAAAATTCTGTTTCGTTTGGATTTCAAAAAAGTGTAATCTATGTAAAACTTTAAATTGTATCAGGGAGTGTCTGGCATTTAATGAGCAGTGATGTATATGTTGTAAACTTTCATTCCATACCTCTACACTAATTGTTTGTCCTATTTCGTTTTCCCATGCTTGCCTATATATTTCCGAGTTTGGTAAATCATTTTCCAGTAAAATATTATAAATATATGATATTAATTTTTCTGTATTGGGATATTTATTTAGACATTCATCTAAAATTTCTGTCTTTCTATTTCTAAAATCCTGTGTGTTTGATTTAACATAGTCTCTAATTTGTAAATATCTAAAGTATTCTTTTGAGTGTAATCCATAATTTTGTTGTAATTCCTGAAATGAAAGGAATAAACTTTTCCTGTAGAGATCACCCATCTTAATTATTCCATAGTTCTTCCATTTAAAAAAACCTTTATCCATCATTGAAGGTTTAAAAGTGATGTTATTTGCAATGGGAAGAGCCAGTGGTATACTTTCTAATTTTAATGTTTTCTTTAATTGTTTCCAAATACGTATGCCACTTTCTAATGTTGGATTTCCTCTATAACTTTTTTAATGTATTTTAGTATTAGCAAATAAAATTGAGCTAATTTCAAAAGGTGAACAATCTTCCTTTTCCATTTTTAACCAGTTTGGTTGTTTATCTACTTCTTCCAACCAAAAATTCATATTTTTAATATTAACTGCCCAATAATAAAACATAAAATTAGGCAATGCAAAACCTCCATTCATTTTTGATTTACATAGATATTTTTTATTTATTCTATGGCTCTTATAATCCCAAATAAAGTTGGTAACTATAGAGTCCACTTTCTTAAAAAAAAATTTAGGAAGATATATCGGGATCAGTTGAAACAGGTATGATAATTGCGGAAGAAAAATCATTTTTATCGCATTAATTCTACCTAGCATTGAAATAGGTTTTCCCTTAAGTAGTTGTATTCAATGTCCGATGTTGGGGAAGTCCAGGACAATTAGAGGGTAGTGAGGCCAATAGTTGATATTCATATTGAATGGCGGTGCAGGCTCGAAGGGCTGAATGGCCTACTCCTGGTTTCTATGTAATAGGGGTGGGGAATTAGATTCAAATAAAGAATCATATCTTTTTGTTACATGAATTCCAAGATATTTGATTTTTTCATTTGCTATCTTAAAAGGATATTGTTGTAATATATGTGAGTTATTTCCCATTATTGGCATAAGCACTTTTATTCCAATTAATTCTATATCCTGAAATCAATCCAAATTGAGTTATTAAATCTAATAAGTTAGGAATACTAATTTTCGGCTTTGTAATATAAAGTAATACATCATCTGCATATAAAGAGATTTTATTTTCAGTTTCTTTGGTTTCATATCCGTATATTTCAGGATGTAATCTGACGCGCTGTGCTAATGGTTCAATTGCCAGTGCGAACAGTAGTGGAGATAGAGGACAACCTTGTCTACAGCCACGGAATAAATTACATTTAGTTGTTAACATTTGATTTATTAATATTCTAGCTGTTGGCTTGGTATATAGTAGCTTAACCCATGTTATAAACTTCTCTCCCAACTGAAAAGTTTCCATAACCGAAAATAAATAAGACCATTCAATCTGATCAAAAGCTTTCTCTGCGTCCAATGAAATAATTGATAAATCTTTATTAATGTTTCTTTTCGAGTATATAATATTGAATAATCTTCTCAGGTTGTTTGAGGAGTATCGTTTTGGTATAAATCCTGTTTGATCTGAATGAATTACTTTATTAATCACTGTATTTAGTCTTTGTGCTAGTATTTTGGTTAATATTTTTTGATCAGTATTTAAAAGAGCTATGGCTCTATACGACCCTGGATCATCCAGATTTTTATCTAACTTAGGTATAAGTGTTATAATAGATTCATTTAATGTTTCTGGTAACTTCTGTTGTGCATAAATGTGTTTATAAAGTGTCTTCAAACGTGGAGCTATCATATCATAGAATGTTTTATAAAATTCTGATCCAATACCATCCGGTCCTGGAGTTTTACCATTTTTTTATGACCAAATAGCTTCTTCGATTTCTTTAGTAGTTATTTCAGCGTTGAGTGATTCTCTATTTTCTGAATCCAGTCCTTTTAGATTATAATTTTTTTTTAAATGTTTCTACTCCTATTCGATTTTCTGTTGTTTTGGCTGAATATAAATGTTCATAATATGATATTGCAAAAATCTCTCATTTATATCTTTAGGTTGTACTAACAATTCCCCTTTGTCTGATTTAATCCTATGGATTAATTTTTCTCCTTCCAATTTTCGTAATTGACGAGCCAATAATTTTTGTGGTTTATCTCCGAATTCAAATTGTATTTGTTTAGTATATTGGTATAGTTTTACAACTTGGTCTGACTGTATTTTATTTAATTTATATTTCAATGCAAAGATTTTATTATGTTTTATTATGGTTGGGTTAACAGCGTTTTCTGTATCTAATTCTTTGATCTCCTTTTCCAATGCCTGTTGTTTCCTCCGATTCCCTTTATTATAAAATGCTTGAGAGGATATCATAATTCCCCGAAGATACGCTTTAAAAGTTTCCCATAATAGGGACGAAGATATTTCTGGCGTATCATTTATTTCAAAGAAAATCTTGATCTGTTTTGTGATGTATTCTTGAGTTATTTTGTCTTTTAAAATTTGTGGGTTAAATCTCCATTGTCCCTGTTTTTCCGTTTTACCAGTTATTTTCATCATAAAAGTTAAAGGTGTGTGATCTGAAATTATAATATTATGATATTTTGAATTATAAGTGAATGGGATAAGTTTTGAATCTACCAAAAAATAATCTATTCTTGAATAAGTTTTATGCACAGGTGAGTAAAATGAGTATTCATTTTAACGGCAAATTCATTTTAACAAAATTCATTTTAACGGCAAATCAATGCTCTGAATATGGAGTATCAGTGCTTTAGTTATTTAATGAGCAACATTCACAACTATACATTGGATTTATCCAGGTTTTTCTTCTTCAGTCGGTCATATATATCACAAATTTGGTCAGGAGATATTTCAGTTGAAATTTTAACATTAATTCTGAAGTGGCAATGATGGAAACAGCATTTATCAATAATTTAAAAAAAAATCTGGTGCATATAAACTGGGTATCTTCATTGCTCCGGTCGCCGTGCTTCACGCACACAGCCCTGGCTCCACCCCTCTCTCTGCCCGGGGATACACGGTGAACAATACAGGGAGGGCCGGACCGGGGGTTGGAACAACGTTTACAAACCTCAGCCTCAGCTCACGTGCGTTCGACCGGACCCCAGCATCCGCTCTCGGCCCTCTCCATCCCTTCTCTCCTTCCCCCCCTCCCTTCCCTTCTTCCCTCCCACCCCTCCTTCCCTCCCTTCTCTCCTCCCTCCCTGCTCTCTCTCTTTTCCCTTCTCTCCTTCCCTCCCTCCTTCTTTCTCTCCTTCTCTCTCTTTCTCCCCTTCTCTCCTTCCCTCCCTCCCTTCTCTCCTCCCTCCCTCCTCTCTCTCTTTTCCCTTCTCTCCTTCCCTCCCTCCCTTCTTTCTCTCCTTCCTCTCTCTCTTTTCCCTTCTCTCCTTCCCTCCCTTCTCTACTTTCCTCACTCCCTTTGCTCCTTCCTCCCTTCTCTCCTTCCTCCCTTCTCTCCCTCCCTCCCTTCTCTCCTTCCCTCCCACACACACATATAACGCACATACAACTAACACACACACAGGCACAGACAACTAACACATACACACACACACACACACACAAGTTAGGATGGGGTAGAAGCCGAAAGGGTAGGATGGGGCTGAAGCCCAAAATTTAATGCCTGGACTGGTTTTTCGCCAATAGTTATTGGTTTGCCAGGATCTAGTTAATTATATTACTTTTTTTCCGATTTCACAGTAACTAAAACAAGTGGTATTGTAACTATGTACTTTTCAGAGGTGATCTATACATTTTGTTTGTTACTTGTAAGCTTACATGTATGCAATTTTACATTAAAATGTAGCTTAGATCTGTTTGGTCCATTAACTCGCAGGCATTTTGAATACTTTCCATTCTACCGTAGAGATATAAAGATTATAATGGACTTTATCTGTATTTCTATGATTCTACAGATCTTGGCTGGGAACCTGGGGCTCACCAAAATTGTTCCCAATTGGGCCCAGCACCTCCTAAGGCCGGCCCTGGATTAAACATACACGCAAAAAATTTTGAGTTTGACAGCCAATACAAACTATTTTTGTTCTTTCAATTTCTTGCATAATAACTCTTGGCTTCTTAACTTTTACTTCTTCACCTTAACTTTTATTTCTTTGCATTTGAATTTCGGCAAATTATCTGTGCTTCTTGGCATCTTAACTTTGACATCTTTGCATTTGTCCCTTAGTGTCTTTAAACTGTTGCTCGGGTCGCGCTGCGCGCTGCGCACTGCGCAGGGCTCCTTGAATGTCTCGAGCATGGCGGCGGCGGTTATTGCCAGCGCGGATGTGGGCTCCGATCTTTGGGCGTGGGTGATGGTCCAGGGCAGTGCGGTGGCGGCCATTACTCCCTCTGGGAGAGGCCGTTGATTCCTCTGGCCATCACGGAAGGCGACCTTCTCTCCATCTCCCGGCCCTACGAATGGGGCTTTTGGACCTGCAGGGTGAGTGTGAGAAGCTGTCGGACTTCGATATTTTCTTTGCACATTTCCTCCTGAATTCTGAATCATCATCAGGATTGTGAGGCTGATCGGCTCTGGGCCCTCCACTGCTTTCAAGGCGAGGCGAGGCCACGCGCTTACTCTTCGGGCTGCCACACCTGTGTTTCTTGCTCTTCTTCTTGCTTCTTTCTTCTTTCACTCGGACTGTTACCTGCTTTTCTTTTTCCGAACTTTTTTTTCTCTCTGTATCCTTTGACCGAGAATCAGGACTGGTTAACTGTCCGCGGCTCCGAGTTTTCTTTTTCTTTTTCCTCTTTTTTTGGCTCACAGTCTCTCGTGCTTCTTCTTGCCTGGAGAGTGGCCCCAGTGGCTTGAATCTCTCCATTTTTTTTTTACTCTGACACCATGTAATTAATGTCTTCTGTAAGGCCTTGTTGTGACTAGCACAATGAATACACGTCCGACATCTTGTAGGAAAGGTTTAATCTGCAATGACTGATACTTCTAGAAGGTCACTTGACCTCAGTCATGAGGCACAGGTATATTTGCCAGCTACTGGTTTTGGCCTCAAGGGGTGCTGGCATTTACATTACCTATACATCATTACATATTGCTTTTCCATTGACAACACAAAAGCTGTGATCGAGGACAGTCAAAAGTCCATAACTTTCTTAAAAATTGAGAGAACTGAATGAAAATTTCAGTTATTATAGATTGAAGTATTCTGAAAGAAATATGAAACATCTTATTTGGATGACCTGAAATTAAAGCATATAATTAGTTAGTTACCTAATTGTAGCTAATTACAAAATTGACCAATGTGACGGAAATAGTAATAAACACCCAGATTGCCTTGAAAATTCAAAAATGTGATATTGTCAAGATCAGAACTTTAATATTATTGTATTATATGCTGTAAGTCCGTAACAGATAGGTAAATAAATTACAATTTCAAGCAAAAGACCAAGTCTTTATGGAGAAGATCAGTTGCTAGCTGGTACATTGGCATATCATAATCAGTAGCATCATCATACTCCTCAGATTGTAACCAATAAGCAACTCTGTACACATTGTTTTTCCTCAACTTTTCAATTTTGCATTGTAAACTACAAGTTTTTGCTCTTCAAACCACGCATGACATGCCTTTCTGCCCACTACTTTCCCATTAAGAATGTCCTGTAGATCATCACATTTGGAGTAGTCCAAATGCAGATAATTTCTGCGAATATTGTCTAAATTAGACTATTTTGCTGGGCATTTGGATTGACAATTTTGCATTTCTTCTTCGGAGACATCTGTTTAAAATGTAAATAATAAAAAACGCTGAACAGCATTAACAGCAACAAGTTATTATTTGCAGTTTTAGGAAAAAAAAGGTAGAAATGATAACGTAACGCTAGAACAAATAGTAAATACCCAACAAAAAAATAATATTCATCAGTTTCATCTAATCAATTAAACTCATCTAAATTCAATTACTAGATCTAAACATCTATCCATTTCTTAAGAAAAGGCTATCATTTTTAAATAGCCTATCCAAATAACAAATAACAAACTGATCCCATTCACACAAGAATTCGCAATATAACATGATTTTTAAATCTCACTTTGTCATGAATTTACATGCCAAATGGAAGGAATTTAATGTTTAATTCCCATAAATTAATCCAGAAACATCCACTCTCAAGATAATCAGAATCATTATTTTTTGCACAATACATCTGACTAAAACTGTACTGTGGATGTTTAGTATGAAAATATTGACAATGCATGGACAATAACACAAAATATAGATGATTTAGATGTTTTTATGGCATGATTGTGCAAAAAAAAAAAAAATTAATTATCTTGAGAGTGGGTGTTGCTGGAATGTGATCGATTGGAATGTTGCCATTGCCATATATTTTAAGCCCATATCGGCAGGCAAGACATGGCCCATTCGTATGGGGCCTAAATAACATTTTTGCATCATAAGATTAGAATGAAGCCACACCAAAAAGCAAGATAATATGTTAAATAAACGACATACCTTTTGTTTTGTCCTGATATTGCGATCCGTGATGTTGAAGGCATTGAAGGCGTTAGAAGTCGCTTTTTACTTCAATCCAGCGATTAAAATTAGGTTTTTACTTTAGAAACAAATCTTGTTTTTCTTTTGAAGCAAAAAAAAGACTTGTTGCTGCAACATTTATGTCTGTGTTGGACTAAGGTGATGTTTTATATATGAATGCATCTTCAAAATGCCTACAGTCTTTGGACACGGTCTACCATGGAGCACTGAGATTTGTTACTAATTTTAAAACCCTCACGCACCACTGCTCTTTGTATGCTCAAGTTGGATGGTTTGCCCTGTCCACCCGCAGACTCCATCATTGGCATATCCTTATTTATAAGACTATCCTCGGTATTCTTCCTTCATACCTGCAGAAGTATGTAATTCGAAAAAGCACAGGAACTTATCAGCTCCGCTCTGAGGACTTGTTCTTACTAACTGTACCTAATGTCTGTACTGAACTGGGGAAAATGGCATTTAGTTATGCTACTCCCTTCGCATGGAACCAGCTGCAGAATGAACTGAAACTTAAGGAGCTGGTTTCTATAAACAGATTTAAATCTCTTCTTAATGATGTTGAAGCGGGCTCTTCTGTCTGTACATGCTTTGTGACTCTATTTATATGTTCACTGTTGTTTTTAAATTATTGTCTGTAACTGGGAAACTGTGCTGCTGCCTGTCTTGGCCAGGACTCTCTTGTAAAAGAGATTTTTAATCTCAATGAGACTTCTCCTGGTTAAATAAAGGTTAAATAAAAAAATTAATAAATAATAAATCGTCCAGCTATTTTTTTTTAAATAAACCGGGAACGGAAGCCCGAACAATTTTTCTTCATCAGCTAGCAGCCCGAGGAAACCCATCTCCGACAACCAATACAAACCTACATATTAATCCCGTCAACCCCCCCCCCCCCCCCCCCCCCAAACTTTAGGTTTTGTAACAACACAAAGTATTGTGAGCAGTTTTGGGCACCATATCTAAGGATGTGCTGGCTCTGGAGAGGGTCCAGAGGAGGTTTACAAGAATTATCCCAGGAATGATGAGCGTTTCCTACTCCGCTCCTATAGATGCTGCCTCACCAGCTGAGTTTCTCCAGCTTTTTTGTCCACCTTAAACTAAACTAAATGTGCCTAAGTTAAGTTTTGAGTCGAGACCTTCTTCAGACTGACCTGATACGTCACCTATCCTTCTGCTTGAAGAAAGATCCTGACCCGAAACGTCACCTACGCATCTGTTCCAGAGATGCTGGCTGAACCATTGAGTTACTCCAGCAACTTGCGTCTTTTTTGCAAAGCAGCATCTGCACCTTCCTTGTATCTAAACTCCCACAGTTTTATTTGGAAGTTCTATTGATCCTCTTTAACTAAGAAGGGTCTCGACCCCAAACGCCACCTATTCCTTGTCTCCAGAGATGCCGTCTGACCCGCTAAGTTACTCCAGCTTTTTGTGTCTATCTTCGGTTTTAACTGGCATCTGCAGTTCCTTCCTACCTATTATAATTCCCTGTTTGCAAGGGACTGGATTTTCTTTCTGACTCCTATTAAGTGCCGTACAGCTAAAAATATATTTTTGTTACCATCCTGGATCAACTGTAGTCATGGTATTTATTAGAATCATTTATACAGCTCTCTGCTCCTCTAGAAATCAACGCTTTTGTTCTTATTTGAAACAAAAGCCACACAGAGATATAGAAATGATTGGTCCCAGGGTAGAGCAGACAGGCCCGGGTGAGGAGACTATTGGTAAAGAAATGCTTTTGAAAGCTATTTCCAATCTTCTCTGCAGCCAGACCTTAAGTTGGCATCTAAATCAGGACCATGGGGAAGTCTGTATCTGTCCGTTCTGACAGAATTCAAGCTAAGCATTACAAAGGGTCAGTGGTGTTTTAATGAGAAGGCAAAGATAACTAAAGAAAGACACAAAATGTTGGAGTAACTCAACAGGTCAGGCAGCATCCCTCAAGAACATGGATAGCTGATTTTTTCTGGTCAGGACCCTCCTTCGAAGACCCGACCCGAAACGTTACCTTTCCACATTCTCCAGTGATGCAGCCTCACCTTTAGACTTTACTTTAGACTTTAGAGATACAGCATGGAAACAGGCCCTTCAGATCACCGACGATCACCCAGTACACTAGCTCTATCCAACACACTAGGGACAATTTACAGAAGACAATTAACCTACAAACCTGCCCTGTGCGTCTTTGGAGGGTGGGAGGAAACCGGAGCACCCGGATAAAACCCACGCAGTCACAGCAGGAATGTGTAAAGTCCTCTTGAAGGAGGAGACGCTGGTGGTCTCCGGCTTATCCCGGGGGCTCAGACTTTGCCTCTGTGTGCATGGGCAAAGTCCCTCATAGTCCATGGGCAGGAAGAGGCACTGGCATCTCAGGCCTGCCCCGGCCACTTAGTCGTAGCCTCAGTAGAGGCACTGGCTGTCTAGGGCATCTTCCCGGCAGCTCAGTCAATAAACAATAGGTGCAGGAGTAGGCCATTAAGCCCCTCGAGCCAGCATCACCATTCAATGTGATCATGGCTGATCATCCCCAATCAGTACCCCGTTCCTGCCTTCTCCCCATATCCCCTGACTCCGCTATCTTTAAGAGCCCTATCTAGCTCTCTCTTGAAAGTATCCAGAGAACCGGGCTCCGCCGCCCTCGGAGGCAGAGAATTCCACAGACTCACCACTCTCTGTGTGATAAAGTGTTTCCTCGTCTCCGTTCCAAATGGCTTTCCCCTTATTCGTAACCTGTGGCCCCTATATATATTCTCTATCTCTCTCCCTATCCCTATCCCTATCCCTATCCCTATCCCTATCCCTATCCCTATCCCTATCCCTATCCCTATCCCTATCCCTATCCCTATCCCTATCCCTATCCCTATCCCTATCCCTATCCCTATCCCTATCCCTATCCCTATCCCTATCCCTATCCCTATCCCTATCCTATCCCTATCCCTATCCCTATCCCTATCCCTATCCCTATCCCTATCCCTCTCCCTCTCCCTCTCCCATTGTTTTACAAGGAGTGGGCTTACAAGGTTCAGGTGAACAATCTAACATCAGCTAATCGGACCCAGCTGTTCGCATTGATGTGTAGAAAGGAACTGCAGCAGATGCTGCTTTAAACCAAAAATAGATACACAAAATGCTGGAGTAACTCAGGGGGACAGGCAGCATCTTTGGAAGAATGGCCTCGACCCGAAACATCACCCATTCCTTCTCCCCAGAGATGCTGCCTGTCCCGCTGAGTTACTCCAGCTTTTTGTGTCTGTCTCTGAAGAGAAGAAATGGGTGACGTTTCAGGTCGAGGCCCTTCTTCAGACTGATGTGCTGGGTCTTGGCCTATCCTGGCCGGACTGCCAGTGGCGGGGATCAGAGCAGAATTCACATCCAAGGGAGGAGGTAATGTCATGCTTTATTACAAAGGTTTATTGCCCTTTGTTAATGACTGCATGCTGTGATGGACAAAAGCTCTCTGTTATACTGTGAACTCGACTAATGATGCTGCTTCATTTGCTGATATGTGAATCCATGCGAGCAGGAATGAATTGTTTAATGCTGGGAAAGACAGCCTTGGTTCAGCTGCTTTAACTATCTCAGTTACAAGTATTTCAATATAAGTTGCAAATGTTTGAACTGACGTAATAGGAGTTAAGAAATCTGCACATTTTGATTCAAATCTTAACTGTTTCCAGATTAATTATTTTAACCAAGCCATTCTTTCTTTTAAAATAAACCTACTAATGCCTCCGTTAGTGGAATAGTGGCTGAAGGAGTTTGAGATGACTGCAATATTTGATATTTCTGTACACTGCCATTCCAATGCCGTTGCTTCGAGGACACCAGCATTCTTTCCTCCTCACAGTCATTTCAGTGCCGTTCACGTCAGTAGCACTAATTAATGTCAAGATTTAGAGTCAAAAGCACGTTAAGCAATTGGCACATGTGCCGGCACAGTGGTAGCGTTGCTGCCTTGCAGCACCGGAGACCCGGGTTTGACCCTGACTATGTTTGCACGGAGCTTGCACGCTCTCACTGTGACCGCGTGGGTTTTCCTCCGGCAGCTCTGGTTTCCCCCCCTCGCTGGAAAGACGTACAGGTCTGGAGGTTAATTGACTTCAGTAAATTTATATATTGTCCCTAGTGTGTGTAGGATAGGGTTAATGGACAAATGGCAATAGACAATAGGTGCAGGAGTAGGCCATTCGGCCCTTCGAATTGATTACAGCCATGATCACATTGAATGGCGGTGCTGGCTCG
This sequence comes from Okamejei kenojei, assembly GCA_035221665.1. Classification (NCBI taxonomy): domain Eukaryota; kingdom Metazoa; phylum Chordata; class Chondrichthyes; order Rajiformes; family Rajidae; genus Okamejei; species Okamejei kenojei. The sequence continues at coordinate 10,656,764 of CM069144.1, forward strand.
AAGGGCCGAATGGCCTACTCCTGCACCGATTGTCTATTATCTATCCGCAATCAGTACCCCGTTCCTGCCTTCTCCCCATATCCCTTGACTCTGCTATCTTTAAAGAGCTCTATCTAAAGGGCCTGTCCCACCAGCAGCAGACGTGGTCGCTTAAGGAGGCATACGGCCTCGCGGGGCCAGTCCCACTTTGATTGGAGGAGGCGTATTAAGTTGTGCGGGGCTGGTCCCAACATCGCGCGGGGCTCCAAAAATCTTGCACTGTCCGAAATTCATGATTCGTGGCCCATAAAGTGCAGCATAAAATGAAATAAAAGACCTTTGTGTGTTTCAATCACTTCCTGATCTAATTATTGATAGTGGACTTGTGACTCTACTAGTCTTTATTTAACACACAATTAGAATTCCAATCATGCCCTAAGGAAGATATCAGGAATTTGATTTTGCCATTTGAATTAGGTTCCTACTCCTCTGTGCAGGTAGATTATATGCGTTTGATTTGAATGCCGTTGATCTGGGTGGGTCAGAAAAGTATTAGCTCTTTCTTTCTTTATGACACCATTTGTTTTCAGTAGGTAGATGTTCATAAGTGATAGGAGCATAAATAAACCATAGGCTCCATTAAGTCTACTTTACATGGCTGATCTATCTCTTCCTCCCAACCCCATTCTCCTGCCTTCTCCCCGTAACCCCGGACACCCACACTAATCAATAATCCATCTATCTCTGCCTTAAAAATATCCATTGACTTGGCCTCCACAGCCTTCTGCGGCAATGAATTGCACCGATTCACCACCATCTGACTGAAGAAATTCCTAGAAGCAGGAATCATGTTACCGATGTTGGGGGAATCCAGAACCGGGGGCCACAGTTTAAGAATAAGGAGTAAGGCATTTAGAATGGAGATGAGGAAACACTTCTTCACACAGAGTTGTGAGTCTGTGGAATTCTCTGCCCCAGAGGGTGGTGAAGGCTGGTTCTCTGGATACTTTCAAGAGAGAGCTAGATAGGGATCTTAAAGATAGAGGAGTCAGGGGATGTAGGGAGAAGGCAGGAACGGGGTACTGATTAGGGATGATCAGCCATGATCACATTGAATGGCGATGCTGGCTCGAGGGGCCGAATGGCCTACTCCTGCACCTATTGTTTATTGTCTATTGTCCTCATCTCCTTCCTACTGGAATGTTCTTTAATTCGGTGGCTATGGTTTAAAGGATACTTTATATCTGAGTGATGCTCTTCATGGAATATATTTTATCAGAAGCTGAATGTACGACAACATTCTGAATTCTAGTATTATTTTAGTTATAAATAATTGGGAGAAATTAGGAAAATAATAAAAAATATATCTGTGTTAACATTACAGCAGCTCCTCGACCTACGATGGGGTTACGTTCCGATAAACCCATCGTAAATCGAAAATATCGTAAGTCGAAAACGCATTTAATACAATGCAATTACGTGCCCAGACGTGAGCTGCGGCTCGCTGCTGTCGCCAAGCGTTTAATGTCGACAAAATCATGTCGAAGCATTGTAAATTAGGGAGCATCTGTAATTACAGTGGATAATGATATTGCAAATTAAATTCATAGAACAGGAAGGAACAATCCCTTCGGCCTACAATGTCCATACCCAACATGACGTTAAGTTGAGTTGTGCTGAGTGATGCTCTACCTAGAGCCTTTCAGCGTACTACATCCAGATCCAGATCCAGAAGTTAAACTGATCTCCTACATGTTAATACATGATCTGCCTCCAGGTGATCCATATCCTTCCATCCTCAATAATGTAGTTAACTCACTCACGTATGTTTTATCGATAAATCTAAGTGTCAAAAATGCCCAAATATGTTTGTCCACTCTGCATTTTTTTTTTTTGGCTCTATTACATTCCAAGATGGGGAAATGCAAGGAAAGAGGTAAGATTGGAGCTAAGTGCGCGTCAACTGGGGTATCAGAAACCTACGCAAAAGAGAACCTTCAGGCTACACAAACATTGTCCTTGAAAAATCATTAAAGCTGAACCCAATCGCTATTTTCCATGACAGAATTCTGATTTGTACCTTCCAAAATGTCACTTAGAGTATCTAAATGTCACTTAGAGTATCTTCCTAGAGTATCAGTTATATTCTTCTTGGATCCTCTGATTACTATTGAGGTGCTAGGACTTTCTTGCTCCTGTTTCCTTTTTAGTTCAGTTTAGTTTAGAGATACAGGGTGGAAACAGGTCCTTCGGCCCACCGAGCCGGCGCCGACCAGTGATCCCCACATGCTAACAGCATCCAAACACACTAGGGAACAATTTACAATCATGCCAAGCTAATTAACCTACAAACCCGTACGTCGTTGGAGTGTGGGGGGAATCCAAAGATCCCGGAAAAAAACCCACGCAGAAAAGCCAACGCACAAGCTCCGTCCATACAGCACCCATAGTCGGGATCAAACCTGGGTCTCTGGCGCTGCAGGCGCTGTAAGGCAGCAACTCTACCGTGCTTGCCCTCGTCCTCCAGCTAACTTTAACTGCTACCTTTTCACTGTCTTGTTTTCAATTTCTCGTCAGTCACAAATGGAGTAGAAGTCTGCTGAAATTGTAAAGACTTTCCATTGATATTAAGCAGAGTGGATTGACACCGCTGACATGTATTTTTACCTTGTACCTGGGATGTAACACTAACCATTCTCAGTTGCCCTGAAGCATTAAATTGACAGTGTGGTACAGCATTGGTGTCAAACAATTAGGTGTGACCGATTCCTTTCTTGAAAGGATATGAGTGAATCAATACTTTCTTTTGTGACAAAGTATTTCCTGAAACTAGCCCACAAGTTACCAGATTTGTTGAGTTTAGTTTAGCAATTGCTATGATATGGATTGGAGTCCCAGGCTCCAACTGGGCCCTTCAGCCCAACTCATCCATGCCGGGCCTCATCCATATCTGCACTAGTCCTATCTGCCCACGTTTGGCCCTTATCTCTCTAAATCTGTACTATCCATGTACCTATCTAAATGTCTAAATTATCCCAAGAATGCGTGGGTTAACATATGATGAGCGTTTGACGGCACTAGGCTTGTACTCACTGAAGTTAAGAAGAATGAGGGTGGGACTTCATTGAAACGTACCAAATAGTGAAAAGCTTGGATAGAGTGGATGTGGAGAGGATGTTTCCACTAGTGGGAGAGTCTGGGGCTAGAGGTCATAGCCTCAAAATAAAAGGACGTTCCTATAGGAAGGAGATGAGGAGGAATTTCTTTAGTCAGAGGGTGGTGAATCTGTGGAATTCTTTGCCACTGAAGGCTGTGGAGGCCAAGTCAAGGGATATTTTTGATTAGGATGGGTGTCAGGGGTTATGGGGAGAAGGCAGGAGAATGAGGTTAGGAGGGAGAGATAGATCATCCATGATTGAATGGTGGAGTAGACTTGATGGGCCGAATAGCTTAATTCTGCTCCTATAACTTAATTCTGCTCCTATCCCATAATTGCTGTTGCAGGTCCTGCCTCAACTACCTCCTCTGGCAGCTCGTTCCATATTCCCACCTCCCTTAAAATGTTTAATTTCTGAGCATTCAGACAAGCAGCTTAATCGCGTTGCTTCCAAATGGTAGCACAGCAGGGACATTAAAGCATTGCACAAAAGCAAGATTAACCTAAATCTGGACCAAGAGCCCAGAGTGGAAGGATAATGAGGAAGATCCATAGCCACCCTATTCTAAATGCCAATGAATGTTAACCTTTACAACAGAACCTATGGGGACAATTCTGACCAGTACATTTCAGCTGGCTGGTGAATACATTTTTATGATGAATTATTTTTATTTATATCATGTATATGTGAGTTGGACACTTTTCAATTATATCGGGATGAATCGTTAAAAGCTGACCTGATGAAAGATAACCCTAATTCCGTCCCATTGAGATCACTAAAATTAATTTATAGTAGTGTCGCATTATAACGATGAATGAATGAATAAGTTTATTGGCCAAGTATTCACATACAAGGAATTTGCCTTGGTGCTCCGCCCACAAGTGACAACATGACACACAGTAACAGTTAGGCATTGATCTACAAGATTCGGTGCCCTGACCATTTTATCCATTATTCAAGCTGCCAACCTACTATTCAGGGTACATTACAGCTTGCATCTATCACCTTTATTATTTAAATCTAATAAGCTATACGCTTCAGTCTGTCCAGTGCAGCAATATCACTAAAACTGGAATTATATTACACTCTTATGGACTCAAATCAATGTAGGTGTCCTTCAGGAAAGGAGTTCACACCCCAGAGGTTTTATGTCCTTGATAGTACTCCAAGTTGCACATCATCTTTTACTTTGATGCAAGCACAGAATATAAACTTTTTTTGTGGATTTGAAAGTGGCAATGCATCTGCATTGAATAACCCATGATAGAGGGGGAGGCAGAGAAAGAAATCAAGGGATATGGGCAGGTACAGGGTACTGATTTTGGTTGATCATCCATGATCATATTGAATAGCGGTGCTGGCTCAAAGGGCCGAATGGCATACTCCTGCACCTATTTCCTATGTTTCCAAGATTTCTAAAAATCACCATTAAGAGGTTCATAGGTTATAGGAGCAGAATTAGGCCCATTTGGCCCATCGAGTCTACTCTGCCATTGAATCATGGCTGATCTATCTCTGCCTTCCAACCCCATTCTCCTGCCTTTTCCCCATAACCCTTGATACCCTTATTAATCAGGAATCTGTCAATATAAATATTTATAACGTATAAATATCCACTGACTTGGCCTCTGTCTAGCAAGGAGTAAATCCTAGCCTAGCCAACCTCTACCTGTTGCTCCTGGAAAAGTAGTTGTAAATCTTCTCGGCACTCTTTCCAACTAAGTAATCCACGCATTATGGCCAACTGGGACAACCTACCTGAAAATTTGCTGGCAAGAGGTCACATTCCCTTTCTAAAAGAACTGTAGATGCTGGAAAAATCGAAGGTAGACAAAAATGCTGGAGACACTCAGCGGGTGAGGCAGCATCTATGGAGCGAAGGAATAGGCGACGTTTCGGGTCGAGACCCTTCTTCAGACTGATGTCGGGGGTGCGGGGGGGGGGGGGGGAGAAGAAAGGAAGAGGCAAGAACAGTGGGCTGTGGGAGAGCTGGGAAGGGGAGGGGAAGGAGGGAGAAAGCAAGAACTACATGAAATTGGAGAAGTCAATGTTCATCCTGTGGGGTGCAAACTACCCAAGCGAAATATGAGGTGCTGCTCCTCCAATTTGTAGTGGGACTCACTCTGGCCAAAGAGGACCATAGAGGACTCACTAAATGCTCAGTGAAGATGTTTTTTTTTGTAGAAGAGAAAAAGGCAGATTTATATTTATTGTCAATCGCCCCATCTTAGTTTAGTTTAGTTTAGTTTTGAGATACAGTATGGAAACAGGCCCATCGGCAACCAACCATCATCTATACACTAGTCCTACGTCCTACAAACTAGGGGGAAATTGACAGAAGCGAATTAACCTACAAGCCTGTACGTCTTTGGAGAGTGGGAGAAACCGAAGTACACGAAGAGAAGCCACGCGGTCACATGGAGAACGTGCAAACTCCGTACAGACAGCACCCGCAGTCAGGATCGAACCCTGGCGTTGTAGTGTGGCAGCCCCACCGCTGCGCCACCCTGCCACCAGTAGTTGGGTAGTGTAAGTGCCTCGGGCTAATCTTAAACCACTGGCCACCCCCCCAGTATTGAGGTGGGAGTCGGCAGTGATAGTGGCTGAATTCCTCCTGTCCTACTTCAGATCTGACTTATGAAAATAATTGTAGATGGGTTGAGATTAAAATCAAACTGAACAAAAGCAATAGGTGTTGAAATGGTGGGTTGGTGACTGGGGGAATATGGCAGTGAAGTACAAACAGCATAAGGAAGGTGGGATGAGTTATAATGTGTTTAAATAGAAATCAGGAGGTGGCTAAGTTACTGAAGTGATATTAATGTGAAACAGTAGGAAACAGCATGAGAGAAAGTAAAGACATTAAGAAAGCTCACAGAGAAAGTGAAAATCGCTAAGGTATTTTTTTAAATGTATTTCGTTTGTGCACTGTGGCCTTCACTGGCGTTTATTGTCTGTCCCGAAATGTTTCAATATGTACTGAGGATGCGGTTGTGAGTGGGTTTGAAGCCATGTTTCCTCCAGAAGAGATTGTGACTGTGTTCCCTAGCAGTGCAGACCAGGCCTGCAGTGCCCAGGAGCAAACTGACGAAGATGCGGGTGGATGCTCCATTGGTGTCCAGGATCACCAGCTACCTGACTGGACGACCGCAGTATGTCAGGCTGCAGAACTGTGTCTCGGACATCACGGTAGTGAGCAACACAGGGGCCCCACAGGGGACGGTCCTCTCTCTCCCTTCCTGTTCACCATCTACACCTCGGACTTCAGATATAACCCGGCAACCTGCCACCCGCAGTAGTTTTTGTATGACTCTGCAATTGTGGGCTGCATCAGTGAGGGGAGGGAAGATGCATACAGAGGTGCAGTCAACGACGTTGTTGGGTGGTGTGGGCTGAATCACCTGCAGCTCAACACCGACAAGACTACGGAGTTCGTGGTGGACGTTAGGAGGAGAGGAACACCCCTGTCCCCTGTCTCCTGTCTCCATCAAGGGTGTGGATGTGCAGTTTACCAGGGAGTACAAATACCTTGGAGTTTACCTGGACAGTAAACTGCACTGGTCCAGGACCACTGAGGACCTGTGCAAGAAGGGTGACGGAGCTGTCTGTACTTTCTGAGGATGCTCCACACCTTCACAATCTGCAGTGAGATGCTGCAGATGTTCTATCAATCGGTGGTGGCCAGCGCCATCTTCTTCGCTGTCGTGTGCCGGGCAGCAGGGCGAAGACCGCGGACGCCAACAGGATTAACGAGCTCATCGGGAAGGCTGGCTCCGTCCTGGGGTTGGAGTTGGATTCACTGGAGATGGTTCTTGGAGGGGAGGATGCTCGTCAAACTGCGGAGCATCTTGGACAATGCAGCTCACCCCCTCCATGACACACTGGTCAACCTGAGGAGCACCTTCAGCAACAGACTGGTTCCACCAAGATGCAGCACAGAACGCCACAGGAGATCCTTTTACTCTGTGGCTATCAAACTGTACAACTCCTCCCCCTTCTGTCGTGGGGTAGACTGACTCCCCCCCCAATCTTTGCACATCCCCAATCCTGGACTTTCCACTCGTCACTTTAATTCCATGTTTCATGTATCTTGCTGTGGGTTATGACAGGCATGGTATTTGTCTTCTGGCTGCGGGAGCTCATTCCGTGATGCCAGCACAGCTTCTCACGGTTGCTATTTCCAGATGCCTTAGAACCACACAAATTATCACGACTATTCAGACGTTTCCCAGTGTGTGTTTCACCCCCGTTGTAGGTTATTTTATTTCCATCCACTGTGAAAACAAAACGAGTGCGTTTTCTTCAAACATTAGCCTTTCTTCACTTACTGCAGTTTATATTTAAATATAATTTAGATTCCATTTTAAGATTACGTTCTTTTTTTGCATTTTGTTTAATTAAGGGCAGGTTTAGAGGGATATATGGGCCAAATGCAGGCAGGTGGGGCTACTGTAGATGCGACATGGAAACATGGAAAAATAGTGCAAGATTTGTATGTGAAATTTAGGTAATGCAATAGAGTATCAAAGTCTGAAGCAGGGTCCCGATCTGAAACGTCACCTATCTTTGTTCTGCCTGAACCTCTTTGGTGACCCTCGGACTATCCTTGATCGGACTTTGCTGGCTTTACCTTGTTATTATACGTTATTCCCTTATCATATATCTGTACATCGCGGGAGAGGCAGCATCTATCGAGAGAAGAAATAGGCGACATTTCGGGTCGCCTATTCGGGTCTGCCTCTCGGGTCTGAAGAAGGGTCTCGACCCGAAATATCGCTTATTTTTTCTCCCCATAGATGCTGCCTCACCCGCTGAGTTCCTCCAGCATTTTTGTCTCCCATCGATTTTCTCAGCATCTGCAGTTCTTTCTTAAACATTTATCTGTACATTGTAAATGGCTCGATTGCAATAATGTATTAAAAGCTTTTCACTGCACCTCTGAACCCGTGACAATAAACAAAACTAATTACTCCAGCACTTTGTGTCTTTTTCTTTGCAAAGCAGTATGTGCAGTTTCTTGTGACAGCTATTAAACTTCCATCATGGAATAACTGAATGAAGCAGGGTGAAGGGTAAGGTTAAGTACATGACAGCACATCTGGGAATGGGGTGTGTAAGAGGTGATTTATTTGCAGGGTGATGCAGGTCAAAAGCCTGTACCAGGCTGAGATGATTCCAATCAGAAACCCTTCCAAGACACATCTGTCGATGTTCGGAAGAATCCCTATGGACACGCTGAATCATCTCAGACACCCAAGAAAGTAAAAATGTTGATGCACTTTCTTGATCATTGCATCTGTGTGAAGGATCCAGGCTAGGTTGCTGGTGAAATGGATGCATTAGATCTTGACTCTGTTGCTCACTTCTATTCCACCTCCGTCGATGAGGACAGGGTTGTGTTCATCCTCACACTTCCTTTGGTCAACAACCAACTTGTGGCTTGCTAACGTGAGGGGCTGGGCTTGTCACAAAAACCTGGAGTAACTCAGCAGCTCAGACAGCAGCTCTCGAGAAATGGAATAGGTGACGTATTTGGGTTCAGATCCATCTTCAGACTGAGAGTCAGGGGAAAGTGGAATGAGAAATATAGATGGTGGTATAGAGAGACATAGAATAAATGAATGAAAGATATGCAAAAAAGTAATTGTTAAGGAAAATGGCCATTGTTAGCTGTGGGCTAGGTGAAAACGAATTACAGACAATGAAACTCATCAGGACGACATTGAAACATACAACAATTAGGGTGGGGGAAGGACAAAGAGAGAGGGGATGCAAGAGTTGCTTGAAGTTAGAGAAATCAATATTATTGCCACTGGGTTGTAAGCTGTCCAAGCGAAATATGAGGTGCTGTTCCTCCAATTTGCGCTGGGCCTCACTCTGACAATGGAGGAAGCCCAGGACTGAAAGGTCAGTGTGGGAATGAGAAGGGGAGTTAAAGCATTTGGCAAATGGGAGATCAGGTAGGCCCAGGCAGACTGAGCCAAGGTGTTCAGCAAAACGACCGATCAGTTTCCGTTTGGGCTGGGTTGTTGCCCTGACACCATGACACTAGGCCCATAATAGTGATATCCTTGGAGAAATGTAAGATTGAGTTGGTGTTGTACTCAGCCACACTGTCATGGGTGTACAGGGGGTAGAGCGAGGGACTCAACCCCGAGGGGCACCAGTACTAAGCATCAGGGTGGAGGAAATGACATGGTCAATTCTAACTGACTGAGTGTGTAGGAAGGCACTGCAGATGCTGGTTTGCACCAATGTTAGACACAAAATGCTGGAGGCACTCAGCGGGTCAGGCAGCATCTCTGGAGAAAAGGAACATGTGACGTTTTGGGTCGAGATCCTTCATCGGACTCCTTTTATCCAGAGACGCTGTTTGGCCTGCTGAGTTACTCCAGCATTTCGTGTCTAACTGACTTAAGACTGCATGTGAAAACATTTTAGTTGAGAGGTACAGCATGGAAACAGGCCCTTCAGCCCACCGAGTCCATAATGGATATCAAATATATCATATCCCATTTTTGCATCTACTCCCTACACACTTTTGTAACGACTATATAACCTCCAAACCCGCACGCCTTTGGGCCGTGGGGGAAACGGAAGCATCCAGGGGAAACCCACGCTGTCACAAGGAGAACACAGACAGCACCCGAGGTCAGGATTGAACCTGGGTCTCTGGCGCCGTGAGGCAGCAGCTCTACCAGCTGCGCCACCGAGAAGTCCAGATATCTGTTGCAGATGTAGGCCCCAAGATCAGCATCCATACATTTATGAATGAGTTCGATCAGAATGATGGTGTTGAAGGGTGAATGGTATGTGGTCAATGAATAGCATCCTGGCAAAAGTATTCCTTATGGTCAGGGTGATCCAAAGCTGACTATTGTGCAAAAGAGATGGCGTCTTCCCCGTTCCCATTTTCTGCAAATTACCCCAGAGAGTGTAAAATGTCAGAAATACTTGCAAGATAACACAATGAACAGTGGATGCTGTGTGTCAAGGTACCTAATGAAATATTGCTCCTTTAAATAAAGCCTCCTGGATTTTGGGCAACAAATTAGCATGCAAATTGTGTCTATTAATGCAGAGAAGGTGCACAGTAGGAATAAACAAGTTGTTATGTGGTTGTCAGTCTATTGCTGGTGGGGTGCCATAGGATAATGGATGGGAGAAGAAGTCAGAATGTATCCATGTTTTCCGATAATAATCATAAAACTAATCTGCAAAAGAGAAGAAAACGCAAGGATTCTACAGAAGCTCATAAGTTCATACGTTCTAGGAGTAGAATAAGGCCATTTGGCCCATCAAGTCTACTCTGCCATTCAATCATGGCTAATCTATCTTTCCCTCTCAACTCCATTCTCCTGCCTTCACCCTGTAACCCGTACTAATCAAGAATCTGTCAATTCCCCCCTTATCCATTGAGTTGGCCTCCACAGCTGTCTTGGTTAGTTGGGGCATCTTGGCCAGCATGGACGAGTTGAAGCAATGGCCCCGTTTCTGTGCTGTATAACAATAAACGTTACAACTCTAACTAGAAAATGTCACTGTGCAAGAGCATCGTTAGGTTTTAGGTTTATTGTTGTCACCTGTACTGAGATACAGCCAAAAGCTTTTGTTCTTGGGACAAGAAGTAAACATGCAGGTACAATAAGCAACTGGGAAAGCAATTGTCACATTGGCCTTTACTGTAAGAAAATGCAAACACAAAAGCAAGGACAATTGGTCAGGCCTTGTTGGGTCCTTACACCTAAAGTCGATGAAGTAAGTGCTGCATTGGTTCACTGGGTATTTTCCTGAGAAGAAGGTGTGGTTCTGGTGTGAAGGTTGAGGGGGGACCTCATTTAAATTTACTGCTTCGTGAAAGTCCTGGATAGAGTGGATGTGGAGAGGATGTTTTCACTGGTGGGAGAGTCTAGGACCAGAGGCCATACATTATGATTAATGTTTAATGTTTTAATGTGTCATTCCTAACTCATGTTGTCACTGTGGGCAGAGCACCAAGGCAAATTCCTTGCATGTGAATACTTGGCCAATAAACTTATTAATTTATTCATTCATTCATTCATTCATTCATTCATTCATTCATGTACTCAGAATAAAAGGACATGCCTTTAGAAAGATGAAGAAGAATTTGGGAGAAAATGAGAAGGCCAAGTCAATGGTGGAGATTGACAGATTCTTGATTAGTAAGGGTTTCAGGGGTTATGGGGCGAAGGCAGGAGAATGGAGTTGAGAGAGAGAGAGATAGAGCAGCCATGATTGAATGGTGGAATAGGCTTGAAGGGGCGAATGGCCTAATTCTGCTCCTACAACCAATGAGCTAATGAACTTATAAAAGATTGAGTAAGATTGGCAAATGCTCAATGAATTTTCGAGGAATGAGAGATGCTCCAAATGAAACATACAAGATGCTGAGTGTGATGGACAAGGTAGACTGTCATAGATTACACTTCTAGAGGGAGAGTTTAGCTATAATCTTAAGATATCTATTTAGTAAAGGTGAGAAATTTCATAAGAATTTCAGCACATTGAAGACTGAGATCAATTGATTCTTTGTTAACTAAGGGAATTAGGATCTGCATGTGGAATCAAAATAGACTTTTGGAGCCAGCATGGTGGCGTAGTGGTGGAGCTACTGCCTTACAATGCTAAAGACCCGGGTTTGATCCCGACTACAGGTGCTTGTCTGTACGGAGTTTGTATCTTCTCCCCGTAAACTGTGTGGGTTTTCTCCAAGATCTTCGGTTTCCTCCCACGCTCCAAAGACGTACAGGTTTGTAGGTTAATTGGCTTGGTGTAAATGTGTGTAGGGTAGTGTTAATGTGCGGTTATCGCTGGGCCATGCAGACCCGGTAGGCCGAAGGGTCTGTTTCCGTGTGGTATCTCTAAACTAAACTAAACGAAATAAAACCAGATCAGCCATGACTTTAATGTATTACAGCAAAGTCGACTTATGTACTTACGAGTAGATTTTAAGCTTCATAAACCAGTTGGCTGATTAACTTGAGTGACTGATTGGTGCCACATCCCCAATTACTTATCGTTCTTCCTAAGCCTGTCAGTTCAAAAATCCATCAATCTCAACCTTGAAAAATTCAATTGATTTTGAACGTCCTCCACCATTTGTGAAATTGAGATAGATCTCTCTCTGCTTTGTAGGATTCTCAATTTAAATCCTAAATTCTTCAGCGCCAATTTTAAAATTGTGTCCCCTTTCCCTATTAGAAGAAATTATTTATCTTTGTCAATGCTTTCAAATCCTTGATCGTTTTCAATACCTTGTTGGGTCAATACTCAATGTTCTAAAGTCAAGGGATGACATGCCTTATTATTTTACACTTTAACAATAACAATAGACAACAGACAATAGGTGCAGGAGTAGGCCATTCGGCCCTTCGAGCCAGCACCGCCATTCAATGTGATCATGGCTGATCATCCCCAATTAGTACCCCGTTCCTGCCTTTTCCCCATATCCCCTGACTCCGCTATCGTTAAGAGCCGTATCTAGCTCTCTCTTGAAAGTATCCAGAGAACCGACCTCCACCGAACCATGTTCTGCACCCATCCTATGCAAATAAATCTGTCCCAAATGTGTTGCCCAAATCTGAAATGTGTATTTGAGCCTGTGTTTAAACTACATCATGTGACTATGACTGGATTCCAATCTCCTTGAGATAAATAGCAATATGTTATTAATTTTTAATTTGTGCACCAGAGTTTAGCCATGAGTAAACCTGGGCACTTTATTTTATTTTCATGGTTCAATGCGCTTAATTTCTCACCGTTGAAAATAGATCAATTTTTACTTTGAGAATAAGGAAATGCTGATAAGCCAAGTATTCTTCCTCAACTGCCCTTATCTTGTATTCTTTTGTGCATCTGTTTTTTTTTTAATGCATAGTTTCTATGGTTAATGGTTTTTAAAGATCACAAGTGCATTTCTCCAACAACACCAAGTAAAGAATAAAACAAAATGTAACCCCATGAAGATTATTATATTCTAGGCAAAATAAAATGGAAAATTGAATTATTTCATTGGCATACAGCCTCTGGAAAAAATATATAAAATGGTGTCTACTCTTGTTGGAAAAGGGTAACATATTCAGTGCACAGAACCATCTTGTGTTCAGATTCTGCAATTACAATCTGTGGTTGCAACTTTCCCAAATGACGGGCAGCATGTTATGGTTGAAGCTAGGCATTGGATTTTACCATGCGGAAGGATATATTGGGAAACATGCACAGCAGTGTAGCACAAATGGAAGGAAATTAGTTCTGTATTCAGATAGTGCATGCCTGCTGCAAATAAAAAAGGAAGATTTGAATAAATGGTTACATTACTCATTTTAGTTGAGTTCAATTTTGTTTAATTCAGTTTAGCTTCATTTAGTTTAGCGATACAACGTGGAAACAAGCCCACCAAATCTGCGCCAGCCAGCCCGTACACTGGTTCCATCCTACACACTAGGGATAATTTACAGACGCCAATTACCCAACACGTCTGCATGTCTCTGGAATATGGGAGGAAACCGGAGCCACTGGATCGAACTCGTGTGGTCACAGAGAGAACGTACATACAGTCAGCACCCGTAGTCAGGATCGAACCCAGTTCCTAGGCAGCAACTCCACCACTGTGCCCTTATATGAATATGATGTTGCATTTACTTTTTGCAAAGCTAAAAATAAATTGCCCAAATATTATTGTGTTCTTAATATTGCCATCATATTGATGAGACCTACTTCATTTTTGCAACTGAAGCTTGGTTAGTACAGCAATATATGACCGTACGTATTCAGGTAGCATGTAGCAGATTAATGAATTTTAAAAATGCATGGCCTTTTAAACCATTCTCGTTTAGCTCTTGCTGTTTGATATATCTAATCCTGGTATCGTTATTAATTACTCACTTTGTAAACAATATAGACATCTCTCTCTCTCGCTGAAGAATTCTCAGAGTGAGCAAATGCACAAATATCCCTCAGAGTATGTGTAAGAAGGAACCGCAGATGCTGGTTTAATCTGAAGATAGACACAAAAAGCTGGAGTAACTCAGCGGGACAGGCAGCATCTCTGGAGAAGGAATGGGTGAAATGAGTCTGAGGAAGGGTATCGACCCGAAATGTCACCCATTCCTTCTCTCTCCCCTGACGCTCAGTCTAAAGAAGGGTCTCAATCTGAAACTTCACCCATTTCTTCTATCCAGAGATGCTGCCTATCCTGCTGCATTAACTCCTGCATGTTGCGCCAATCTTCGGTGTAAACCAGCAGTCCCATCCTACACATGTCTCTATTAACCATCCATACTCTGAATAATAATCTCACCTCTTATGAGGATGTACCGTTAGATACGAGATGAGGAGGAATTTCTTTAGCCAGGGGGTGGTGAATCTGTGGACTTCATCACCACAGATGGCTGTGGAGGTCTAATCTTTGGGTATTTTTAAAGCGGAGATTGGTGGGTTCTTGATCAGTTAGGGTGTCAAAGATTATGGGGAGAAGGCAGGAAAATGGGGTTAAGAGGGACAGATAAAATCAGTCATGATTGAATGGCAGTGCAGACTCGATGGGCTGAATGGCCCGATTCTGCTCCTCTGTCTTAGGAATTTAGGGACATACCTGCTGCCCACATGCAATTAAGTCCAGTTCTTGGTGTCAATGATACCCGGTCCTTCGTAAGGTTTGCTGCTAAAGTTGCTTTCAAGGTAATCAATGGAGAATCAGTGAGTTAATGTTACGTTGTTCTCACAGTAAAAACCAAAGTACCATGTTGATTGTTTTAATGGAAACATTAATTGAATAGTAATCCATAATTGCCGCTGAGTAACTTTCCTAGCCCCAATAAAACTCATTTTATATGTCTCGTCCAATCCCCTCAGGATAATTATTTCAAAATTTCTTATTCAATTTTAAAATGTCTTTCTAATAATGCAGCCTTTACCATAATCCATTTGTATGCTAAAATCTTTACTCCAGTCTTTGTAAACTATTAAAAAAGTTAACGATGAGAAGTGTCTCCGTCCTTCTTTGCTCTGCAATTATTTATTCTGGATGATGACTCAGTCAAGGCAAGGTCATCTGCATTGCCGCCTGCTGTATATGTTCCACAAAAGGCAGCTGACAGCAACTGATTCTTATGGGCGGTACAGCAGCACAGCGGTAGAGCTGCTGCCCTACAGCGCCAGAGACGCGGGTTCGATCCTGACCATGGGTGATGTTCCTACGGAGTTTGTACGCTCTCCCCGTGACCTGCGTGGGTTTTCTCCGGGTGCTCCAGTTTCCTCCCACACTGCAAAAACGTACAGGTTTGTAGGTTAATTAGCTTCAGTAAAATTGTAAATTGTCCCTAGTGTGTGTAGGATCGTGCTCGTGTACAGGGTCGATGCGGACTGGATAGGCCGAAGGGCCTGTTTCCAAATTGTATCTCATTTAGGCGATTGAGAGGGGATCTTATAGAAACTTACAAAATTCTTAAGGGGTTGGACAGGCTAGATGCAGGAAGATTGTTCCCGATGTTGGGGAAGTCCAGGACAAGGGGTCACAGCTTAAGGATAAGGGGGAAATCCTTTAAGACCGAGATGAGAAAGACTTTTTTCACACAGAGAGTGGTGAGTCTCTGGAACTCTCTGCCACAGAGGGTAGTTGAGGCCAGTTCATTGGCTATATTTAAGAGGGAGTTAGATGTGGCCCTTGTGGCTAAGGGGATCAGAGGGTATGGAGAGAAGGCAGGTACGGGATACTGAGTTGGATGATCAGCCATGATCATATTGAATGGTGGTGCAGGCTCGAAGGGCCGAATGCCCTACTCCTGCACATAATTTCTATGTTTCTATGTTTCTATCTCCAAACTAAACTAAATTAAATTAAACTGAAAAGGGGAACAGGGTATCCAGAGGAAGTCCAGAATCCTGCTGGAGGAAGTAGTTGAGGCAGGTACTATAACAGCAATTAAAAGACATTTGGACACGTACATGGATAGGAAGGTTTTGGAGGGATGTGAGACAAATGCAGGCAAATGAGACCAGCTTAGATGGGGAATCTTGGTCAGCAGTGGACAGAGGCTGTTTCCATGCTCTCGGACCCATATTGAACAATTAATGAAGATACCAAGACAATCTCGGAGGAAAATACGGAAGAACAAAGGAGGACCCAGCGCGGATACTGTGAATACTTTGTGACTTCATCAGCCCCCTTTATGTGGCGAGTATTTGCATACCTTGGGTATTCAAGCAAAGAATTTCACTGTGACTTGTCACATGTGACAATAAAGTATTCTTCATTCATCCATTCATTCATTCATTCATTCATTCATCCATTCATTCATTCATCCATTCATTCATCCATTCACCACAGTGTTATTATATCTCCACCAGATATGTAGATTGGTGCTCACAGCCTAGACTGGTGAGAAATGCCCTCTTCGTCTGGAGATGGCAACACCATAAAAGGAGATGGGGAAATACAGGAAATCAAATGTTATTTCTTCCCTCTTGAGATCACACCACCTCTAGCCAACAATTGGCCCACCAGGAAACCTCCCTGCCTGAGGTCATCTGTTGCCACCCTGATTTGACCTGGTCTCTTCTAGCCTCCAGTTCTCACCACCCCCCCCCCCCCTCCCAACCATCCCGCCCCTCCCCCCCCCCCTCCCAACCACCCCGCCCCCCCTCCCCCCCTCTATTTTCGACCCGAAACATCACCTATCCATGTTCTCCAGAGATGCTGCCTGACCTGTGGAGTTACTCCAGCACTTTGGCTCAACTGGTCATTCACCGCCTCAATCCTGGTTCACTGACTAGTGAAAATCTGGCTGATATGATGTTAGTCATAGAGTCATACATGTGGGAAAGGGCCCTTGGCCCAGCTTGTCCACACCGATCAACATGTCCGATCTACACTAGTCCCACCTGCCTGCATTTGGCCCATATCCCTCCAAACGTATTCTTTCCATTTACCAGTCTAATTGTTTCTTAAACGTTGAAATAGTTACTGCCTCAACTACCTCCTCCGGCAGCTCGTTCCATAGCAACGTTAGTTACCCTTCCGGTTCCTATTACATCTTTCTCCCTTCACCTAAAACCTGCGTCCTCTGGTCCTCGATCCCCCTGGACTTTGTGTCTATCTAAGATTTGCAATCGCAGGGTACAGGAAGCCAATGTTGTTGGTGTTGGATGTGTCGGAAGGAACTGCAGATGGTGGTTCAAACCAAAGATAGACACAAAAAGCCTGGAGTAGCTCAGCGGATCAGGCAGCATCTCTGGAGAAAAGGAATAGAGGACGTTTTGGGTCGAGACCCTTCTTCAGACTGAGAGTCAGGGGAAAGTGAAATGAGGGATTATAGACGGTGATGTAGGGAGATATTGAACAAATGAATGAAAGATATGCAAAAATTAACGATGATAAAGGAAACCGGATTTTTCTGGCTATGAGCTAGATGACAATGAGTAGTCTAGATTAAAAGTAACATGGAACTGCAGATGCTGGTTTAAACTGAAGATGGACACAAAATGCTGGAGCAACTCAGCGGTACAGGCTGCATCTATGAATAGAAGGAATGAGTGATGTTTCGGGTCGAGGCTCTTCTTCAGACTGAGTCAGGGGAAAGGGAGATACAGAGATAAGGAAGTGAAAGGTGTGAAAACGAGACACAGGGGATGGAGATCAAGGAAAATGTGGAATAGATCCTTGT
The DNA here is from genome assembly GCA_035221665.1 of Okamejei kenojei. Lineage (NCBI taxonomy): Eukaryota > Metazoa > Chordata > Chondrichthyes > Rajiformes > Rajidae > Okamejei > Okamejei kenojei. The sequence goes on from CM069144.1 coordinate 10,674,585, forward strand.
CAGCTGGGAGAAGGGTTAAAAGGTGGTCGTAGGGTGGGAGAGGATTGAAGAGAGGACCGTGCATCAAATAGCAGGCTAACAGGTAATAGAGAAAGTCCTAGTCTTTGCCGCACACGTGTTATCCCGCGTGCTTTCCCACACGTGTGGAATTGCTGACAACTCTATTCCCTTGACCACTACATCAGAGGCAGAGTGCACAGGCGGGCAGGAGAAGGTGGGTGTGATCTGAAGTGAATGTGTGATGAGTTCAGCCACCGTGAGGTTTAATATTTGTTGGAAGGAGCTGCAGATTTATTTTAATTAAACCCAAAGCGATTCACTTTGTTATGTAATCAGGGAGTTCCTGGGAGAAGGCGGTTCGTGCATCAAACTGTAACAGTGCCTTTGTGTTACAGAATACACCAGCTTCCAGTTGGTGGTAACCCCTTTTAGATTTAATTGTTAAATATCTGCACCCAACAGCTTTCAAGGTCCCCAGGTAATCGATTTCATTATTTGTTGAATGGGTAGAAATTATAACCTCTTGTTCTCGAAGCATTTGCTTCAAGCATTAGCTTTGAACTGCGGCCTGCCTGGTTACACTGCATGTGAATGCAGCAATGTTGAATCCCCAGTATTTTACTGAGCCTCGGTGCCTGTCCGTAAGGCAAGAGATAAGACAAGATGGAGAGGCACAGAGATGTGTAGGAGGGAACTGCAGATGCTGATTTGCTCCAAAGATGGATACAATATGCTGGAGTAACTCAGCAGGCCAAGAAGCATCTCTGGATAGATGGAATGGATAGACTCAGTCTGAAGAAGGGTCTCGACCCCGAAACGTCACCCATTCCTTCTATCCAGAGATGCTGCTAGTCCCGCTGAGTTACTCCAGCATTTTGTGTCCACCTTCGACATTGTGAAAACCAAATGTGCAGAGTTCCACCAATATGGAAAGTGGTGCGGGATGTGGCAGTTTATGGGAATCCAGGCTGTAGCCCAATTCATCTCTGCCCCATTGAGGACATTGGACTTTGTCTCTGGAACTGGTGCTCTACAATGCTGAGAACTATATTCCACACTCTGTATCTTCCCCCTTTGCTCTTCCGTTTGTGCGGGAGTTTTACTTGATTGTATCTATGTATGGTATATCTGATCTATTTGCAAAACAAAGCTTTTCACTGTACCTTGGTACAGTGACTAATAATTAATAAACCAAACATATTAGTGACAATAATTATAAACCAAAACCCAAACTCTTATCTCCACGCTGCCTCACAGCGCCAGAGACCCGGGTTCAACCCTGACTATGGGTACTGTCTGTACAGAGTTTGTACGTTTTCCCTATGACCGCGTGGGTTTTCGCCAGGAGCCACGGTTTCCTCCCATATTCCAAAGACCTACAGGTTTCGTAGGTGAATTGGCTTCGGCATGTTGTAAAATTGTCCCCAGTGTGTAGCTTTGTGTTGGTGTACGGGTGTTCGCTGGATTCACTGGGCTGAGTGGACGGTTTCTGCAATGTATCTCTAAAGTCTAAAGAGGTTCTAGGGAGACCTGATACAGGTGAATAAAATGATCAGGGGCATAGATAGTTTAGTTTAGTTTAGACATACAGCACAGAAACAGGCCCTTCGGCCCACCGAGTCCGCACCGACCAGCGATCCCCACACATTAATATTGTCTTACACACACACACACACACACACACACACACACACACACACACACACACACACACACACACACACACACACACACACACACACACACACACACACACACACACACACACACACACACACACACACACACGGGACAATTCACACTTATATCAAGCCAATTAACCTACAAACGTGTACGTCTTTCGAGTGTGGGAGGAAATTGAAGAATTCGGAGAAAACCCACGCGGTCACGGGCGGAGAGTACAATCTCCATACAGACAGCACCAGGATCGAACCCGGGTCTCTGGTGCTGCCACCGTGCTGTGCCACCGTGCCACCCCTGGAAAGATCTGGTGCAAGTGTATAAAATTATCAGAGGCAGAGATAGGGTAGACAGTCAGAATCTTTTATCCCAGGATGGAAAAGTCAAAGACTGAAGGGCATAACTTTAAGGGGATAGGAACAAAGTTTAAAGATTAAAGGAAAGTTTAAACACAAATTGGAGGAACAGCATTTCATATTTAATTTGGGCAGCTTACATGAACAGGGACAGTGGCATGAATATTGATTTCACTAACTTCAAGTAACCCCGGCATTCCCTCTCTCTCTATCCCTCCCCCACCCAAGTCGCACTAGCTTCTCGCTTTCACCCAACAAACAGCTGACAATGGCCTGTTTCCTTTATCATCGTTACTTTTTGGCATATCTTTCATTCATTGTTCTTTATCTCTCTGTCTACATCATTGTCTATATCTCCCTTTTCCCTTTTCCCTAACGAGTCTGCAGAAGGGTGACGACCCGAAACGTCACCCATTCCTTCTACCCGGAGATGCTGCCTGCCCCGCTGAGTTACTCCAGCACTTTGCGTCTATCTAGAGAGTGTAATGTACATTGGTGAAGCTCTTTTTTTTTTTACACAGTGAGAACCTTTCTTGACTGCATTAAAGTCTATCCTCGAGACATCACCAATAACTGTCCCAAATATGTCTGATGACGTGACAGAGCAGGTTTGAGAGTTTAAACTCTCAAGGGCCTGTCCCACTTGGGTGTTATTTGCGCGTCACTTACATGATATCATTTAGCGTCACAACGCAGACGCAACATAATTTATGCATCACGCGTGCGTCGTGATGCGCACGTGACGCGTGCATGGCGTGCATACCGTGTGCATGGCGCGTGGCGAGACATGGTGGCGTAGGCAGTGACTTGCGGTCACGCGTGGCGCCCCAAGATTTTGGGATCCACAAAATCTTCGCGTGCCTCCTGCGTGACGTGCAAATGACGGCCAAGTGTGGGACAGGCCCTTCAGGTTATCTTCCCTGTGATTTTGTTGGGCTTCTGCACAGAAATACTCCGGTTAGGCTGCACTTGGGGAATTGCGGGCAGTTCCGCCCACCACATTGCAGGAAGGATGTGGGGGCTTTGGAAAGGGTGCAGGCAAATTTTACCAGAATGCTGCCTGGATTAGTAGGTGGCAGCTGCTAGGAGAGATTGGACAAACAACCCCAGAGAGCCTGAGGGTACACCTGATCGAAGAATATCAAATTACACGAGGCGTAGACAGAGTAGACAGTCAGAACCTTTTCTCCCAGGGTGTAAATGTCAAAGAGGAGACGGTATAGCTCTAAGGTGAGGGGGGCAAGGTTTAACGGTGAAGTTCTGGGCACATGTTTTATACAGAGGGTGGTGGATAACTGGAACACACTGCTAGAGGCAGATACAATAGTAGCATTTCAGAGGCTTTTAGATGGGCACACGGATATGCAGGGAATGGAGGGATATGGATCATGTGCAGGCAGAGGAGATTAGTTTAACAGACATTGTGGGCCGGAGGGCCTGTTCCTATGCTTTACTTTACTATGTTCCATGTAAATAAATCTCTGTATCTCGCATCATTGCAACCTGCTATTTGTCATTTGGCTTGCTTCTCGCTGGGAACCTGATTACTCTTGCCTTTCGCAGCACCTAATTGGAGAATTGATATATTTGACTTGAAGCCATATTTAAAGTAACGTTTTGTTGTGCTGCGAAAGCAATTAAAACCGTCAAGCCAAGCAGTGAGCAAACTGCACTCAAGTGTACACAGTCCATACCTGAAGTAGGAAAATATGAGCTCAAATCTGGCGACCATAATATCGGCAGCTCAATGGAATACTGGATATTTATAAAAGAAAGTAAGGGAGATTGATTCTGAATTGTTCAGAAGGATGAGGGGGGACCTCAATGAAACTTACCGAATAGTGAAAGGCGTGGATAGAGTGAATGTGGAGAGGATGCTTCCACTAGTCAAGTCAAGTCAAGTCAAGTCACTTTTATTTCTATAGCACATTTAAAAAAACAACTCTTGTTGACCAAAGTGCGTTACATTGGTGGAGGTACTAATGTTTTACAACAGTGGTTCATAGATTAAGTACATACATAAATACATACATATAGCCCTCACTCAGAGGACGTCAAGAAAGGCTTGAGAGTAAAGATGAGTTTTAAGAGTCGATGGAGGGGGCAGTTCTGATGGGAAGAGAGATGCTGTTCCTAGTGGGAGAGCCTAGGACCAGAGGCCACAGCCTCAGAATTAAAGGACATTCTTTTACGAAGGAGATGAGGGGGGATTTCTTGAGTCAGATGGTGGTGAATCTGTGGAATTCATTGCCACAGACGGCTGTGGAGGCCAAGTCAGTAGATATTTTTAAGGCAGAGATAGATAAATTCTTGATTAGTACGGGCATCAGGGGTTATGGAGAGAAGGCGGGAGAGTGGGGTTGAGAGGGAGATATAGATAGATCAGTGATGATTGAATGGCAGAATAGACTTAATGGCCCGAATGGACTAGTTCTGCTCCTGGAACCTATGATCTTTTTCCACTCCAGACCAACTACCAGAGATGAAGGAGAGATATCAGCCGACAGACTGGCGTAGAGAGTAGTGAATCCTTCATTCAATGACTCGAAACTAGTGACAAATGTCACGATGGCAAAATGATACCACTGATGATGGGAATTTTTTTTTTTCACTTATCTTTTTTCCATTTCTGAGTTAACGTTTAATACCCGTTAGGAGTAGGATTGCAGCTTTTTTGATGGCAGCGAAATGAACATCAGTTTGAATCGAAGAGGAACACAAGTGCTGGTTGATGTCAATTCAAAGAGAAAGGAAACAGACACAAAATGGTGGAGTAACTAGCGGGTCAGGCAGCATCACTGGTGCGAAGGAAAGGGTGACGTTTTGGGTCGAGACCCTTTAGACTCTTTAGACCTATTGAGAAAGTGGGTCAACCCTAGTCAGTTTCAAACTGAATATGTACGATTAAAAGGGTCTCAACCCAAAACGTCACCCATTCCTTCTCTCCAGAGATGCTGCCTGACCAGCATTTTGTGTCTATGTACGATTAAACCTTCATTGTCATGACCATCGCTCTCTTGTGCTCTCTCCCGGCAGTGAAATCACAAGCATGTGGTTTTGAAACCTCTTCAATTGTTGGCAGCTATTAGTTCACCGGATCCGTGCCGACCAGCGATCCCCGTACACCAGTACCATCCTGCACACTAGGGACAATTTTACGATTTTACCTAAGTGAATTATCCCGCAGGCCTATACGCCTTTGGAATGTGGGAGGAGACCGGGGCACCCAGAGAAAACCCACGCAGGTCACGGCGAGAAATTACAAACCCTGTCCAGACAGCACCCGTGGTCAGGATCGAACCCGGATCTCAGGCGCGGCAAGGCAGCAACTCTACCGCTGCGCCACCGTGCTGCCCTCATTATTGTTTTAATAGCACTGTGTATCAACTATGTGCAGACAAATAAAGCTAAACATCTCTCAACTCCTTTGGCGTCGGGCCAAATTATCGACCTCCACGTAAAATCAAATCTCACGCCAAGCTTGGTGGTAAACAGATTTTTGTTTCTGTTGCTCCTATTATAGCCTGTATTTGTTTTCTAGCACATAAAGGCATCATTATAGGATATGGGCGCAGGATCCTCATCAAAACGCAGTAAAGCGCTTACATGAATCACAATTCGCAGTTTGCTGGAGTGCCGTAGGTTGTGAGCAGTTAATTTTATTTCTCTGCACCTTGATACATAGTGTTATTAAACAATTAGCTGCCAACAGATGCTGTATGACCAACTGAACTGAAGTTGAATTTAGCTTATTGTCACGTTTACAAGGGTACAGTGAAAAGCATTTGTTGTGTACTGAGCGGCCAGCAGAAAGGCTTTACATGACTACAGTTGAGCTGTCTGCAGTATACAGACCCGTGAGAAAGGGAATAACATTTAATGCAAGATACAGTCCAGTCAAGTTCAATTAAAGGTGGTCTGAATGCCTCCAATGAGGTAGATAGAAGCTCCGGAATGCTCCCTAATTGTTGGTGAGACGGTCCAGTTGCCTGATGGCAGCTGGGAAGAAGCTGAAGATGAAGATGTGTGTTTGCACACTTCTCGACCTCTTGCCCAATGGGAGAGGGGAAGAGAGGGAGTGGCCGGGGTGAGACTGGTCCTTGATTGTCCTGCGGGCCTTGCCGGGGCAGCGTGAGGTGTAAATGCAATCAAAGGAAGGGAGGTTGGTTTGCGTGAGGGTCTGGGGCGCGTCCACAACTCTTTGCAATGTCTTGCGGTCGTGGATGGAGGTGTTCCCGTACCATGCTGCGATGCATCCCGATAAAATGCTTTCGATGGCGCATCTGTAGAAACCTGTAGAGGTTTGCTTGGGATACCAGCATCTGCAGTTCCCTGTGTCTGCACTGGGTCCTCATGTGCACTTGAATATGTATCTAGAGATACCCTGCTGCCAACCCTTCCCATAATCTGCAGTCTGAAGAAGGGTCCCGCCATGAAACGCCACCCATCCATTTTCTCCAGAGATGCTGCCTGACCCACTGAGTTATAAATCCACCATCAACTTTAACTATTCACATTGGCTTCTTTGGCTTTTTTGGCTCATCTCTTCTCTTGTCTTCCTCCCACCTCTGGCATGTTTCCACCCATCAGCAAGTCAACCTCTTCTCCACCTCAACAGTATCCATCTGACTGTGTCCTGCACCTCCCCCCCCCCCCCCCCCCACCCACGCCACTCCCACCACCACAATCGGTCTGAAGAAGGGTCCCGATCGGATACGTCACCTATCCGTGTTCTCCAGAGGTGCTGTCTGACTCACTGAGTTACTCCAGCACTTTGTGTCCTTTATTTTGTAAACCAACATCTGTAGTTCCTTGTGCCTCATTCCTTAAAAAAAAAACATGTCAACTTTTCATGACCGATAATAAATGACTTGTAACCCTGCCAAACGCCCACTTTCCCAATTGGTTTGTTTATACACAAGATGACATAGTGTCTGTTCCCAGTTATCTCTACATTGCACTCAATCACACAGGTGACTCTGTAACCACACGTGGTCAATCCACGCAGTGGACAAGCTGCATTCAAGTGCTCCTACTCCATACACGATGCAAGAAAATATCAACTCAAATCTGTTGACCATCAACAGGCAGCTCAGTGGAATTCTGCCTTAATCAGTCAGAGTATTGAGTATAGAAGCTGGGAGGTCATGTTGCAGTTATATAAAATGTAGGTGAGGCACCATATTGTGGGAAAGATGTTGTCACGCTGGAAAGGTTGCACAGAAGATTTACGAGGATGTTGCCAGGGCTCGAAAGATGAAAGGTTTTCCTCATATTAGTCCTAAATGACCCACGCCTTATTCTTAAACTGAGACCTCTGGTTCTGGACTCCCCTAATATCGGGAACATTTTTCCTGCATCTAGCCTGTTCAATCCTTTAAGAATTTTATATGTTTCTATAAGATCCCCACTCATACTTCTAAATTCCAGTGAATACAAGCCCAGTCGACCCATTCTTTCATCATAGGTCAGTCCCGCCATCCCAGGAATTAACCTGGTGAACCTACGCTGCACTCCCACAATAGCAATAATGTCCTTCCTCAAATTAGGAGACCAAAATGGCACACAATACTCCAGGTGCGGTCTCATCAGGGCCCTGTACAACTGCAGTAGGACCTCCTTGCTCCTAAACTCAAATCCTCTCGCAATGAAGGCCAACATGCCATCAGCTTTCTTCACTGCCTGCTGTACCTGCATGCTTACTTTAATTGACTGATGTACAAGGACACCCAAGTCTCGTTGCACCTCCCCTTTCCCTAATCTGACATAATTCAGATAATAATCTGTCTTCCTGTCCTTGCCACCAAAGTGGATAACCTCACATTTATCCACATTATACTGCATCTACCATGTATCTGCCCACTCACCCAACCTATCCAAGTCACCCTGCAACCTCATAGCATCCTCCGCGCAGCTCACACTGCCACCCAGCTTTGTGTCATCCACAAACTTGGAGATGTCACATTTAAGTCCTTCGTCTAAATCGTTAATATAATTTGTAAATAACTGGGGTCCCAGCACCAAGCCTTGAGGCACCCCACTAGCCACTGCCTGCCATACTGAAAAAGACCTGTTAATTCCTACTCTTTGCTTCCTGTCTGCCAACCATGTCAATACCCTGTGCTCTAATTTTGCCCACTAATCTCTTGTGTGGGACCTTGTCAAACGTTTTTTGAAAGTTCAGAAACACCACATCCACTGGCTCTCCCTTATCCATTCTACGTTACATCCTCAAAAAATTCCAGAAGATTAGTCAAGCATGACTTCCCCTTCATAAATCCATGCTGACTTTGACAAATCCCGTCACTGCTTTCCAAAGGCGCTGCTATGACATCTTTAATAATCGACCTAAGCATCTTCCCCACTACCGATATAAGGCTAATTGGTCTATAATTCCCCGTTTTCTCTCTCCCTCCTTTCTTAAAAAGTGGAGTTACTTTGGCTATCCACCAGCCCACAGGAACATAACCAGAGTCGGGAGAACATTGGAAAATGACCACCAATGTATTCACAATTTCCAGGGCCACCTCCACCTTTACTCTGGGATGGAGACCATCAGGCCCTGGGGATTTATCAGCCTTCAGTCCCAACAGTTTACCTAATGCCATTTCCTGACTAATGTGGATTCCCGTCAGTTCCTCCTTATTGAAGACAGTTTCTTCAGTTTCTTCCTTAGTGAAGACAGAACCAAAGTACTGTTCTGCCATTTCCTAGTTTCCCATTATAAATTCACCTGTCGCTGATTGTAATGGACCTACATTTGTCTTCACTGATCTTTTCCATTTTACATATTTAAAGAAGCTTTTGCTAGGGAGAGGCTGAGCAGCTGGGACACTCTTCATTGGCATGCAGGAGGATGAGGGGTGATCTTATAGAGGTGTACAAAATCATGAGCTGAATATGTAGATGGTTTATATGCAACCAATAATATAGTTACCTCACTCCCATTAACCCCGCCCAGTTAACATCAATCATAACGCCTTCCCTCAGTAGGAAAATGTAGCCGGTGCTTGAAGGTGTGTGTAATACCCAGTGCTATCATTAAAAGATGTTGCACACTTAAGAGCTTGTAAAGTTTTCATGAGCTGAATAGATTGGGCAAATGCACAGAGTCCCTTGCCCATGTAGGGAAATCGAAAATGGGCGGACATAGGTTTAGGGTGGGCGGGAAAGATTTAATAGGAACCTGAGGGGTAACATTTTTACACAAAGATGGTGAGTGTGTGGAACGAGCTGTCGGTGAGGTTGGTGAGATGGCTACTATCACAACACTTATGAAACATTTAGACAGGAAAATGTGTAGGACAGGTTTAGAGGGATAAGTGCCGCTAAACACAGTGAAGTGGGCTAGTGTAGATGGGATATATTAGTCAGTGTGGATAAGTTGGGACGGAGGGCCTGTTTCCACGCTGTATGACTGTGACTCTATAACTGAGGATGTGGGGGAAGGAAAGGGTATGATGAGGGGAAGGGAGGAAGGAAGCTGGAGGAGGGGGGGAGGAGGGGGAGGGAACCAAGCCTGGCAAGTGACAACTGTGTACAGGTGGATGCTTGGCAGATGGGTGGGATAATGACAGGGGCAATAACATTGCTGAATCATTTTAATCATTTTAAATGACATCCCTACTGTTTCTGAGGCACCCATACAAATACTCCCACCATCTCCCGCCCACTTCACCCTGCACCTTTCACCTTCTTCTTGCACTCATCTCCCACCCCCGAGTTCCACACTTCCCATTTGTCGCCCCTCTCTCCCCTCCCTGTGTCCCCTTCCACCAATACTCCCTCCCCTGGCTACACCTCTATTCTTCTTATCCAACACCCTTTAAATCCTTTGTCATTATCCCACCCGCCTTCTACTCCACCTGTACACAGATGTCACTTGTGTTAAAGAAGGAACTGCAGATGCTGGAGAATCGAGGGTACACAAAAGGCTGGAGAAACTCAGCGGGTGCAGCAGCATCTAAGGAGCGAAGGAGATAGGCGATGTTTCGGGTGGAGACCCTTCTTCAGACTGGTCAGGGATCAGGGAAACGAGAGATATAGACGGTGATGTGGAGAGATAAAGAACAATGAATGAAAGATATGCAAAAAGGTATCGATGATAAAGGGAACAAGCCATTGTAAGCTGTTTGTGGTGTGAAAATGAGAAGCTAGTGTGACTAGGGTGGGGGAGGGAGATAGAGATAGAGGGAATGCCAGGGCCCGAGGGCTGAGGGAGAGGTGGGAAGGGGAGGAGACAGCAAGGGTTAACAGAATTGAGAAAATTCAATGTTCAAGCCCAGAGGATGCAGACTCCCCAAGCGGAATATGAGGTGCTGTTCCTCCAACTTGCGGTGTTGCTCACTCCATCCGTGGAGGAGGCCCAGGACCGAGAGGTCGGATACGGAATGGGAGGGGGAGTTGAAGTGCTGAGCCACCGGGAGGTCGGGTTGGTTATTGCGGACCGAGCGGAGGTGTTCGGCGAAACGATCGCCAAGCCTCCGCTTGGTCTCACCGATATAGATCATCTGGCATCTGGAGCAGCAGATGCAGTAGATGAGGTTGGAGGAGGTGCAGGTGAACCTCTGTTGGACCTGGAAGGACTGCTTGTGTCCCTGAAAGGAGTGGAGGGGGGAGGTGAAGGGACAAGTGTAGCATTTCTTGCGGTTGCAAGGGAAAGTGCCCGGGGGGAAGGGAAGAATTGACAAGGGAGTTGCGGAGGGAGTGGTCTTTGCAGAAGGCAGACAGGGGGGAGAGATGGGAAGATGTGGCGAGTGGAGGGGTCACGTTGGAGTGGCGAAACTGGCGGAGGACTATGTGTTGCATTTGCCGGCTGGTGGGGTGAAAGGTGAGGACCAGAGCGATTCTGCCCTTGTTGCGAGTGGGGGAATGGGGAGAGAGGGCAGTGTTGCGGGGTATGGAGGAGACCCTGGTGCGAGCCTCGTCTATAGTGGGGGAGGGGAATCCCCATTCTCTGAAGAATGAGGCCATTTGTGATGACCTGGTGTGGAACACCTCATCCTGGGAGCAGATGCGGCGTAGACGGAGGAATTGGGAATAGGGGATGGAGTCCTTACAGGAAGCAGGGTGGGAGGATGAATAGTCCAGGTAGCTGTGGGAGTCAGTTGATTTTTAGTGGATGTCAGTCAGGAGTGTATCACCTGCAATAGAGGTGGTGAGGTCAAGGAATGGTAGGGAAATGTCGGAAATGGTCCAAGTGTATTTGAGTGCCGGATGGAAGTTGGTGGTGAAATGGATGAAGTCAGTCAGTTGTGTGTGGGTGCAGGAGGTGACACCAAAGCAGTCGTCGATGTGCTTCCAGCTTGGGGAGTCTGCATCCTCTGGGCTTGAACATTGAATTTTCTCAATTCTGTTAACCCTTGCTATCTCCTCCCCTTCCCACATCTCCCTCAGCCCTCGGGCCCTGGCATTCCCTCTCTCTCTATCTCTCCCCCACCCTAGTCGCACTAGCCTCTCATTTTCACACTACAAACAGCTTACAATGGCTTGTTCCCTTTATCATCGATACTTTTTTGCATATCTTTTATTCATTGTTCTTTATCTCTCCACATCACCGTCTATATCTCTCGTTTCCCTGATCCCTGACCAGTCTGAAGAAGGGTCTCGACCCGAAACGTCGCCTATCTCCTTCGCTCCTTAGATGCTGCTGCACCCGCTGAGTTTCTCCAGCCTTTTGTGTACCCCAGATGTCACTTGTCAGGCTTTGTCCCCTCCCCCCATCCTCCAGCTTCCTTCCTCCCTTCCCCTCATCCTACCCTTTCCTTCCACCACCTTCTCCCTCTCCCCCCCCCCCTCCCCATCCCCTCCTCCATCGTCCTCCCTTTCCAACTCTTCCCCTCCCCCCAACCCCCCCTGCAACCACCAAAGAAGGGTCTCGACCCAAAACATCACCCATTCCCCTCCTCCACGGATGCTGCCTGACCCGCCGAGTTCCAGCACTTCCATGATCTGATCGCAGGCAGATTAAACCTGGTTTTGAATCACAGAATTGCAGATGACCATTGATTACACATCCGTTATGCTAAACGTCCCAAGCCAATATATAACCAATGCATGGCCAATAAATGCAACCACAATAAAAACAGAGTTAGGCTTTTCCTTTCGTGGATTTTCTCGGGGAAATGGCTTGTAGGCTCATTTCTAAAACTTGGGAAATCCACGCAGCTCCTTTTATCATTGTCATGTGCGTAAAACATTGAGCACAGAGTCCCGCTACTGCTGTTGTTAAAAGACTTTCCCTTTGGCTCAGCCGTAGGTAGTATCTATGTCAAGAAATGATTTCAAAGGGAATGTGAATATTGCAGAAAGACGGGTCTTTTGTTTTCTGCCACGCTGGGTGGGGATCGAACCACCGACCGCCAATGTTGATGTTATTATCACTCCAAGTCCGTGGAAGGTGCTTGCCCGGCGATAAGGGGTCATCCTTCTTTCGCCAGATGAGGATTATCAATGTAACAAAAATCAGACCACACCGGAGGTAGACACAAAAATGCCGGAGTAACTCAGCGGGACAGGCAACATCTCCGGAGAGAAGGAAAGGGTGACGTTTCGGGTCAAGTCAATAGTGTTTTTTACTGTCATCCTTCTTCAGACCACCGGGATGTTTCAGGGTGTTCATAAGTGATAGGAGCAGAATTAGGCCATTCGGTCCATCAAGTCTACTCCACCATTCAATCATGGCTGACCTGTCTTTCCCCCATTCTCCCGCCTTCTCCCCATAACCTCCACATTAATCCAGAATCTCCATGAATATTGAATATTGATATGAATATTAATTTCTCTAACGTCAGGTAACTCCAGCATTCCCCCTCTCCCCATCCCTCCCCCACTAAAGTCACACCAGCTTCTCGTTCTCACCCAACAAACAGCTCACAATGGCCTGTCTCCTTTGCCATCCTTACTTTTTTTGCATATCTTTCATTCATTGTCCTTTATCTCTCCACATCACCGTCTATATATCTCGTTTCCCTTTTCAGTCTGAAGAAGGGTGTCGACCCGAAACATCACCCGCTCCTTCTCGCCGGAGATGCTGCCTGTCCCGCTGAGTTACTCCAGCTTTTTCTGCCTATCTTCTATCTATGTCACAATGTAAACCCCGATGTTTCTACCAATGACTATAACTGCCATGGGGGATATATTCTTGTCTCACTGTCGTTCAGCTGTTGGGAAATTTAAACAATGCTCCAGGTTATAGATCGACCGTAATGCGGGTTTTTGTTAAGCATCTTTGCAATTCAATTCACTGGATGTTTTCCAGTGAAGAGTTAGATTTAGCTCTTAGAGCTAAATGAATCAAGAGATATGGGGAACAAGCAGGAACCAGGTACTGATTTTAGATGTTTAAGAAGGAGCTGCAGATGCTGGAAAATCGAAGGTAGACATAAATGCTGGAGAAACTCAGCGGGTGAGGCAGCATCTATGGAGCGAAGGAATAGGCAACGTTTCGGGCCGAACCCCTTCTTCTGGTCTGAAGAAGGGTCTCGACCCTAAACGTTGCCCATTCCCACCGCTCCGTAGGTGTTGCCTCACCCGCTGAGTTTCTCCAGCATTTTTGTCTACCTACTGATTTTAGATGATCAGCCATGATCGTATTGAATTGGCTCGAAGGGCCGAATGGCCTACTCCTGCAACTATTTTTCTATGTTTGTATGTTTGAGTGTCCCACCTCTGCATGTCGTGCTGTGTTGGGTCGGCAAACGGGAGCAGTGCATGCGTTGCGTTCGCCATTGTAACCGCTGCAGGAGACAGGGGAGGGTGATGTTTGGGTCAGATATACACTGGATTTAACATCCGCCCGTCCGCTATCGGCAAGGTAGAGCAAGTTAGCGCCACCTACCCGTGTCCGCAACAAAAAAAAACTCCGCACACTGATGCTGTTGAACTGGAAGGTACACAAAAGGCTGGAGAAACTCAGCGGGTGCAGCAGCATCTAAGGAGCGAAGGAGATAGGCGACGTTTCGGGCCGAGACCCTTCTTCAGACTCAAACTGACTGAACTGGAAAGTGTGCAGAGAAATGTGCTGGAGAGATCTGCGGATGCTGATTTACACCGCAGTGCTGGAGTAACTCAGCGGGTCTGGCAACATCTCTGGAGAGAAGGTCTTAGGTGACGACCCTTCTTCAGACCGAGAATGAGGGGAGATTGAAACAGAGAGAGATGGAAGGGGGGTAAGGTGTGAAACCGACAGAGGCATGCTGTTCAGTTGGAAAGGGTGCAAGGGGGGTGTTGTTGAACTGGAAAGGGCGCATTCAAGATTTTACCAAGATGCTGCCAGGATTCGAGGGCCCGAGCCGTATGGAGCGGTTGGACACCCAAGGACTCTATACCCTGCAGCGCAGGAGGATGAGGGGTAATCTTCCAGGGGTGTGTAAAATAGCGAGAGGAATAGATCGGGTAGATGCAGAGTATTTTACCCAGAGTAAGGGATTCAAACACCAGAGGACAGAGGGTTATGCTGGGGGATTTACTAGGAAGCAAAGGGGCAACTATTTTACGCAAAGGATGGTAGATATATTGAACGAGCTGCCGGAGGTGGTAGTCGAGGCAGGTACATGGATAAGACAGGCTGAGGAGCGATATGGGCCAAACGCTGGCAGGCGGGTCTAGTGTAGATGGGGCATGTTGGTCGGCGTATACAAGTTGGGGCGAAAGGCCTGTGTCCACGTTGTATCATTCTAAAACTCAATTGTCCCATCTCCAATCAAGGCTCCCGACCCGAATCATCGCTTATCCATGTTCTCTGGAGGTGTTGCCAGCCACGCTGAGTTACTCCGGCACTTTGTGTCTTTCTCTTTTGCAATCCAGCATCTGCGGTTGCTTGTTTCTAAAGGCGTCGGCACATTTTGCGCTGCGCGTTTCCATGTCAAACTACGCTCATAAGGTCCACGGAGCAGAATTGGGCCTTTCACGTCATCGGGAATCGCGTAGGAAGGAACTGCAGATGCTGGTTTACACCGAAGATAGACTCAACAAGCTGGAGTAACTCAGCGGGACAGGCAGCATCGCTGGAGAGAAGGAATTGGTGACGTTTCGGGTCGAGATTGAATAAGGTCAAAAAATCTACTCGGCCATTCAATCATGGCTGGTCTATCTTTGCCTCTCAACCCCATATGGTCTCCTGCCTTCTCCTCGTGACCCAGGCTATACTAATCAAATGCCCCGATAAGTGAAATTCAAATAGGAACTTGGTGCAGTAGCTATTTTATTAGGTTAGTCGGTGTGTAATACAAATATTTGTATTGCACAAAGCGGTTCTCACGCTACATCACCAATGAGGAATAACACCATCCGCGTTTGCTTGTCTCAGTAAACAATTAGCCAGGCTGATATAAAACTGTGTTTGCACCTGTACTTCCCTTACCAAAGATGTGCCTGGAAATTCAATACCAAGTTCCACCCTGGCGATTTGAGGGTTTTTTTTTTACACGTTGTGGCTTAACGAGAGGCTCCTCCGCGGCCGCGATTCAAAACAGCCTTCTACGTTCAGAGGGTGTGTTTTCATTGCGTGAGTACAGCGCGCCCGGAGAGAGTGGGTGGATGTAAACCCCTCACACACACACACACAGATGTTCCCGGCACTCTGAAGCCACCGATTGATTGATTCCCCCCCTAAAGATGGCTGGTCGTTTTTTTTAGTTCCTTTCCCCCTCCGCAGAAAGCCCTCTTCATCGGAGCAAAGTCAGACCCAACGCCACGCGTTACAAAAGTAACCCAATCTATCCTTGGAATCGCCAGTGAGTTGAAGCTGCCGCGCCTTCGCGACAAAAGATAACCGCGATGTCCATCTGCCAGTCCCAAAAGAGGCGTGCTCCGTCTATTTCGGCTTACATGGTTGTTCCTAATGGACACGTTTAGCCCTTGAACTGAACGCATACGAGACTAGACTGGGCATCCGGCCCCACGACTGCACCCAATGCGCACAGAATCATGTTGATCGTTTTCTCTCTTTAAAAAAATGGGCAATATAATAAGTTCTGAGATTAGCAGTGGCCGAGTTCATTTCTCCAGCAGACAGACCTGCACATTGTTCGTTTCACCCAACGCGCACAGCGGAATAGTTAGTAGCGGTGGGTTGATGGTGTTTCATCGACGCCCCCCGCCCCCCGCCGTGGTCAGCTTTGACCCGTGTAAGCAATGTTTCAGAAGTCCACGTTTAGCCAGTTAAGGGTTCCCCCCCTGCCGCTGATCATAGCGGGGGGGGGGGGGGGGGGAGTGAGGAGAGAAGGGAGATGACGAGAGGGGAGAAAGGGAGATGAGGGGAGAAGTGTGTGTGGGGGGGGGGAGTAAGGGAGAGTAAAAGGAGAGTGGGAGAGTAAGGAGAGAAGGGGAAGGGAGAAGGGGGGGAGTAAGGGAGAGAAGGGGGGTAAATGGAATAGGGGAGGGATGGAGAGGGGAGGGAGGAGGAGAAAGGGAAGGATGAGAAAGGGGGGTAAATGAGAGGGAGGAGTATGGGACGGGTAAGCAAAATAGAGAAGGGGCGGGGGTGGTACCTAAATATCATCCGCCCTAAACCTGCATACTAATCGTACTTGATCAGTGCGTTTAGCCATTGGGGCAAGGTTTGCGAGCCAATGCTGGATTGGAATGGGTCCATTGCGTTAGTGAATGGCTCGCTTCACGGGCGCTGACGCGTTGTTAATGGTGCATCGGATTTGGGATATGTGTGTGTGTGGGGGGAACGGGGCCAGTTCACCGCCAGCCTTTCACCTGTCAGCTGCGGGGGGCGGGGGGCGGGGGGGGGGGGGCAGTGGGGGGGGGGGCTCCGATGTGGGTAACAGGGTCGCGCCGTGATCATCTTACACCGTGGAGCTGTTTGGGGAGCTTTAAGGCGCGGTGTGCTAGCCGGGAGAGAGTTTGGTTTTTGGAGGGGGGGGGGGGGGGGGGGGTCACTGCCCTGAGTCGGAGCTGCCCCCTCCCTCAGAAAACAAAACCCTTTCACTCCTCTCATGAAATAAAACGAGGTTTAACCAGCCAACGAGGCTAGAGTTGCAGGAATCGCCCACCATCTTGCTGTGTGCGTTTGGCGGCCACTCATGCTGAGTCCCCGTGTGTGTGTGTGTGTGTGTGTGTGTGTGTGTATGTGAGGGGGGGGGGGGGTGTCTGTTACAGCTTTCTGCAGTTTACAGCGAAGAGGTGACCTTGCATTTGCTGATGCCACAGTTCACCGTCTCTGCTCCTGCTAGTGTTTAAGCTGAAACGGCGGAGTTGGTGAGAAGGGAGATGAGGGGAGGGGAGGGGAGTAAGGGAGATGAGGGGAGAAGTGTGTGTGTGTGGGGGGGGGGGGGAGTAAGGGAGAGAGGGGAGTTGGTGGTTGCGTTGGAGGGAAGGGGAGGGATGAAGGTTTGTGGGGGGGGGGGGGGGGGGGGGGGTTGGGGGGTGAGGGAGAGAGGGGGGGGGGGGAGAGAGATTAGAAACTGCTGCAGCCGAAAACAGTCCGGATCCCACAGCGATATTTCCGCGTGCGCTCCCTCAAAGGCAAGGACCACGGTCTCTCTCTCTCTCTCTCTCTCTCTCTCTCTCTCTCTCTCTCTCTCTTTATTGTGTTGGCTTTTATCTTTAATAATTTAAACAAGAAAAGGCAAAGACGGCGTTGAACTGTCAGCATCTCAGCTGTGCACGGTGGTGGTGTGGTATTTTTTTTGCGCAATGGGGTAACCGTGCAGGGCGCTACACTCTCAAGGAGAACACGCCGGAGACGTCGGGCGAGCGAGTTCGCTGGCGACTACTGCAAGGGGCTGAGCGCCGATAACAGCACAAGGGCGGGGGGGGGGGGGGGGGGGGGGGGGGGGGATAGAGGCAAATAAAAGAAAGACCGGCGTTGGTTTTAGCGGACAATGGATCTAATAATCCCCAGTCAAATGTATGTGGAGGAGCGGCATCTGTGGATGCAATGATGCCACGGAGCCGCCGCTGACCCATTGAACAGGATGCGAGCGATTGTCGGCTGATGTTGCTTCCTCGAGTCGGTGGTCGCTGGCTGGGTCCCGTTCTCCTCTCCCCCCCCCCCCCTCTCCCTCCCTCCCCGTCCCACGGCAGGGAGGGAGGGAGGGAGGGGGTGGGGGAGGGTTGAACCGTAGGGAATAAAAATCCGACCTGCTCCGACACAGCCCGGGAGATGTGAATGCGCGCCCCCCTCGGCTTGTGCCTGTCGAGCCTTCCTCCACTCTCCAAGGAGACTCGCTCCAGTCACCAGCGACTTCTCCACGCTCATCCCATGACGTAAAGGGGAAAGGAAGAAAAAAAGAGATAGGGGGGGGGGTGGTGGTGGTGGTGGGGGGGGGGGGGGGGGGGAGAGAGAGTGAGGGGGAGGGGAGGGGGAGGGGAGGGGGGGGGGGAGCGAAGGGATCTGATCGAGAGACAAGTGATTTTCCGATGCGACCGAGCATCCCAAACACGCTGGTTGGTGCATTGGCTGCGAGCGACAACCTGCAGACGTCCGTCCTCGCTGCCTGCGGTGAGATAGAGGCGGACTTCTCTCGCATTGGAGGCAGAGAGAGAGGGGGGAGGGAGGGAGGGAGTGTGTGTGTGTGTGTGAGAGAGAGAGAGAGAGAGAGAGGGGAGGAGGAGGAAAAAGGAGAGAGCTAGCGGAAGGGCGAGCTGCATTTTAAACATCCACTTGTATTCGCGTCACGTCGGCATTTCCCTCAGACTCTCGAACAGCCCGAGTGAACGCAGCCCGGGCAAATCCACAACACTTTACACTCCTTCCACTAAAATCGACTGCCGAGGGTGAGTCCGACCGTTTTTTTTTTAAATTGGAGACTTTACTCGCGGTTTAAAGAGCGTTTCGATTCGGTGGGATACTGATGAGGGGTTTTTTTTTTCTGGGGAGGGGGGGGGGAGGGAGAAAAAATACACCGTTTTCTTGAATGCGTTGACATAATCGAATAATGTTGGGATTGTATCAGCTGCTGGGGTGGTTTTAAAACCGCTTGATTTAAATTGCGTCGTTGCCCGTTCTCATCTCGCCCTCGCCCCTGATAAATTACCTCCTCGCTTCCACCGGAGGAATTTCTATCTCTGAACTTTCCTGCCCATTTTCCCCAATATTTCTGCTCGTTACAATTAACCTTTTGATTTTTATGCATGGAGCCGACATTGTTCCCCGGCGCTCGGCGGGGATTTCTCTCTCTCTCTCTCTCTCTCCCTCTCTCTCTCTCTCTCTATCTATCTATCTCTCTCCCCCTCTTTCGTTTTAAATCCAGAACTTGTTCAACTATAGGTCGTCCAGAGGGGATGAAACTCATCCGTTATCCGTATCTCCTGCTTCACCTTAATCCTTTGGAGATTATTACGAGAAGACTCATCAGTCGGGGACTCTATGCAACGACACCCTAATGCGCAAAGTCGGCTTTATTCTAATTATACCCGATGAAATGGACATATTATTATTTTTTTTTTTTTTAATGGACAGTACACCTCAATACAAATTCGTTTGAGCACTTTGAAACCGGAGCCTGACTGGCGACCCTAAGGCCAATTTCTCTGCAAAATTCGCTGCCCGGACCATCAGTGAAATGACTATCATTTTAATGCGTTGGCATCCGTCCGTTCTAGCCTTGCCAACGAGATTGTGGTGGAATGTTTCCACGTAATTTCTGAACCGGGGAAATTAACAAATCCCGTCCAGTTTTGGAGAAATCGAGTCTCTACATACACAAACAATTATACGGTGCGTCGCCCACTCTGAGTTAGGGGCTGGAAATGTCTGGATTCTGTGGGTTTTGTTTTTTAAATATCAGTGTTCTCTTTATAATACTGAGGTGGGTGGGGGCCAATGACCATTGACAGTGTACCTGCAAGACACACACAGTTCCACGTCGCGCCAACCTTTTAACCTCGAATATTTTGATACTGATTTTTTTGTTGTTGAAATGTTAAAAAAAATATATTGAGGGATGAGCTAGAATTATTAATCAACCTCCAATCGATGGCACCACTGCAGAAATATCGCCGTTATCACTTGCAACTCGGATGCTGTAAGGTGCCAAATCGTTGCTGATATATATATATATAGAGAGAGAGAGAGCCTTATTTTGCTGTGTGGATGTTGGTATGCGTATAACACAATGTGTACAATACTTTCTGGTGAGTTAAAGGGGAAGTGCAGAAGACGGATTTTTTTTGTCGTTTTCCGTCGTTGTATATAATCGCTAGGGTGTACACGTTTGCTCACGGGAATTCGGGCGTCTAAAAGCTTTTTTTCTTTCTTTCTTCGTGTCTTCTATGTGCAGTCGTTACACTTCGAGGAGGTCCCACGCGGCAACCCCCTGCCTCAAACAAAACAAAAAAAAAAAAAAACCCCAACAAGGATGTTCTGGATCGCCCTTTTAAGCACAATAACTTTAGGATGGAGTACGTCGATCCGGTTGCTGGAGGAGGATGCCGGGGACTTAGAGGAGCCCTGCATGGAGCCGTGTTATTGCCAAGAGAGGGAGAGTTTTTTACACGTGCACTGTGAAAGCAAAGGTTTTACAAACGTGAGCCAGGTCACCGAGTCGTGGAAAAGGCCGTTTAAGATCTACCTGCAACGAAACTCAATGAGGAAGCTCTATGCTAACGGGTTCCTTCTTCTAACCAACGCGGTGTCCATCAACCTGGGGAACAACGCGCTGCAGGACATCCAGGCGGGCGCCTTCAACGGCATGAGGCTCCTGAAGCGTCTGTACTTGCACGAAAACAAACTGGAGGTTTTCAGGAACGACACCTTCTTGGGGTTGGAGAGCTTGGAGTATCTGCAGGCCGATTACAACGTCCTCAAGAGGATTGACGGCGGCGCGTTTAGGAACTTCAATCGGCTCAAGGTCCTGATTATCAATGACAATCTGATCCCCGTGCTCCCTTTCAACCTCTTCAGGATGGTGTCCTTGACCCACATGGATCTGCGAGGCAACCGGTTGAAGACGCTGTCTTACGCTGGGACGCTGGAATATATTGGCAGGAACCTGATGGAGATTCAATTGGAGGAGAACCCATGGAACTGTACATGTGACATCCTGCCGCTGAAGACTTGGTTGGAAAGCATACCGTACACGGTTCTGGTGGGGGAGATTACTTGCGAGACTCCGTTCCACCTCCATGGCAAGGACCTGAGAGAGATCAGGAGTAGTGAGCTGTGCCCACTTCTCTCCAACGCGGAAGTGGAGGTCAGTCTGGGCGTTCCGCAGCTGGCTTCCAGCAACGACAACGTGTGGCCTACTAAACCTTCTTCCATGTCCTTATCCGTGACCTACACGGCTTCTTCGGTTGAATACAAGACATCGGGTAGGTCGCCCAAATCAACCAAGACGCCCAAGACTTTAAAAGCACAGCCGACTCTTCGCAGCGTTTATTCTGGGCAGAATCAGCCCGTGATGGCGGGATACCAGACCAGACCGCCCATCCCCATCATTTGCCCGGCCAAATGCTCCTGCAGTCTACACATCAACGACCTGGGCTTGACGGTGCAGTGCAAAACTAAAGGGATTGAGAACATGTCTGAACTCATCCCAAGGCCATTGAACGCCAGGAAGTTGTACTTGACGGGGAATCTGATTCAAAAGATTTATAGGTCTGATTTCTGGAATTTCTCCAGTCTGGATCTCTTGCACTTGGGAAGCAATGGCATTTCTTACATCCAAGATGGTGCTTTCATGAATCTTCCAAATTTAAAGATCCTGTACCTGAACAACAACACCATCGAGCGCCTCGCCCCGGGTGTGTTCAGGGGCCTGCAGAATTTGCAATACCTGTACTTTGAATATAACATCATCAGCGAGATCCAGCCGGCGGCGTTCAGCTTGATGCCCAATCTCCAGCTGCTGTTCCTCAACAACAACCGGCTGCGGACGCTGCCGGCCGACGCGTTCACGGGCACCTCCCTGGCCCGCCTGAGCCTGAGGAGCAACCACTTTCTGTACCTGCCCGCGGGCGGGGTGCTCGAACACCTGGACTCCATCGTGCAGATCGACCTGAATGACAACCCCTGGGATTGCTCCTGCGACCTGATGGCCCTCAAGCAGTGGGTGGAGAAGATCAGCACCGTCATCATGGTCGGCGACGTCTTCTGCAAGACGCCGGGCTTCCTGGGCGGCAGGGATCTCAAGAAGGTGGACTACGAGACGCTGTGCCCGGACTTGAAGCACGCCGCCGCTTCCCCGGCGCTGCCCGGCTCGGCCGCCGACGGCAACGTGATATCCACGGCGTCCGGCTTCGGCTTCACTTCGCAAGGTGGCGCCATCCCTCTCTCCGTCCTCATTCTGAGCCTGCTGATCATTTTCATTTCCGCCGTGTTTATTGCAGCCGGACTCTTTGCCTTTGTGCTCCGGCGACGCAAGAAGTCGCCGTGCGGCCGGCGGCAGGACGTGGATCTGACCGGCATGCAGATGCAGTGCAGGCTCTTCGAGGAGCGGGCTGCCGGCTCGCCCGAGAAGGCAGCCGGCCACGTCTACGACTACATCCCCCACCCGGTCACCCAAATGTGCAATAACCCCATCTACAAACCGCGGGAGGGCGAAATGGAGGCGGAATTTGCGGAGACTCAGGAAATCGACGCCAATTACAAAACTCTGGAGAAAGACAAGGCGTGGAAAATGTCGCTGTCCAACAGCAACCTTAACACGATTGTGACAATTAACCAGACGAACGATTTTGCCAACTTCCCAGACAGCGGGGTGATTTACCCCAGCGTGCTGGACAGGGAGAGGGCTGCTCACACCGTCGGCTTTGTGGACTGCCTCTACGGCACCGTGCCCAAGTTAAAAGAGCTGCATGTTCACCCGCCAGGCATGCAGTATCCCGATTTACAA
Source organism: Okamejei kenojei (assembly GCA_035221665.1). Lineage (NCBI taxonomy): Eukaryota > Metazoa > Chordata > Chondrichthyes > Rajiformes > Rajidae > Okamejei > Okamejei kenojei. The sequence goes on from CM069144.1 coordinate 10,697,410, forward strand.
CAGGACGCCAGGTTTAAAGAATCCATTCTGTGCGGTTCCTCTGGCCGAGGTTATCCAGACCAACCCCAAAGCGAATACCTCGATTTAAGGGCCAAACTTCAAACCAAGCCAGACTACCTCGAAGTCCTAGAGAAGTCGACGTATCGATTTTAGTCACCACCTTCACAGAAAACGACCCACACCCCCCCCCCCCCCCCAATCATCGCATGTTTAGAAGGTAAAGGGAAAAAAAAAACATCACCCCCCCCCCCCCTCCATCCGCCATTAGGTTGCTTTGACGAAAGGCCATTTTCAAATCATACTCAATGAAGTGCCTTTGCAGACTTAAGCCAGCAATGATATCAATCATATTTTTTTATGGAAACGAAAACTGACTGAGCCTGTCCAGGCCTGATTATCGAACGTCATGTGAAAAAAAAAAACCCCAACCCAATTCATTACTGGCAGATACTTTGTTCACTTTATTCGGTAGGACATGATGGCTCTCTCTCTCTCTCTCTCTCTCTCTCTCTTTCTCCCTTGCTCTCTGGTCTTAGCAAACGCCGAGGGCATGTTCTGTGAAACATTTGACAGCAGTCTTAGCTGCATGTGAAACTGCCGGGGTGTACCTTTGCTCAAATGACAAGACGATATCTTGGTAATTAAAATGACTGCAACGCTTTATCGTTCAGTGTTATTTAATTTTTTTTTTATATATATATATTATATATATAAATATATATTATACTCGAGAGGAATATAAAGACTACGACGCATCTTAAGGATTTCAATTTGTCAATCTGACGCGAAGATTTTATGATAAACACGCACTTTCTTAAAAACAAGCTCGTTAATGTTGATGCTTACACCACTAACAGCTTTGTAAGAGGCACTTTTAATGTTTTCTCTCACACACACACACACACCCACACACACACGCACCACACACGCACCACACACGCACCACACACGCACCACACACGCACCACACACGCACCACACACACATACACACATACACACATACACACACACACACGCAGACGTCAAAACGTGCATATTTATTCTGTAATTTCTGTGAACGATCAATGTAAAGTTAATAATGTTAACTCAATGTAGTGACTACGTCTGGTAAAGTTTTTATAATAAAAGATGTTTAAACTACGCAGTGGCATGTAGACATTGTGTGTTAGTGGGATATAATCGGGACGAAGTCAGCTTTGGAAGCAATTAGATTTTAACTTGTAAGTACAAGGCACGGTGGCGCAGCGGCAGAGCTGCTGCCTGACAGCACCAGAGACCCGGGTTCGATCCTGACTACGGGTGCTGCCTGTACGGAGTTTGTACGTTCTCCCCGTACAAACCCACCTGCGTGGGTTTTTCTCCGGGTGCTCCGGTTTCCACCCACACCCCAGTAGGTTGATTGGCTCGGTATAAATCTAAATTGCCCCTAGTGTGTGTGGGATAGTGTTGGTGTGTGGGGCCGAAGGGCCTGTTTCCGAGCTGTACCTTTAAACGAAACTAAACTAATGATTCCCCCCGCCGCTTAGCCGAAGTCCAATTTGATATCTGGTCTTGCAGTCGGGTCGTTTCCACTCCTCCCTTCCCTGCATTTATTACTAGAAAATTTCCCCGCATACAATCCATTCTCTCTGGATCGACGCCAACAGATTTTTTTGAGATTTCAAGCACAGCAGGCAAATAAACTGACTGGAGAGTTGCTAAGATTTTTTTTTTCAGACAATAACAATAAGGAAACCGAGTGCTCTTTCAAAGTATCCCTGTTTGCAGCACCCCAGCTTAGGCTGCACTAAGAACGACACCGGGTATCTTGTGTAGGAAGGAACTGCAGATGCTGGTTTGCACCGAAGATGGACACAAAATGCTGGAGTAACTCAGCGAGGCCGGCAGCGTCTCTGGAGAAATTTGAAGAAGGTGTCCCGGCACGAAACGTCACCCATTCCTTCTCTCCAGAGATGCTGCCTGTCCCGCTGAGTGACTCCAGCTTTTGTGTTTGGTCAAGAGAGTTTTTTTATTGTCATATGTCCCAGATGTATATATGTTCATGATCGGGTATGTTGTGTCAGATATGGGTGCAGATAGCACAGGGATGCTGGATTTTAACGGCAATCAATTTCCTTTGATACATTGTACTCGGGTGACCAAACGTCGTAATCTTGAAATGCCACTTTGTTGAATATTATTGTCAAAACAAATTGCAGATGATGCTTCAGTTGTAAATGTTGCATGTTTTTATTTTGGTATTGCTACTATTGTTTTTTTTTGTTTGCATTCTGTAATTCAGTTACAGAACATGTGCTTGGAGATTGCAGGGGACAAGGCAATGAAAAAGTCCGATGGGTTGTGATCTGTTGCAAATGATAACTGCATGTGAGCCAAGTGCTAAATGCAAGGGTTGCAAGTGTTGGCTCCAGCAGAGGGCGTCGAATTGCAAATGCAGCAATTTGATGCAATCTGGTGGGTGACCTAAATCTAGTTTAGTTTGGAGATACAGCACGGAAACAGGCCCTTCGGCCCACCGAGTCCGCGCCGACCTGCGATCACCGCACACGAGAGACCATTTGCATTTTATACCAAGCCAATTAACCAACAGACCTGTATGTCTTTGTAGTGTGGGAGGGAACCGAAGATCTCGGAGAAAACCCAGAAGGTCACGGGGAGAACGTACAAACTACGAACAGACAGCGCAGGGAGTGCTGGAATAACTCAGCAGGTCAAGCAGCATCTCTGGAGAAAAAGGATGGGTGATGAACCCGGGTCTCTGGCGCTGTAAGTGCTATAAAGCAGAAGTGATCCAATAATTCAATAGCAGTCTGAAGAAGGGTCTCCACCCGAAACACCACCCACTCCTTCTCTCCAGAGATGCTGCCTGTCCCGCTGAGTTACTCCAGCTTTTTGTGTGTATCAGTAGTTCAAAGGGTTCAACTCCAACTTGAAAACATACTGCTCCTCCGTGATAGATTCCGTATTCCTGGTCTACTGAAGACAGACACAAAGAGCTGGACCAACTCAGCTGGTCCAGGCAGCATCTTTGGTGAAAAATGGATGGGTGATGTTAATGGTCCCAACCCGAAACGTCACCCATCCTTTTTCTCCAGAGATGCTGCTTGACCTGCTGAGTTATTCCAGCGCTTTGTGTCTATCTTTGGTATAAGCCAACATCTGAAGTTCTTTGTTTCTAATTTCCTGGTCTAATGGTTAGACTAAAGTGCTCAAGATTCTACTGCCACCGCTGGTATATCTTTGCGAGAGTATATTACTGCGATAGCCGTAGAGAATCCCATGGTAATGGTGAATCAATCTGGTGATTGTGATCCCTACCTCGTTTGGTTTAATCTCTGTTGCAGGCATCTTGTGTGCTGGTGAATGTTAACCAATTTCTAAAGACCAGGATCAATGGTGATATTAGACAACAAATTCTGGAGCGACTTAGTGGGTCGGGCAGCATCTCTGGGGAGTATGGATAGGTGAGGTGTCGTGTCGGATCTGAAGAAGTGTCTCGGCCTGAAACGTCACCCATTCATGTTACTCAAGAGATTCTGCCTGACCCGCTGCAGTGGCTGAACGGTGTCGCAGCAGTAGAGCTGCTGCCTCACAGCGCCAGAGACCCGGGTCCTCAATCTGTACCGTTGTGGGGTGTGGGGGGGGGTTCCCCGGGTGCTCCGGTTCTCTCCCACACACCAAAGACGTGCAAGTTTGTAGGTTAATTGGTTTCTGTAAATTGTCCCTAGTGTGTGGTGTAGAACTGGTGTGCAGGCGATCACCGATCGGGCATGGATATGGTGAGCCATAGGGCCTGTCTCCACGCTGCATCTCTAAACCAAAACGAAGCACTTTGTATAGGAAGGGGCTGCAGATGCTGGTTTACACCGAAGATTGACACAAAAAGCTGGAGTAACTCAGCGGGACAAGGAGCACCTCCGGAGAGAAGGAATGGGTGACGTTTCGGGTCGGGACCCTTCTTCAGAACAGTTACTCCAGCTTTTTGTGTCTAAGCATTTTGTATCCTTTTGCAATTTGGTTTCCCTGACTCCCAACGCAAAGCCATGATCATGACGAGCAAAAGGCCCAGCATCTGCCGTGTCTTGTGTCTCCACAATAATGATGATATTGCCATTTTCTTCTAAACTGTGCGATTGTACTGAATGTGAGCAGGCAGCTCATTATAGCCTCTGAAGGATGTCGATTCAGGGTCATTTCATTGTAGCATCTTCTACTTTATGTGAACTTTGCACATCAGCACCATTTATTTACCAGTTGCAGGTTGAATCTGTGCCAGAAGTCATGGTTTCATCAACAGCTTCACTGACGGAAATTGTCAGTAATATAGAACTGATCTTTTTGTATACACAAAAGGTCACCAGAGAGAACAGAGATAGGTGCTTTACGCTTCACCCCATCCTTGCTGTCTTCAGGCCCTTTGGTGTCAAGATATTCCTTCTGACATTTAAAACAACAACATCTTTCTTTCTTTGTAAGTGTTAAAAGCAGCTCAGGAAATCAACCCCCCATTTTGTGTCTCCGGTGATGTGGTTACTCCATTATCAGTTAACGCGGACACCATTGGCAGTGGTTCTGAGGAGGAGGAGAGGCAAGATGGATGTATATAGGGGAGGTGATCTCGTAACATTTAATTTCTTGTGGGGCCTTCGTGAGGTAGATGCGGGGGAAGGCGTTTCTCTTGAATGCGGTGTCTGTAATCAGGGGTCGCAGTCGGAAAATAAGGCATCGTTCGTCGAGGATCGAGGTGAGAAATCTCTTCACCCAGGAAGTTGTAAAACATGAGCGTTCTGTACCCACGAGGGCTGTGGAGGGGCAGGCACTGAATCCGTTGCAGACAAAACAAAAAATTGTAGATTTGTAATAGATTCAGGAAATGAATGGGACGTGGGGTAGTTCAAGTAGGTAGCGTTGAGGCAATAGATCAGCCACGATGGGATTGAGGGGCAGGGCTCCAATTGAGATTGAACGGACAACTCGCGCTTCTAGTTTTTATGTTCAAGAGAGGGCAGTACCATACCCAGTCACAGTGGAGATGATAACTGGCAGGACGGTGGCGCATCAGTAGAGTTGCTGCCTTACAGCGCTAGAGACCCGGGTTCGATCCTGACTACGGATGCTGTCTGTATAGATTCTGTACGTTCTCCCCGTGACCTCGTGGGTTTTCTGCGGGTGCTCCGGTTTCCACCCACATTCCAAACGACATGCAGGTTTGTAGGTTAATTGGCTTCTGCAAGTTAGATACATAGACAATAGGTGCAAGAGTAGGCCATTCGGCCCCTCGAGCCAGCACCTCCATTCAATGTGATCATGGCTGATCATCCACAATCAGTACCCCATTCCTGACTTCTCCCCATACCCCTCGATTCCGCTAGCCCTAAGGGCCAAGTGCGCCCAGTTAATGCACCCAGTGAATTGGCCTCGACTGCCTTCTGAGGCAAAAAAATGCACAAATTCACAACTCTCTGTGTGTAAAGGGCTTTCCTCACCTCAGTTCTGAATGGCCTACCCCTTATTCTTGAACTATGGCTCCTGGTTCTGGACTCCCCCAATATCGGGAACATGTTTCCTGCATCTAGCGTGTCCAATCCCTAGTTGTCCCTAGTGTGTAGGGAACCTGTGTATATCTGATCGCCGGTTGGCATGAACTAGATGGGTCGAAGGGCCTGTTTCCACGCTATATCTCCAAACGAAAGTGGTGATCCAACTTGGTGACCCTCTCCCCGACATTTCCGTGACTGGTTTGAGAACTATGCTGACTATTTACCACGCGCTACATTTTTCAAGAGAAATTTCCTTTGGGAGAAGCTGCTGTCATTTCTGTTAATTTAATTCTTTAATCGCCGCTACACTTGGAATAACTTGATTTTACTGTGCAATGGCTTGTATGGTTTGGTGTCTTATCCCTGCATTCAATTCACTGGCAAACATATTGCTATCAACTAATTCTTTTGCACTGGTAAAGGGGTAAATTCATAGATAAAAGGTGTTTGCCAGGTTATGCACGAGCAATATTTGGAGGATTGCTAGTATGCGTTAAACCCTTGGCCCCTACTTGGGAACTACATGCAGCAAGTGGGAGGGAAGGTGTTTCAAGTGGCTGCAGTGTCCAGAATTGGTGTCACCGTCTGAAAACAAGGAGTTATTATTCAGTACGGAGTTGAGAAATTCCTTTGCCCTGAAGGAACTGAATCTTAGACATTCCCAACCCAGGAGGGCTGTTTAGTTTAGTTTTAGTTTATGTTACAAGTACCAAGGTACAGTGAAATGCTTTTGTTGTGTGTTAACGAGTCAGTGGAAAGACTATGCATGATTACAATGGTGCCATCCACAGTGTACAGATGCAGGATGAAGGATTGACTGGTCTTTGACAAACGGGGTCAAGTTGGTTGGCATGGGCAAGATGGGCTGAAGGGCCTGCTTCCAATCTGTTTGGCTTTGAGACTCTATGAGATTGTAATCTATTCAGGGAAATGGAAGTGTGGTAGTGCTGCTGGGTACCATTGAGGGAATAACCGGTGTTCAAAAGGATAAGGGGGGTCCTCATTGAAACGTACCAAATATAAAAGGCCTGGATAGAGTGAATGTGGAGAGGATGTTTCCACTAGTGGGAGAGTCTAGAATCAGAGACCAAAGCCTCAGAATAAAAGCATGTACCTTCAGAAAAGAGATGAGGAAGAATTTATTTTGTCAGAGGGTGGTGAATCTGTGGAATCCATTGCCACAGACGGCTGTGGAGGCCATCAATTGATATTTTTAAGGCAGAAATGGATGGATTGTTGATTAGTACGGGTGCCTGGGGTTATGGGGAGATGGCAGGAAAATGTGGTGGAGTGGGAAAGATACATCAGCCACGATTGATGGCGGAGTAGACCTGACGGGCCGCATGGCCTAATTCTGCTCCTTGAACGTATGAACATGACCTTGGATCAGTCTTGAGTCCCCGAGTCCTTCAGAAAACAAGCTAAGAAGTGGTCAGAAGTGAGGTTAGAATGAATATGTCTTCTTCAATCAGTTTAGATAAAATTAAATAAAATACCAACATTCAATGCCAACACTTTCTGGAATCTGTTCCATAATAATTCTGTGCTGTCATGTTTACATTTTGCAACGTTGTAATCTATTAGATCAGTCATGCGCAAAACATCAAATACAGTATTTTTGTAATATGAATAATTAGACTGTTACTTCAATATCTAATTCTCTGCATAAAATGGCATTGAGAGTTTTAATATTAAAAAATGAATAGTCGGAAATAATTGATTGTACTTTAGTACTTCAGTCACAAGAGTAATTAGATTGCATAAAGTGTTGCCACCACAGCCATACACTTCAAATGTTTTCCACTTACTGATGTCAGTGGATAGAAGTCTTCAGGGAACGTTGTCAGTAGATTAAAAAATAATTTGCTCCATTACATTAGAAACAGCTAATTTGGAAAATACAATGCATGTGAAAAGATTTATGTTACATCTTGCAGGGTAGAGGTAGTCACAGCGGTAGAGTTTCGGACTTACAGGGCCGAAAACCCGGGCTCGATCCTGGCTACGAGTGTTGTCTATACCGTGACCGCGTGGGTTTTCTCTGGGTGCTCTGGTTTTCTCCCACACTCCAAAGGCACGCAGGTTTGTAAGGTAATTGGCTTTGGTGAAATTGCAAATTGTCCCCAGTGCGTGTAGGATTGTGCTAATGTACAGGGTGATCACTGGTCGGCAAGGACTCAGTGGTCCGAAGGGTTTGTTTCCGCGTTGTAGTTCTAAAGTCTAAAGTTTTATCACAAATTAACCCATTCATTGAATTCAGCTAGCATGATGCAAACTGCTGCACAATAAAGTTACACTGAGTCCAGCTGAAAGTTAAATATGAGATGCGTGGGTGCTTTCCGATTTCTATTCCTTTAATATGTGTTACTTTTTGACATACTCTAGCCTATATCCACAATGGACTGAAGTGACATTGAATACATAATGCATCAGTTTTCAGTTTTAGATAAAAATGTATACTGAGATCATATTATGTCTTGTGTTTTTTTTAATATAACTCTTGACAGCTTTTGGAATTTTAAAACCAAGAAAAAAATCTACCATTTTATGTTTCATACATCTTTGGTGTGCAGATATTCTTCTGTAAAATGTAATGTACATATATTTTCCTCTGGGTCTAACTGAGCCTCCTCCACTGTCACAGTGAGGCCACATGCAAATTGGGGGAACAGCACCTCATATTTTGCTTGAACAGCTTACGACCCAGTGGTATGATTTTGATTTTTCTAACTTCAAGTAACCCTTGCATCCCCTCTCTCTCCTTGCACCACCCTGGACGTTGTACTACTTTCATAGTCGTCCTGTTGAATTTCTGTTTGTTTAACTTGTTAACACCTTCCCCAGAGCCAACAATGGACCATTGTGGGCTCCACCTATGACCTCCACCTAAACTAAACTAAACCTTTCCTTGGACATTTGCCTATCTTTCATTGATTCGTTCTATATCTCTCTCTATATCACCGTCTATATCTCTAGTTTCCCTTTCCTCTGACTCTCAGTCTAAAGAAGGGTCTCGATCTGAAACGTCACCTATTCCTTTTCTCCAGAGATGCTTCCAGACCCGCTGAGTTACTCCAGCTTTTTGTGTTTACCTTTGGGAGAATATGATAATGGGATGATTGTTTTTAATGCTCTGGCATCATTACAATTATTAAGTCAAGTCAAGTCAAGTCACTTTTATTTCTATAGCACATTTACAAAGCAACACTCGTTTGCAAAGTGCTTTACATTGGTGGAGGTACTAACGTTATACAACAGTGGTTCATAGATTAATTATATGCATACATGAATGCATACATATAGCCCTCACTCGGAGGACGTCAAGACAGGCTTGAGAGTAAAGATGGGTTTTTAGTCTCGACTTAAAGGTGTCGATGGAGGGGGCAGTTCTGATGGGAAGAGGGATGCTGTTCCACAGTCTGGGAGCTGCAACCGCAAAGGCGCGGTCGGTCACCCCTGAGGTCATGCCTAGACCGCGGGATGTTCAGTAACCCCAAGGCGGCCGATCTGAGGGACCTGGAGGTGGTGTGGTGGGTAAGCAGACTTTTGATGTAGGTGGGGGCAAGCCCGTTAAGGGCTTTGTAGACCTAAAGAAGGATCTTGAAATTCATTCGGAACTGCACAGGGAGCCAGTGGAGAGAGTCCAGGATCGGGGTGATGTGGTCCCTTTTTCGGGTGCCCGTCAGGAGTTCATTAAAGTGGCCATTTCCTTGTACTTGGTTTTAAGAAGCTGGAAATAGAGTCATAGAGTGGTACAGCATAGAATTGACCCTTCGGCCCAACTTGCCCATGCTGGCCAACATGTGCTGGGTACACTAGTCCCACCTGCCAGCATTTGGTCCATATACCTCCAAACCTGACCTTTCCATGTACCTGTCTAACTGTTTCTTAAACATTGGATAGCCACTGCCTCAACTACCTCCTCTGGCAGCTCGTTCCATACACCCACCATCCCTTGTGTGAAATATTTACCCCTCAGATTCCTATTGAATGTTTTCCCCTTCACTTTAAACCTATGTCCTCTGGTCCGTGATTCACCCACCCTGGGCAAGATACTCTGCATCTACCCGATCCATTTCTCTCACGATTTTATAACGTGAAATAGAAATAAATAAAAGTAAAAACTCAGCTGGATGAGAGCATCCAGAGGGACAGGAAGATGGGTTAAAGGATATCCTTCTGTCATTAAATAGGCATGTTGTTGAAGTAAGGGTGAGCAAGGATTTATTCCATAGTGAACTCAAAATCAGATGTTTGGTCAACCATTCTTTCCTTGCCATTTGCTGTGTCATGGGCAAAGGAAAAATCTACCAATCTGAGGTGTTTTTTAATTAATCTTTTTACAATTAAAACACAAATTACTTGTGTTACTACACCAGGATAAGCACTCAACCAAGAAAACCAAGTCCAACGCCAAACTACTATCTAAACTGATTACACAAACTTATGCTAAGGGCAATAACTAACTCCCATATGCAATAATCAGTTACCTACATGTTAACAAGCACATATTTTTTTAAAAATCTGATCGTGTAGATGCAATGAAATATAATTGGTGTTATCAAATGGGCTCCTCCCTTCACAGGTGCCTCATTGAGGATGCTCTGTATTTATTTGTTAAGTCTGATTTAAATCAGATAGAATATCAAACTAAAATTAACCATTGAAAGGCAATGGTATTCCGAAGCAGTTGTCTCGACCCGAAACACCACCCATTCCTTCTCGCCAGAGGTGCTGCCCGTCCCGCTGAGTTACTCCAGCATTTTGTGTCTTATCTTCAATGGTATTCTTAAGGTGCTTCCAGCGAGACAGGAGAGATTATGTCAAAAACCAGAGGGCATTCATATGAGAGAGGCAGAGTTTAAAAGAGATGTGGGGGGCAATTTTTTAAAAATTAAGTGCGTGGAATGAGCTGCCAGGGGGTATTTAATGTTTGCTGTGTGATTCGCCACTCAATCATTAGTAATACAGACATAAGGAATTGCAGATCATAAGGAATAGTAGAATTAGGCCATTCGGCTCATCAAGTCTACTCCGCCATTCAATCATGGCTGATCTATCTATCTCTCCCTCCCAAACCCATGCTCCTGCCTTCTCCCTATAACCCCTGACTCCTGTACTAATCAAGAATCTATCTAAAAATATCTACTGACTTGGCCTCCACAGCCTTATGTGGCAAATAATTCCACAGATTCACCACCCTTTGACCAAATAAATTTCTCCTCATCTCCTTCCTGAAAGAACGTCCTTTAATTCTGAGGATATGACCTCTAGTCCTAGACTCTCCCACTAGTGGAAACATCCTCTCCGCATCCAGTCTCCAGATGCTGGAATCTTAAGCAAGACACACAGTGCTGAAGGAACTCAGCAGGTCAGGCAGCATCGTGGAGGGAATGGACAGGCCTAACATGTGTCTCGACCCAAAACGTTGTCTGCCCATTCCCTCCACAGATGCTGCCTGACCCGCTGAGTTCCTCCAACACTTTGTGTTTTGCATCACTAAGATTTTATGTTTCTGACTGCGTAGTACATAAGTAGTTTTCACTGTCTTAATCCCCAAGCTTTTCACAACTTGTAGTGCACAGTGTGTGAAGTACATGGATATTATTTAATTATATTCATCTCATCTCTTTAAACCTGCAAAGTTTCAGAGAGACACTCATCATTCAGAGTGTGAAATGCAGGATGGTAACAAACTACTAATTAACGTGTTAAAGAAGGAACTGCAGATGCTGGAGAATCGGGGGTACACAAAAGGCTGGAGAAACTCAGCGGGTGCAGCAGCATCTAAGGAGCGAAGGAGATAGGCGACGTTTCGGGTCGAGACCCTTCTTCAGACTGGTCAGGGATCAGGGAAACGAGAGATATAACGTAGCTGAGAAGATTGATCTGCAGTGACATTATTCAAATTCCAAACACCAATTATTCGTTTTCCAGATTGTGGACAGCTTTAATTTTGGGATGGGACCGTGTCATTTTATTAGGTCAGGAATGTTATGAATAATTATATTAATTGCCTTAAGATAACTAGAAGAAATCATAGATTTTTTCCAAACAAAATTAACACGACTATGTCAAAGACCAGAGGGCATCGTTTTAAGGCGATTGGGGAAAAGATTTAAATAAATGTCCAGGACAATCTTTTTACACTGTTGAAAATTCAGGGGCGACCAGAAAGACGCTGCGGCTCTTTGGGCGACTGAGGAGACAACTCACGACCGTACAGGCGACACCCTGGCGACATGTCGCGGGGTGAAGCCCGTATGGTCGTGAGTAGTCGCGCAAAGAGTCGTACCTTGTTCTGGTCGCCGCTGGGTTTTCAACATGTTGCAAATTTTCGACGATTGTAACGATCTATGACGGGTGCCGGCTGTCGCCAAAAACGTCGCGTAAGTGGGACAGGCCCTAGAGGGTGGTGGGTGCCTGGAATGCATGGCTAGGAATGGTGCTGGAGGTGACGTTTGAGAGGCTTTTAGATATGCAAATGGAGATGCAGGGAATTGAGAGATTTGGATCCTGTGCAGGCAGAGGAGATTAGTCTATCTTGGCATCATGATAGGGAGCGACATTGTGGGCCGACGGGCCGGTTCCTGTGCTACACCGTTCTGAAGAAGGGTCTCGACCCGAAACGTCACCTATTCCTTTTCTCCAGAGATGCTGCCTGACCCGTTGAGTTACTCCAGCCTTTTGTGTCTCTCTACACCGTTCTATGTACTATATTACCTCTGTTTTTATCTGCGATATTAAAATAGCATGCAATGCAGTGTACGTCAAATTTGATATTAATTAATGCAAATTCTGTATTCTCATATTACAGATTACGGTTCAGTTTTTACAGAAAACAGCCTCGGGGAGTATTATCATTAGTGGCCAGTTAAAGCCTTGGCTTGCATTGTTTACAAATATAGATCGTGGAATTAATATAACAAGCAACTGAGATCCACATTTTAATTATGGTGAAACATCCCAAATTTAATTATTGTGTCAGTAAAATATTTTTTTTGGTGCTAGATAATTAATGATATCGATGTACTATGTGTACCAATACTGGATTTTCACAATTACCATCCTATTTATTCCAAATTGAAGTCTCTGTGCTAATTACGACGCGATATTTGGTCAGCCAAACGTGACTTTCCATATAAGCAGTTTTCTCTCTTCATATGCTTCTGCCTGACATCTTTTCCAGCTGATTATTTCATATATTGAGGCTAGTGCTGTGGAAGGTGAGGAGGGGGGGGGGGGGAGGCGAGATTGGAGATGACAAGGGCAATCACTTGAGGGGGAGACACAATATATTTTGTTTTTGAGAATTGTAATTTCCTCCAATAAATAATTAAGGAAAATTTGTGTCACTATTATTTAGCTACAGTGATGCAATCTGCCAGATATAAATCTGATTATTTCCTCTGATCGAAATGATAATTAATACATCAAGACATCAAGTAGAAATTTAAAATTGGTTTATTGTCTGCTTGGTATTCATTTTCTCAGTGGTTAGTGTTATACTGATTGGAATAGAATTCCATGACTGTGACTCTATGCTACATGTTCTGATAAACAAACTGCATAGACTATTTTTATATCGTACTAAATTATTCCGCGACTTATTGCAAAAACTGCCCCGCCAAATGGGCGGAACGGTGGCACAGCGGTAGAGTTGCTGCCTTACAACGCATACAGCGCCAGGGACCCGGGTTCGGTCCTGACCGCACGTAGTTTGTACGCTCTCCCCGTGACCTGCGTGGGATTTCTCCGAGATCTTCTTTTTCCTCCCACACTCCAAAGACGTGCAGGTTTGTAGGTTAATTGGCATTGTAAGTTGCCCCCTCGTGTGTGTGTGGGATACCGCTAATGTGCGGTGATTGCTGGTTGGCACAGACTCGGTGGGCCGAAGGGCCTGTTTCCGCACTGTAGCTCTGACCTAAATTAAACTAAATGTTTTCTAATGCCACGAAAGTAACTCAGAAATATTAGTTTCTTATATATTCAGTCATCCCTATGAATATTTAATGCTGTGTCAGGTAAATTATACCCTGGCATTAAACACTGGGAGCTATCAATGTATAATCCTTGCATTAAGTAAAAATCCAGAAAAGTTTAATCACATATGATTAAACTAAATTCTAATCCACGATCTTTATGCCTTGTAATGGGATTAGAAATGAAATCTGTTAATAATAGAAAATAACAATAAAAATACATGACATGTTTCCCAAACTCTTAAAATTAAAAACACACGTTGCTTCCCCCACCATTTGACACGGATTAGTTTAAAAACAAGAAGATAGACACAGAAAGAAGGAGAAACACAGCGGGTGAGACAGCATCTCTGGAGAAATGGAGTAGGTGACGTTTCAGGTCGACACCCTTCTTCAGACTTTGAAAATAGTTTGAAAACAGTTGCCTAATCTAGAGCAATAAAGACATGATTAGTTTGAAACCACAAGGATTTATTTCTGAGGATGAACTTGAGTTGACAGTAGAAAGTTGTAATATTATTCACCAAGATTTATTTGGCACTTCAATGTTGAGACATTGTGGACTGAAGGACCTGTTCCTGTGCTGTACTGTTCTATGTTTTATGCTCTGAATGCAGCTGTTCTGAGTGTGTGTGGCAATTTTTTGATTCAACATTGTGCGAAGGGGCTGCAGATGCGGATTTAAACCAAAGACAGACACAAACTGCTGGAGTAACTCAACCAGTCAGGCAGCATCTCTGGAGAAAAGGAATGGGTGACGTTTTGGGTCGAGACCCTTCTTCAGACTGAGAATCAGGGGAAAGGGGAAAGGTGAGACATTGACCATGTTGGGTGACAGTATTTGAATGAAGTATGGGGGCATTAATTTGATGTCCACAGACAGTTCTGAGCACTCACACAACATTACTGGATAAAGCAGATCATTAGCTCATTTTTCCACTGGGGGAACTTGTTGTGCGAAGATTAGCCACTGTGTTTTCTAAATAAGAACAGCAATGGCACTTCAAATTTCCAACAAAGCACATTGATATTTCATGGAAGGGATGTGAAAGGAATTGTAGAAGCAGTGTCCTTCTTCCATTGCTGTCTGAAACATGAGCACAGTATTGAGAAAACACTGCACCGTGGGAGACGTTGGCTTTCAAATACTCCACTTGTCCTTGTAGAACAAAGTGAAAGATCCCATGGTGATATACAGAGAAGGAAAGAAACAACATCTTCTTGCATCCTGGCCAGCATTTATTGACCAGCACCACAAAAACAGATTGGGTTATCATGATCTTACTGCCATAGCAAGACTTGTGCAGAGCTGTGCAGAAATAGCCTGCTCAGTTCCCTAAAGTAGAAAAAGAATTACACAAGCTACAGTATACTGCTTGTAAAGCATATAGGCATAATCTGACATCATTTAATGGGTCAATGATGCTTTTGTTGTCACATGAGCTATAGGGAGAGGTTAAGTAGGCTGGGACACGATTCAACGGAGCGCAGTAGGATGAGGGCTGATCTTTTAAAGGTGTACAAAATCATGAGAGGAATAGACCGGGTAGATGCACACAGTCTCTTGCCCGGAGTAGGTGAATCAGGGAGCAAAGGACACAGGTTTAAGGTGAAGGGGAAAAGATTTGATAGAAATCTGAGGGATAACTTTTTCACACAATGTGTGGTAGGTGTATGGAACGAGCTGCCAGAGAAGGTAGTTGAGGTTGGGACTATCCCAAAGTTTCAGAAACAGTAAGACAGGTACATAGATAGGATGGTTTGGAGCGATATGGGCCAAATGTGGACAGAATGGACTAGTGTAGCTAGGACATATTGGCCGGTGTGGGCAAGTTGGGCTGAAGGGCCTCTGTATCACGTTATGGCTCGACGTGTGAAGTGCAAATGCATAGTGAAGGTATTTTCTGACAAAAACAGTCCTGTAGACTATTGCCATACCCATGCACATCCCCGATTGCCAGGAAATAATCCACTGATCCTGCATGCAAAAGGTGCCATGTTTTGGCCCCATTTTTAAAGTCCAGTCCCATGCTCTGGTTGTTATGAGCGGTGGCCATTCCAGGCGAGCCCCAGGCTGTCGCGGGGCATCCAGCTGTCGCCTTCCTTTCGACACCAGCGAACCAAAGGGCGCAATGCCAATACAATAATTTGCTTTTGTGGGCAGGGAAAATGTAAAATATTAAATCGGATGGGGGGAATATAACAAAGAAGCACCTCGAGATGGGAAGGTATTTGGACAAAGGCTTAGATTGCAAATGAGGAATTTAGAAACTATTCCAGGAAAGATTTCTTCACATAAAGGGTTTTAGATTTCATGATGGGATAATGGAGGTGAAGAGCTTGAATAATTTAAATGCAAATTGGATGTTGTATTGAATGGGTTTTGTACAGTGAAACCCTCATCATCTGGTTGATATGGTAATTTTGATGTTTTAGTATATTTTAATAATTGTCTGCTGCCAGATATTTGAGAATTTTACTTAATGTATATCAGTGTGCGCCACTGCTAAGTGTTCCCACTATGTGATGCTGTTAACATTTTCCATCAAACTCAAAGAATAACTGCTATTTACAGGCAAGCTCTTGACCTGTTCTTACCCCTGTTACCAAAGCTGTAAATCTAATCTTCTATTTCAACACCGTTCTAAATGGATGTTTCAGATATGGAGAGAGATTTCATCTAATAATAGAAAACAACAGCTAAAATGTTGCAAATCATTCAATTATACTTTTTCTGTCCCTGCCACAGAATGTGTTTTACGTTCCATCAGCCCACACGGCATAGGTGCAGAATTAGGCCATTCAGCCCATTAGATAGAGCTCTAGGGGCTATTGGAACCAAGGGATATGGGGAGAAGGCAGGCACGGGTTATTGATTGGGGACGATCAGCCATGATCACATTGAATGGCGGTGCTGGCTCGAAGGGCCTAATGGCCTCCTCCTAAACCTATTTTCTATGTTTCTATGTTTTTATGTTAAGTCTACTCTGCCATTCAGTCATAGCTGATCTATCTTTCCCCCTCAACCCCATGCCCCCGCCTTCTCCCCATAACCTCTGGCACCCGTACTAATCAAGAATCTGTCAAACTCAGCCTTAAAAATACCCAAATGGCTTGTCCTCCACAGCCATCAGTGGCAACTTTCTTCCTGTAATGTTCAGGGAATACCTAGAGCAATAAACAGGTAGTTCTGCTATAATGCATGTTTGCTCTATGTAAATTGGATGTCATGTATTGAATTATGGAACATTATATGTATTATGTATTTGTTTTAACGGGCTGAATTGTTGATAACTCAATTTCCATTGTGAATAGTGAATAGAGAACCACTTCAAACTTGCTCTGGGAATTGACAAGCTGGGAAAAACATTGACTTGGTGGGTAAACAATCTTGGAGAAAAAAGATACAGTTTTGGAACAGCTCCATCCAGGACCGCAAGAAATTGCAGAAAATTGTGGACGCATCCCAGACCATCACGCAAACCAACCTCCCTTCCATTGACACGATCTACACCTCACGCTGCCTCGGCAAGGCCAGCAGCATCATCAAGGACCAGTCCCACCCCGGCCACTCCCTCTTCTCCCCTCTCCCATCAGGCAAGAGGTGCAGAAGTGTGAACGCACATACCTGCAGTTTCAGTGTTTAAGAAAGAACTGCAGATGCCGGAAAAATCGAAGGTAGGCAAAAATGCTGTAGAAACTCAGCGGGTGAGGCAGCATCTATGGAGAGAAGGAATAGGTGCTGCCTCACCCACTGAGTTTCTCCAGCATTTTAGTCTACCTCCAGTTTCAGGGACAGTTTCTTCCCAGCTGTTATCAGACAATTGAACCATCCTATCACCAAACAGAGAGCAGTCCTGAACTACCACCTACCTCATTGGCGACCCTCAGACTATCTTTAATCAGACTTTACTGATTATCTTTAATCAGACTTTATTCTACTTTAATCTTGCACTAAACATTATTCCCTTTGTCATGTACATATGGGCGGCTCGATTGCAATCATGTATAATCTTTCCGCTAACTGGTTAGCATGCAACAAAAGCTTTTCACTGTACCTCATTACACATGACAATAATCTAAACCAAAAATGAAGGCTTATTAATTAAGAATGTTGGTAACATCTCAGAATTACATTGTATAGCATTTAGCAACTGAATCAACAAATTCTTTGCTTAGGTGGACTAAAGTGCCGAAGAAACTCAGCGGGTGCGGCAGCATCTAAGGAAATAGGCAACGTTTCGGGCTGAAACCGTTCTTCAGACTGATGAATTCTTTGTTTGATGTTTTATTTTACTTTTTACTTTTTTTGAAATGCCACTACTATTTTCTGTGTAATGCTTTTCAAAACTGACATTTGTTTTTATTCTGTCAATTATTATAATTGTGTAACACCAACCTCTTATTTTGTTAATATGTATTGACAATAAATCAACATAACCTTTCAGAAGATTTAACCAGTAAACAATGCAGTATACGATGACTAGATTATATCAATAGTAAATCAAAAATAAATGGTATATCCATAAGAAGCTAACAAAATAAGCCATAAAAGTGAAATATGGATCAGTGAGGAAATATGTAGATTAATGCTGCCATCAACCATCGCCATATTAAAACGCTATCTATTAATCATCTGAGTTCTTTGTATTTCAGTCAGCAGTTGGTAATGGGTTACCACAGGCGGTAAGTCACCTACTGTACCTAATGCATGTTCCTAACTACCAGCCACAGAGTCACCGCCCACTGTAAACAGAATCAGATAGCTCTGGTCCCAGTTATAAAATGGAAAATATTGTTTGTGTAAAAGGCAACGGCCCATTTCTTCAAAAGATGGTGGAGGATTAAGGATAATCTATAGCTGTATACACTGAAAAAAACATTGAGAATTGGCTAAGTGGGCCGAGACTCCCCTTTCAGAAAAGAGTGCCAGCACTAGACTGAACAACTGCAAGAGCTGCTCACTGATTTCCACTATCATAGACAATAGGTGCAGGAGGAGGCCATTCGGCCCTTCGAGCCAGCACCGCCATTCATTGTGATCATGGCTGATCATCCCCAATCAATAACCCGTGCCTGCCTTCTCCCCATATCCCTTGATTCCACCAGCCCCTAGAGCTCTATCTATAGAAACGTAGGGCAGCTGAGTTTAGTTCATTGTCACGTGTACCGAGGTACAGTGAAAAGCTTATGTAGCGTGCTAACAGCGGAAAGGTAATACATGATTACAACCGATAGTGTACAGATACAGGATGAAGGAAATAATGTGAATAACGTTTAATGCAAGTTGAAGCCCAGTAAAGTCTGATCAAATATAGTCCAAGGCTCTCCAATGAGGTAGATAGTGGTTCAGGACTGCTCTCTAGTTGTTGGTAGGATGGTTCAGTTGCTTGAAAACAGCCGGGAAGAAACTGTCTCTGAATCTGGAGGTGTGCGCTTTCACACTTCTATATCATTTGGGACAGGGTAGAAGAGGGAGTGTTAAAAAAAAAATACCCCGCTCGTCTCCTTAATCTTTGCTCCTGTGTCTATAAGGGCAAATTTTAACGCTCATTTCAGATCATAGTCATAGAGTGATACAGTGTGGAAACAGGCCCTTCGGCCCAACGTACCCACGCTGGCCAACATGTCCCAGCTACATTAGTCCCACCTGCCCGCGTTTGGTCCATATCCCTCCTAACCTGTTCTATCCATGTATCTTCCGGTAGTGAATATCAAAGTTCTGTAATCCAAACACGCAAAACCGATGGGCTACCTTTATCTTTCCTTCTTCACCAAGGCTGCCTGACCTGTTGAGAATTTCCAGCATGTTCATTACATACATCTCCTTATGTTAAAATCAATGAAGTTTTGAAATGATAGAACGCGGGTCTTTAGTAGCGACCCAGCGGCACGGTGGCGCAGCGGTAGAGTTGCTGCCTTACAGCGCTTGCAGCGCCAGACACTCGGGTTCGGTCCCGACTACGGGTGCTGTCTGTACGGAGTTTGTACGTTCTCCCCGTGACCGCGTGGGTTTTCTCCGAGATCTTCGGTTTCCTACCACACTCCAAAGATGTGCAGGTATGTAGGTAAATTGGCTTGGTATATGTGTAAATTGTCCCTGATGTGTGTAGGATAGTGTTAATGTGCGGGGGTCGCTGGTGGGCACGGACTCGGTGGGCCGAAGGGCCTGTTTCCATGCTGTATCTAAACTAAACTAAAAGACCTCTTCCCAACCCAACTGCTTCACTATTCAAGGTATTTAAGACACTCTTGTCTTTGACTTTTTATACATGGCTTAGTCCAACAGCCTTGAAGCAGTACATTTTCCACACGTGAGCTCTCTTGGATTACACTCATTTCCCATTCATTATACATGACCAAATTCACTAGATCCATCAACAATTCAGGCAGGTTATTAAACATGGCAATTTAGATTCTTCAAGTCTGCAAGCTTAATTTTGGAGTAAAAAACATTGCCTGCTGCTGTAAGTGATTCAAAACTAATTTATCAAAGAATGCAGCATTCAGAATGGATCCTCGGAAGATCCATATCTTGATATTTCATTTTGGTTTACTGCAAAGCTATAAACATTCAGTTGATTGACTAAATGGGTTTGCTGTCTAATGATATCATTTACTCTGTGTATAGTTAGCAAGTCTGTTGAATTTCATCTTGGGTAACAGAATCTATGTAAAACTTCCTGCATGGTGTTACCGACTGAAATATTGATGCTGACCAGTCAGCATATTTACACTATAATCACCCCCTTACAGTCATCAAGTCATATAGCATGGAAACAGGCCCTTCGGCCCATCTGGCCCATGCTAATCATGATGCCCCATCTCCACTAATTGTCTGCAATTGTCTAATTGTCTGCATTTGCCTGCATTTGGCTCATGTCCCTCGAAACCTTTCCTATCCATTTACCTCCTCTGGAAGCTTGTTCCATATACCCACCACACTCTGTATTAAATAAAATGACCCTCAGATTCCTATTAAATCTTTCTCCTCTCACCTTAAACCTATGCTCTCTGGTTCTTGATATCCCCACTCTGGGTAAAAGAGCATCTACCCAGTCTACTGCCCTCTCGATCTTATAAACCTCCATAAAATCGCCTTTCAACCTCCTATGCTTCAAGATCTACTTTCTTCATAAGTTCATTAGTTCATAAGTTGTAAGAGCTGATTTGGCCATTCGGACCATCAAGTGTACTCCGGCATTCAATCACAACCGATTTATCTTTCCGTCTCAACCTCAATCTCCTGCCCTCTCCCCATAACCCTTGACACCCTTACTATTCAAGAACCTATCAATCTCTACCTTAAAAATATCCATTGACTTGGCCTCCACAGCTGTCTTTAGCTGTGGTGAGACTAAATTCATTTCAAATGAACGGAGATATCCAGATTATTGTGCAAGTTCCACACAATTGCTTGCATCAGGACTGTGCGATCGTTAGAACGAAGCTCTCATACGACAGATGGTTGTTTTCGCAATTGGCTTTAAGGCATGCAATATTAAAGAGTTTCCTTTCTGATCTTATACAGAGCCATTCAGCGTTGGCTCCCACTGAAAGAAAAACATGGGAAGGCAACAGAACAAGAAACCACCAAAGACAACCGGTGCTAAAACGCAGAGTTTTCTCCATTCACGGCTAATTAAGGGGTGGCACAGTGACACAGCGGTCGAGTGGCTGCCTTACAGCACCAGGGACCCGGGTTCGATCCTGACTACGGATGCTGTCTGCATGGAGTTTGTACGTTCTCCCCGTAACCACCTTGGTTTTCTCTGCGTGCTCCAGTTATCTCCCGCATCCCACAGACGTGCGGGTTTGGAGATCATTTGACCTCTGTAAATTGCCCCGAGTGTGTAGTGAGTGGATGAGAAAGTGGGATCAAATAGAACTGGTGTGAACGGGTGATCTCGACGTTGGTCGGTGTGGGAGGGTCAGAGGTCAGTCAGTCTACCCCATGACAGAAGGTGGAGGAGTTGTACAGTTTGATAGCCAGAGGGATGAAGGATCTCCTGTGGCGTTCTGTGCTGCATCTTGGTGGGACCAGTCTGTTGGTGAAGGTGCTCCTCAGGTTGACCAGTGTGTCATGGAAGGGGTGAGATGTATTGCCCAGGACGCTCCGCACTGTATATCTCTAAACTCTGAACTCTTTCAAAACCACAGTGTAAACAGTATGGGGATACTGATTCACCACCATGGAAGGACACTGACATTTTGCTGGAACGTATTCAGCAAATATTTGCAACCTCTCACGAATGAACCATCCAACTACCTTGCCAACCACCTCAAGGGACAAATTTACCCACATTTATAGAAATCACTCCAGTCTCACTTGGTTTGGAAGATAGAATTACGCTGTCACCTCACTGATCTAGCAACACCTCGTCTTTGCCTCTGGCAGATAAATAAGACTTTCTCTGCACACTAATGCCCAATCAGTCCCTTTGGTTACTGGAGTTCAACTGCAATTCCATCTTTTCTTGCTGCCTTCCAATACTTCGGGGAAGCGATTGTCATTTCAACCTATTTCATGTGTGGCTCAGCATCAGACACCTGCCTGCTCTGAACTCTAAGAATTATATTACGTCGTACCTCAGAGAGAACAATTTTAATATGAGAGAAGTTTGGAGCACTATTTTGCACAATATTGCCAGTGTTTCCCAGATGAGCACCAACGATGCAAACTTCTTTACTGAGGCTGTTTTCTCTTTTGTTCCATTCTTGCAAACATGTCCCTGACGTGTTCATTTCCATACTTCTCGCGCTAACTGTGCAACATGATTGCTGTTCATTGCAAATTAATTTGGCCATCTTGAGGATTGCACGTCAGCTGGGAAATGCATCGTGCGCTAGTCGCGGTCTGTGAGCAAATATGACTAATGTAAAGCCGGAAAATGCTCTTGGGCCTCATGCAGAAATATTTAAATGTTGTCCAAACACAAACATATTTTTAGCTGCCCGACTGAGTTGCAATTGATCAGACTTCTGGACGGGCCTTCCATTTGTTAGGATACAGTACCGATTCTCCAACTTACCTCATCACTGACATTGGACATTTCCTCTGGATGTTTCCACTCGTGGGAGAGTTCACGTTCAGAAGTTATTGGAGTAGAATGAGGCCATTCGGCCCGTCGAGTCTACTCTGCTATTCAATCATGGCTGATCTCTGTCACCTAATCCCATTTTCCTACCTTCTCCCCATAATCCTCGACACCCGTTCTAATCAAGAATTTGTCTATCTCTGCCTTAAAAATATTCACCGACTTAGCCACCACAGCCCTCTGTGGCAATGAGTTCCACAGATTAACTACTCTCTGACTAAAGAAGTTCCTCCCCACCCTTCTAAAAGAGCATCCTTTAAATCTGAGGCTATGACCTCTGGTCCTAAACTCTCCACCCCAATGGAAACATCCTTTCCACATCCACTCAATCTCTGCCTTTCATTATTCTGTAAGTTTCAATGAGGTTCCCCCTCAACCTTCTTAACTCCAACGAGTAGAGGCCAATTGCTGTCAAACGCTCATCGTGTGCTAACCCACTCATTCCTGGGATCATTCTTGTAAACCTCTTCTGGACCCTCTCCAGAGCCAGCACATCCTTCCTCAGATATGGGGCCCAGATTTGCTCACAATACTCCAAATCCGGCCTGACCAGTGCATTATAGAGCCTCAGCGTTACGTCTCTGGACCAGAGGCCACAGCCTCAGAATAAAAGGATGTACCTTTAGAAAGGAGATGAGGAGGAATTTCTTCAGTCAGAGGGTGGTGAATCAGAGGAATTCGTTTCCACAGAAGGTGGTGGAGGACAAGTCAATGGATATTTTTAAGGCGGACATTGATAAGTTTCTCGATTAGTACGGGTGTCAGGGATTTTAAGGGGAGAATGGGGTTGAGAGGAAAAGATGGATCAGCCATGATTGAGTGGTGGAGCAATGGGCCAAATGGCCTAATTCTGTTCCCATAGCTTATGCTGTGAACTATATTCTGCACTTTACTCTGTGCTCTAACTTTTGAATTTGAGTTTGGCTTGGTATCCACGTATAGTATTAACTGATTTTATTCAATAGCGTACAATCAAAAGCTTTTCACTGTCTTGGAATACACTATGTGGGAAGGAGGATTGTGAGATAGATATCAACTGCACAATGGAGGTATATATGAAGAGTCAAGAGAGTACAGAGTACTCATGACAGACACAAACCCAAACTTAAATATTATAGACAACAGACAAGAGGTGCGGGAGCAGGTCATTTGGCCCTTCGAGCCAGCACCGCCAGTCAATGTTATCATGGCTGATCATCCCCAATCTGTACCCCGCTCCTGCCTTCTCCCCATATCCCCTGACTCCGCTATCTTTAAGAGCCCTATCTATCTCTCTCTTGAAAGCATCCAGACAACCCGCCTCCACCGCCCTCTGAGGCAGAGTATTCCACAGACCCACCACTCTCCGTGAGAAAAAGTGTTTTCTCGTCTCCGTTCTAAATGGCTTACCCCATTATTCTTAAACTGTGACCCCCGGTTCTGGACTCCACCAACATGTTTCCTGCCTCTACCGTGTCCAAACCTTTAATAATCTTATCAGTTTCAATGAGATCCCCTCTCATCCTTCTAAACTCCAGAGTGTACAAGCCCAGCCGCTACATTCTCTCAGCATATGACAGTCCCGCCATCCCGGGAATTAACCTTGTAAACCTACTCTGCAATCCCTCAATAGCAAGAATGTCCTTCCTCATATTAGGGGACCAAAACTGCACACAATACTCCAGGTGTGGTCTCACTATGGCCTTATACAACTGCAGAAGGACCTCTTTGCTCTTATACTCAACTCCTCTTGTTATAAAGGCCAACATTCCATTCGCTTTCTTCACTGCCTGCTGTACCTGCATGCTTACTTTCATTGACTGAGGACCCTGGTTCGAGATGATAGATAGCTGAACCAAATTAACACTACACACACCAATATAAAACTACGGACTGTGTTGGTTTCGCTAAGGTCCTCGGGCTTTTGTTTTGTTTTGCACTAATACAGTTTTTTTAATTTATTGAAGTTGTTGTTTGTTGGTGATCATGTTAGCTATTGAGTGCTGAGTTATCAGCCCTGTTGCAGTAGTAAGTCAGTAAGTGTTGCTGCAAGTAGGAATTTCATTGTTCTGTTTCAGTCCGTATGACAATGAAACACTCTTCCCTCTCTTTACTCTTGATATGACCTCCATTGTGAGGTTGCAGTTACAGTTTAGTTTATTATCATGTGGATGAGGTACAGTGAAAAGCTTTTGTTGCGTGCCTTCCAGTCAGCGGAAAGACAATACATGATTATAGTCGATCCATTTGCAGTGTATAGATGCATGATAAGGGGATAACCTTTAGCAAAGGTAAAGCCAGCAAAGTCCGATCTAGGATAGTCCGAGTGTCACCAATAAGGTAGATAATAGTTCAGGACAGCTCGTGATTCCTATCTCACGATCCTTCTTCCCACATAGTCTGTTCTTACAATTATTATGAGTAATTCACGAAAGAAAGCAAACGCAATGCTAGCATTTATTTCAAGAGGGCTTGTATACAAAATACTAATTTGGAGGCTCTATAAGGCGCTGGTAAGGTTGCATTTGGAATATTGTGAGCAATTTTTGGCACCACTATCTGAAGAAGGGTGTGCTGGCTCTGGGGAGGGTCCAGAGGAGGTTTACAAGAATGATCCCAGGAATGAGTAGGTTGACCTATGATGAGCATTTTGTCGACACTGGGCCTGTACTCACTGGAGTTTAGAAGAATGAGGGGGGACCTCATTGAAACATACAGGATAGTGAAAGGCTTGGATAGAGTGGATGTGGAGAGGATGTTTCCACTAGTGGGAGAGTCTAGGACTAGAGGTCATAGCCTCTGAATTATAGGACGTTCTTTTAGGAAGGAGATGAGGATAAATTTATTTAATTAGAGGGTGGCGAATCTGTGGAATTCTTTGCCACAGAAGAATATGGAGGCCAAGTCAGTGGATATTTTTAGATGGATTCTTGATTAGTACGGGAGTCAGAGGTTATGGGGAGAAGGCAAGAGAATGGGGTTGGGAGGGAGAGATAGATCCGCCATGACTGATGGCGTAGTAGACTTGATGGGCCAAATGGCCCTCATTCTACTCCTATTTCTGATGACCTTATGACTATCTTGGCAAACCATCCATTTTTAATTAATCCCAGACAAATTCTTCGTGAGTATCAATCAGATGTTTTCTTTCCTAAATGAAATGGAATCTCTTGCAACAATTTGAACGACATAAAAAATTGATAAAGTTAATGTAATTAATGTCATATGCATAAATTAAATTAGAAGTAGTGGAAAGATTTCATTATTTACAACAAGAATACGTAATTCCTCTGCTGAGAACTAATCTATACACTAAAGAGTTAATTAGATCTGTATCATGGCGATAATGCTGCTACTTAAGTCAATGAGGTCGATTGAAAATGTAAGAATAGAACTGATCTGATTTAAGATCAAAGTCCCCTTTGAACATTAAGCTCCGAGTCAACTTGATTCAGTAGATTATGCTTTCTTTTCCCACTCCAAGACTACAGCTCATAATGTAATTTGACAGTCTAGTCAGTGCCCAATGTATTCCAGTGTAACTGGCACCAGCTATTAGATGCATGTAAAACCTTGGCTTCATCTGCTTCCTTGGGTGGGTGACATTCAAGGATGCCCTGCATTATATGAAGAAGCTGATGGAATAGAAAAGGCAGGAAGTTATTAGCAATCAGGGCGGCACAATGGCGCAGTGGTAGAATTGCTGCCTTACAGCACCAGAGAACCGAGTTCGATCCCGACTACGGGTGCTGTCTGTACGGAGTTTGTACGTTCTCCCTGTGACCACAAGATTTTTCTCAGGTTTCCTCCCGTAATCCAAAGAGGTCCATGTTTGTAGGTTAATTGGTTTCGGTAAGTTGCTAAATTATGCCCCTGTCCCACTTAGGAAACCTGAACGGAAACCTCTGGAGACCTTGCGCCCCACCCAGGGTTTCCGTGCGGTTCCCGGAGGTTCCAGGAGGGTTTTCTCAGTCTCCCTAATGGTCAAAAGTGGTTTCCGCTTCTTCTATGTTTCGGCGATTATTTCAAAAAATTCAAAACCGGCCGCGACTAAAAATAGGTTGTCGTTTTAAAAATCAGTAATTTTTTAGTCGAAGCCGGTTGCGATGCTGGTTGACAGAGGTTGCAGGTAGCGGAAGGTAATACCTTTTTTTCACCCAGTTTTATTCCACCAGGGAGGTCTTACCTTCCACTACCTGCAACCTCCGGCAACCACCTTCAACTAGCATCGCACAGTGCGACAGTGCAAGTGTTTGCTGGTCGGGTGATCGAAAAGCCTGTTTCTGCAATGAATCACTAAAGTCCAAAGTCTAAATCTTTTTACTCTCTTAGCTTATCCAAATGCTTCAAAGACATGGAAATAATTTGAATGTATAGTCACATTCCAAATGCGGGAAAAATTGAGTCAGTTTCCAATTAATAATCTTTTGTGGGTGACAGTCATAAATGTTCCCAGAGAGTTTGCTTTTAGCAATATGGTTTGGGAGGTACAATTTGGCCACCCTGGGACAGGCAGATGTTCTGGACAATTGAATGTTACACCTATTAATAGCCCCAACACACATTTAATTCACTGTTTTTTTTACACAACAAAATGTAAGATAATAAAATTTTCAGTGAACGCATAAAAAGAGCACAGAAAATAGGCCCCTAATGAATTAATGTTGGAAAGTGGGCCCAGTGAGTTTAAAGGAACCACAGGAAACAAGATGACATTAAGTGTAGTGAAGATAATAGTGTACTAGACTAAGGGGGACCTGTTGGGTCCCAGCTTCACACGGGAGGGCTGCCTCCCCAAAGCAATATTTCACCTCTCCACCAATTCCCATATTGCTGGCCAGTGGGGGGGGGGGGTTCTGGAGCGCTAGCCTGGTGTTGTGGGCCAAAGGGACTGGTTTCCAGAGGGCTAGTATGGACATTGAGGGCCGAACGAATTCTTGGGCTGGCAGCTCAGTCACTGAGATCACACACACCCACTCACACACACGCACACTCACACTCACACACATACGCTCACACACACACACTCACAAACACTCACACACACACACACACACACACATACACACACACACTCACAAACACTCACACACACACATACACACACACACACACTAACAAACACACACACATACACTCACACACACTCACACACACATATGTACATATCTACACACACATACACTCACATACATACACACACAGGCAGACAGACAGACAGACAGACAGACAGACAGACAGACAGACAGACAGACAGACAGACAGACAGACAGACACGCACACTCACTGACTCACACACCATATATATATGGCAGTAAACTTTCTTGAATACTCACATGGCTGAGCGCAGCCTCTCCACTTTGGGGCTTCCGCAGTCAGCGGCACCTCTGCACCTAACAGAAATTACGCAATCAGCGTGACCTGTCCACTAAGCGGAAGTCACGAAATGAGCGGGACTTTTGAACCAAACACAGTCAGATCTAATAAAGCATTTATTCCTTCCAAACACTGTTGGACCTAATAAAGCATTGCAGTTTCAAGCACAGGCAGGCAGCAGGCCAAACAACTCAGGACATTGTCATTAAGGGCTAACAAATCATTTATTGCAAGTACATTGCAGATTCACAGTTCTGTTGATTCACAGCTTAGAATGAGCCGTGGCCTCTCCCTTGCGTCCTTGCAGAGTGACTGAGTCACGTCCAGGCATACGGGGTTTTATAGCCCCCCCACCCCCCCCCCCCCCCCCACCGGGATGGGGCGTTACCTTTGTCACGGTGATTGACAGGCGAGAGGATCTCAAGGTTTTTTAAACACTCATAACTTTTTAAATTTTAATCGATGGGAAAAATACTCGGGGCCTGCTCAGTGGAGGAGGACTGTGAGTAAGATGGCCAAAAAATTATAGTGATATATGGTAGCATTTTTTCTAAAATTAATATATGGCGCAGACAGGAAGTGGTCGAGATGACACTTTTAATTATATAGATATAATGGTAACTGTAACATTATAAACTGAGTACCAGAATGGTGTGATTTATGTCATGTGATATACAAATATAGAAACATAGAAAATAGGGCAAGAGTAGGCCATTCAGCCCTTCGAGCCAGCACCGCCATTCAATATGATCATAGCTGTTCATCCAAAATCAGTACCCCGTTCCTGCTTTTTCCCCATATCCTTTGTTTCCGTTAGCCCAAAGAGCTAAATCTAATTCTCTCTTGAAAACATCCAGTGAATTGGCCTCCACTGCCTTCTGTAGCAGAGAATGCCCCAGATTCACAACTTTCTAGGTGAAAAAGTGTTTCCTCATCTCAGTCCTAAATGGCCTACCCCTTATTCTTAAACCGTGGCCTCTGGTTTGGACTCCCCCAACATTGGGAACATTTTTTCCTGCATCTAGCCTGTCCAATCCCTTAAGAAATGTATATGTTTCGATAAGATTCCCTCTCATCCTAAATTCCAGTGAATTTAAGCCCAGCCCGGATAATATTAATTATCTTCTCAGTCTCATGGATATGTGTGAGTATGCGCAGTGTACTTTTGTAAAATAAAGAAGACTCATACCTGGCAACAGTGTATGCTGAAAACCTGTGATTTGTTTCTATCTACACCCTACTGCCGTCATATCTTACAAGAGCACAAGAAAGAGGACTCTGAGAGTCAAGGAAAAACACAGAAAACTGGACGGCATTAAGTAAAAGGGAGTGTGGGAAACAGGACCCAGGTGCATTTAAAGGGGTGTTGGAAAAGGGGCCGCGATGAGTTTAAAGGGAGCACCGGAAATATGGTGCCAGGTTAAAGGGAAACAGGGTCCCAGCAGGATAAAACACAGCACAGGAAACCAGGGCCCAGTAAATAGCAGTGGTTGCAGTTGTATAAGATGTGGGTGAGGCCACATTTACAGTATTGTGTTCTGTACTGCGCACCGTGTTATAGGAAAGATGTTGTCAAGCTTGAAAGGGTACAGAGAAGATTTACGAGGACGTTGCCAGGACTGGAGGGTGTGAGCTATAGGGAGAGGTTGAGTAGGCTGGGACTATTCCTTGGAGCCAGGGGCCGAAATCCCGGGGGGGACAGGGTCCTCTCCATGTTTTCAGAGGTGGGGGACGACCCCTCCCCCCCATGTTTTGTGAAACATGCATTTTGCAATCAGTTCCCATCCGACCGACCGCTGCGGAGTCGTGGCCACATGCATGGTCAGCTAGCTCAGACTCTGAGAAGAATTAGGCCACTATGCTGCCCACTTACATTTGCCTTCCTTACAATATTCGTAGCCTCCACTTGTTGAATGGCCTCATTCAGTGTTACAACCATTATATGATTCTGCGAGTGTGCAGGAAGGAACTGCTGGTATATACCAAAGATAGACACAAAGTGCTGCAGTAACTCAGATGGTCAGGCAGCTTCTCTGGTGTTAAAGGATGGACGATGTTTCGGAGACGGGACCCTTGTTCGAAGGGGAGGAAACCGATATGGTCAGAGGGAGAATGGGCAAACTCCACACAGATGGTACCCGGTCAGGATTGAACCCGGGTCTCTGGCGCTGTGATTGCAGTGGTTGCAGCCTGAAAAAGGGTCCCGACCAGAAACGTCACCCATGATTTTTCTCCGTATAATTCCACGACACTGGTGGCAAACTAACTTTCCAGAAACTGAATGATATGCATATAATAATGTAGCAATTCATTCACGCTTTATAAAAAGCTGTTCTCAATTATTAGCAATCACATTCAATTTAACAGGTAATTTCTTTCAGCGATCCACAAGGCAACAACACACCTGTTCACTACTAAACCGGAGGACAAACAGGTGATGAGTGCTACTGAAAATTATACCAACAATAATGGTTTCTACATTGGTTTGATAGCTTTCTTTTATATGTGCCATTTATAATACTTGCCATTACGTTTTAACTCTTGAAATAAACTAGCCACCTGGAGTCAATCACGATCAATACAGTTTGCGACATTTCAGAAGGAAATCCACCTTAGGAAAAAGCGTCAACGCTTTTATCACAAAGCACCTGCATCTCGACTAGTGGTAGCTGAAGACTCGATGGGAAATTAAAGGGCCAGTCCCACGTATGCGACTGCCGGCACCCATCACTAATTACCGCCACAGGGCCCAAGGCTGAAGCCTCCGAAGCTTTGCGTGTGTGTGTGAGCGTGTGCATGCGCGCGCGGCTGCCATAACATTGTGTCCTCCGGGCCCCCCAATGTTTTGATATCGATTTCCGTGCCTGCTTGGAGTGCAGGAGGATGAGGGGTGATCTCATTGAGGCGTTTCAGATCATGAGAGGAATAGAACGGGTAGATGCACTGAGGCTCTTGCCCTGAGACTCTTGCCCAGAGAAGGTGAATCAAGGACCCGAGGACATAGGTTGAAGGTGAAGGGGAAAAGATTTAATAGAAATCTGAGGGGTAACCTTTCCACACAAAGAGTGCTGGATGTATTATAACGAGCTGCCAAAGGAGGGAGTTGAAGCAGGCACTATCGCAATATTTAAGAAGCAGTTAGACAGATACATGGATAGGACAGGTTTGGAGGGATATGGACCAAATGCTGGCAGGTGGGACTAATGTAGCTGGGACATGTTGGCCGGTGTGGGCAAGTTAGGCTGAACTGCCTGTTTCCACACTGTATCACTCTATGACTCTATGTAAAAGGGAGCACAGGAAACAGGAAACTAGTGAATAAAGGGAATGTAGGAAGTGGGGCCCAGGTGAATTAAAGGGAGCAATGGAAAGAGGGTCTGTGTGTTGATTTAAAAAAAAAGTGCTGTAAATGAGTTTAAAGTAAGTTTAAAGGGAGTATGGGAAAAGAGGCCTGTTTAGTCAAATAACAGTCTGTGGTGATTTTGCAAGTTTTGCACGTTTTACTGTTCTCCTGAAGGTTTTGTCAATTCCTTTTCCAGACTGTATATAATAATAGCAATTTAGTAGATTGTTTCGTTTCGTTTGTTCAGTCTAGCGATACAGCGCGGAAACAAGCCATTCGGCCCATCCAGTCTGCTCCAGCCAGCAATCCCCGCACTTTACCACTATCCTTATTTACACACCCGAGGCCAATTAACCTACCAACCTGGGCGTCTTTGGAATGTGGGGGGGGGGGGGGGGGAACCGGAGCACCTGGAGAAAACCCACGCAGGTCACGGGGAGAACGTGCAAATTCTAAACTGGCAGCACCTGTGGTCAAGATCGCGACCGGGTCTCTGGCGCTATGAGGCAGCAACTCTACCGCTGTGCCACCACGCTGTCTTAACCGTGATTGATTGTCTCATTATTTGTGTGATCCATCTGGAAGCATGATGTGTTTACAAACTGTGGTCTCTCTGATATCAAGACTGATTCAACATAATGTATCTGAGGTACTATGAATTGTTGTGGAGATTATGATAAATTGGTATTTGTTATCCGTTTACTCTTGCTACGTGCGCCAAGATACTTTGAGCAACTTTGTTCTTGTGCTTTCTAGTCCATACATAATTACAAGCAGGCCAACACCACAACAGGTTGTGCAAAGAAAGTCATTGAGTCATACAGCATGGAAACAGGCCCTTTGGCCCAACGTGCCCACCCTGACCAACAAGCCCCTTTAGTCCCACCTGCCTGCATATCCCTCTACTCCTTTCCTATCCAATCCTTGTACCTGTCTAAATGTTTCTTAAATGTTGTAATAGTGCCTGCCTCAACCATCTCCTCCAGCAGCTCGTTCCATACACCCACCACTCTTTGTGTAAACCAGATGCCCCCTGAATCCTATTAAATCTTTCCGCCCCCTCACCTTAAACCAAAATCCTTTGATTTCCCTGCTCTGGGTAAAAAACTCTGTGCTTTTACCCGATCTATTCCTCTCATGATCTTAGGACGGTACGGTGGTGCGGGGGCAGAGTTGCTGCCTTGCAGCGCCAGAGACCCGGGTTCGATCCCATCTACGGGTGCTCGTCTGTAGGGAGTTTGTACGTTCTCCCCGTGACCGCATGGGTTATCTCCGAGATCTTCGGTTTCCTCCCACACTCCGAAGACGTACAGGTCTGCAGGTTAATTGGCTTGGTGTATGTGTAAATTGTCCCGGTCGTTGCGGACACGGTGGACCGAAGGGACTGTTTCCGCGCTGTATCTCTAAACGAAACTAAACAAAACCTGTGGAATGTTATCGTATTGTGGTGTTACTGCTACGGAGAAGCTAGAGATAAAATGGGGTAGTTCAACTTTAGAAAAAAAATGTTGATTGCTGCAAAAATTACAAATTCAAACTAATCGAATTATATAATTTATACTCTTTGATGATTGCCATCCATCTCAGAAAAACACAGCAAAATGAAAAATGACAAATTACTAGGTAACATCCTAATCCAACAGGGTTAGGACAGACAGAGTAGGAAGGATCTGCAGATGCTGATATCGAAGATAGAAAACATACCCGAGTGTGTAGGAAAGAACTGCAGATGCTGGTTTAAATCAAAAGTAGATTAAAAATGCTGGAGAAACTCAGCGTGACAGGCAGCATCTCTGGTGAGAAGGAATGTGTGATATTTCGGGTCGAGACCCTGCTTCAGACTTATCAGAACCATATCAGAATACCATTTTGACGGTGTTCTTGGACTATCTTGGAGATATTCCATTTGACCAGCTCAAATAATAAATCATAAGTTTGCAACGTCAGCCATAGTTATTTTTTTCTACATTTTAGCTTTTAAATAAATTATTTTAAAGGCAGTTAAGCTTTTGAAACATTTTTCTTTTGGAAACATGATTTGCTCCAATAATTACAAATTCAAAGTAATTGAATTCTGTATTTCAGACTCTTTGATGAGTCCAACTCAGAAAAGCACAAAGAAAGGAAAATTGCCTGATCAATATGTAATGAGTCCTGAGACACAGGGTTGGGATTGGAAAGGGTCTGGGTGAACCAGTCGAGTGGATTACTTGGCCTTTTTAACCTGGTGTGGTATCGTATTTTATTTGGCACATGTACAGAGCACAATGAAATTTACTTTTGTGTACAGTTCAGTACAAGTATCACTATACATAAGCACTTATATACATCTTAGATCTCCTCCGTGGATTGTCACCTTGTCGTGGTGGAGAAGGTTGTGTGGACCTGAGATCCTGAGAGCGATGCCGTCTGGAGCTATGCTCATGGTAGGACCAACTATTGCGGTAAGGTCGAAGGGGAGGTCACTGACAAAGAGCAATCCAACCAAGACCTCAACGGTGGAACAGGCGGAGGACGATGGCTGACTTTAGTGAAGCGTCACACCGGCTAGGAAGGCGGATGAAGGCTGCAGTAGAAAATGGTCTCCGGTCGTCTTGGACTCCATGCCATTGTATCCTGACTCAGATCTGTCAAGGACCGTGTGGTGGCTGCACCAGTCTCCCCACGTTAAACAAAGTCATCCTCCAACCCTGGAAACACCCATGGTCAGCCATGGGGAGCTTAAGAACATCTTAGATAAGCATCTCAGATATAGTTCAAGTGTATAGCAGTGGTACACTGAGAGATTATACAGAGCCGCCAGTTTTGGCATCATTTTCAAGTCCCAGTTGTTGTAAGTGCAGCGTTCATGATCTGACCATGAAGGTCTGTTGTCCTGGCGGCGTTGCAGGGTTGGCCTGCCCAAGCGTAGCCGTGGTGTCCTCCGCCGCTGCTCCACTGCTGTAGGCCACGACCGGTCCACGCGCTCGGCCTCTTGGAGCGGCGCCCGGTCCAGCTGAGCCCCAGGCTGCTGCAGGGCCTCCAGTGGCCCACTCCCCCATCGAGGCCCTGTGCTCTCTCCCACAGCTGAGCTGTTCCCTGGCCTTGCGTCCGACCCTTTCCTCTCTTGAGCGGGCAAACAGTTCCAGTGGTGCTTTGGTACTACTTCTGAGAGGTGCTGGCTCGAAGAGCCGAATGGCCTACTCCTGCACCTTTTTTCTATGTTTTCTAAGTTTCCAGGTGGGTTGCTGTTCGTGGTGTGGGTCCTCCGTCCATACGGAAGGCAGGCCTAGTCTGTGGAGGGTGGGCCTAGTCCGCGGAGGGTGGGCCTAGTCCGCGGAGGGCGGGCCTAGTCCGCGGAGGGCAGGCCTAGTCTGTGGAGGGCAGGCCTGGTCTAGTGATTGTAGACCTCTCTAGTGATTCACTAAGTCCATGCAAAATCGGTAGCACCTGGCTGTTTGTCTTTAGCCAGCAGAAATCTAATAATTTCAGGATTTATAGTTTTTGGGGAAGGGTGTTATAAATTTCCAATGCCATTTGCAACCAAAGTTGCTTCCTAATTTTATCTTTTCTCTCTCTCCGCAACTCAGAAAATAGTTTATCTTTATTTATCCAGGCAAATATCTCTCCCATTTTAAACATCTCCATGAAATGACTTCTGAGTTTTCTGTACATAGCGCACGGTGGCGCAGTGGGAGTTCTGCTGCCTTACAGTGCCAGACACCCAGGTTCGATCCTGACTAAGTTTTATGTCTGTACGGAGTTTGTACATTCTCCCCGTGACCGCGTGGGTTTTCTCTGTCTTTTGGGCAACTTTTTCACTCAGAGGGTGGTGGATATATGGACTGAGCTGTCAGAAGAGGTCATTGAGGCAGGTACTAGAACAACATTTAAAAGTCTGAAGAAGGGTCTCGACCTGAAACGTCACCAGAGATGCTGCCTGTCCTGCTGAGTTACTCATGCATTTTGTATCTACCTTCGGTGTAATCCAGCATCTGCAGTTCATAAGTGTGGGAGTAAGTTATAACTGATAGGAGTAGAACTAGGCCATTCGGCCTCTCAAGTCTACTCCGCCATTCAATCATGGCTGAGGAACCTGTTTAGAATGATCCTACCTAAACAGTCAAAAGACACTTGGAAATGCATGCTGCCTTAATTTGACAAAAGGAAGCAACTGACAATTTTGTCAAAATTGAGTTATTGCTTGTTTTAGGGTATTTGAGATATGCTCTACACAATGGTGAACAAAATAAGTCTTCTCTGAGTACAAGTTGAAAATATTTATACCAGAGAAGTAAGAGATTCCATCACAGAGAGCTGAAAGAAATCAGTCTGAAGAAGGGTTTCGGCCCGAAAAGTTGCCCATCTCCTTCGCTCCATAGATGCTGCTGCACCCGCTGAGTTTCTCCAGCACTTTTGTCTACCTTTGAAAGAAAAATACGTTTTCCTCATTTACAAGAAAATGCCTTTCTGTCAGTTGCTTCCTTTTGTCAAAGTGGGGCAGCATGGATAGGAATAGTTTAGAGGGATATACTGTAAACCAGTTGCAGGCCAATGGGACTAAAGTGGATGGGATATCTTTACCAGCATGGATGAGTTGGGCCGAAGGGCCTGCTTCCGTGCTGTATTTATCTATGACTCTATGACTACAATTGGACTGTTGAGCTGCACTAAAAGGTTTACTTGGCGGTTTATGTAATGGTGTAAGTAGCTTTCACGGATTCGGGTCAATGATGGAGAAAGAACATTTCGACAAGTTGAAATTACAAAGGTTATGTTTATTAAATTATTAAATAAAACAAGAAGTATCAAGCTCGCTGCCCGCTGGGAACTCTGTAGAATTGAACAACAGCTGCTTTGAGAACTCAGAGTCCTGGCCTCATTCCGGATCCTAATCCTGGGAGAAATCCAATAAGATGTCTCACAGTTTGCACTTTTATAATCAATAAACATGTACTTCTTTCCTGTTCTACAAACAATAGTCAGCTATATTTAAAAAAATATTTATCTTCCCTAATATTAAAAATAGGAGTAATTCATAATGTCAGACTCAGTTATTTATTTTTTGAGATACAGCATGGAAACAGGCCCTTCGGCCCTCCGACCCATTCACACTAGTTCAATCTTATAGAACTTATCGAAACATATAAATTCTTAAGGGATTGGACAGGCTAGTTGCAGGAAAAATGTTCCTGATTTTGGAAGAGTCCAGAACCAGGGGTCACAGTTTAAGGAGTAAGCCATTTAGAATGGAGAGGAGGAAACACTTTTTCTCACAGAGAGTTGTGAGTCTGTGGAATTCTCTGCCTCAGAGGGCGGTGGAGGCCGGTTCTCTGGATATTTTCGAGAGAGAGCTAGATAGGGCTCTTAAAGAAAGCGGAGTCAGGGGATATGGGGAGAAGGCAGGGACCGGGTACTGATAGGGGATAATCAGCCATAATCACATTGAATGGCGGTGCTGACTCGAAGGGCCGAATGGCCTATTCCTGCACCTATTGTCTATTGTCTAATAAGGGGTAGGCCATTTAGAACTGAGATGAGGAAAAACTTTTTCACCAGAGAGTTGTGAATCTGTGGAATTCTCTTGCCACAGAAGGCAGCGGAGGCCCATTCACTGGGTGTGTTCAAGAGATAGTTAGATATAGCTCTTAGTGCTAACTGAATCAAGAGATGTGGGGAGAAAGTAGGAATGGCGTACTGATTTTGGATGGTCAGCCATGATCTTATTGAATGGCGGTGCTGGCTCGAAGGGCCGATGGCCTACTCTTGCACCTATATTCTGTGTTTCTATATTTATCCCATTTACTCATCCACTCACTACAAACTAGGGGCAATTGATAGAAACCAATTAACTTACGCAACCACACATCTTTGGGATGGGGGAGGAAAGCAGAGCACCCGGAGGAAACCAGTGCCGTCACAGGGAGAAATGTGCAAACTCCACATAGGCAGCACCCGAGGTCAGGATCGAACCCGGATCCCTGGTGCAGTGAGGCAGCGGGTCTACCAGCTGCGCCACTGTGCTGTCACATTATCGGGGATGATTCCTGCGATTAGAGACAAGCAGCGTACAGGGCTCTCAAGTTACATAAAACCATCAAATAACATTGGGATAATATACAGCCACTATTAGAGATCGAGGGATTAAAAAATGGATGGAAAATAATGGCAGAGAGAGAAAAAGATGGCAAAAGATGTTGAAAACCAATTCAGCAAGAGTTGCTTCCTTACAGCACCAGAGACCCGGGTTCGATCCTGACTTGTGCTGTCTGTATGGAGTTTGTGCGTTCTCCCTGTGACCTGCGTGGGTTGTCTCCGTGTACTCCGGTTTCCTTCCACACTCCGTAGACGTACAGGTTTGTAGATCAATTAGCTTCGGCAAATTTGTAAATTGTTCCTGGTGCGTAGGTTAGTGTTGGTGTATGGGTATCGCTGGTCAGCATGGGCCGAAGGTCCTGTTTCCGAGCTGTTTCTCCAAACTAAGTTAAAGGAACAAGTTGAGTTACAACTCGATGACAACTCGAATGTACTGATTGTGGATGATCAGCCATGATCACAGTGAATGGCGGTGCCGGCTCAAAGGGCCGAATGACATACTCCTGCACCTATTGCCTATAATATGTACATAAATAATTTCTTCACTGATTTAGTTCTATATGCTCAAAGAAGTTTAGTTTGTAAAACCTTCCTGAAACCAAGGGCTTTGGATGCACTTTGGAAACTGTATGTAAGTGTGATTAGAGGCTCAACGCAGGGTAATTTTACTTCGGAGTCACGTGAGTGATTCCGTGAAGAAGGCCCGCCAGGACGCCTGCGCAGCATTACGTCAGCCGCATTGGCGCAAGCACCAGTCAGGCAGGACTGAGCTCCTGCCTGTGGTAAGTTAAACTTAAAGGTAGGTTTATTCTTACTTACCAGGGGTTTTAGGCAGGAGCCTCTTTTTACAGAGGTTTACTGCCAGTTTTGCAGCCTGACAACTTGCCGGTTATGGATTGTGGCAAATGCGGAAAAAACATCAAAATTGATCGGGTTGCGAGATAAGGAGCCGCTAACAGTGCAGTTAGTGGCTCCCCAGCTGCAGGGATGCCGTAAAAACGGCAAGAAATTTAAGCAGAGTCGCTGACAGAGGGGTCAGCGGCTCCAAGCCTGTGGGATGCCGTTGGAACGGCAAAGAAGCAACGCTGGAGCCACTGACAGTGGGGTCAGTGGCTCACAGACATTGGTCCCCAGTCAAAAAATTACTGGGACTCATTCAGCCCTCAGGTGAGTTGGGATATAAGGATTCTCCTTATAATTAAAAGTATGTATTTTATAGTGTTTGTTCTTTAAGTAAGCAAAGTATAAAGTTATTGTTATATGATATTGTTCTGATAATGTTATTATTGTTTAGCACATAGCGCGGGCCTATGCACAGGTAAAACTGTACACTAAATGTTGATTTAGTGAGCTTACACAGCAATAGCGCGGGCCTAAGGGACAGGCCACGCCAGCAGCGCCTGACAGGGCTGCTTCATGTGTAAAATGTGCGGGCCTATGGGACAGGCCGCGCCAGCTGCGCCTGACAGGGCTGCTTCATGTGTGAAGTGCCGGCCTACGGGAGAGCCGTGCCAACAGCGCCTGATGCAGGGCTGCTTCATTTGTGACATTACCGGCCTATGGGAGAGCCATATCAGCAGCGCCTAACAGGTCTGCTTCATGTGTGAAGTGCCGGCCTAAGGGAGAGCCGTGCCAACAGCGCCTGATGCAGGGCTGTTCATGACAAAAGCGCCGGCCTTTATGAAAGGCGGCGCCAGCAACGCCTGGCAGAGGGTTGCTCAAATTCCCTCATATCTGCTCGCCCACGGAGTCGGGAGATGATTCTCCACCGGGGTTAGAGAGCAAGGCCCACGGAGTCGGGGGATGAATTCCTCACCGTGGCTGGATAGTGCATTGAAACGACTATCCTTATACAACAACTGTTGTATACAGTGCTGCAAAGGTCTCCCTCTCGGAGGCAGAGACCAAGATGGGTCAGTATCCTGCTGACACTGAGTCTCAGGGTATGGCCGTGGGGCATACCCAAAGGGATGAAGGGCACGTGTCAGAGGTACTTTTCCTGACAATTAAGTTGCCATCCCAGTAAAATATTCTATTGGGGTTAGGCCAATGGGTTCATATCAGTATTGTATCCTACGGCCTGCGGCAGCGCCTGTTAGAGTTGCCTACGAAACACCCTTTTGAGAATGGAAGAGCAAAATATCAAGATGACTCCGGGCTCTTAAGGTGTCAACAGAACAGACTCAAGTACATATGTGCCGGCAGTGAACAACGCCAACAGGGGGATGTGAGAGCCAGCCGCTGAATCGGTTATTCAGGTAGGTCTATTCTACAGGGGAAGAAGCCTGGCAGATGAATTAATTTGGCCATGAACGGGCAGAAGTCATCGTTCAGAAACACACCCCAGGTGCTCATCGGCAGTAGCGGTTCACTGGAGCTGGGGGCAGCATGATAGCTCAGAAATTCCATGCACCTTCCAATCATGCTCAACTAAATGGGTCTAGCACTTCCAAAATTTGGGCAGTGCACTGTTCACAAGTTGTAATATTTACATTTGTTTGTACAACACACAGGGGGTAAAATATTTGGTTGAGGCACAGCCGGAGCATTCCAAGTAAGTTGGATTATGGCAAGGGTTTGGAAATTGGGCAGAAGTTCTCATGCAAATCACCCCTGCAAAAGGCAGGATTGGCATGTTATTATGAACAATGATGAGTATCTGGCATATGAACTTCTGTATGTAAAACATTTACTCCTGACTTCAACAGGTTCATAAGGTAAGAGATTTATGTTATACAAATCCCATTACAAAGGTTATCAAAGACAATATAACTGTACCATAACAGTGGGCTTTGCAGTATGGGATAAACTGTTGTTGGTCATTGGGATTTATCTGTAATAGTAAGATTAAACGAGAACTTACCAGTTCGAAGTTTGATCGTTATTTTATGAGTTACGATGAGGGATTACGTGAAGAACCCGCCTGGCGCTGGCAAACGGCATACTTCAAAGCAGCGGCATGAAAAACACAGAACACAAAATAGCCGAAGTAACATAGTAAGGCTCATAATAGACTTAGAACTACCAGATGATCATTTATTTTATGAGGGTGGGGAGTGGAGGGCACGTAATCCCTCATCGTAACTCCTCATAAAATAACGATCAAACTTCGAACTGGTAAGTTCTCGTTTAATCTTACTATTTTACTTCGGAGTCACGTGAGTGACTACGTGAAGAGTTTAAAGCTTTCTGTGTTTTTTCGTGTCGTAGAATTTATTCCATACGACAGTACGGCTCATTAACACAATAACGAGCGAATAACACATTTTCCCCAAACATTGCCTCAAGTTATGTGATAAATAATTTTCACATTATAAAAAATGAAAATAATGCCCTTTCTATTGAAAAGCAAATTTATCACAAATACCAATTGATATATATTTTTTATGGCATGACAAAGCAACAATTATAGCGAACCGAACATTGCGTGTCTAAATCTGACACCATGACTGGTTCCTTTATTTTAACAGTAATCTACAGCCTCCTGCGGCCTTGCATCTTTGCTCGAGTGGCTCATCCTGTGCCATTCCTGTGAATGTATTTTCCTCATTAACAGAGTGATTTTCCACCTTTCAGTGTCTAGTTCCTACTGAATGTATCCAATTATTAACCATCTAGAAATACATTCCTCTATAACCATCAGTTTTACTGAACCCAATGTGGTTTTTGTGTGTAATAAGCAGTCTCATTGCCACAGACTCTTACCTACTGCAACATTTTCATCAATGTTCACACACACACACACACACACACACACAACTTAAAGCCAACAGGATGTGCTTATAGGTTTACCTTGGTTTTGTTTTCAGGTCTTCTTGGCGTGCTTTGTTTGGTAGATTCATAAACATATATGATAATGCAATTTGTATCCACATGCCATTATAACGTAACATTTGCAATGTTTGCACTCTTATATTGATACTAAAGTTATCAGAATTATTATTTTCAATGTTTAAGTTTTTTGAATCATAGATAGAGTTAAAGTCCATTTCTTAAGGCATTTCAAGATTTTTTATCTCCTGCCTTTATATTTTTTACAATTTTGGACAGATTATATATACATATACACATATCTATATCTATATCTATATATATATATATACACACACACATATATATATTTTATTAACATTTACATATATATCCCTTTCCATATTGGGATATTATGAATGCATCTGATAAACTTCTTGGTTAATATATTGTCCGTTTATAAGACGGTAACACTCTGAGCCCTATAATTGGCTCTATCAATTAGATACTTAGAAAATGCAATCCACAAGGAATTCACATATATCTAAATGACAAAATAACTTTACTGTATATACAGACCTCCAATTTCTTATAACAAAATATAGTTATTTAGACTTATTTCCGCAAATTGCAGGTATAACACTTCTTTATACATAATTATTTTATTGACATATCGTGATATTGGTTTACATTCATAGACTTCTTTGACCATCAGCTGTTGAGATGGTCTAGTCAACCTGTAGATAGTCAAATTCATATTTTCACTTATGGAGGTTTTTGTACAACAATAAATTACTGCAGGGTTTCTCAACCTGGAGATCCCAGTGGGTGCAGCAGCATGCAAAGAAACAAAGGGAGACAGGCAAGCGACCTAGGTCGAGACCCCTTTTTTGACTTCAATAAATTGCTGCCATTATGAATCATCACTAGCAGTTCAAAATCACACAATATAAATGAACCATAAAGGACCCATATTGGGCCACCAAAATGCCTCTGGCAGTGTCCTGCTACATATTCATCAGACACTGCCCTATTAAACAAAAATGAGGAACACAAAGAATCTTTTCCTCATGTAATTGGGAGAAAAGCATCCACCTTCACTGTTCTTAGATTACCCACAAGAATATTCGAAAGATCGGTGATTTAATCTGTATGCAATCAGATTAATCGTAAGTAATCCATATTAATGACAATATGTTTTTCTTCCCAAATTTGTTATCTTCCGATACCATTGTCTCTTCCTTAGAGATAAACAGGTGGACTAAACTTTAAAACATACCACATCTGTTTACTTAGATAATCCCATAATTGTTGTTTGACTTATCTTGTGACCCACAAGAAATATTTAAAATCAGTGATTTAATCTGTATACAACCAGATTAATCGTAAGTATGCAAAATAATAGTAAGATTAAACGAGAACTTACCAGTTTGAAGTTTGATCTTTATTTTATGAGGAGTCGAGTTGAGGGACTACGTGAATAGAAGCCCGTACAGCCGTTGGTGCGTCAATCTTCAAAGCAGCGGAATGAATTCACAACTAACAATGACCGAAGTACAACGGTAAGATGATAAAACTAGAACTACCAGATGAGATCTATGAGGGTGGGAGCGGAGGGCACGTAGTCCCTCAACTCGACTCCTCATAAAATAAAGATCAAACTTCAAACTGGTAAGTTCTCGTTTAATCTTACTATTTTACTTCGGAGTCACGTGAGTGACTACGTGAAGAGTTCAAAGCACTGTGAATTCACGCCGCAGACTCAAATCCGCCATTCACACTGCCTGGATTGACTCAAAAGTCGTTAACAATCAATCATGCATCAGTAATACATTTGTTAAATGGAATAACAGTTTATGTACAAACAAATCATAACAAACCCCTCTAACTCAGGGGAAAAGTGTAACAGTACTGACACCAGAATCAGCAAACACCCCGAACCTTGAAATCGGCTTGTGATAAAACCTCTGAAATTAGCTCACTGAACCATCCTGCGGCCGCGAGGACCTTGAAATCGTTTGCACCGACACCTTACTGTGTGGTTTTTTGTGACTAATAAACAAACCAACTCTGTTTCTCTCAGAGATTTAGTAATCTCAATGTAACGAGATAAATGTGAGACTATACAGAAGCGATCATCTGCGGGGTATGCTGAAAACACAATCTTACATCCTGTTATGCCTCTTTTATTATGTTTAAGCAAATCATAGACATAAAATATAATGGCATCAGCCGACACATGCATTCTATCTAGCCGTAGCTTTTGCAACATTTATACACGTTGAGCTGAAACCAACGCCATAAGCATGACCACCTTCATAGATAATTTGGCTACTGATAGGCTTGTAACAGGAGCCCACTGGCGACGAGCCATAAAAACTTCACTCAAATTCCAAATACCGGCATACCTGGGTTTAGGAGGATTAAATTGAAAACTCCCTTCATGAATTGTGAAACTAACGGATGTCCCTACTGTATGCAATTCTGCATTCATAGATAAATAAGACAGAGCACTTCTGGCTGAATTAATCGCACTGTAACTTAATTTTTTCGGTCAATTAAAGAGTTGACAAACTCCAATACATCCGTGATCCCTGC
Source organism: Okamejei kenojei (assembly GCA_035221665.1). Lineage (NCBI taxonomy): Eukaryota > Metazoa > Chordata > Chondrichthyes > Rajiformes > Rajidae > Okamejei > Okamejei kenojei. Next base: position 10,741,153 of record CM069144.1, read on the forward strand.
AGTGTGATTATACAATATCCTGCTGTAGGCAGAATTGCTCCCACTTGCTTATATAGGTGGTATATTGCTGCTGTGTACTATCCCTGCAGGTCGACGTGAGAACATCCACCGTCCGATGAAACAGTCCTCTCCCCAGGTATGGCCTCCTTAAAATCTGCAATTAACAGATCAATACGATCCTATAAAGGATGTTGATCCCCAGTGACTGGATTTACCAGTAGATTTTTATTCTTGGGCATAAGCATGTAAGGCTCCCTAGCCATTTGTAATACAACGGGAAACCATGCCCGTGTAGGCCAACCTGACACTACCAATACCCCTGAAGCGGAGTCCTCCTTGATCTTTTGCAAACATCTGCTGATGAGACAGAATGGAGAAAATACATACACAAACATTCCTCCCCAATGCAGCGAAAATGCATCCACTGCTACTGCCCCAGGATCTGGTTACCATGAAACATATCTAGGTAACTGATGATTTAATCGAGATGCAAACAAGTCAATATCTGGCAATGCATACTGATCAATCATTTGGTTAAATACATCCTGATTTAACATCCATTCAATGTTGTCATTAAACTGACGTGACCTCTTCCTGGCAAATAAAGTGCTGAAAGCCAGATATTTTGGTCAATACACCAGCTCCAAATCTGGTTAGCCAATCTATCACAAGACTGTGACTTAACTCCACCCATGTGGTTAACATATGCCACTGCTGTGGTGTTGTCAATCTGACCTGCACATGCATATCCCTCCTTGTAGAACAATAAGCTTTGAGCCCATACCAGGTGCCCAACAACTCTAAATAATTAATCCCTTTTAATTGAGGAAGCGATGTCTCATCATCCATATTCCATCCGCCTCCACAACTAGAAGACATATCTGTTGCACCCCAACCCAGTGCACTTACATCAGTCTGTAATATCAGTGACGGTGATTCCACCAAAACCTTCCTTAAATTTTTGAAACATGTACTATCCACCATTGTATGTCAGCAATCGCCCCAGCTGACAACAGCATAGGCCTATCAAAAATGGCCCCTTTGTATTCTCAGTGCCTGTTCCTTTGATAGTTGTAATTGTTGATAATGCAGAGGACCATACTGCACAGCTGGAAAGGCTGCAACAACTTCCCAATAAAGCTGGCTACTTGTCTAATCGAAGGCCGTTGTTCTCCAACGAGCTTAACACAGTCCTCAATTAACTGATTCAATTTAGCCCTGGGCAAAGTTACCAACATGTGATTGGAATTAATGGTAAATCCCAGATAATCAATAATTTGGACTGGTGATAATTTAGATTTTATCTGGGTGAATAACAAATCCCATTTGTTCAAAAGTGATTTTAACAACTGAAACTGATGATTGAGTTTCAGCATGAGTCTTTCCAACTATCAGAATATCATCTAAATAGGCCATTACCACATGCCCCTAAGCTCTAAGTAATGCTAACACAGGTTTTACCAATTTAGTAAATAATCTAGGAGCTGAAGTTAATCCATTCGGCAATGTCCTGAATTGCCACAGCTCAGTCATCCAAATAAATTTCAAATATCTTCTATCATGACCATGAATAGACACTGTGTAATACGCATTCTTGAATCAACGGTTGCCATATAATACCCTTTGGACACCAGATGTTTGCCCGTGGTAAAGGTCTCCATTTTGAAATGCCTATAACAAACAAATTTGTTCAAATTGGATAAGCCCAGAATAATTCTACATCCCTCAGTCTTTTTAGATCTGGGAAATATACTTGACAGAAATTGTTGACTTTGATATACAGAAGGCTCAATTACCCCTTCTTACGTAACGACTGAATCTGCTTGAATAAGCACATTTTCCTCATCTGAAAATAAGTTTACGACTAGGAAAATGTTGACTAGGTAGACTGTCCTTATAGTAAAATCCAATTTTTCACCCCTTCAATACACTAAGCATGAATAAATCTGATGTCAACTGCTGCCATTGTTTGAGAAACAATTTTTACCTTCTCCAATTTGAACAGGAACATCAGTTAATTCATCGTCTGTCAATGGTATATTCCTTACCAGCATCTTTCCTTGCGGCCTTGTTGTCCTCGACTTCTTGTAGAGAACCTTTTTTGCCTTGCTTCCAGCTGGCTTAATGAGGGCCATGGTTATAACAACCTCATAACAGTCTTTGACCCTTTTTGCAAGGTTACCACCAAACAACAGATTTTGTGGTGGTACACTGGTTTCAAAATGCATTACAAAGGAGTTCCAGTTCATCCAGCTGTGCTTCAACCATATCATTTGTATCAATAACTTTCACCACAGCTGTAATACCTGCTGACAACAGTTTAAGCACTTTTTAAAACTTCATCTCCTGGGCCCTAGCAGGCAAACCCATCTATGACCAAATTTGGTGATTAACCACTGGTACCTTCAGGAGATCACAATTAACAGGAGCTTTACAGTTTTTTGCTACTTCATCCATAGCTAGCTCCGGTAACTGGTGGGAGAGAATTTACTGAATGGCTTCAGCCAATTCTACATCAATCGCCTTTCCTGCCTCTCTACACTCAGCAAACTTCCCAGCAATGTTCGGAATTACCTCCAACCGAACACCTTTACTGCTCTCCCCCAGCAAACTGCCCTGATAGAACATCCTCCTCACAGGCAGGATAGTTCTGCAGCCCTGAAACAGGTGCTGCTAGCACAAGCTCTCCATCAGCCTAGCTTGGGCATCACTCCTCCTCATGGAGCTGGAACATCCTCCTCACAGGCAGGATAGTTCTGCAGCCCTGAAACAGGTGCTGCGAGCACAAGCTCTCCATCAGCCTGGCTTGGGCATCACTCCTCCTCACGGAGCTGGAACATCCTCCTCACAGGCAGGATAGTTCTGCAGCCCTGAAAACAGGTGCTGCTAGCACAAGCTCTCCATCAGCCTGGCTTGGGCATCACTCCTCCCCACGGAGCTGGTCCCTGTCGAGCATTCTTTTGAAATAGAATCTCGACGTGGGAGAGCCGTGAGCAAACGGACTCTCCTATGGAGGGTATAACCTCCAGGCCCGACTCATTTACGGGCCACAGAGACTTGCCAGCGGCCTTCCCCCTACTGACAAGCCTCCACTGCCCCCCGGCAGTGGGTCCGCAACCACTGGCTGTGTAGCCAGCACCGGACCAGGTGTACCAGACGGGCCTCCATCCTCAACACTCTCCTGCCACTTTACCTTTCTACCCCCGGAGCGCCTCGCCGACACCTTCTTCCCTTTCTGCAACCTTCTCTACCCAAACTGTCGCGGAAAAGGACATGCGGTAAAAGTTTTTTAAAAACCTTACCTGTTTGAACTTTGTTAACAACTGCAAATGCTGGAGAATCGAGGGTGAAGTCTGAAGAAGGGTCTCGACCCGCAACATCGACCATCTCCCTCGCTCCTTAGATGCCGCTGCACCCGCTAAATCTCCAGCCTTTCGTATAACCCGCGGTTTAAACTTACCGCTCGGAGGAGCGCTGCTGCTCCAACCGCCCGACTGCACCAGCGTCTGACGTCATGACGCACCAACGGCTGTACGGGCTTCTATTCACGTAGTCACTCACGTGACTCCGAAGTAAAATGACAATATATTTTCCTCCCAAATTTGACCATAGTTAACATATGCCACAGCCGTGGTATTGTTCATCTTGATACGGCATGGACAGTTCCATAATAAAACAATCGATCTTTTTTATCCATAACTCCTTATAATTCAACATTTAATACGAATGTTTGGAAAATTCTTAGGACAAACCATTTATGTTTGCCTGGTATAATTGTCTGCAGTCCGCTTAACAAAAAACATATCAATTATTGTTATAAGAATAGATAACATTCTTATCTTTACCCAAACATTCACAGAAGCTGTACATCATCTGTAACACTTGCTTCAGTTGTAATTTTATAGTTGAAGCAGCTTATGAACCTTTTTTACATTACTAATAATGATAATGTATCATTTGATATTTTGCATAAGCCTCTTCACAAGGCATACATATTCTATAAGCTTCTGTATTCCTTCTTTTGGAACTTTATTTATATTTTCCCCTAACCTAATGGAGGAACAAAGTATGTCAACAACAATAATACATATTTGTATCATGGAACAATTTTCCCCACTCTTATGGTGCTTAAATTACTTCTGAATTCAGAATAGTAATTTAAAAATATTTTATTAATGCCTGAGCATATGCTTTTATGTAATGGGTCAAGTCCTACCTTCCACCAGGTTTGTAATGGCAGGCACTAATTTGCAGCTGCTCTTTATCTCTTCTAATTTAAATGTAATCGAGATAACCCATACCATGTACCTCATTAGTGCAAGTGCTGATCTTTTATCAGTATATTGTTCCTTCAGTGTTCAGTTTAACAAACTTGAACTGATTGATTGTTTGGAACAAGTTTTAACTTGCACAGCTTGACCCACTTTAATTAATTTCAAGCACCTGTAATATTGATTAACACTTTGTTAATCACAACAGTTTTCCATGTTCTAGATGTTTCTATTTTCTTACACTGTGAAAGTGTAAATAATGATATTATTGTATGGTTTATACCATGAATCTTTACACTAAGGTAATTTTATAATATACATGTACGTTCCCCTTCTTTTTAAATTTTACTTTTGAGTGCAAACCTGAAATCAGTTTTTCCCTTATACAGGTGAACCAATCCTTCTTAGTTATATTAAGTTTTAACCATCATAATACACCTGTAATCCCCCATAATTGGAGATTTTCATGACTTATTTTGTAACCAGATGTTTGCACCTCTTCAACGTACATCAAGCCTTCTTTTCCCCAATTATATAGGTTAAGATAAGGCTATGTTTGGATAATACCACTTCTGCCTTTATTTTGATCCATCATCAAATTTTTCATTGGATCATAGTTTTTTCACCGTAAGATAAAAAGATCTTTGTCTTTGTTTTGATCCATAATCAAAGTTTTTATTGGCTCATAGTTTCCCAAAGTTTAAAGATCAGTGGTCTGTTCTTTTGTAATTAATATCTTTGATTTATCATAAGGCAGGTATTCTATAATAATCAGGAGTTTAATATATCCTGATTTGTATTAATCTGCAACCCTATGATGCAGATTCGGTAAATTATATATATTTCTTCCTATTAAGCTCCACAACTAATGGCAATTTATTTTATATTGAAAGTATTACATATTTGCACCATTTTGAAACTTTGAAATTGTATTTCTTATATCTCATATATTTGAGACATGGATATTTATAAATGGATTAACCATTGATATTTAAATAAAACATAAAGTTTTATCGTATTCTTGAAGTTGGTGAGATACCATATAATTAATGTAGGCAGCTAGGTTTTTTCCATAGCCTCACCACTTCCTTTAGATATAGCAAAAACTTTTGCTATCTCAGGCACACCTGGCCTCACTTTTATTTTTATTTTATTTGTGGTGTGCATTCATAATTCACATGACCACTTGCAGGGTCTGTCTTTTGCAGCCCTGATCCACTTGGAATTATATCCAAAGAGACTTCCTCCACCCTATCCAGGGTCAGAGTTTTTATTTCTCAATTTGGCACATAGCCATATTTTGTATATTCAAGCCCCTCAGGGTCTTTTTTGGGGAGCTGTTTGGGTACTGTGACCCTAGTCTCTCTTTTTATATTATGGAGTACTTTCTCCATATCGCGAATTTTATTAACTTTTTTAAAAATACAGTCTTTCTGACTTTTAAAAAATCCTGCCAAAATTGTGGAGCATTTAAACCTTTCTACCGTATTTTAAACAGTACCAGTATCGGAACCGGCCCCGTAATTAATCTCTCGTCCCGATCGCTGGGTATTCCCCTGGGACGTTCTTTTTAAAACTCCGTTATTTTAACAGAGTATATCTGTTCAATTTAATCTTTTAGTTTGTTTTTAAAACCTTTAAAATCCTGGTTTCCACCAGGCACGGAGTTTTCCAGTCCTAAAAATTTTTTTCAACAGCACTTACCTGCCGGTTCCGAACCTACCGCTGTCGAGGAGCTGTCTGTGCAGCTCCTGCTTCTGCCGTCAGCGTCGACGTAATGCCGTTTGCCAGCGCCAGGCGGGTTCTTCACGTAGTCACTCACGTGACTCCGAAGTAAAATTATTATTATCCTTGTCTCCACCTTGTGGCAAGAGATTGGGGTTATAGCAATCTGTTACAAAACTGATTAAAGTAATTGGCAATATGGCAGCTGGGTTGCAGCTGAGCTAATCAAGGAACTGATATTGTGTAAGTAGCAATTAGATTGTTGCTAACAACCTTGTGCTATTGTCAGCTGAGGCTACTTCAGCCACAATGATGAAGTAACTGTATTCAGCATTGCTGAACATGACAATAACTCATTGAACATGAACTTGAAACTTGCTACAGTAGTGTGGTCGGTTGAATTCAGTTATTATGAACTGATGTTAGAACTCTAAGATGAGAAGTTCCAAATACCATCACCTACTCAAAAGTAGTGGAGATTGCATGAGTACCAATTCTTCAGTTGTTGGTATCAACTAAATATATACACTTTATGCACTGTTGAGTAAGGTTTAGAGTGAATATACATATTCTTCATGCTCAAAGTTAAGTTGCTGCTCTACAATGGTAACATATGTTAATTAGGAAGAATATCCTGTAATTAATCTCCTTGCCACTGGTGTATCGTCCAGTTTAGATTGATGATAACACAGAATAAATGTTGGATCTCAAAGTATGATGAAAGCATGATTCAATTCTTTATCAAATGTTTGTCATGTTTATGCATGTTCACTGTTTGCAAAAATATGTGACACAACAGTGTGGAGAAATATATTCTCGTTTCAATAGGAGGAATGGACTTTATGTCTTCCTCATTAGCTGGGTCTTAAAACAGTCAGCAAGACCTCGTTTGGATTCGTATTATCGGACTGGCCAAGCGTCCTTGTTGCCTGCTTCATCAGTTATGCCAAAAAGCAAGAATTTGCTGTTTTAAACTGTGGTTCAGGAGACTGGTCTTTGCACAGTAAAACGATTATTGATTTACACATTTCAATGGATTAACTTATGCCTCATGTTGTCACATTTAGCCATGAGGGTGTTCACCGCAGTATGCATGGGTAGCATCCAAAAAAGCAGTACATCCCTATTGAGGGGATCAGAAATGTTGTTAAATATTATGATACATTTGATATGATCCTAGTTACTGACATTTCTAGTTCATTTTAAGTGATATTGACAATAGTTCAGTTAAAGAGAAATTACAGCTGTAACATAAGGGAACTACATTGTCGGGTCCAACCCAGATATCAAGCTGTTAAAAAAATCTTGATGCAAGTACTCGCATCACAAGGTTATGCAGTTGGTTATTGTAAATGTGTAAACATTATTTCACCAAGGGGTTCCAGCTACATCCTTAGTCATGACTCTAATATCAACGACGGCAAAACTTTGCAAACGCTGTGGCTGGACAGGATGGAATTGGCTGTTCATGCCATTACATATTCATTCTGGTCTACACTAGTAGAGCTGACCGGGGCTGGCATGGTTTTAAGATCATTTGAATACCCCACTGTCTCAATTTTATGTTATCAAGGCCACCAGAATCCTTAGAAGTATGGATTCTGCACTGTGTATTCGTTAATAAACAATTACACAAGAAAAGGTCGGTTCAGACTATTTCAAGGTGGCTGCAACAGGTATAAACATTGACGATTGTATGTCTCATTCCACCAGGTCAGCATCAATGTCAGTATATCATTTAGATAGTGTGTTTACATCTCATTATACTGGGGCAGCAGCTATGTTGGTGGCCAAATGGAGGTATGTGTCCTTCGACCAAATTTTAGTGGCCGTCGGATGGGCAAATGAGCTGATGTTTCAGAAATGTATCATCGGCCAATTGTCAATCCAGGGCTGTTTGCCAATGTCATTTTAAGTACCTAAATTTTAGGGGTACTGTCGTTTGTTTACATTGTTAAATAAACCCTATCATTACATTGAATACAATGTTATTACTAATGCATTTATTTCTCTTTCGAGTCAATCAAATGCAGTGGGATGCCGAGATTGTAATCTGCAGCATGATATCACAAAACTTTGAACTCTTCACGGAATCACTCACGTGACTCCGAAGTAAAATAGTAAGATTAAACGAGAACTTACCAGTTTGAAGTTTGATCTTGATTTTATGAGGAGTTACGTTGGTGATTACGTGCCCACCACGCCCAATCCTCTCTCATAAAAGATCATCTGGTAGTTCTCGAGTCACTGATCTTACTGTTTACTTCAGTATTGTTTATTTGTAATTTCATACCGCTGCTTTGAAGTTTGCTGCGCAGGCGTCCTGGCGGGCCTTCTTCACGTAATCACCAACGTAACTACTCATAAAATCAAGATCAAACTTCAAAATGGTAAGTTCTCATTTAATCTTACTATTAATGTTTAGAACGAGCTGCAGAAGAGGAGAGTAGAAGTGAATCAGGGAACATTGTTATGCAGCATAAATTTAAACAAAGGATTAATTTGCTAATTAATGAATACATGAAAAATTAACACATTTGAGAAGATAACAATGTCAGCTGTTGTCCAAATTCCAGTCAAACTTCTCAGGCAGATTGTTCCACAACTCGAACTGCTGTCGACTCAAATTCACGATTGGGAAAATAGGAAGCTGGAATGCAGGAAGAAAGGAACTAAGTAATTTAACACCTCAATCCTGATTCACCAACGAGTGTAAATGTGGCTGGTATGATCTTATTCACGGAGGCATCCAGCATGGAAACAGGCCCAACTTGCCTACACCGACCCACATGCCCCATTGACACAAGTCCCCCAATTCTATCCATGTATCTGTTTTTAAACATTGGGATAGTCCCAGCCTCAACTACCTCCCCTGGCAGTTCGTTCCATACACCCACCACCCTGGGCCCAGTGGACTCAGCCGCGGGCCCAGTGGGCGACAACGTCGGGAGCTCACAGGTCCCAGATTGGTGACCTGTTCTCCGGATCCCCCGCAACAACAGCTTCGCCCGCTGGACTGGAGGGTGGCAGCTTCGTCCGCCCCGGGCCGCGGAGTTTGAACCGGCCCGTTTGTGGAGCTCGGATTTGGCCACGGGACTTACCATCACCCGGCGGGGTCTCAACATCGGAAGCCTGGACCGCCTCAACGCAGAGGGAGAACAAGGAGTGAAGGGACAAGGACTTTAAGACTTTTGCCTTCCATCATAGTGAGGAGGGCCTGGTGAACTCACTGTGGTGGATGTTAAATCTGTGTTTATTGTGTGTTTTGTTATTTTATTCTATGTTATGACTGCAAGGCATGAAATTTCGTTCAGACTGAAATGTCTGAATGACAATAAAGGATACTTTACTTTACTTTGTGTAAAAAAGTTACCCCGCAGGTTCCTATTAAATATTACTCCTTCACCCTAAACTTATGTCCTCTGGTTCTTGATTCCCCGACTCTGGGTAAAAGACTGTGCATCCACCATATCTATTGCTTCTATCTTATTCTGTATGCCAACCTTAACCCACCCTTTAATCTTTGTGGATTGCAAAAATCTAACGGTCAGACATAAAGTTATTGTCTATTTTCATATGATTGCATTCAGGAGATGCATACACAGATAAAAACTATTTCACTTGAGAATGGGAGTCATAGAGACAGAGCCTTACAGTGTGGAAACAGGCCTATTGGCCCAACTGACCCACACTGGACATCATGTCCCATCTACACTAGTCCCGCCTGCCTGCGTTTGGCCCATATCCCTCTAAATCTGCCCTATACATGTGCCTGTCTAAACGTTTCTTAAACGTGGCAATACCATTTGCCTCAATTACCTCCTCGGGCAGCTCGTTCCATACACCCACCTCCATTAGTGTAAAAGTGGACTCAATGGAGTCCTAAGAGATATTGCGTCTACCCATCTATTTGGGACTGAGATGAGTAATAATCTCCTTGCATGAAGAGTTGAGAGTCTTTGGAATTCTGTTTCTCAGAAGGCAATGGATGATAAATTGCTGAGAATATATAGGATTGAGATCAATACATTTTTGAACAGTAAGGCCATTTGGCAGCAAATGAACGTAAGGTATGCGATCGTCAATGATCCTTATTGAATAACAGGGTGGGATTCAAATGTAGCCGAATCTTCTGTTTCCATTTGTGACGTTCTTAACCTTGTCGGAAAACATGCACGCAATTTTGGATATTTGATCACTTCTCGATTGCTTCAGTAAATAAAGAGAGAGGGTTGAACAAGGACAAGGACAGTAGACCATGAGACATTTAGAGACAGAGATAATATGGGCAGTGAATCTGTGAAATTCATTGCCACAGAAGCCTGTGGAGGCCAAGTCAATGGATATTTTTAAGGCAGATATAGATAGATTTTCGATTAGTTTGGGTGTTAGGGGTTATGGGGAGGAGGCAGGAGAATGGGGTTAAGAGCGGAAGATAGACCAGCCGTGATTGAATGACGGAGTAGACTTGATGGGCCCGATGGCCTAATTCTGCTCCTATCACGTATGAATATTTCAATTTTATATCCTTTCATCAGGTGTCCACTTTGTTCTTTGATGGCCCCTATGATAGGAGCAGCCATGATCACAATGAATGGCGGTGCTGGCTCGAATGGCCTCCTCCTGCACCTATTTTCTATGTCTATGTTTCTATGTTTCTATTCCCTTCATCGTTGCTCCTTTCCTGTAAAATCCCTTTGGATTCTCCTTATTCTTCTCTTCCAAAATTCACGCGCCCTTCTTTGTCTTTCCTGATTTCCTTTTTAAGTATCCTTCAGCATCCCTGACACTCCTCCAGGTCTTCACTTGTTTGAAGCTGCCAATGCATGGGTCAAACTTCATTCCTTTCTGAATAGTGCCCCAATATCTCCCGTCATCTACAGTTTCCTCCTCCTGTCAGCCTTGCGCTTCACTCTGACAGGAACCTGTTGACGTTGAACTGTTGCTATCTTATTCTTAAACGCCTCTCACTTTCCAGATGCCCCTTTGCCTGCATCAACCCTACTCCAGTCAATTTTTGCAAGCTCCCTGCCCAACACTGTCAAAATCCGCTTAAGAACTTTAATTTGCGGACCAGTCTTCATCAGTTCATAAGTGATAGGAGCAGAATTAGGCCATTCGGCCTATCAAGTCTGCCACTCAAACATGCCTGATCTATCTTTCCCTCTCAACCCCATTCTCCTGCCTTTTCCCCATAACCCCTGACACCCGTACTAATCAAGAATCTATCTATGTGTAGGAAAGAACTGCAGATGCTGGTTCAAATCGAAGATAGACACAAAATGCTGGAGTAACTGAGCGGGACAGGCAGCATCTCTGGAGAGAAGGAATGGGTGACCTTTCAGGTCGAGATGCATGAAGAATAATCTGTCTATCTCTGCCTTAAAATTATCCATTGACTTGGCCGCCCCAGACTTCTGTCTTTCTGTCCTTATTCATTGCTGTTTAAAAAACGTGGTCTCAAAGTGCTCCCCCACTGATACCTCAGTCAATTGCCCTGTCCCATTTCCTAAGTGTACGTCAAGCTTTGCCCTCTCCCCCGTAGGGCCCTGTATCTATTGCCAGGGGAAACTTCCCTGAACACACTTCACAAATTCCACCCCATCTCAACCCTTCAGTCCCAATCTACATCAGGAAAGTTAAAATCGCCTGCCACGATCACTCTATTAATCTTGCAACTCTCCAGAATCTCCCTTAGTAGTTTGTTGCTCTCAAATCTGTTGACTAGTTGGGGGCATAATGCATTTCCAATGTGGTGATTGTCCCCTTCTTAGTTCTCAGCTCACAAGTTCATGTCATCATTGTCAATGATGTCCCGATAGCTGCAAAAATAAAATGAATAAATAAATAACCTGTTTTTCTCCATAAATTCTAGGAGCAGAATAAGGTCATTCGGCCCATCAAGTCTAATCCGCCATTCGATCTACATTTCCCACTCAAACCCATTCTCCCTACCTTCTCCCCACAACCCCTGACACCCTGACTAATCAAGATTCTGTCAATGTGAGCCTTAAAAAATATCCATTGGCTTGGCCTCCACAGCATTCTGTGGCAATGAATTCCACCCTCTGACTAAAGAAATTCCTCCTCATCTCCTTTCTTTTTATTCTGGTCTTTTAAATTCTGAGACTAATGGCCTCCAGTCCAAGACTCTCCCACTAGTGGCAGCATCCTCTCTACATTCACTCTACCCAGTTCCATCCATAGGCCCTCACGGGATGATTCCCTCAGTATTGTCAACTCTGACCACTGTCATGATGATCTCCGTAAGCAAATATGTAGTTTTCTCCTCTCCATCCTCCAACTCTTTCCCCTCTTTAGCCCCTGTACCCTGGAAGATTAAGGTCATAAGGTCATTAGACTGTGACTGTGGAACAGCATCCCTAGGCTGTGGAACAACGTCCCTCTTCTCATCAGACTTAAAACCTATCTTACTTTCAAGCCTTTTTTGACGTCCTCTGAGGGAGACTATATGTATGTATTGATGTGTACTTAATCTATGAACCACTGTTGTATAACGTTAGTACCTCCACCAATGTAAAGCACTTTGGTCAACGAGAATTGTTTTTTTTGAAAGTGCTATAGAAATAAAAGTGACTTGACGTGATTGAGCTGCCATCAGTCCTGTTCATCCCTTAACCATGTTTCTATAATAGTTAGAAATTATAATATACTTATCCATGCCACCAGAAATGAAAGGATGCTCTTTTGGAAGGAGATAAGGAGAAATTTTCTTTAGTCAGATGGTGGTGAATCTGTAGAATTATTTGCCACAAATGGCTGTGGAGGACCAATCAGTGGATATTTTTAAGGCAGATTCTTGATTAGTATGGTTGTCATAGGTTATGGGGAGAAGGCAGGAGAATGGATTAGGAGGGAGAGATAGATCAGCCATGGTTGAATGGTGGAGTATGAAGGGTGTAGTCTGAGCTGATTGCAGTAGGGGAGAGAAAGCTGGAAGAGAGATGGGGGGGGGGGATCTGTGAAGTGATAGGTGGATACAGGTGAGGGGTGTTTTGATTGGCAGATGGTTGAGTCTGGGCTAGAATGGGGTTGAGAAGGAGAACAATTGGCATCAGAGAGGTGGAGCAATGAGAAAGGTTCTGACAGAACTACGATTAGAGAGAGGAGGAGAAGGCTTTCTTCAAGTAGTCTCACCTTGAGGAGACTTCGCAGTGGGGCAGTAAAGTTTGAAATCTGAGGACCAAAACTGCAGTTAGAACTTTAAACGTTGCGTTTGTTCGGTTTATAACATTGACTATGAAAGTTTGTCTGAAAGCATACAGTAGATATATGAGAGGAATATCTAAGGTAAATAAATGCACACAGAATCTTTTGCCCAGAGTAGGGAATCAAGAACCAGAGGACGTAGGTTTAAGGTGGAACGATTTAGGGCAGTCACGGTACCGCAGCGGTAGAGTTGCAGCGCCGGAGACCCGGGCTCGATACTGACTCCGGTGCTGTCTGTACGGAGTTCGTACGTTCTCCCCATGACCTGCGTGGGTTTTGTTCGAGATCTTTGGTTTCCTCCCACACTTCAGACGTACAGGTTTGTAGGTTGATTGGGTTGGTAAATGTAAATATTGTCATGAGTGCGAGTCGGTTAGTGTTAATGTGCGGGATCGCTGACGGCACAGACCCGGTGGGCCGAAGAGCCTGTTTCCATGCTGTATCTCTAAAGTAAACTATATTCAATAGGAACCTCAGGGCAACTCTTCTACACAAAGGGTGATAGGTATATGGAACAAACTGCTGGATGAGGTACAGTGTATGTGTAAAAAGGGACTGCAGGTGCTGGTTTTTAAACCGAAGATAGATACAAAAAACTGGAGTAACTCAGCGGGACAGGCAGCATCTCTGGATAAAAGGAAGGGTGACATTTTTAACCATATAACCATATAACAATTACAGCACGGAAACAGGCCCTCTCTCGGCCCTTCCAGTCCGTGGCGACCATTTGTTTTTCCCCTAGTCCCATCTACCTGCACTCAGACCATACCCCTCCATTCCCTTCACGTCCATATACCTATCCACTTTACTTTTAAATGTTAAAATCGATCCAGCCTCCACCTCCTCTGCTGGAAGCTCATTCCACACAGCCACCACCCTCTGAGTAAAGAAGTTTCCCCCTCACGTTACCCGTAAACTTCTGTCCCTTAATTCTCATGTCATGCCCTCTTGTTTGAATCTTCCCTACCCTCAATGGGAAAAGCTTATCCACGTCAACTCTGTCTATCCCTTTCATCATTTTAAAGACCTCAATCAAGTCCCCCTTTAACCTTCTGCGCTCCAAAGAATAAAGACCTAACTTGTTCAACCTGTCTCTGTAACATAGTTGCTGGTACCCTGGCAACATTCTAGTAAATCTCCTCTGTACTCTCTCTATTTTGTTTGACATCCTTCCTATAATTAGGCGACCAAAATTGTAACACCATACTCCAGAATTGGTCTTACCAATGCCTTGTACAATTTTTAACATTACTTCCCCACTCCTATATTCAATGCTCTGATTTATAAAGGCCAGCACACCAAAGGCTTTCTTTACCACCCCATCAACATGCGATTCCACCTTCAGGGAACTATGCACAGTTATTCCTAGATCCCTCTGTTCCACAGCATTCCTCAATTCCATACCATTTACCATGTACGTCGTATTTGATTTGTCCTGCCAAGATGTAGCACTTCACCCTTATCAGCATTAAACTCCATCTGCCATCTTTCAGCCCACTTTTCCAAATGGCCCAAATCTCTCTGTAGACTTTGAAAATCTACTTCATTATCCACAACACCACCTATCTTAGTATCATCTGCATATTTACTTATCCAATTTTCCACCCCATCATCCAGATCATTGATGTACATGACAAACAACAGTGGACCCAACACAGATCCCTGAGGCACCCCACTGGTCACCGGCTTCCAACCTGACAAACAGCCATCCACCATTACTCTCTGACATCTCCCATTCAGCCACTGTTGAATCCATCTTGCTACTCCGCCATTAACACCCAAAGATTGAACCTTCTTAACCAACCTTCCATGGGGAACCTTGTCAAAGGCCTTACTGAAATCCATATAGACAACATCCACTGCTTTACCCTCATCAATTTCCCGAGTTACCGCTTCAAAAAATTCAAGAAGGTTTGTCAAACATGACCTTCCAGGCACAAATCCATGTTGACTGTTCCTGATTTTGGGTCGAGATCCTTCTTCTGACGTAGGATGGGGTAGCTGAGGCAGGTACCAACACAACATTTAAGAAACATTTGGACAGGAACGTGGATATGATAGGTTTAGAGGAATATGGACCAAACGCAGGCAGGTGGGACTAGTGTAGATGGGGTATGTTGATCGGTGTGGGCAAGTTGGGCCGAAGGGCCTGTTTCCACACTGTATGACTCCATCACTCTATAAATATATATTAATTTTAGAAGAAATTGTATTTGTATGGCTTGGTAATGTAGATTTTGATGTAAAATAACTAAAACAATTGTTGTTAGATCTAATACGTCCATTTATGATTTTTTTTAGAATTAGTGACAAGTGTAATATATTAGGAATAATAGATTATAATTGTTTTTATTTATTTTGTCTTTGGCAATGATTAATGTGCAAGCAAAGGGTTTGATAACTACCAGGAATAAAAGTGCTATTTCTCCAGCATCACGTTCTTGTTGCCAGCTTTAAGTTGCCATGGAGCAAATGTCCTAAAGGCAGAAAGTGACTTTTTCTGACATAACATTTACTTCAATCTTTATCAAGTTCAACTCCGCTGGCCGATTGGTAATTACTTTGTGCCGAGGAAAATGATACCAAATTTTCGAAGCCGCCGCTTTGGAAGAGATGATCATTTTAATAAAACATAGGGAATTATGCATCCGTTTTCACTGCAGGAGCCGCAAATCAAAGTAGAATGGGAAATGTCAGTAATAAAAGGAATAAATTACTTGTAAAGAGTACTCGTGTTCCTGCTGTGTGCGATGAGGCCCTGTGTTTATTAATAATATGTGCATTAGTGGGTTTTGTGTAACTTTGTTGATGGGCTGGAGAGGAGATCAAGCTGCATGTTAGGTGAGAGATGAAATACATAATCCAAACCATTTAATTGACAGAATTGATTTTGAACCATGGCTGTTCACAGGTTGGCAGAACATAACAGCCCAAATGTCAAGGGCCAGGGAACAGGATAGATTTGCCTTTTGAGGGGTTTTACACTGCGTCACGATTCTGCCAGTTGGAATTCAAGCTCGGTCAATGACTACTCTACATTTGTTACAAGTCACACAATTTCCAACACACTGCTAATAACTCGCTTCAGTAGTTTAGCTAATCCATCTGTAAGTTTTGTTAGATCTCCAAATCTGGCAACCCCCTGCTACACTGCAAAGTCCCAGACACACATGCCAGGACCCTCATATACCGTGAAACTCCAAAAACCCTTGACACGGTTACACTCACAGCAAGGTCCTGACACACTGAAATCACATACACTCCTGTGAGGATCCTGATACACTGTGAAACCCTACACACCCCTGGCAGGACCTTGATACACTATGAATCGCATACAGTCCTGGTTGGGTCCTGATACACTGTGAAACCCGTACATTCCTGGTAGGATCTTGACACTGTGAAACCCATACACCCCCAGAAGGGTCCTGACGAATGTGAAACCCCATACATGCCTGACAGGGACTGACACATTGTGAAACCCTTTACTTGCCCGGCAGTATCCTGACCTACATGAAATCCCACATAACAGTGAAACAAATAATTCGTCCTGCAATTTGTACTAATGCACCAATCATAGACATGAGAATTAAGGGACAGAAGTTTCGGGGTAACGTGAGGGGGAACTTCTTTACTCAGAGGGTGGTGGCTGTGTGGAATGAGCTTCCAGCAGAAGTGGTGGAGGCAGGATCGATTATAACATTTAAGAGTAAAGTGGATAGGTATATGGACGTGAAGGGAATGGAGGGGTATGGGCTGAGTGCAGGTAGATGGGACTAGGGGAAAACAAATGGTCGTCACAGACTGGAAGGGCCGAGAGGGCCTGTTTCCGTGCGGTAATTGTTATATGGTTATATGGTTATGTCTGACGGGTCTAATTATAGGTGAGGTGGTGGTAGGCAGGTCTGGGTGATGCTTAGCAACTCCAGCTGAGCTTTAGTAAGGCAGTCAGTGAGACGATCATGTAGGTAGGAACTACAGATGCTGGTTTAAACCAAAGATAGACACACAAAAAAAGTGGAGTAACTCAGCGGGACAGGCAGCATCTCTGGAGAGAATGAATGATGAAGGTGTCTCGACCCGAAAGGTCACCCATTCCTTCTCTCCAGGGATGCTGCCTGTCCTGCTGAGTTACTCCAGCTTTTTGTGTCTATCTTCATTGCGACTATCGGCTGGGTACGAAGGCTGATTTGTGACAGGGCCATGAATAGATCTGCAAGTTCGAGCCATGGAGCCTTAAAAGAGGTGGGTAATTGCATTCACTGGAGGTGGTTCTTGGAGGGGAGGATGCTCCTCAAACTGCGGAACATCTTGGAGAATACAGCTCACCCTCTCCATGACACACTGGTCAACTTGAGGAGCACCTTCAGCAACAGACAGGTTCCACCAAGATGCAGCACAGAACGCCACAGGAGATCCTTTTTCCCTGTGGCTATAAGCTTGTACAATTCCACCCCCTTCCGTCGTGGGGTAGACTGACTCCCCTTCCCCCCCCCCCCCCCCCCCCCACTCCCCAATCTTTGCATTTCCCCAATCCTGGACTTTCCACGTCACTTTAATTTCATGTTTCATGTTTCATGTATCTTGTTGTGTTTTGTGACAGTTGGCTGACCAATTTCCCTCCTGGGATAAATAAAGTTCTATCGTAATGTATCGTATCGATCATATCGTATTGTATTGTATCGTAAGGCAGGTGAGGTAAAAGATACTGTGCATTCTCCCTTTCTATTCACCTCAGGATTTTATCCTGTTGAATGCAAGGTTTATACAGACTGAAGTATGAGTGTAAATACGGTTACCCATTGCAAATGATCACAGCCACTGGGTTCTTCATTCCATCCCATCCCATCCATACAATGCCCCAACTAAGCAAGTCCCATTTGCCTGCGTTTGACACATATCCTCTTAAACCTTTCCTATCCATGTAGCTGACCAAAAGTCTTTTAAATGCTGTTATAATACCTGCCCCATCGACCATCTTTGGAATCTGAAGAAGGGTTTCAACCCGAAACGTCACCTATTTTTCTTACCTCCAGAGATGCAGCTTGGCCCGTTGATTTTACTCCTGCAGTTTGTGTCTATCTCCTCTGGCAGCTCGTTCACTTCCCTCCGAGTCTCCCCTCGGGCTCATATTAAATCCGATCCTTCTCACCTTAAACTTGCATCCGCTGCCTTTTGATTCCGCTATCGCAGGTAATAGGGTTGCAAAATGTAAGGCATATTAGTCGGCATTTTGGGACCATGAAGACATCTGATGGGTACACGCACATTTGTAGCATTTACTCAGCTTCAGGTACAGAGTCATTGTCATAGATCATAGATCATGCAACCCGAAAATTGGCCTTTCGGCCCATCTCATCCATGCCGGCCAATATGCCCCATTTAAGTTTGTCCCATTTGCTCGCATTTGGCCCATATACCTCAAAAACGTTCCTGTCCATGAATCTGTCCAAGTGCCTTTTAAATGTCATCATAGTCCCTGCCTCATCCACTGCCTCTGGAAGCTTTTTCCACTTACCCACCACCCTCTGTGTGAAACAATTGGCTGTCAAGTTCCTATTAAATCTTTCCCTTCTCATCTTAAACCTATGTCCCCTTGTTTTTGACTGTGCTTTCTCCGTATCTATACCCCTCATGGTTTTATGCAGTTGAGTGTAAGGTTTATACAGACCAAAGTATTTATGTAAATAGAGTTACCCATTGCAAATTGTCACAGTCACTGGGTTCTTGTGAACTGTGGTGACCTGTGGCGCAGCGGTAGAGTTGCTGCCTTACAGTCTGACTGCTGAAAGCACGGGACTCGGCTTTCAGGTCAGGCGATGCCCGTGCCTATAGTTCATCGAGGGCCAGTCTGAAGAGGGGCATCAAGAACGCCAAACACAGATACAAGCTGCGGATCGAGGAGCACTTCGACAGCAACTCCGACCCCCGACGCATGTGGCGTGGCATCCAGGCCATCACTGACTACAGAGCCACCAACGCCACCCCCACTTCCAGCGACGCATCCTTCCTCGAGGAACTCAACCACTTTTATGGCCACTTTGAAAGGGACAACCAAGAGTTGGCCATCAAGGCTGTGCTCCCCGATGACCACCCAACCCCTACCAGTTTGCATACCGCAAGAACAGGAGCACGGAGGATGCCATCTCAACGGCACTCCACTCTGCCCTCTCCCACCTCGACAACAGAAACACTTATGTGAGAATGATGTTCATCGACTACAGCTCAGCATTCAACACCATTATCCCCTCGAAATTGATCGCCAAACTCGATGACCTGGGCATCAACCCCTCCCTCTGCAATTGGTTCCTCTACTCCCTCTTCACCTACGACTGCACACCTGTACATGGTACCAACACCATCATCAAGTATGCAGATGACACGACGGTGATTGGCCTCATCAGCGACAACGATGAGTCGGCCTACAGGGAGGAGGTTCAGCTCCTAACAGCATGGTGTGCCGACAATAACCTGGCCCTCAACTCCAAGAAGACCAAGGAGCTCATTGTGGACTTCAGGAGATCGAGAGGCTGCACGCACACCCCCATCCATATCAACGGGACGGAGGTGGAACGTGTCTCCAGCTTCAGGTTCCTGGGGGTCAACGTCTCCGATGACCTCTCCTGGACCCGCAACACATCCTCGCTGATCAAGAAGGCTCACCAGCGTCTCTCCTTCCTGAGGAGATTTAAGAAGGTCCACCTGTCTCCCCAGATTCTGGTGAACTTCTACCGCTGCACCATCGAGAGCATCCTTACCAACTGCATCACAGTATGGTATGGTAACTGCTCTGTCGCCGACCGGAAAGCTCTGCAGAGGGTGGTGAAGATCGCCCAACGCATCACAGGCTCCTCACTCCCCTCCATTGAGTCTGTCCATAGTAAACGATGCCTGTGCAGGGCACACAGCATCGCCCCTAGGGACAGCTCACACCCCAACCATAGACTGTTTACCCTCCTCCATCCGGGAGATGCTACAGGTCCCTCCGCTGCCGGACCAGCAGGCTCAAGAACAGCTTCTTCCCTGCGGCTGTCACACTTCTCAACGCTGCACCTCAATGACTGCCTGTCTCCACCCCTCCCCCCCCCCCCCCCCCCCCCCCCCCCCCCGGACTATCCAATCACCAGCAAATAGCACGGATACCACTGCATATGTATAGATGTATATACTCATACTACTGCGCAATTACTTGTTTATTCGTAAGTTCGCCCTTCGGAGATACCAACTGCATTTCGTTGTCTCTGTATTGTACACTGCACAATGACAATTAAAGATTGAATTGAATTGAAATTGAATTACAGCACCAGAGACCCAGGTTCGATCCTGACTATGGGTGCTGTCCGTATGGAGTTTGTACATTCTCCCTGTGACTGCGTAGGTTTTCTCCGGGTGCTCCGGTTTTCTCCCGCACTCGAAAGACGTGCGGGTCTGTAGGTTAATTGTGTTTCTGTAAATTGTAAGTTGTCCCTAATGTGTACAATAGTGATGGTGTCCGGGGTGATCGGACTCGGAGGGCCGTTTCCACGCTATATCTCTGAAGTCTAAAGTGAAAGTCTAAAGATGAGAAAGTGGTGGACAGGTGGGGGTGGGGGGGGGGGAGGGAAGGAGGCTAGAAGGGGTGGTAGTTGTTGGTGAAGCTACACGATGGCAGGCACGTTGCAGAAACAAAGAGCTGCAGACGTGTTTACAAAAAAAGACATAAAGTGCTGGAGTAAATCAGGGGATCAGGCTACATCTGTGGAGAACATGGATAAGTCAAGGATCCTTCCTCAAACCATTCATTATTGTTCTGCATACTTTGATAATTGTGGTGTAAAGTCTTCTGTAAGCAGGTATAAAATCAAAGGTCTCTGAATGAGGAGTAAGACAGATGTATATCCGACATATGCAGAGCTCAGCAGATATCTCACATTGAAACTTATTGATCGCTTCACTTGATGAAGGAAAGGGAACACACGGAGCTATGGTACCATTGCAATTGCAGCCTTCCCTGATAAATAATCAACTAGCTTTTTGCATTTGGGAAATATGTTAACGCTTATGAGGCTGCTGTGTCTTCTCCCTTGGTGATGCTCTATGCAGTTTGTGATGACATTAGTGGGTTACGTGTGGCATTGTTAATAGGCTAGAGACAGGCTCACAGCGAGTGGCTGCCAACTGCAGTTACGAGTGTGACATTAGTTGGTGCGTCTGTGTGGAGGATGAAACCACGTCTCAGCAGCTTCAGCAAACTTCCTCACCTGCTTAGTTTAATTTAGTTTAGTTTATTAGTATTTTCCCGCACGTTCACCGAGGTAGAGAGCAAAGCTGTTTTGTTGCGTGCTATCCGTCAGAGGAAAGACTATACATGATTACAATCAAGCCGCCCAGGTACAGGGTAAAGGCAATAACACTAATAAAGTGCATGATAAAGTCCAGTAAAGTTTGTTTAAAGATGGTTTGAAGGTCTCCAATGATTAAAGATAGTTCAAATGTTTGTAATGAGGTAGACGGGAGGTCAGGACCGCTCTCTAGTTGTTGAAAGGACGGTTCAGCTGCCTGATAACAGCTGGGACAAAAATGTGCAGGTGTACGTTTTCAAACATCTGTACCTCTTGCCTGATGGGAGAGGAGAATGACTGGAGTGGAACCAGTCCTTGATTATGCTGCCGGCCTTGCCGAGGCAGGGTGAAGTGTCGATGGAGTCGGGGGAAGGGAGGTTGGTTTACGTGACGGTCTGGACTACATCCACAACTCTCTGTAATTTCCTGCGGTCTTGGATGGCGCTGTTCCCACACCAAGCAGTGATGCATCCCGATAAAATGCTTTCCATGTCGTGTCTGTAGAAGATGGTGCTCATAGATACACTCGCCGCCATCTGATTTTTAGTTCAGTTCACATAGAAAGGTGAAAAGGCCCTGAAACAGCTTAAAGAAGTTATTATTTGTGATTGTAAATACGTTACCTTTTACCATGTCTAACTATTCTGTTGTGTCAATACATTGGCAAAGATGCCTAATCTTATCTTCCAAATGATTTTTTGCAGCATTGATGAGTACAAATCCTTTTTTACAGGTTAAAACTTTGTGACAGTGTTGGTGAAGATAAGCCTGAAATCTGCTGACATAATTATTTCCCACAAAGTAGACTTTAGACTTTAGAGATACAGTGCCCTTTTCGTCCCAACGAGTGCGCACAGACCAGCGATCCCCGCATACACGAGCATTATCCTACTCAGGGGAATTTACAATTTTACAGAAGCCAAATTAACTTACAAACCCGTGGTGTCTTTGGAGTGTGGGAGGAATCTGGAGCACCTGGAGAAAACCCACACGGGTCATAGGGAGCATGTACGAACTCAATACACACAGCACCCGTGGTCAGGATGGAACCCAGGTCCCTGGCACGGTAATGCCCCTGTCCCACTTAGGAAACCTGAACGGAAACCTCTGGAGACTTTGCGCCCCACCCAAGGTTTCCGTGCGGTTCCCGGAGGTTTTTGTCGGTCTCCCTAATGGTCGAAAGTGATTTCCATTTTAAAAATCGGTAATATTTTAGTCGAAGCCGGTTGCGATGCTAGTTGAAGGTGGTTGCCGGAGGACAAAAACCTCCGGGAACTGCACGGAAACCTTGGGTGGGGCGCAAAGTCTCCAGAGGTTTCCGTTCAGGTTTCCTAAGCAGGACAGGGGCATTAGGCAGCAACTGTATCGCTGCGACACTGTGCCACCACTGGCAATTAATTAATTATCAAAATACATGTGCTGCAACAGTTTGCGGTCTGTGGATTATCTAATAAAGCAGCTCCAAGTCAAACTAGTGGAAAGGATCATATTGAATGGACGGTGTTGGCTAGAAGGGCCAAATGGCCTACTCCTGCACCAATTGTCTATTGTCTATTGGACATAACACAGCAGAAAGAATTGAAGCAGACAGCTTGAAATGTAAATTAGCTTCACCATTCATTCCTCAAAAGTCAACTCTATGGATGCAAAGTCAATGGATATTCTTAAGGCAGAGATAGATAGATTCTTGATTAGTGCGGATGTCGGGGATTACGGGGTGAAGGCCGGAGAATGGGGTTAAGAGGGAAAGATAGATCGGGCATGATTGCATGGTAGAGTAGACTTGATGTGCCGAATGGTCTAATGCTGCTCTTATCACTTATGAACTTGAACTTATGAATATGCCTGGCACGCTGCAAGATTCCGACACTTCGGCGATTATTTCAGATTTCCAGCATCTGCAGTATTTTGGCTTGGTTTTTGTTTTATGACAGATTTTTGTTCCGTTAAAATAAGTGACCATGAAAAAAATCTACACCGGCGCCTATTAATGCAAATACCCTCTGGCTTCTTATGGTTTCAATGGGCTTTTATTGTCACATTATGCATGGGACATGGCTGGAAAGAAAGAATAGGTGACATTTTGGGTCGAAACCCTTCATCTGTCTGAAGAAGGGTCCCGATCCGAAACATCACCCATTCTTTCTCTCCAGAGATGCTGCTGGTCCCACTGAGTTGTCTATTTTCGGCTTAAACCAACATCTGCAGTTACTTACAACACCACCCACCATTCTAAATGTCCGCTTAAGGAGCATCTAGCAGGAACATGTTGCAAAACACACTTGGCTAATAAAGTGTCATTATGTTTATGTTTATGATTAGGATCTACCATTCTAAACACCTACCTCAGGGACATCTACCTGGTGATAAAGCCAGGACTGTTCGTCCTATCAATTAACATTTTTAGAAAACAAATATTTGTGTAAATTTAAATGCCTATAATTGTTAACCTCAAAGGGAGGTTCTCACGACTCCACTCAGAAACCTTATTACCTTGTTCCTTTCTCGATGGCAGAGGGTGGTTCTTGCTAATTCCAGCTACAATGGGGATGAAGCAGATTTTACTCAACGAAGGGAGCAGATTGTACTGGTGTGTGCTCAAGACACAAGTGGGAGCAGAAATACGGCAATTGGCTTATTTCCCCATTCAATAAGATCACAGCAGTATTTCCCCATTCTCCTGCCTTCTCCCCATAACCTCTGACACCATATAACCATATAACCATATAACAATTACAGCACGGAGACAGGCCCTCTCGGCCCTTCCAGTCCGTGCCGACCATTTGTTTTCCCCTAGTCCCATCTACCTGCACTCAGACCATACCCCTCCATTCCCTTCACGTCCATATACCTATCCACATTACTTTTAAATGTTAAAATCGATCCTGTCTCCACCACCTCTGCTGGAAGCTCATTCCACACAGCCACCACCCTCTGAGTAAAGAAGTTCCCCCTCACGTTACCCCGAAACCTCTGTCCCTTAATTACTGTACTAATCTGTACTACACCTGTACTAATCTGTACTCACCTGTCTTGTTGACTTTCAACGCTTTGTGTACAAGGATACCTCAGTTGCCCAGAAACTCAACACATTTCTTCTTGTTTCTATCCTGAAGGGGGGTCGCTGCCTTTTGAGAATGCGACCTCTGTTTCAAACTACACCATCCAGCGCAAACATTAGCCCCGCATCAACTTTAGACTCTACTTTAGCGCAGAAACAGGCCCTTCTCCACACTGGGTCACCCCATACACTGGTACTATCTCACACACTTGGGACAATTTACAATTTTACCCAAACCAATTAACCTGCAAACATGCATGTCTTTGGAGTGTGGGGAAAAAAAACGGAGCACCCGGAGAAAATCCATGCGATTACAGGGAGAATGTACAAACTCTGTACAGACAACACCCATGGTCAGGATCGAACCTGGTTCTCTGACCCCGTGAGGCAGCAACTCTACCGCTGCGCCACTGTGACGCCATCAAATAAGCCTCAAAATAATTATACATGCCTCACCTTTAACTTGCTCTCTCTAACTTCTTGACTGACTCTCAAATTGTGTCTGTCATCGTTAACGGTTACTTGCCTGTTAATGTCTCGCAAGGCCGAGTGAGGTAGCCAGGGTCACTTGTGGATTTTAGGCAGACTGATACGATTTTGGTTTCCAGCTCCTTTTGTAACTGATGTTACAGGATAACATTAGTCTTAAATAAACTGGGCGTTTCTGCACATATTAGTTCAAGTACAGCCAGGGTGTTTACTGTGGCATGGTGGCGCATTGATAGAGCTGCTGCCTTAAAGGCCTGTCCCACAAGGCAATTTTTTAGGCGACTGCCGGCGACTGTCATAGTCGTAGCATGTCGCCGAAAAATCCAGCGGCGACCAGAAAAACGCTCCAATTCTTTGGGCGACTGAGGAGACGACTCACGACCATACAGACGACAGCCTAGTCGCCAAAAAAAATCGCCTAAGTGGGATAGGCCCTTTACGGCGCCAGAGGCTCAATCATGACTGCAGGTGTTGTCTGTATAGAGTTTGTATGTTCTCCGTGTGACTGTGTGTGTTTCCTCCAGGTGCTCCGGTTTCCTCTCACATTCCAAAGACGCGCAGGTTTACAGGTGATTCGGATTTGTTAAAAATTGTATAAATGTCTCTAGTGTGTAGGGTCGTGCTAGTGTACGGGGTGTACTCTGGTCGGTGTGGACTCGGTGGGCAGAAGGGTCCGTTTCCACTCTGTATCTCTAAAGTCTCAAGTCAAGTTTAAAGTGTAGTTTCAACATCCTCAGTTTACAGAGTTGTGTTCAGTCTGGATAAACAAGTTGCTGAGGATGCAGTGTGTAGAGTATGGTGCTTTATTTGTCACGAATACCAAGGCACAGAGAAATTCCTTTGTGTATAGACTTCAGTACAAGTATCGCTGTACATTAGCGCTTGGATGCGTATTAGATAGGCATCTCAGATACAGTACAAGTGTATAGCAGTAGACCAAGATCCCAGCACTTACAACCACTGGGGCTTGAAAATGGTGCCAAGCTGGCGACTCTGTTTACCGCCTCAGTGCTGGGATCTTGGTCTGACCATGCAGGTCTGTTGCCCTGGCAGTGTAGCAGGGTCGATCCTGGCCATGCCTGGCTGTGTTGTTCTCCTTCGCTGCTCCACCGCCTCAGTAGGAAGATGTGGTCCCAGTTGGAATCTGCAACTCTCCTCAAACACCAATTGTTGTCCTTTGTATCTGATTTTATAATACAATGGGTGTTTCTGATATTTGATTCCCTGGCATAGTCCCGTCAAATGAAAGTCAAGATATTTGCTTTAACTTGCGAGTGATATTCAATGTTAATTGAAAGGACTAACAGTCCCGGCATTATCTTAGGTCGATGTTTTTGAGGTAGGTGTTTAGAACGGTAGGTGTTCCTCAGGTAGACATTTAGAACGGTTGATTGATTCGGCACTTAAGGAGAAAGCTCTCCTGGAGAATGTATCCATATGTGCAGAATAGAGTTATAGACACATACACAGGCTCTTCAGCCCATCTTGGCCATGCCCACCCACATGCCCCATCTGCCCATAGCCCTCTTCTCTTCTTCCTTCAGGATAGGATAGGATAGGTTAGGATATGATAGGCCCGCCTGCCTCAACTACCTCATCCGGCAGCTCGTTCCATATCCACCACCCGTTGTTTAAAAAAGTTACCCCTCAGGTTCCTATTAAATCTTTCCCCCCTCATCTCAAACCTATGTCCTCTGGTTGTCGAGTTCCCCGCTCAAGGGGAAAAGACAGCATTTGCCCAATCTATTCCTCTCAAGATTTTGTACACTTCTATAATATCACCCCTCATCCTTCTGCACTCCAAGGAAATGGAGCCCTAGCCTGTTCAACTTCTCCCTATAGCTCAGGCCTTCGAGTCCTGGCGGCATCCTTGTAAATCCTCTCTGCACCCTTTCCAGCTCGACAATACCTTTCCTGTGACATAGTGACCAAAGCTGAACACAACACTCTGAATGTGGTCTCACCAGTGCTTTATACAAGTGCAACATGAAGAACGGTATCGGAGCAGGAGTAGTTCGGAGAGAAATTAGTGATTGGTTTTAACATTTGAAGAAAACATAAAGGACAGACATAATCGTTGTAACAACACAGGAAAATATTTTTCCTTCTGCCAGTTAATAAATATTCAGCCTTTGCTTAATATCTTTCATTGGCATTCAATCAGACCCATGTTAATGCATGAAAAGTTTGAAGATCAGTGTAAATTGAACTCAAGAATCTTAGAATCCCACCATCCAGAAACGCACCGTGCTTGGAGGAGATTATTGTCTATTTTAGCTTCTTGTTATTCTCCATCATCCTCTCAATTAATCCTCTTCACGTCGATGTCCAATTATCTTTTGAGAAGTCCCATGGAATCTGCTTCTGCCACCCATCGCGATAGGAAGAACTGGCACTGTGCACAGTTTCAAAACATCCAAATGTTTATTTTAATTTAGTTTGGTTTAGTGATACTGCGCGGAAACCAGCCCTCTGGCCCACCGAGTCCGCACCGACCAACGATCCCCGCACGTTATCACTATCCCACACACACTATTCAATTCAATTCAATTCAATTCAACTTTAATGTCATTGCACAGATACAAGTATGGGTACAACGAAATGCAGTTTACCGTCAGTTCGTAGTAATAGCAATATATAAATAGATACAGAACGCAGACAATGTGGACGGAGAGACTGGAGAAATCTATCGGCGGGACTCCGAGTTCAGCAGTGTGATGGTGTTGTTATAGAAGCTGTTCCTCATCCTACTGGTGCGGGACCTGAGGCTCCTGTACCGCCTCCCTGATGGTAGGAGGGCAAACAGTCCATGGTTAGGGTGGGAGGGGTCTTTGATGATCTTCCCGGCCCGTCTCAGACACCGTTTTCGGTGGAGGGCATCCATGGCAGGGAGCGGGGCACCGATGATGTGCTGGGCGGTTTTCACCACCCGTTGTAGTGCCTTCCTGTCTGCTACGGTGCAACTGCTGTACCATACCGTAAAGCAGGTGGTCAGGATGCTTTTGATGGTACAGCGGTAAACGTTGGTCAGGATCTGGGGGGACAGGTGGGCATTTTTGAGCCTCCTCAGGAAGTAAAGGCGCTGCTGTGCCTTTTTGATCAGCTTGGAGGTGTTGAGGGACCAGGACAGATCCTCCGAGATGTGTACCCAGAGGAATTTGTAGTTGGAGACCCGCTCCACCTCAGTCCCGTTTATATGGATGGGGGTGTGTCTGCCCCCTCTGTTCTTTCTAAAGTCAACAATGATTTCCTTCGTCTTCTGGGAGTTGAGGACGAGGTTATTGTTGGCACACCAGGTTGTCAGGTGCTGGACCTCCTCCCTGTAGGCTGACTCGTCGTTGTCACTGATCAGTCCTACCACCGTGGTGTCGTCGGCAAATTTTATGATGGCGTTGGAGCCATGCTTAGGGATGCAGTCATGGGTGAAGAGGGAGTAGAGGAGAGGGCTGAGCACACAGCCCTGTGGCACACCGGTGTTCAGTGTTATAGTGGAGGAGGTGAGGTTGTTGACCCTAACAGACTGTGGTCTGTTAGTGAGGAAATCCAGTGTCCAATTGCAGAGGGAAGTGGAGATGCCAAGACCACTGAGTTTGGTGATCAAGCTAGTGGGTATGACAGTGTTAAAGGCGGAGCTGAAGTCAATGAACAGCAGCCTGATGTAGGTGTTATTGCTGTCCAGGTGGGTCAGGGCAGAGTGTAGGGCCGCAGATATGGCGTCCTCTGTAGACCTGTTGGTCCGGTAGGCAAACTGATGGGGGTCCAGTGTGGGGGGGAAGGCTGGCTTTGAGATGAGCCAAGATCAGCCGCTCGAAGCACTTGGCGATGACAGGGGTGAGTGCCACTGGCCGGAAATCGTTGAGTACACTAATTACAATTTACAATTTATAACAATTCATCCTGCAAACCTGTACGTCTTTGGAGTATGAGAGGAAACCGGAGCTCCGGAGATAACCCACGCAGGTCACGGGGAGAACGTACAAACTCCGTAGAGACATCACCCATAGTCAGGAGCGAACCCGGGGGTCTGGCGCCATGAGGCAGCAACTCTACCGCTGCGCCACCGTGACACTCAAACTGCCAATGAAAAAAATCAGGCTTGTGTGCAATTTGATCGTACATGTGTATAATACAATCTGATTTGATGCATTAGAATGTAAACAAAGCGTTTTCACTGCATCACATAATAAACCAATACCGGCCAATACCAATAGCAAAATGGATCGGTTCTATAAGAGATGAGGGTGAAGGCAGGTGGCAGCAGAGAACCGGGTTCGATCCTGACAACGGGCGCTGTCTGTACGGGTTTGTACGTTCTCTCTGTGACCTGCGTGGGTTTTATCTGGGTGCCTCGGTTACCTCCCACACTCCAAAGTCATGCATGTTGACAGGTTAATCGGCTTCTGTATAATGTCCCTAGTGTGTAGGATAGAACTAGTGTAAAGGTGATTAGTTGGTTGGCACGGACTCAGTGGGCCGAAGGGCCCCTTTCCATGCTGTATCATTAAGGAAATTTTTATAGCTGGCCACCACTTCCATGCCAGAAAGGATGGGTGAAAAATCAAGAATATAACTCTATTCAAAACTGTGTGCAAATATGCACCTTGTTCTTTGACTCTTCACACAGACCTTCAGTCAATATTGACAATGCTCCGACAATTTTAGATGATTAGCTAACAGGTGATTTCTCCAGATAGTAAAGTAAAGTAAAGTATCCTTTATTGTCAGTCAGACCTTTCGGTCTGAACGAAATTTCGTTCCTGGCAATCATACATTTAATAAATTAACAAAACACAATAAACACAAATTAACATCCACCACAGTGAGTTCACCAAGCACCTCCTCACTGTGGTGGAAGGCAAAAGTCTTAAGTCTTTGTGTCTTCCCTCCTTGCTCTCCCTCTGCGCTGAGTCGATCCAGGCCTCCGATGTTGTGACCCCACCGGGTGTTGGTAAGTAAGTCAGTCCCGCGGCTGAATCCGAGCTCCGCGAACGGGCCGGTTCAAACGCCGCGGCCCTGGGCGGTCGAAGCTGCCGAAGCTGCCGCCCTCCAGCCCAGCGGACGAAGCTGTTGCCGCGGGAGCTCCGGAAAAACAGGTCACCAACCTGTGACCTGCGAGCTCCCGACGATGTCGTCCGCTGGGCCCGTGGCTGAACTTCCGAGGTCGGGCCGCCGTACCGCCGGGACACCTCCTCAATCCCGAGTCAGGCCGTCACCGCCGGGACACCTCCTCAGTCCCGAGTCAGGCCGGGACACCTCCTCAGTCCCAAGTCAGGCCGAGATAGACACAAAGTGCTGGAGTAACTCAGTGGGTCAGGCCGCATCCCTGGAGAAAGACTCAGTCTGAGATAGGATTTTCTCTCCCAAACATCACCCATCCTTTTTCTCCAGAGATGCTGCCTGACCTGCTGCGTTACTCCAGCACTTTGTGTCTATCTGCGGTTCCTTCCGACACACGGTTGACTTCTGTAGGTTGAACTATTAGTTCTCAATTCATTCCACTGGAACACAAGTCATGTGTGACCTTAGAGTCTTGGTGTCTGATCTTGATAATGCTAACAGCCAGCAAACCTATTTCAGTGTGTAGGAAGGAATTGCAGATGCTGGTTTAAACCAAAGGTAGACACAAAAAGATGGAGAAACTCAGCGGGACAGGTAGCGTCTCTGGAGAGAAGGAATGGGTGAGGTTTCGGGTCGAGACCCTTCTTCAGCCTGAGAGTCAGGGGAAAGGGAAACGTTTCTCGGTCTCACCTAGCTCACAGCTAACAATGGCCCTTTTCCTTTCTCATCGTTACTTTTTTGCATATCTTTCCTTCATTTGTTCTATATCTCTCTATATCACCATCTATATCTCTCGTTTCCCTTTCTCCTGACTCTCAGGATGAGGAAGGGTCTCGACCCGTGACATCAACCATTCCTTTTCTCCAGAGATGCTGTCTAAAGCTATTTACTGTAAGTGATGCCAGTTAGGATGCTGAGAAAAGCAATTTGTTAAAGAATTATTTATACTGAAAACAACCTTCAGTATCTTAGCAAGCTTTTGAACATATTCATCACATTTCAACTGTCATATTTTGTAGAAATTATGTGCACATCACAGTTGAACAATCTTTTAAGAAACTGCCAATGCTGAGATGTGGACACAAAGTGCTGGAGGAACTCGACGGGTCAGGCAGCATCTGTGGAGGGAAATGGACAGAGAACAATGCTTCAGGTCGGGACCCCTCTGTCCAGACCCGAAACGTTTTCTGTCCATTTCCCTCCTCCGATGCTGCCTGACCCGCTGAGCTCCTCCAGCACTGTGTTTTTGTTTTGCTCAATCTTTTAAATAATGCACGCTACCTAAACCAAAATTAACTGGGCAACCCTTTCCGGGTTAATAGCAGAAAATGTTGGAGCTACTCAGCAGGCCAGGAGGCATCTGCGAAGAGAGAAGCCAGACTTGATATTTCATTTTGATGATTTTTAGAAACACAGTTGCAGAAGTAGGCCATTCGGTCCCTCGAGACAGCACCACCATTCAATATGATCATGGCTGATCATCCAAAATCAGTACCCCGTTCCTGCTTTCTTCCCATATCCCTTGATTTCATTAGCCTAAGAGCTATATCTAACTCTCTCTTGAAAACAACCAGCAAATTGGCCTCCACTGCCTTATGTGGCAGAGAATTCCACAGATTCACAACTCTCTGGGTGAAAAGGGTTTTCCTCATCTCAGCCCTAAATGGCCTACCCCTTATTCTTAAACTGTGACCCCAGTTCTGGACACTTCCAACTTCAAGAACATTTTTCCTGTATCTAGCCTGTCCAATCCCTTAAGAATTGTATATGTTTCTATAAGATATATAAGATAGAACTAGTGTGAATAGGTGAGCGATGGTCGCTGGGCCGAAGGGCCTGTTTCCATGCTGTATCTCAAAAAATAAATAACTGAGTCTGACATTATGAATTACTCCTATTTTCAATATTAGGGAAGATAAATAGATTTTAAAATATAGCTGACCATTGTTTGTAGAACAGGAAAGAAGAATGTGTTTATTGATTATAAAAGTGCAAACTGTGAGACATCTTATTGGATTTACAGCATTACATAAACCGCCAAGTAAACCTTTTAGTGCAACAGTCAACAGTCCTATTGGAGTCATTGTCATAGATAAATACAGCACGGAAGCAGGGCCTTCGGCCCTACTCGTCCATGCTGATAAAGATATCCCATTCACGTTAGTCCCATTGGCCTTCAACTGGCTTACAGTATATCCCTCTAAACTATTCCTATCCATGCATGTCCAAGTGTCTTTTAACTGTTTAGATAGGAACATTCTAAACATGTTCCTCAGCCACGATTGAATGGCGGAGTAGACTTGAGAGGCCGAATTAGGGCTAATGGAGTCCCTTGATTCCATTAGCCCTAAGAGCTAAATCTAACTCTCTCTTGAAAACATCCGGTGAATTGGCCTCCTGTTGTCGAGAATTCCACAGAGTCACAACACTCTGGGTGAAAAAGTTTTTCCTCATTTCAGTCCTAAATGGCCTACCCCTTATTCTTAAACTGTGACCCCTGGTTCTGGACTCCCCCAACATCGGGAACATTTTTTCCTGCATCTAGCCTGTCCAATCCCTTAAGAATTTTAAGTATTTCGCTTAAATTCATCTTCAAAGATTATTTTCTGTTGACCTCTTGGACACTTCTAGCATTGTATCTTATTTTTTCCATTTTCTGCTCCAGCAACTGTAGAATTTTCTCGCTGTTGTTCCTAACATTGACAATACTTGCAGAAATATTTTGATGTGAGAGGGACGGCAGCCAAGTCAATGACAATCTAAAACAATTGCCAGCTGTCACATTATGCAGTCTCTCAGGATTTCAGCCCTTTAGCAAAACAGCTGCTCGCAGTGAAATACTGCCCTGTGGTTGGAAAGTTGGAGGCTGGTTTATTGTCTCCACATTCAAACCGCATCCTCTGGACAATGCTGTGGGTCACTATTGGCAATAAAATAAGGCTGGTTGCTGTTGAAATAGGCCACGTGTAATGGGGCTGGAGATTTACCTACTGTGGAATGTGATTGCAATGGTTCCTCAATCATTTCCTGCCTCTTCAGGATTTAGCCCAGGCACGGTGGCGCAGTGGTAGAGTTGCTGCCTCACAGCGCCAGAGACCCGGGTTGGAACCTGACTACGGGTTGCCGTCTGCGCGGAGTTTGTACGTTCTCCCCGTGACCTGCGCGCTTTTCCTCCGGGTGCTCCGGTTTCCCCTCCACACTCCAAAGACCGGCAGGTTTGTATCCCAGCACTGAACCGATGCGTAACGCCGGCATTTTCTGCCTGCGGAAGGAACTGCAGATGCTGGTTTAAACCGAAGATAGACACAAAATGCCGGAGTAACTCAGCGGGACAGGCAGCATCTCCGGAGAGAAGGGATGGGTGATGTTTCGGGACATGACCCTTCTTGTCAGAAGAATGATCTTGACCTGAAACGTCACCCATTCCTTCTCTCCAGAGATGCTGCCTGTCCCACTGAGTTACTCCAGCATTTTGTTGTCTATTTTCTGTCTATCTTTGGTACGAACCAACATCTGCAGTTTATTTTTATTACATTGAGGGCTACAATACCAGATTGTAGTAACAGGTGTCCATTATATATTCCTTTTATATTCTTTATCCTGATTCATTTATTTCATGTTCTTCCATACAATAACTGTGATTATGGGAGCTCCTTGGAGCCATTGACCTTTGCCTTTCCATGGATCATGGAATAAATAGAGCTCGCCTGCAACCTTGTAAAGTGAACAGAATATTGGCAACCTAAATGAAGCAGATGCAAAAACACACACATACATTTTTAAGGCATCTGCTCTTTGTTTCTCTATTCTATTACGGAGATCTGTTTTATTCAGACAGACAGGATGGCACAATAGAGCTGCTGTCTCTCAGTGCCAGAGATGCAGCAAGGAAACAGGCCCTTCAGCCCACCGAATCCATGCCGGCCATCGATCATCCATTCACACTAGTTCCCAGTGGTGCAGCTGGTAGATCTGCTATCTCACTGAGGCCCTGGTTCGATCCTGACCGCAGGTGCTGTCTGCGTGGAGTTTGCACATTTTCCCTGCGACCGCGTGCATTTCTTCCGGGTGCTCCAATTTCCTCCCACATCCCAAAGACACGCGGGTTTATATGTTGACTGGCCTCTGTAAATTGCCCCTAGTGTGTAGGGAGTGGATGAGAAAGTGGGAAAGCATAGAATTAGCGTGAATGGGTGATCAGAGGTCAGCATGGAATCAGTAGGCTGATGTTTCCATGCTGAATCTCCAAACAAAGCAAAACCACTTGTGATCCAACCAACTGAAGTGGTCTCAATCCTTTTGTGAGGAATGCCCCAGTATTTATGTTTTGCTGTGGAGATTTGATTCACAGGAGTTTCCAGGGAAAGGGCTGGTAGATGATATAATGAGCTTTTTGATTGATCAATCCCAACTAATCTGCCATCCATTTTATAGCAACTAAGCTCTGGCAAACAGACCTAAATCTTCTAGTATCCCCCTCCCTTGTCACTTATTGATCTGCGCATGAAATCACTTTTCTTTTGGCACCTGTTTAGTTTAGTTTGGAGATACAGCATGGAAACAGGGCCTTGGGCCCACTGAGACCATGACAACCAATGATCACCCGTTCACACTGGATTCTATGTTATCCCACTTTCTCATCCACTCCCTACGCACTAGCGGGAATTTACACAGTTCCATAGAGCTATGATTCCATACAATATTGGGATGTGGGAGGAAACTGCGGCACCCAGAGGAAACCAACGCGGTCACAGGGCAAACGTGCAAACTCCACACAGATAGCATCCGAGGTCAGCATTCAACCTGGGTCTTTGACTGTGAGACAGCAGCTCTACCAGCAGCACCATTGTGGATTGGAGAAGAATTAATGTAAAAGTGGGTACAACCTCAGTGGGCAGAAGGGCCTGTTTCCATGTTACATGATAATATAATTTACTAGTATTGATCACAGAAACTGCATCACACATACTCTCTAGTGCTCTTGTTACTTTTTTCCAGGGTTGCATTGTAAGCTCTAGTTTTTAACGTTTGAATGAATTCTGAATATACTCATCTTTTGTTCCCGTTTGTTATTTACTCGGGATTCTTCATTTTAAGGGTTTGTTGATTTTCCAAGGTTATATTGTAGTTTTGCAACTTCAGCGAAAAATTAATTGAAAAACAAATTACTTTTCTAAAAAATGTTCCCTGGTTTTCGTAAGGTCATAAGGTCATTAGTGATGGGAGCAGAACTAGGCTATTAGGCCCAACAAGTCTACTCCACCATTTAATCATGGCTGATCTATCGCTCCCTCCTAAACCTATCTCCTGCCTTCTCCCCATAACCCCTGACACCCGTACTAATCAAGAATCTATCAATCTCTGCCTTAAAAATATCCATTGGCTTGGCGTCCACAGCCTTCTGTGGCAATGAATTCCACAGATTCACCACTTCTTCTTCTTGCGTATGGCGTGCACAGTCTAAAGTTGTAGGACAACATGTTCTATTTGATCTTATTTGATTGTGCACGCCAGGTTGATTGCATACGTAATAACCAGGTGGACCACGTGAAGGTTGCAATCTTCCACCCCAGATTCACCACGATCTGACAAATTAAATTCATCCCCTTCTCCTTCCTAAAGGAGCATCCTTTAATTTTGAGGCTATTACCTCTAGTTCTGGACTCTCCCACTAGTGGAAACATCCTCTCCACATCCACTCTATTCAAGCCTTTCACTATTCTGTATGTTTCAATGAGGTCCCCCCTCATTCTTCAAAAGTTAATCATTCCTTTGATCATTCTTGTAAACCTCCCCTGGACCCTCTCCAGAGCCAGCACATCCTTCCTCGGATCTGGTGCCTAAAATTGCTCACAGTACTCCAAATGTGCCTTGACCAGCGCCTCTGTTCTTCTTTTCTCTTCTTGTTACAGCCCAGATTGATGAGGAAATTGGTAAAATTACACAAAACAGTACCATGTTACGTGGAACATCATAGCAGAAGATATCAGCACTAAATCTAACAACCACATTCGTGCAATGGAATGTTATTATCGATTTTGGAACATTTTCTACTCTTTTTGGATTTGATGTAGAATGGATTTTATTTGAAAGTAGAACAGCTGTCCCAAGAATTACAAATGACTAATAAAGGAAAATAAGTAACATCACATGGTGATAAATTACTGGTTTATGCTGAAGTTAGCAAGTGCTCAAATAAATAGTTTGTCTTTGCAAGTTCATAAGTTATCGGAGCACAATTAGTCCTTTTGGCCCATCAAGCATATTCTGCCATTCAATCACGGCTCATCTCTCTTTCCCTCTCAACCCCATTCTTTTGCCATCTCCCCATAACCCCTGACACCCTCTTGACCCTAACCCTCCAAGTCAGGTTTTACTCTTGTTGAACCTGTTACATTTTTTTAAGCAAAGTTATCACATTGTTCAATTGCGGTAATTTTAACCTTTCCATTTTTTTTGTTAAAAAGCCTTTTATAATTCATTTTAGTAATCAATACAATGCAATGTGAAACATAATTCATTTTGTGAAGTATTGATTTTTATTACATTTTAAATTTTTACTGTGTTTTAAAATAATCTTCACCGGAACATGCCTTGTATTTTAATTTAATTTAATGCAATTTTTAGCATCAATATAAGTCGTGCAAAACATTAGAGCTTTCCTCATGCAGATTCAAAATGTACTTCCTTAGTCTTCCTCTATGTTTGGTGTATTAAATAGAGGCTTCATAACTTCATGTTCATAAGTCATAGGAGCAGTATTAGGATATTCGGCCCATTGAGTCTGCCCCATTCGATCATGGCTGAACTATCTCTCCCTCTCAACCTCATTCTCCTGTCTTCTCCCCATAATCCCTGACACCTGTACTAATCAGGAATCTCTCTATCTCTGCCTTTAAATTATCCATTGACTTGGCCTCCACAGCCTTCTGTGACAAAGAATTCCACAGATTCACCACCAATGTACCGCTGATGTTCAAGTTGAGACGTTGCTTTCATATGTTACTCTGCTAATGAAGTGTTAAAACCTGATGCAGAAACGGAAATGCTGGAAGAACTCCGTCTGCATCTGCGGAAAGAGAAACCCAACGACATTATGGATCAGTGATCCTCCTCAGGACCAAGGACAGCTCACTGAGCCACATTTCTTTCCAGCTATGGCTGACTTTGGACAACATTTCTTTATTTTGGTTTGCATTCCAGCATCTGCAGTTTTATTAGGTTTCGGTTTATTATAAGGTACAGAAGCCTGAAGGCATGCATCACTAGAAACAGGAACAGTTTCTTCCCCTCTGTTATCAGAATTCTGAACGGTCCTTCCATAAGCTAGCGTATTGTCTGATTCACCTCCACCCCATTGAGGACATTGGACTTTGTCTATGGAACTGTTGCACTATAATGCTGAGAATTATATTCTGGCATTGTATCTTCCCCTTTGCTCTACCTATTGTACTTGAGATTGGACTGAATTTATGTATAATATATCTGATCTGTTTGTATCGCATGCAAGACAAACCTTTTCACTTTACCTTGGTACACGTGACATTAATTATACCTAAACCTATTCTCATGTGTAACGAGGTACAGTGAATAGCTTTGTTTTGCCTGCTATCCAGTCAAATCAGATAATACTACTCATCAATACAATTGAGTCGAATACAAAGTGCAGAATATGGTCCTCAAAATCGTTGCGCACCAGTTCCAGAGACAAAGCCCAATGTCTGCAATGGGTTTGAGGTGAATTGGCCAGTACCCTGGCTGATGGAAGGACCGTTCAGAAGCCTGATAATAATTTTTTATTTCAGGTAAGCCCCGATCTCAGACACGTACAACCACTGTGAGTTTATATGGCTGGTGGCGTTCAGTCTCTGCCCAGAGGTGACCTAAGAATGTTAGTGCTGGTGGAACGTGAGGATAATGCTTGTCAATGTCAAGGAGATAGAGGTATTTTTGGTGTAACAACAGCCGGCTGTATTTACAGGCCTCGAGGTAACAAAGCAGCTAAATGGAGACGGGCGATGCCGGATTCATTGCAACTGTGCTCTTCCTGACCTTTCTGGGTCTGCAATCCGGGGACTTCTGTCCTCCGATCTTTCTCACTCTCTTAATTGAAAGTCTTCCTTCTGCCGTTTGATCTTTTTCAATTGTGCGTCTTGGCTTTGACCGTTTGTTTTCCCAGCTCAAAGTTTGTCAGCCTTTCAAACTGGCAGGCAGACAGGCAGGACACAGAATAAAGACCAGTCGTTACATTTATATGCCTGCAATTCCTTCATACTGCATTTGGACTTCCCTCACCTTTGCTGGTTTCCTGTTTATATTGATTTGTCACCAAATTAGCTTTTTTCCACAGACCATTAATACGGGTGTCAGAGGTTACGGGGAGAAGGCAGGAGAATGGGGTGAGGAAGGTGAGATAGATCAGCCATGACTGAGTGGCGGAGTAGACTTGATGGGCTGAATGGCCTAATTCTACTCCTATCTCTAATAATCTTATGACCATAGAATAATACAACACAAGTACAGGCCCTTCAGCCCACAATGTCTTTATCGAACATGATCCTTTGTCCACACGTGATACTTTTCCCTCCAGTCCCAGTACATCCATGTGCCTTTCCAAAAGCCTTTTAAATGCCACTACCGTAGCTGCCTCTATCACCACCTCTGGCAGCTTGTCCCTGGCACCCTACACTCTCTGTGTAAAGAAAAATTGCCCCGCACATCTTCGTATAAATTTTATCCCTTTCACCTTAAAACTATGCTCTCTGTTCTTTGACATTTCCACCCCTGGGGAAAAAGGATTTGACTGTCTATCATATTTAGTCATAGATTAATACTGCTCGGAAACAGGCCCTTCGGCCCAATTCATCTATTCCGACCAAAATACCCTCTCATCATTTTGTATACTTCTGTCAGGTCCATCCCTTAGTCACCAACTTTCCAGAGAAAATAATCCAAGTTTTTCCAATAGGTCCGTATGGCCAATCTCCCTGAATCCAGGCAGCATTCTGGATCCTCTTTTGCACCCCTCCAAAGCCTCCACGCCCTTCTTTCAATGGAGAAACTGGAACTGCGTACAATATTCAGTGCCAAACGGTGGTGCAGGGGTGGAGTTGCTGCCTCGCAGTGCCAGAGAGCCTAGTTCGATCCTGCCTACGGGTGCTTTCTCCGGGTGCTCTGGTTTCCTCCCACATTCCAAAGACACGCAAGTTTGAAGGCTAATTGGCTTGGTAACATTGTGAATTGTCCCCGTTGTGTGTAGGGTATAGTGTTAGTGAACGGGAAATCGCCGGTCGGCGCGGACTCGGTGGGCCGAGGGCCTGTTTCTGCGCTGCATCTCTAAACTAAAAAAAATTTACATTGATTTTAAGGTGATCCAAAATGATTCAAAACATTGACAAAGATGATACTGCTGGAAATATCTTGCATCTTCCAAATCATGTTCAGCACTGTGTGAACAAAATCAAATCACTCTTTCCATAGTATTGTGCGTTTGCTGCTAGCCTATTCTGAGCGCATGATAGTTATGGTCCTGAATATGTGATGATGATTCTTTAGCATATTTTAATAAAGAGCTCGGGGCTGTGAATACATTTTTGGAACGCGCATCTATTCCGTAACATGGAACTGATTCAGGCGACATTTTATTGCTCATTATTATTTGTAGAATACAAGGAAATATGGGCACAAAACAATTACTTTTATTGCTTTTAATTTTCTACTGAGTGGAGCAAACATTGCAATTTTATGAAAGATAATGTGGCTAAGGAAACACATCATTTGCTTTACAGCTCTAGGATGATAATAATTAAGCCCCGCTTTATGCTTATGCATAATTTCAACAAATAATGAAGATTCTTTCAGCAATAATCTTAGTTTATTTCAATGCAGCGCCATTTTACTTTGTTTCAGTCGAACTGCCAAAGGTGCTGGTGTGAGGTTGGGTCATCTTGACTAAATCGTCTACATTGGGGTTTGGGAGATTACCGTAGGCTGGGCTAAAGAAGTAGAGTCATGGAGTCATGCAGCACAGAAACAGGCCCTTCGGCCCAACTCGCCCAAGATGGTCCATCGGAGCTGGTTCCATTTGCCCATATTATAGACAATAGACAATAGGTGCAGGAGTAGGTCATTCGGACCTCAAGCCAGCACCGCCATTCAATGTGATCATGGCCCATATACTTCCAAACCTTTCCTATCCATGTACCTGTCCAAGTGTCTTTAAAATGTTGTTTTTGTGCCTGCCTCAATTACCTCCTCAGGTAGCTCATTCCAAATACCCACCATCCTCTGAGTGAAAAAGCTGTCCCTCAGGTTCATATTACTTTGTATCCCCTTTCACCATAAATATATTTCCTCTAGTCACGATGCCCCTATCATATGCATTTACCATATTAAATTTCCCTTGTGATATATTTTTTTGTAAAATGTTCATGGAGATACAGCATGGAAACAGACACTTTGGCCTAACAAGTCCACACCAAGCATTGATCATCCACTCACGCTAGTTCTATGTTATCCCACACTTTGGGGACTATTTTTACAATTAACCGACAAACCCACACATCTTTGGGATGTGGAAATAAACTAGAGCACCCACCTGGTCACCGGAAGAACATGCAAACGTCATAAAGACAGCGCCCGAGGTCAGGATCGAACCTGGGTCTCTGGCGCAGTGTGCCAGCACCTCTACCAGCTGCACCACTGTGAACTAGTGTGAATAGACAATAGACAATAGACAATAGGTGCAGGAGTAGGCCATTCAGCCATTCGAGCCATAGGAACATAGAAACATAGAAAATAGGTGCAGTATGAGGCCATTCGGCCCTTCGAGCCAGCACCACCATTCATTGTGATCATGATTGATCGTCCCCCGTTAATAACCCGTGCCTGCCTTCTCCCCATATTCCTTGACTCCACTAGCCCCTAGAGCTCTATCTAACTCTCTTTTAAATCCATCCAGTGACTTGGCCTCCACTGCCCTCTGTGGCAGGGAATTCCATAAATTCACAACTCTCTGGGTGAAAACGTTCTTTCTCACCTCAGTCTTAAATGACCTCCCCTTTATTCTAAGACTGTGGCCCCTGGTTCTGGACTCGCCCAACACTGGGAACATTTTTCCTGCTGAGCCCTATCTAGCTCTCTCTTGTCATACCATCTGCAGTGCAGTGTAAGACTGCTCCCAGTTTGCACAGGTCGGCGTGGACTCTGTGGGCCGAAGTATCTGATTACATGTTGTATCTCCAGAAAGAATTCCAAAGTCAAATGCCATAGAACTACAGAAAATACAGAAGAACAAACATATTAACATGACTCCAAAGGCTTGAAGGTGCACCGAGATTTATTAGCGCCTGAAATGTCAATACATTCAGGTTTGACATTTCATGTGTCGAATTACATAAAACTTACAAGAGTAAAACAGTGGGTTTTGAGTCATGGAATCATAAAGTATGAAAACAGGCCCTTCAGCCCAACTTGCCCGCACCGGCCAACATGTCCCATCTACACTAGTCCCACCTGCCTGCATTTGGCCCATTTCCCTCCAAACCTGTCCAATCCATGTACCTGTCTAAATGTTTATTAAACATTGCGATAGTTCCTGCCTCAACTACCTCCCCCGGAAGCTCGTTCCATTCCCCCACCGCCCTATGCGTGGAAAAGTTACCCTTCATGTTCCTATTAATGAATTCCCCCCTTACATTAAACCTATGCCCTCTAGTTCTTGATTCCCCTACTCTGGGCAAGAGACACTGTGCGTCTACCCGATCTATCCCTCTCATTATATTGTACACAATTTTGGACACAATTTGTCCCAGGTATAATAACTGTTCCTGGTTCCAGTAAGATCCACATCTATCTGTCCTATTATGTAAATAAGTTACTCCTAAATTCTCCAATAGACCTATTACTGGTATCTAACACCTGTTGGAAGCATCTTCTCCATAATTATTCTCACAAACATCGATATAATATGTGTGTGGAGTCTCTATGTGTCTCCTTCAGCTCCATCCCTCTTCGTCAAATCCATCTGCACATCCGTCGGTCCCCTTTTTCTTTTAGATTCACCTTTGATCCCCTTTTGCCATTCACATTCACATTCACATGCACTGGGCCTGTACTCACTGGAGTTTAGAAGAATGAGGGGGGAACCTCATTGAAACACACAGAATAGTGAAAGGCTTGGATAGTACAGAGGACGTTTCCACTAGTGGGAACGTCTAGGACTAGGCATCATAGCCTCAGAATTAAAGGACGTTCTTTTAGGAAGGAGATGAGGGGAAATTTATTTAGTCAGGGGGTGGTGAACCTGTGGAATTCTTGCCACAGAAGGCTGTTGAGGCCAAGTCTATTTCAGCCTTAAAAAAGTCCATTAAGGCCGAGAGATAGATTCTTGATTAGTACAGGTGTCTGAGATCATGGGGGGAAGGCAGGAGTATGCTAAAAAAGGATTCGCTAAATTGTCTTTGGTGTGTAGGGAGTGGATGCGATGTTGGGATAACATGGAACTAGTGTGAACAGTTGATCCATGGTCGATGTGGACTCAATGGGCCAAAGGGCCTGATTCCATGCTGCATCTCTAAACTAAACTAAACTAAGATGACAATTAAACACTCTTGACTTCTAATCACTGTCGTTCTGGGGCTAAAAAATACAGATTTCTTCTCTCAACTATAGTAATAAAACACATGGAAGAAAGGGAGAGAATAGTTTACTTTTCTGTGCTCTATTTTGCTCTTCAGTATCTAATAGATCTAAATATGTGTCGGCACGGTGGCGCAGCGGTAAAGATGTTGCCTTACAGCGCCGGAGACCCGGGTTCGATCCTGACTACGGGTGCTGTCTGTACGGAGTTTGTACATTCTCCCCGTAACCAGCGTGGGTTTTCTCCGAGATCTTCGCTTTCCTCCCACACTCTAAAGACGTACAGGTTTGTAGGTTAATTGGCTTGGTATAAATGTAAAAATTGTCCCTAGTGTAGGGCAGTGTTAATGTGTGGGGATCGCTGGTCGGTGCGGACTCGGTGGGCCGACAGGCCTGTTTCCGCGCTGCATCTCTAAACTAAACTAAACTAAACTAGACTAAACGAAAATATCCAAGATACTGGGAAAGTTGTGCCAGTTGAAGTATAAAAACTGCCTTTGATATGGTACTGCATGGTAGGCTGTTCTGGCAGGTCAGATTGCATGGGATCTAGAGAGAGTTTAGTTGATTGCATAAAGAACTGGCTTCACGGAAGGAAGGAAAAGGGTGGCGGTGGAAGGATGTGTTTTGGTCTGGAGGAATGTAGGGTCTGTTTCCGTGCTGTCTGACTCTTAGGACTCTGAATCTAATGGAAATGATTTGCTGAATTCACACTAAGGTGAAGATGTTCTGCTTGGCAGGAAGATGGCCCCATGGCAGAAGCATCCACGTCACGGGGCTGGAAACTAGAAGTATCGCGAGTTAATTTTGCTTCCACCATCATCTATTGCAACAAGTGGTGGCTCCCACTGATTGTTGCCGGAAGCTTGCCTCCTTTTCAGGACGGACGATGACAGCGATGTCAACACTTGAAACATGGAAGATGGACACGAAAGAAGAAGGCAGGAGAATATACAACCAATTGAGAAAAATCAGCTTTACTCCAGGGAAATCTAACACACAAAGAAATTCTTACTTGCAGCAGCATAATGGGTCTTAAACCTTAATACATATAGGTAATGATAATTAACAAAACTTCAATGAATCGATAATCCCAGTGCAAAAATAACCCGTCGTCAGAGCAACCAAAGACAGTCCATAGAACATAGTTGAGGTGAGTGTTGTGTGGCGTTCAAGAGCCTGATGGTTGTTGGGAAGAAGCTATTCTAGAACTTTGTGGTCACGGTTATCAGATGACTCTACCTTCTTCTCGATTTTAGGAA
This sequence comes from Okamejei kenojei, assembly GCA_035221665.1. Taxonomy (NCBI): domain Eukaryota; kingdom Metazoa; phylum Chordata; class Chondrichthyes; order Rajiformes; family Rajidae; genus Okamejei; species Okamejei kenojei. The sequence continues at coordinate 10,785,206 of CM069144.1, forward strand.
ATTAGAGCGTGGCCAGGGTGGTGTGGGTCTTTGAAGACGCTAGCTGTGTTTTTTAAACCAGCAACTCCTATAGATCCCTGCGATGGTGGGGTGGTCAGTCTCTGTGATGGATCGTGTAGTGTCCACCATGATGTGATGCTGCTGAAGTAGATTGTGGTCAGTACAGCACAGGAATGGTTAATGGTCAATGGTTTCTTTAGTGTCACCTGTACCAGGTAGTGAAGTGCCATTTTTTGCATACAGCTCAGCAGACCCATCCCCATACATAAGCACAATCACCCCAGTTAGTGCAGTAAGCACGGAGCAGCCCACTGAGGTGCCATTTTGGCGCCTTTTTACAGCTCCAGCTGCAGCTGGCCACAAAGGCCCGTTGTAGCCGTCGCCTCCATTTTGGTCATCCCTCTCCACGTCTACACCTCTCCAGCCCTCGTTCCCCGGGGTGTCACCTCCCGCAGCCGACCTCGTGGGCGTGGAATGTAAGACCCCCCCCCCCCCCCGATTCCTACCACCGGGCCTTTTGTCCAGCATCTGCTGCCGTCTCCTTCCACCCCCTCTCTGATTCAAAAGTTGCTATATAAATTCACAACTTTCAGTTTTCCTTTTCCTCCCTTCACTAGATTTCAATTCCCAACTCCTTACTGAATTCCCACTACATTCTACATGTCAGATAGAAACACAGAAACATAGAAAATAGGTGCAGGAGTAGGCCATTCGGCCCTTCGAGCCAGCACCGCCATTCAATATGATCATGGCTGATCATCAAAAATCAGTACCCCGTTCCTGCTTTCCCCCCCATATCCCTTGATTCCGTTAGCCCTAAGAGCTCTATCTAACTTTCTTGAATACATTGTTGCGTTCTTTGTTGCTGACTTTTGCTGGCTGATTCAAACTTTGCAAGACCTCACAAAAGCGTGCAAAACCCTACTCTTGAAATTGTCCATGTCTGTCACTTGACAGCTGTGTCTTATTTATAATGAACAGTTTAAAATTAGGGAAGGGAACTTTACCTGAATGTGTTGACATTTTATATGCTGGCAAATCTCAGTGTAGGTTCAAGGCCTTCAGAGGCTTGTTAAAAATGCTTGTCAGTTGTTTGGTTTTCTGTATTTGTGATTTAATTCAGTCTGCGGAGTCAGAATAAATTCTGAGACAAACCAAATAATATAAAGGCAGGTTGATAATAAGTTTAATGAGCTGGAACCAAATTGAGTCTCAATACACAAGTGAAAGGAGCAGGAATCTGTTGACCAGAGGTCCAACATGGTTCTTTCATTAGCTGTGGTGCTAAAGGATTTCACCTCAATGGACCTCATTATTAAAGGAGATTACAGTCAGAGTTGCTTGGGACTGTCAATAACCATATAATCATATAACCATATAACAATTACGGCACGGAAACAGGCCATCTCGGCCCTTCTAACTGTGCCGAACACTTATTCTCCCCCAGTCCCATCTACCTGCACTCAGACCATAACCCTCCATTCCCTTCACGTCCATATACCTATCCAATTCATTTTAAAATGATAAAATGAAACCTGCCTCCACCACTTCCACTGGAAGCTCATTCCACACAGCAACCACTCTCTGAGTAAAGAAGTTCCCCCTCATGTTACCCCTAAACTTCTGTCCCTTAATTCTCAAATCATGTCCTCTTGTTTGAATCTTCCCTACTCTCAATGGAAAAAGCTTACCCACGTCAACTCTGTCTATCCTTCTCATCATTTTAAAGATCTCTATCAAGTCCCCCCTTAACCTTCTGTGCTCCAAAGAATAAAGACCTAACTTGTTCAACCTTTCTCTGTAACTTAGATGCTGAAACCCAGGCAACATTCTAGTAAATATCCTCTGTACTCTCTCTATTTTGTTGACATCTTTCCTATAATTTGGCAACCAAAATTGTGCACCATACTCCAGAATTGGCCTCACCAATGCCTTGTAGACTTTTAACATTACATCCCAACTTCTATACGCAATGTTCTGATTGATAAAGGCTCACAACATCTAGCTAGGAGCTTGCTGGAGTTCACCTTCTGCACCGTGTGTTCAGTTCTGGGCACCGTGTTATAGAAAATATGTTGTCAAGCTGGAAAGTGTACAGAGAAGATTTACAAGGACGTTGCCTGGGCTAAGGGTCTGAGCTATAGGGAGAGGTTGAGTAGGCTGGGACTCTATTCCTTGGAGCGCAGGAGGTTGAAGGGTGACCTTATTTAGGAGTATAAAATCATGAGAGGAATAGATTGGGTAGACGCACAGAGTCTCTTGCCCAGAGTAGAATCGAGGACCAATGGGCATAGGTTTAAGGTGAAGGGGGAAAAGATTTGATAGGAATCTGAGGGATAACTTTTTCACACAGAGGGTGGTGGGTGTATGGAACAAGCTGCCGGAGGAGGTAGTTGAGGCAGGGACTATTCCAACATTTAAGAGACAGTTAGACAGGTGCATGGATAGGACAGGTTTGGAGGGCTATGGACCAAGCACAGGCAGGTGGGACTAGTGTAGCTGGGACATGTTGGTCAGTGTGGGCGAGTTGGGCCAAAGGGTCTGTTTCCACGCTGTATCACTCCACACGATGACTCTATGACTCTCCCTCGATGGCAAGCGTACCTGCCAACCGTCAGTCTATAAGCTGACAGTCATTAAAGTCATCTCACGAGAAAAATCAGCTTTATTTTAGGGAGATCGCGGATTGTCAGCAGTGATCAATCAGGTCAATTAGATGGCAACACTAGATGCTGTTAGAACAACTCACATCAATTAGAGGGCATGACTCAAAGACTGTCAGTATCAATCAGACGCTTCTCTCAGTGTCTAGAAGGTCGAGGTCACAAGTTGATGTGTTGGAAGGAACTGCAGATGCTGGTTTTTAAACCGAAGATAGACATAACAAGCTGGAGTAACTCAGCGGGTCACACAGCATCTCTGGAGGTAAGGAATGGGTGACGTTTTGGGTTGAGACCCTTCTTCAGACTGAGACACAGGGGAAAGGAAAACCTTGGAAACATAGAAAATTAGGTGCAGGAGTAGGCCATTCAGCCCTTCGAGCCTGCACCGCCATTCAATATGATCATGGCTGATCATCCAACTCAGTATCCCGTACCTGCCTTCTCTCCATACCCTCTGATCCCCTTAGCCACAAGGGCCACATCCAACTCACTCTTAAATATAGCCAATGAACTGGCCTCAACTACCCTCTGTGGCAGAGAGTTCCAGAGACTCACCACTCTCTGTGTGAAAAAAGTCTTTCTCATCTCGGTCTTAAAGGATTTCCCCCTTATCCTTAAGCTGTGACCCCTTGTCCTGGACTTCCCCAACATCGGGAACAATCTTCCTGTCCAACCCCTTAAGAATTTTGTAAGTTTCTATAAGATCCCCTCTCAATCTCCTAAATTCCAGAGAGTATAAACCGAGTCTATCCAGTCTTTCTTCATAAGACAGTCCTGACATCCCAGGAATCAGTCTGGTGAACCTTCTCTGCACTCCCTCTATGGCAATAATGTCCTTCCTCAGATTTGGAGACCAAAACTGTACGCAATACTCCAGGTGTGGTCTCACCAAGACCCTGTACAACTGAAGTAGAACCTCCCTGCTCCTGTACTCAAATCCTTTTGCTATGAAAGCTAACATACCATTCGCTTTTTTTCACTGCCTGCTGCACCTGCATGCCTACTTTCAATGACTGGTGTACCATGACACCCAGGTCTCGCTGCATCTCCCCTTTTCCTAATCGGCCACCATTTAAATAATAGTCTGCTTTCCTGTTTTTGCCACCAAAGTGGATAACCTCACATTTATCCACATTATACTGCATCTGCCAAACATTTGCCCACTCACCCAGCCTATCCAAGTCACCTTGCAGTCTCCTAGCATCCTCCTCACAGCGAACACTGCCCCCCAGCTTAGTGTCATCCGCAAACTTGGAGATATTGCCTTCAATTCCCTCATCCAGATCATTAATATATATTGTAAATAGCTGGGGTCCCAGCACTGAGCCCTGCGGTACCCCACTAGTTACTGCCTGCCATTGTGAAAAGGACCCGTTTACTCCTACTCTTTGTTTCCTGTTTGCCAGCCAGTTCTCTATCCACATCAATACTGAACCCCTAATACCGTATGCTTTAAGTTTGTATACTAATCTCTTATATGGGACCTTGTCGAAAGCCTTCTGGAAGTCCAGATATACCACATCCACTGGTTCTCCCTTATCCACGCTACTAGTTACATCCTCGAAAAAATTCCACAAGATTCGTCAGACATGATTTACCTTTTGTAAATCCATGCTGACTTTGTCCAATGATTTCACCACTTTCCAAATGTGCTGCTATCCATCTCTAAGCAGTTTCCCCACTACCGATGTTAGACTAACTGGTCTGTAATTCCCCGTTTTCTCTCTCCCTCCCTTCTTAAAAAGAGGGGTTACATTTGCTACCCGCCAATCCTCAGGAACTACTCCCAGAATCTAAAGAGTTTTGAAAGATTATCACTAATGCATCCACTATTTCCTGAGCTACTTCCTTAAGTACTCTGGGATGCAGCCTATCTGGCCCTGGGGATTTATCGGCCTTTAATCTATTCAATTTACCCAACACCACTTCCCGACTGACCTGGATTTCACTCAATTCCTCCTTTGACCCACAGTCCCCTGCTATATCAGGCAGATTATTTATGTCTTCCTTAGTGAAGACGGAACCAAAGTAGTTATTCAATTGGTCCGCCATATCCTTGTTCCCCATGATCAACTCACCTGTTTCTGACTGCAAGGGACCTACATTTGTTTTAACTAACCTCTTTCTCTTCACATATCTATAAAAAACTTTTGCAGTCAGTTTTTATGTTCCCTGCCAGTTTTCTTTCATAATCTATTTTTCCTTTCCTAATTAAGCCCTTTGTCCTCCTCTGCTGGTCTCTGAATTTCTCCCAGTCCTCTGGTATGCTGCTTTTTCTGGCTACTTTGTACGCATCATCCTTTGCTTTGATACTATCCCTGATTTCCCTTGTTATCCACGGATGCACTACCTTCCCCGATTTATTCTTTTGCCAAACTGGGATGAACAATTTTTGTAGTTCATCCATGCAGTCTTTAAATGTCTTCCATTGTATATCCACCGTCAACCCTTTTAGAATTAATTGCCAGTCAATCTTGGCCAATTCACGTCTCATACCCTCAAAGTTACCTTTCTTTAAGTTCAGAACCATTGTTTCTGAATTAACAATGTCACTCTCCATCCTAATGAAGAACTCAACCATATTATGGTCACTCTTGCCCAAGGGGGCACGTACAACAAGACGGCTAATTACCCCTTCCTCATTACTCAAAACCCAGTCTAAAATAGCCTGCTCTCTCGTTGGTTCCTCTACATGTTGATTTAGATAACTATCCCGCATACATTCCAAAAAAATCCTCTTCCTCAGCACCCCTGCCAATTTGATTAACCCAATCTATATGTAGATTGAAGTCACCCATTATAACTGTTTTGCCTTTGTCGCACGCATTTCCAATTTCCTGTTTGATACCATCCCCAACTTCTCTGCTACTGTTAGGTGGCCTGTACACAACACCCACCAGCGTTTTCTGCCCCTTAGTGTTTTGTAGCTCTACCCATACCGATTCCACATCCTCCAAGCTAATGTCCTTCCTTTCCATTGCGTTAATCTCCTCTCTAACCAGCAACGCTACCCCCCACCTTTTCCTTTCTCTCTATCCCTCCTGAATATTGAATATTCCTGGATGTTCAGCTCCCAGCCTACGTCACCCTGGAGCCATGTCTCCGTGATCCCAACTATATCATAATCATTAATATCTATCTGCACGTTCAACTTGTCCACCTTATTACGAATACTCCTTGCATTGAGACACAAAGCCTTCAGGCTTGTCTTTACAACGCACTTACCCCTTATACAATTTTGCTGAAAAGTGGCCCTTTTTGATTTTTGCCCTGGTTTTGTCTGCCTGCCACTTTTACTTTTCACCTTGCTACCTAATGCTTCTACCCTCATTTTACACCCTCCTGCCTCTCTGCTCTTGTACCCATCCCCCTGCCACATTAGTTTAAATCCTCCCCGACAGCACTAGCAAACACTCCCCCAAGAACATTGGTTCCATTCCATTCCAGGTGCAAACCGTCTGTTTGTACCGGTCCCACCTCCCCCAGAACTGGTCCCAGTGCCCTAAAAATTTGAATCCCTCCCCCTTGCACCACTTTTCAAGCCACGTATTCATTTGCATTATCCTCTTATTTCTACTCTGACTGGCCCGTGGTACTGGTAGTAATCCGGAGATTACTACCTTTGAGGTCCTACTTTTGGAAAAGTTTGAAATCTCCTAGCTCCCTAAATTCACCTTGTAGGACCTCATCTTGTGTGAATCTCTCTGAAGAAGGGTCTCAAGCTGAAACATCACCCATTCTTTCTCTCCAGAGATGCTGCCTGTCCCGCTGAGTTACTCCAGCTTTTTGTGTCTATCTTCGAAAGAGAATCCTTTCTTGTTTTCACCTAGCAAACAGCTAACAATGGCCCGTTTCCTTTATCATCATTTTTTCATAACTTTCCTTCATTTGTTCTACATATCTCTTACATCACTGTCCATATCTCTCGTTTCCCTTTCCCCTGACTCCCAGTCTGAAGACGGGTCTCGACCCGAATCGTCACCCATTCCTTTTCTTCTGATGCATGCTGTGACCTGGCAATGCTGAATGCGTTTCCCTTGGATGTGTCAGCGATAGATCTTTGGCTCCCCGCAGCTTCCATAGATCCCCAGCGCCCGGGGGAATGGCTGAGGAATTCCAAGATGGGACCTTGAGATTCTCAGGGGCAATTGCCAGCAACCTGGAGGAACCTCACACTTGAATTTCCCCATTCGGCAACCCAGCTTTCACTTCTTTCAGTTCACTTCAAGAAGCAAATTTTGAAAACACACATTTCCCGATTCTGGGACTGTTCCCTTCCAGCTGTTATCAGGCCACTGAACCATGGAAACATAGAAACATAGAAAATAGGTGCCGGAGTAGGCCACTCGGCCCTTCGAGCCAGCACCACCATTCAATATGATCATGGCTGATCATCCAATATCAGTTCCCTGTGTTGCGACAGATTTTTACATTGCTCAAGAGATTACTCCCTCTAGCCACTAAGTAAACTACATGGTTAAGGAGAATGTCGTAATACACATGTGAGCTCTCCGTGAGACCTTCAGAGCTTCTTCACAGATAAATCTTCATAACACAGTCTTTTGATTAATAGTGTCTTTAATGTTGAAGAAAAACATTAAGGTATACATCCGACCTTATACTCCGACTCGTACACTAATCTTCATCAAGCTCCAGCATATCGCTTAAACTAGGTATGTTACAAAACTACCTTTAGCGGCGCTGCAGTTCTGTCACTGGCCGTGTGCGATCAGCTGTTCACACTAGTTCCATGTTATCCCAACATCGCATCCACTCCCTACACACCAACGACAATTTAGCGAATCCTAATTAAGACCCTATTGATTGAAAGATACCGCGTGCAAATGGGCTCTTCGACCCGTCTCATCCAGGCCGACCATCGATCACCCATTCACACCAGCTCCGTGCTCTCCCATCTCCTCATCCACTCCCTACACTCTAGGGGCAATTTACAGAAACCAATTAACCTACCGACCCGCAGGTCCCTGGGATGTGGAAGGAAACCCGAGTACCGGGAGGAAACCCACGCAGTCACAGGGAGAACGTAGAAACTCCACACACATATTATATCGATATTTGTGAGAAAAATTATCAAGAAGCTGTTTCCATTTATGAGAAAAATCAGAAGGTTGGACAACAGATGTTAGATACTAGCAATAGGTCCGCTGGAGAATTCAGGAGTAACGTCTTTACATAATGGGATGGAGAGATGTGTATCTTACTCCCAGTCCATCATCGGCTCTGACCTCCCTTCCATCGAGGGGATTTACTGCAGTCACTGCCTCAAACAAGCTGGCAGTATCAGCAAAGACCCACACCATCCTGGCCACACACTCATCTCCCTGCTACCTTCAGGTAGAAGCTACAGGAGCCTGAAGACTGCAATGACCCGGTTCAGGAATAGCTACTTCCCCATAGCCATCAGGCTATTAAACCTGGCTCGGACAAAACTCTGATAACTAATAACCCATTATCTGTTATTTGCACTTTATTAGTTTATTTATTCATGTGTGTATATATTTATATATGGTATATGGACACACTGATCTGTTTTGTAGTAAATGCCTTCTATGTTCTGTGTGCTGATGCAAAGCAAGAATGTCATTGTCCTATCAGGGACACGTGACAATAAACTCACTTGAACTTGAACTTAATTTCAGGTCATCCAAGTAAGATTGTTTCATATTTGTTTCAGAATGCTTCAATCTATAAATAACTGAACATTTCTTTCAGTTCTCTTAATTTTTAAGAAAGTTATGGACTTTTGACTGTCCTCGATCAACAACTTTTGTGTTAAGTCAATGGAAAAGCAATAGGGAACAAGATGCTAATTTCCGAGTATGAAAATGGCCATAACCTTTTTAATACTGAAGATATGAAAGTGAATTAGGTGTCAAATTAAACTTCTTTTTATGCTTTATCTGATGGGATAAATTGCAGACTTGATTTTTAAAATCTCAAAATTTTGTAACGTTGCTACTTAAACGTTAGAAAACTCCTCGTGTCTCAGTCAAACGTCACATGGTCGAAGAGTAAAACTTCCCCACGTAAGTTCAAAATTAAACTAAAAACTAAGCTTCTGTGCAAGAAACGTAGCTCCAAACATGCCCTAGAATACGTCATAAATCCCACCCATATAATAACAGGCAGTCTAAAATATAAAGGCACATGTCATAATTAATGACACACAAAATAAGCCAAATAGCCACTACACCCTGTTCCTGCTTTCTCCCCATATCCCTTGATTCTGTTAGCCCTAAGAGCTCTATCTAACTCTATCCCGTGTAAGAAGGAACTGCAGATGCTGCTTTAAACTGAAGATAGACTCAAAAAGCTGGAGCAACTCAGCCTCAGGTTTGAGGAATCCACCTGACTCTGTGTGGAGGGAATGGGTCAGGCGACGGTTTGGGTCAGACTGCTAAAGACCGACGGTCTCCAACGAGGTAGATAGTTGCTCTGGGATAGAGGGAGAAGGAATGGGTGACGTTTCGGTTCGAGACCCGTCTTCAGACTGGAGAATGGAGCTCGACCGGAAACATCACCCATTCCTTCTATCTAGAGATGCTGCCTGCCCCACTGAGTTACTCCAGCATTTTGTGTCGAAGGGAAGTCGAAGGGAGGTCGAAGGAGATCGAAGGAGGTCGTCTTCACTATTCGGCGTCCAATTTTCCCGAAGCTAGTCGAAGCTAGTCGAAGCTGGTCTTCAACATACTCAAAGGAGGTCGAAGGTGGTCTTCTCCATAGTCGAAGGAGGTCTTCAACATGACATTTTTTCAAACCCTCCTAAACTCTTCTAAACTCACCAATTAGGTTGCCGCATTGGTACAGCCCCTTATTGTCGGTCTAAAACAGCTTCTGCAGCTGCCACCTACACAGGGAATTAGATTGGTGTATTTATGCAATGTCATTCATACAAGAACCTGATACACCTTCCAATGAGAGGAACTGAACTCTTTAAAATTCTGCAGAAGTTCATTAAGTATTTTCATAATCCTGCAGCTGCATCTATTGCAAGGAGAAGATTTTGTCTTGAAGGACAGATTTACAGTGAGCTGATATATTGCATTTCCATTTATTGGTGGCCACTGTAACTTTGGCCCGCCCAAGAATTATTTTTAGTTTAGCTTAGTTTAGAGATACAGCGCGGGAAAAGGCCCTGTGGCCCACCGGGTCCGCGCTGACCAGCTATCCCCGCATATTAACACTATCCTACACACACTAGGGACAATTTACACATACACCAGGCCATTTAACCTACAAACCCGTACGTCTTTGGAGCGTGGGAGGAAACCGAAGATCTCGGAGAAAACCCACGCGGTCATGGGGTGAACGTACAAACTCCGTAAAGACAGCACACACAGTCGGGATCAAACCCGGGTCTCTGACGCTGAAAGCGCTATAAGGCAGCAACTCTACCACTGCGCCACCGTGCCGCTCAACTCTTCCCAAGGAAGACATCAGAGACCTTATTTCAGAAATATTTTGTGCTCCTTCAGCACCTGCATCCATCACGGTGCACACGGCATTTGTGTTTAAGTTGTTCTTTGGCAATAGAACTGACGAACAGTGCTCTACGCTTGCAATTTAACAGGAAAACTTGTGAACATTTCCTTCCTATCCCTCAGAGCATCTGATCAGCCCTGATTGGAGCTGACATCATTTTTTGGGCTGGCGTCAGCGTTATTGAAACCGTTGGTCAGCTTTCGCTACTTCTTCCAGTTGGCAGGTTTGAAGGAGATCTCTCGACCTTTGTCTGCCGTGGTTGCTGGTGGGGCTAAAAATGCAAAACAAGCACCTGGGATCTTTGCGTCAGCACTTGTAGCTAGCCAGCTTCCCAGCTCCCCCTAACACGCATACTTTTCTATGTGTAGGAAAGAACTGCAGATGCTGGTTTAAATCGAAGTTAGACACAAACAGCTGGAGTAACTCAGCGGGACAGGCAGCATCTCTGGAGGGAAGGAATGGGTGACGTGTCGAGTCGAGACCCTTCTTCAGACTGATCTGAACTCTCATATGAGAGAGGAGGAGAACTTCTTCAAAGTAGACGTACTTTGAGGAGATGTTGCAGCCTGAAGAAAGGTCTCAACCTGAAACGTAACCCATTCATTCTCTCCAGAGTTATTCCAGCATTTTGTGTCTGTCTTATACTTTTCTACCTCAGTGTCTTTCTGCACTGACTTGCTCTGTAACATCGGTAATCCATAGCTCACGTTTCACTCTGGAAACAAATATAACTGTAAAAGAAGATGCACACAACCAGCTGGAGTAACTCAGTGGGTCAGACAACATCTTTGGAGAAAGGGGAACCTCTCAGTTTGAAGAAGCATCTCGACCGGAAAAGTCCCCTTTTCTTTTTCTCCAGAGATGCTGTCTGACCTGTTGAGTTACTCCAGCTTTTTGCGTCCATCTGCGGTTTAAACTAGCGTCTGCAGTTCCTTCCTACACATAATTATAAAAGATGAATTGTATTTACTGTTTAGTTTAGTTTAGAGATACAGTGCAGAACCAGGCTCTTCGGCCTACGCAGACCAGCGATCCATGTGCATTAACACCATCCTACACACACACCAGGGACAATTTTCAATTTGACCAAAGCCAATTAGCCTACCAAGCTGCACGTCTTTGAAATGTGGGAGAAAAACGGAGCACCTGGAGAAAACCCACGCAGGTCACGGGGAGAGCACGTGCAAACTCATTACAGACAACTCCCGCAGTTAGGATCGAACCCGGGTCTCTGGTGCTGTAAGGCGGCAAATCTACCGCTGCGCCACCATGCTGCCTTGTAAAATATTCAGCAGAGCCTAAGGGGCCTGTCCCACTTGAAGATTTTTTTTCGGCGACTGCCCGCGTCATATCAGTGTCGCCAAAAGATTTTGAACATTTCAAAATCCAGTTTTGGCGACAAAAAAAATGTTGCGAGACTTGAAAAAACACCGTGCGTCAATACGTCATAACGCCGCATCACGCCACATCATGCCACAAATTGTTCGGTGACCTGATACGTCAGCCAATTATGCCAGCAGGCCCTTTAGTAACAACTCGAAACATCACCTATCTGTGTTCTCCAGAGATGCTGCCTGACCCCCTGAGTTACTCTAGCATTTTATGTCAGAATATAGACAAATATTGATACTGAGAAGCTAAATAAGGAGATGTTAAAACCGGTAAGTTAATCCTGAAGTGAGGACGCAGATTTTAAAGGGCAGAAAAATCTGGAGTAACTCAACGGGTTAGGCAGCATCTGTGGAGAACACGGGCAGGTGATGTTTCGGGTTGAGACACTCCTTCAAACTGCATGCCTTACCAGATTTTGCTGTTCCTTGTTTCCACATGATGTCGATTTTAAGAAGCTTTTTAAACACTTCAGGAGAGATGGAGAATTGGAGAGGCTTAAAAGGGAAATTGCACAGCCCAGAATCGTGGAGGCTTTGGGCCAGAATTTATTAGCTTCAACCAGGAGTGTTTCTGGAAACAGAATGGAGATAATCCAACCAAGGAAGGATCTTGTATTGAGAACTGAGCCTGGCCAGGTGATCAGAGTTTATCTGGGAGAGCATTTTTGGGAACAAATGCGAGACAAAGCATGCAGTAAATGGCAGGACTGTATAGAGGTAGACAAAAGTGCTGGAGAAACTCAGCGGGTGCAGCAGCATCTATGGAGGCAACGTTTCGGGTCAAGACCAGACTGAAGAAGGGTTTCGGCCCGAAACATTGCCTATTTCCTTCGCTCCATTGATGCTGTTGCACCTGCTGAGTTTCTCCAGCACTTTTGTCTACCTTCGATTTTCCAGCATCTGCAGTTCCTTCTTAAACAGGACTGTATGGAGCATTGATTTACAGAGGGATCTCAGGCAATAAGTCTAAAAGCTCTTGAAAATGGCAACACAAGTGGATAGGGTGGTAAAGAAGGTGGTAAAGGTTTGGTTTGCCTTCATCGAGTGGGGCGTTGAGAATAACATTTGGCGAGACATGTTGCAAAGGTCTAAAACTGTGGTGAGGCCACACTTGGAGCATTGTGTGCAATCCGGTTCAGCACACTACAGGAAGGAGGTGGAGGTTTTGGAGAGAGTGCAGCGGAGGTTTGTCAGGATGCTGCCTGGGTTGGAGGTTGAACAAAGACACAAAGTGCTGGTGTAACTCAGCAGGTCAGGCAGCGTTCCTTGGAGAACACAGATAGGTGACGTTTCAGGTCGGGACCTTTCTTCAGACACCGATCCGTGTTCTCCAGGGATGCTATTGACACGCTGAGTTACTCCAGCACTTTGTGACTTTTCTTTTGTAAACTAGCATCTGCCAGTTCCGTGTTTCTACATAGAGGGTGGACAAACTTTAATTGTTTTTTCTGGAGTATAGAAGCAGGCTTTGGCCTGCTGGGGGGGCCAGATAATACGGTTAATAAAATTTTAAATGTTAATTAAAAAATCAAATATTATTATAAAAATAAAATTGAGGGAGCATGGGTGGGGCAGATATTTTTTCCCAGCATAGAATTATCAAATACTGGAGATATACATTTAAAGTGAGATGGGGAAAGCTTAAAGAAGATTTGCTAGAGTGAGCTTACAGAGCCTGAGACCCGGGTTTTGAGTGCCATATAACCATATAACAATTACAGCACGGAAACAGGCCCTCTAGGCCCTTCCAGTCCGTGCCGTCTGTATGGAATTTGCACGTTCTCCCCGTGACCTCGTGGGTTTTCTCCGGGTGCTCCGGTTTCCTCCCGCATGCCAAAGACGCACAGGCTTGTAGGTTGACCGGCTTCTGTAAATTTGTAAATTGTCCCTCGTGAGTGCAGGATAGCGCTAAAGCACGGGACGATCGCTGGTCGGTGCGGACCCGGTGGGCCGAAGGACCCGTTTCCTCGCTGTATCTTTAAAGTCTAAATACTGCAGGATATACATTTAAAGTGAGAGGGGGAAAGCCCAAAGGAGATTTGCCGGACAGGTTTTTGTCCTGTGTTCTATCGGACCTCCGCACTGTGCAGTAATTCTACAACTGCGTCACCAGGCATGCTGGCAAAGTCTGTAATTAGGTGCTTGCTCATAATTTGAATAGTCACGGGTGATTTCAGTCTTCAATGGAGAATCTAGTTTGATAAAAATGTGTCCAGTGATGTCAGCCTTTCCTGGTTCATTAGCTACAGCGGGAGCTCATCTCTGGTACAATTAACAAGCAGCTTCAAACACATCCAAATGTCAATATTTGTGGAAGGAACCAGCTGCAATGCGCTGCAAGTGTTTGCACCGCAGTTATGCGATATGCTCAGTGATATTTATCTCTCAACATCGCTGGACATTCAGTTACCAAATGCGGTGTTAAAATACCAAAGATGTTCAGTTTTTAGTTTAGTTCAGATAGACACAGAATGCTGGAGTAACTCAGCAGGATAGGCAGCATTTCTGGGAGAGAAGGAATGGGTGACGTTTCGGTTCGAGACCAGGAATGGGTGACATTTTGGTTCGAGACCCTTATTCACACCCAAAATGTCACCCATTCCTTCTCTCCAGAGTCGCAGCCTGTCCCGCTGAGTTACTCCAGACTGTCCCACTTGGGCGACCTAATCCGCGAGTTCTGCCGAGTTTCCCCTCGATTCATACTCGCAGCATGGTCGACACGAGGTCGTAGGAGGTCTTCGTAACTCTCCTTCATGCTCGAGAGTGGCCTCCGCGTACTCGAGGCCTCAGCTAGGCACGCCGTTTTTTTCAATATGTTAAAAAATGCCCAAGAGTAAAAAAAAGGTCGCCATAGGAAAAATCAATACTTTATTTACTCGTAGGTTTAGTCGTAGTAGGTCATAGTAGGTTGGCATGTTAGTCGTAGGTAATCGAGGGTAGTCGAAGGTAGTCGTAGATAGTCTTCATCATAGTCGAAGGGAGGTCGAAGGGAGGTCGAAGGGAGGTCGAAGGGAGGTCGAAGGGAGGCCGTCTTCACTCACCACTATTCGGCGTCCAATTTTCCCGAAGTTAGTTGTAGCTAGTCGTAGCTCGTCGAAGCTGGTCTTCAACATAGTCAAAGGAGGTCTTCAACACTTCATTTTTTCAAACTCTTCTAAACTCACCAATTAGGTCGCCCAAGTGGGACAGCCCCTATACTCCAGCATTTTGTGTCTATCTTCGATTTAAACCAGCATCTGGATTTTTTTCCCACACATTCAGTTTAGTTCAGTTCAGTTTAGGTTATTGTCACGTGTACCAAGGTACAGTGAAAAACTTTTTTTGTTGCGTGCTATCCAGCCAGGGGAAAGACAATACATGATTACAATCGAGCCATTCACAGTGTTTTGATACATGTTAAGTGAGCAACGTTTAAGGTAAGGCAAAGCCAGTAAAATCCGATCAAAATTAGTCTGAGGGTTCCCGATGAGGTAGATAGTAGTTCAGCACTGCTCTCTGGTTGTGGTAGGATGTGGTCAGTTGCCCGATAACAGCTGGGAAGAAACTGTCCCTGAACCTGGAGTTCACACTTCTATACCTTTTGCCCGATATAAAAGTGTGCGTTTTCACACTTCTATACCTTTTGCCCGATGGAAGAGGGGAGAAGAGGGAGTTTCACTTTAAAGTGATTTAGATTTACAGACACCCCTGCCCAAGAATTACTTGAAGTTAGAGAAATCAATATTCATACCGCTAGGTTGTAAGATGCCCAAGCGAAATATGAGGTGCGCCAACACTTTGTGCCCTTCTGTGTAAACCAGCACCTGCAGTTCCCCTTTCATACAATGTGCATGGTTTTTCATGAAGGTGGGAAAGTGAAGCCCTATATATTTCAGTATTTCAGTGTTGAAGTGAAATGATATTTCATTGCATAAGAATTTCCTTGGAGTGAGGAAGGTAAGTAGGCGTGAAAAGTAAATTTACAGATACATTTTTACCTGTGAACATTTTTACAAAAGAGCTCTGAAAATAAGATCTGCATAAGATCTGACACTATGTTTCCAAAGCACAGCAAGCAGAAGGAATCTTTAAAGTTGTGAAACACCATCTATTGAGATCAGAAAAGAATTCCCAGGGTGAAAATGTCACAAACTAGATGGCGTAGCTTTAAGGTGAAAGGGGGGCAAAACTTAAAGAGGATTTGCATAGCTAGTTTTTTTACACAGAGAGTGGTGGGTGCCTGGAATGTGAAGCCAGGCGTGGTGGTGGAGGCAGATATGATAATGGCATTTAAGAGGCTTTTGGATGGGCACATGGATATGCAGGGAATGGAAGGATATGGATCACGTGCCGACAGAGGAGATTAGTTTAACTTGGGGGTCACAAGTTCACAGGTTATAGGAGTAAAATTAGGCCATTTGGCCCATTGAGTCTCCTCTGCCATTGAATCATGGCTGATCTCTGCTAATCCCATTTTCCTGCCTTCTGCCCATAATACATTGACACTCTTTCTAATCAAGAATTTGTCTATCTCTGCCTTAAAAATATCCACAGGCTTGGCCTCTAGCCAGAAAAATATCCACTGACTTGGCCTCCATTCATATTCAGCAAGGACATTGTGGGCTGTTTCTATGCTATATTGTTCTATGTTTTATGTTTCATATCAAGAATTCCTTGTGAAAGATTAACCTTCTCCAGTGAGAGAGGACAATAGGTATTTCGGGTGATCAACAGGTTAGAAACGTAAGGGCCTGTCCCACTTGGGCGTTATTTGCGCGTAGTTTACGGGACATTATTTACGCGTCACGCCGTACGAGGCAGCATCATTTACGCATCACGAGCGGTTCGTGATGCACGCGTGATGCGCGCATGGCGTGCATTACGGGCGCATGGCTCGTGGTGAGACGTGGTGGCGTAGGCAGTGATGAGCGGGCGCGCACGGCGTCCCAGGATTGTAGAATTCACAAAATCTTCATGCGTGACGCCCAAGTGGGACGGGCCCTTAAGGAAATTGTTTCCAGTTTGTTTACAGATATAGATGATTCAATTGCATCGTTTGGTGGCATCCTTTCTATCTATGTTACATCACCTATGCCCCTCGTAATTTTATATACTTCTTAGATAGGCACAAAAAGCTGGAATAACTCAGCGGGTCAGACAGCATCTCTGGAATACAAACAAAGAAACATAGAAAATAGGTGCAGGAGTAGGCCATTCAGCCCATCGAGCCTGCCATTCAATATGATCATGGCTGATCATCCAACTCAGTATCCTGTACCTGCCTTCTCTCCATACCCCTGATCCCTTTAGCCACAAGGGCCACATCTAACTCTCTCTCAAACATAGCCAATGAACTGGCCTCAACTACCTTCTGTGGCAGAGAATCCCAGAGACTCACCACTCTCTGTGTGAAAAATGTTTTCCTCATCTCGATCCTAGAGGAATTCCCCCTTATCCTTGGACTGTGATCCTTTGTTCTGGACCTCCCCAACATCGGGAACGATCTTCCTGCATCTAGCCTATCCAACCCCTTAAGAATTTTGTAAGTTTCTATAAGATCCCCCCTCAGTCTTCTATATTATAGCGAGTACAAGCCGAGTCTATCCAGTCTTTCCTCATATGAAAGTCCTGACATCCCAGGAATCAGTCTGGTGAACCTTCTCTGTACCCCCTCTCTGGCAAGAATGTCTTTCCTCAGATTTGGAGACCAAATCTGTACGCAAAACTTCAGGTGTGGTCTCACCAAAACCCTGTATAACTGCAGTAGAACCTCCCTGCTTCTATATTCAAATCCTTTCGCTATGAATGCTAACATA
The DNA here is from genome assembly GCA_035221665.1 of Okamejei kenojei. Taxonomy (NCBI): domain Eukaryota; kingdom Metazoa; phylum Chordata; class Chondrichthyes; order Rajiformes; family Rajidae; genus Okamejei; species Okamejei kenojei. The sequence continues at coordinate 10,802,558 of CM069144.1, forward strand.
CCATTCGCTTTCTTCACTGCCTGCTGCACCTGCATGCCTACTTTCAATGATTGGTGTACCATGACATCCAGGTCTCGTTGCATCTCCCCTTTTCCTAATTTGCCACCATTCAGATAATAGTCTACCCTCTTGTTTTTGCCACCAAAGTGGATAACCTCACATTTATCCACATTACACTGTATCTGCCATGCATTTGCCCACTCATCCAGCCTATCCAAGTCACCTTGCAGCCTCCTAGCATCCTCTTCACACCTAACACTACCCCCCAGCTTAATGTCATCCGCAAACTTGGAGATGTTGCATTCAATTCCCTTGTCCAAATCATTAATATATATTGTAAATAGCTGAGGTCCCAGCACTGAGCCTTGTGGTACCCCACTAGTCACTGCCTGCCATTCTGAAAAGGACCCGTTTACTCCTACCCTTTGCTTCCTGTCTGCCAGCCAGTTCTCTATCCACAAACCAACTTGGTTTCAAGATGGCGGCGCGCACAGTCGCAGCGGCTCGAAGCTCTCCCTTTTGGTGCTTTTTTTGTGCGTTTTTGATTGTATGCCTGTTGGACAATGTTACGTTTTGTCGTGCGTATCTCACCGTCAGCCGACAGGATCTTCGGATTATCGGATTATGGAGTAAACAGGCCGTTACGAGTGTTTTTCTGCACTCACGCAACATACCGGAGGAGATAGCCAGGACACCGGGCTCTCCGTGGATTGTTGTCAGCCCCAGCAAACGCCGGAGACGGAGGAGGCACAGGAAGCAAAAGCGTGGTCGCCGGTCCGGACTGCTCGCTAGGCTAAGGCGACAACCACATAAACCACCGCTACCCACCATCATTCTCACCAACGCCAGATCCATCACCAACAAAATGGATGAATTAAGACTACAGGTCGCCACAAACAAATTCATCGCGGTCAGTTGCACTCTGCTAATAACAGAGACGTGGCTACACGCACTTGTGCCGGATGGAGCCATTGAGCTAGCAGGCCGCACAGCATTTCGCTGGGATAGAAACAAAGACTCCGGTAAGAGCAAAGGAGGGGGGGTTATGCATCTACATTCACAACAACTGGTGCACAAATACCACAATCATAGACAGACACTGTTCTGCTGGTTTGGAGTACCCGATAGTTAGATGCAGGCCTTTCTACCTTCCACGTGAGTTTACCGTTGTCGTAGTTACAGCTGTGTATATCCCACCGGATGGTAATGCTAGCATAGCCCTAGGCTACCTCCATAACGCTATCAGCAAACAAGAGAATACCTACCCCAAAGCAGCGCATATCATAGCTGGCGATTTCAACCACGCAGACTTAAAATCAGTTCTCCCCAAGTTTGAACAACACATCGAATGTGCATCCAGGGGAGAAAATACATTAGACAAGGCCTACTCAAACATCAAGAAGGGGCTTAGAGCCACACCACTACCACACGTAGGCCAGTCGGATCACCTATCCATTCACTTAGCACCAGCATACACCCCCCTCAGGAGAAAAGTTCAACCCACCACCAGGACTGTTAAAACTTGGCCTGAAGGAGCTTCCTCACAGCTACAGGACTGCTTTGGAAGGACAAACTGGGACATTTTTGAAAATCAGGATTTGGAGGAGTACACATCCACTGTACTCTTTGACATCCAGAACTGTGTTGGCAACGTCACCGTCGACAAACTCATCCGGGTGTACCCCAACCAGAAGCCGTGGATGACAAAAGAGGTCCAAACTCTCCTCAAGGACCGCAACACCGCCTTCAGGTCTGGCGACAGAGCCCTGCACAGCGCTGCTAGAGCCAACCTGAAGAAAGGCATCAGGGATGCCAGAGCAGCCCACAAGAGGAAGATAGAGGGCCACTTTAACAACAACGATCCACGGCGGGTGTGGCAGGGCATCCAGCACGTCACCAACTACAAGCCCAGTAACAGTACGGTGGCCGACGGCCACGCCACACTGGCAGAGGAGCTGAACTCCTTCTTTGCTCGCTTTTGAGGCAGAACCAGAAGAGCTCGTCACCATTCTCCCACCAGCCCCTAACAACACAACTACACCCTCACTGTGCAGGAGCATGAAGTGAGGCGGGCGCTCAGGGCGGTGAACCCGAGGAAGGCTGCCAGACCGGATGGCGTGACAGGAAGGGTTCTGAAGGAATGTGCAGACCAGCTCTCCGAGGTCTTCACGAAAATCTTCAACCTGTCCCTGTCCAAATCCATCATCCCACTGTGCCTGAAGTCTGCCACAATCATCCCACTACCAAAAAAGCCTGTTATCAGCGTCCTTAACGACTACCGACCGATCGCTCTCACACCAGTCATCATGAAGTGTTTCGAGAGGCTGGTCCAGCAGCACATCAAAGCCAGCCTACCGTCCACCTTCGACCCACACCAGTTTGCCTACAGAGCAAATAGGTCCACTGAGGATGCCATCGCCACTGCTCTTCACACTGCACTGACCCACCTCGAACACCAGGGGAGCTATGTGAGGATGCTCTTCATTGACTGTAGCTCTGCCTTCAATACCATCATCCCCAGCAGACTGGTCACCAAACTCATGGATTTAGGACTTTCCCAACCCATCTGCCTTTGGATCAAGGACTTTCTGTCTAACCGCCCCCAGACCGTCAGACTGGGCCATCACCTCTCCACCCCCATCACACTCAGCACCGGCTCCCCACAGGGTTGTGTGTTGAGCCCCCTCCTCTACACACTCTACACCCACGATTGTGCCTCCGCCCACTCCACCAACAGCATCGTCAGGTTTGCGGACGACACGACTGTGGTTGGACGTATCTCAGGTGGAGATGAGACAGCCTACAGGGAGGAAGTCCAAAGACTGGCAGCGTGGTGTTCAGACAACAACCTCATCCTAAACAACACAAAAACAAAGGAAATTATCATAGACTTCCGTAAGAACAGTGCAGCCCTCCAACCCCTATTCATCAATGGGGACTGCGTGGAAAGGGTCTCAGACTTCAGATTCCTGGGCACACAAATTGCGGAGGATCTCTCCTGGACCACAAACACCACCACAGTAGTCAAAAAGGCCCAGCAGCGACTCTACTTTCTGAGGATCCTCAGGAAAAACAACCTGGAAGAGAAGCTACTGGTGTCCTTCTACCGCTGCTCTATCGAGAGTGTGCTGGCGTACTGTATAACCACATGGTATGCCAGCTGCTCTGCAGCGGACAGGAGAGCCCTTCAAAGGGTCATCAACAACCCAAAAAATCACTGGCTGCCCACTGCCCTCCCTGAAGGACATCTTCAGCTCTCGCTGCCTTGGCAGGGCAGCCAACATCCTGTAGGACCCTTCCCACCCTGGACACAACCTGTTCCACCTGCTGCCCTCTGGCAGACGGTACAGGTCTTTCAAAACTCACACGAACAGACTCAGAGACAGCTTATACCCCATAGCCATACGTGAGCTTAACAATGCAAAATAAGAAATAACACTCACATTCAACTGAATTGTTTTTTTTATATGTATATATTTTTACCCTTCCTTATATTTTAAGATTGTTCTTGTGAATTGCACTGTTGGATTGACTTTTTAAATTTCATTGCACCATGTGCAATGACAATAAACAGATTCTGATTCTGACATCAATATTGAACCCCCAATACCGTGTGCTTTAAGTTTGTATACTAATCTCTTATGTGGGACCTTGTCGAAAGCCTTCTCAAAGTAGATATAACACATCCACTGGGTCTCCCTTATCCACTCTACTAGTTACATCCTCGAAAAATTCTATAAGATTCGTCAGACATGATTTACCTTACGTAAATCCATGCTGACTTTGTCCAATGGTTTCACCACTTTCCAAACGTGCTGCTATCCCATCTTTAATAACTGACTCTAGCAGTTTCCCCACTACCGATGTTAGACTAACTGGTCTGTAATTCCCCGCTTTCTCTCTCCCTCCTTTTTTAAAAAGTGGGGTTACATTAGCTACCCTCCAATCCTCAGGAACTACTCCAGAACCTAAGGAGTTTTGAAAAATGATCACTAATGCATCCACTATTTCTGTGGCTACTTCCTTGAGTACTCTGGGATGCAGACTATCTGGCCCTGGGGTCCTTACTGCATGTTCCGTGTATGGTTTGGAACATGACATTAAATATAATGCTAGTAAGAGTGCTGTTATGGTCTGTAGAACCAAAGAGGATAAAAGCCTAAAATATCCTGATTTTAAATTGTCTGTCAACAATCTTAGTGTCTGTAATAAGATAAAATATCTAGGGCATATTATTACAGAACAAATGACAGATGATGAGGATATTTATAGGCAACGATGCATGCTGTATATACAGGCGAATATCCTCTGGCATAAATTTGGTGCGTGTGCAAATGTGGTGAAGATGTTGCTATTTAGAGCATACTGCACACCCCTCTACACTGCGCACCTGTGGTCGAACTATTTAAAGACAAGTATGCAGAGACTAAAGGTTGCATATAACGATGCCATGAGAACACTGCTAAGGCAACCAAGATGGTGTAGTGCCAGTAATATGTTTGTGGCTGCAAGAGTCAGTACTTTAGAAGCTATCCTAAGACACCACATGTATAAATTCATTTGCAGGATAAATGACTCTAAAAATGTGCTTATTGTGACCTTGACAAACATAAGGGTTAGCACTACACGCTACAAATCCCAGTTGTAGAGACACTGGTATCGTTGTCTCGTTGTACGACATTGATCATTTTTTACTCTGGCTTTTTAACTTAAGTATTGTGGGTTTTTTTAAAAATATATAAATTATGATGTTTTTTATGTGATTTACCATGATTTTATATATATTTATGATATTTGAGATACAATGCATTTTTAATGTAATGTTGCCCCTTGTCTGGACCTTGAGTCCGTAATAAAGTTATTATTATTATTATTATTATTATTATTATTATTATTATTATTATCAGCCTTTAATCCATTCAATTTACCCAACACCACTTCCCGGCACCTGGATTTCACTCAATTCCTCCACCTTATTTGACCCCCGGTCCCCTGCTATTTCCGGCAGATTACTAATGTCTTCCTTAGTGAAGACAGAACCAAAGTAGTTATTCAATTGGTCTGCCATGTCCTTGTTCCCCATGATCAATTCACCTGTTTCTGACTGCAAGGGACCTACATTTGTTTTAACTAATCTCTTTCTCTTCACATATCTATAAAAACTTTTGCAGTCAGTTTTTATGTTCCGTGCCAGTTTTCTTTCATAATCTATTTTCCCTTTCCTAATTAAGCCCTTTGTCCTCCTCTGCTGGACTCTGAATTTCTCCCAGTCCTCTGGTAGGCTGCTTTTTCTGGCTAATTTGTATGCTTCATCTTTTGTTTTTATCCTATCTCTGATTTCCCTTGTTATCCATGGATGCACTATCTTCCCTGATTTATTCTTTTGCCAAACTGGGTTGAACAATTGTTGTAGTTAATCCATGCAGTCTTTAAATACTTTCCATTGCACATCCACTGTCAACCTTTAAGAATCACTTGCCAGTCTATCTTGGCCAATTCACGTCTCATACCTTCAAAGTTACCTTTGTTTAAGTTCAGAACCCTTGTTTCTGACTTAATTATGTCACTCTCCATCCTAATGAAGAACTCAACCATATTATGGTCACTCTTGCCCAAGGGGCCACGCACAACAAGACTGCTAACTAACCCTTCCTCATTACTCAATACCCAGTCTAGAATAGCCTGCTCTCTCATTGGTGGAATGAAGGAATAGTTGACGTTTCAGGTCAAGACCTTTCTTCAGACTGACCCTGACTCGCACTCTGAAGAAGGGTCTCGAACAGAAAAGTCAACTATTCCTTTCCTCCAGAGATGCTGCCTGAGCTGCTGTGTTACTCCAGCACTTTGTGCCTATGTTCGGTGTAAACCAGCATCTGCGGTTCCTTCCTACCCATTTTATATATACTTTTGGCAGGTTTTCTTGCAATCTCCGGCGTTCCAGAGAAAACTATCCAAGGCTGTCCAACCTCTCCCTGTAGCTAACACCCCTTAATCCAGGCATCATTCTGGAAAACCTTCTCTGCACCCTTACCAAAGTCTCCACATTCTTCCTGTAATTCTTTCTGACCAGAACTACAGAGAAGGGTAGTGGTCTGCCAAAATCATCAAAGACCCACATCATCCTGGCCACACACTCATTTCACCATTGCCATCGGGAAGAAGATGCAGGAGCCTGAAAACTGTAACGTCCAGGTTCAGGAAGAGCTGCTTCCCCACAGCCATCAGGCTATTGAACACAACAACAAATACGCTCTGAGCTCTGAATTGGAAAAGACTATATTATTACTGCACAATATTTGTTTTTTTCCTCTTCCCCCGTTATGTACTATGTTTACATATTCACATATTCTGTTGTGCTGCAGCCAGTAAGAATTTCATTGTTCCATCCGGGACATAGGACAATAAAACACTCTCGACTCTTCCCTCTTGATGTAAATTTGATTAATACAAACCTACTCTTTTTTTTTGGTAATATATTTTTATTAGAAGTAATTACATATTAAGAAATAATATAAAATCAAAGAAAAAGAAAATATCATCGTCACATACATTCTTAATATCTTTAAAATTTACAGTCAATCTTATTTATACTTCTATATATTTTTTATTTTATAACAGTAGGAAATAGAGATAAGTAATAAAGAGAAAGCGAAATAAAAAAGAGATAAGTAAAATGAGTGTATTAAACAAGATATTCTTCATTGGAGATATATTCATGATCTATTGTATATAATTCTTCATCTATTCCTTCATTCAGGCTTCAGTCATGGCCTCGAACATGGACCATCTTAACCCTTTAAATATTCAATAAATGGAGACCATATTCCTCTGAATTGATCCAACCTGTCCATTAGGACAAGTCTTAATCGTTCCAGGTGAAGTGTCTCCGACATTTCTGTAATCCACATTTTGATTGTAGGGGATTATACAAACCTACTCTTGACCAAGTAAAATCACAACGCCAAAGATATAGAAACCTGGATAAAATGGAAGTGTTTTGTCAATCGCATTTTCTCCGCACAACAAAGGTAAACCATAGCGAGCAGATAACTGCCTCGGCAGAGACATTGGGCAGCAACGTGGCACAGCAGTAGAGTTGCTGCCTTACAGCACTTGCAGCGCCAGTAGCCGGGTTCGATCCCGTCTACTGGTGAAGTTCTTACGTTCTCCCAGTGACTGCGTGGGTTTTCCGCGAGATCTTCAGTTAATTTCCCTCACTCCAAAGACGTATAGGTTTGCAGATTAATTGGCTTGGCGTAAGTGTAAATTGTCCCTAGTGTGCGTAGGATAGTGTTAGTGTGCAGGGATTTCTGGTCTGTGCGGACTCGGTGGGCCAATCGGCCTGTTTCCGCGCTGTATCACTAAACTAAACTAAACTAGGAGAAGGGAAAGAATCAGCAATGAGGGATCATTAAAAGAACATGAGTAGTGAGAGCATTAAATATATATATCAGCAGTGAATATATATCAACTTTCAGAGAGAAATATGGGAGGCAAGGTTGACATAAGTGAATGTAGGTGAGGTGAGATGCCAAGAACAGGTTGCTCATGATAGGGATAGTTTCCAGTCAGCGCATAATTACAGATTCCTGATGTAAATTTACAGCAGGCACTTTATTAAATGGTGAGATTTTGAAAGTGACATGTCAATCTTCATAAAAAGAAGTAATAGTTTTCATTTGTTCCCCAGCTAGGTGTAACCCATCAAGTGATGATGAATGGTAAGAAGAATGAACTGCAGATGCTGGTATATATATCAAAGACAGACACAAAATGCTTGAGTAACTTAGCGGGTCAGGTAGCATCTCTGGAGAACAGGGATCAAAAGGTCATAAGTGATTGAACAGAATTTGCCCATTCGGCCCATCAAGTCTACTCTGCCATTCAATCATGGCTGATCTATCTCTCCCTCCTAACCCCCTTCTCCTGCCTTCTCCCCATAACCCCTGGCTCCTGTACTAATCAAGAATCTACCTATCTCTGCCTTAAAAATGTCCATCGACCTGGTCTCTACAGCCTTCTGTGGCAATGAATTCCACCAATTCACCATCCTTTGATGAAATAATTCCTCCTCATCTCCTTCCTAAAGGAACGTCCTTTAATTCTGAGGCCATAACCTAGCCTCTCCCACCAGTGGAAACATCATCTCTACATCCATGCCAAGACGGTGTCCAAGCCTTTCCCTATTTGGAACGTTTCAGTGAGATCCCTCCACATTCTTCTAAACTCTAGCGAGTACTGGCCCAGCGCCGTCAAATGCTCATCATATGTAGGATATGACGTTTCGGGTCGAGACCCTTCTTCAGACTGATTGCAAGGGGGAAGGGGGGGGGGGGGGGGGGGATTGGATACAAGAAAAATCAAAATAAAAAAAACTTTTCCTTACTTCCAGTTCCAGCAATTTTAGTCTGAAGAAGGGTCCCGATCTGAAATGTCATCAATCCATTTTCTACAGAGATGCTGCCTGACCCGCTGAGTTACTCCAGCACTCTGCGTCTATCTAAGAGATGACGAGTGAGGGACAGTTTAGTACATCTAATGTGACATACCCACTCACTCTGCTATGCATCTAAATATTGGTGATGCTATCTATCTATACATAACTAAAACTCTGATCTTGTGCTCTTCCGGTTTGCGTGGTTTTTCTATTTGCGCAAAAATGGTACGCGATAGCGCTACGATTTTTCGCCGGGTTACTCACCATTCTCCTGTACTGCGAGTGCAACAACTTTAGTTCTGATCGGTGGCATATTGTAAAAGTTAGCGAGGTTCAAAAATCGTAAAAAAAACGAGCGTTGCGCAGATCGATCTCCTCTCCTGCCAGTCAGCGACACGAGGATCGGTCTCTTCTCCTGTCAATCCATGGGACGGCCCGCCCCTTCCTGCACCATCGTGTCTTTACTGGAGCTGAGGATGGCCAGCGGAGGTCTCCAACCGGACACAATTTTCGCAGGGACCGGAAGTGGCCGGAATCGGCGATGTCGCCAAACGGAAAGTCTGATCCCAGCGGAGGAGAGACATCGTCAGGCCCGCTCTGAGCTCCGGCAGCTCGGCAACACACCGCCATCACAACGCCCTCGGCGCAGAGGGAGCTAGACAAAGACTAAGCCCACAGTGAGGAGGTGTTTTGAACCCCTCTGACCGCAGGGTCGTTCCCCTGAATGACGCTAGTTCCTGCCCCCCTCCCATGTGATAACCCCCTCTCCCCCATCTTTTCTCAGAGCTCTCCCCCCACCTTCCCCCCACCTTCCCCAAACCCCCCGCACCCCCGCCGGTGTGGCCGTCGCTGCTGGTGCTCCCGGGGCAAGCCGAGGATCCGTGCCAAAGGCTGATGCTCCTCCGGGGCACACAAGAAGGGAGAGGAGCGGCAACCTCGAGATCCTGGGGATGGAGAGAGGAAAAGAAGGGGAGTAGGGAGGGGAGAGGAGTTATGGAGGGAGGGAGGGAGGGAGGGAGAGAATGACTGAGGGTAGGGGAAAGGAGAGGTGAGGGAGGGATTGGAGGAGGGTAGGAGGAGAGGGAAAGGGAGAGGGAGGAGGTGAGGATGGAGAGTGGGGGAGGAGGGGGAATAGAGGGAGAAGAGGGGGGAGTAGAGGAAGAGGGGAGTGGGGAGGTGGTAGATAGAGGGATAGGAGGGTGGTAGGGAGGGGAGAGGAGGGGGAGGGAGTGCTGCGGATGAGGGGAAATGAGCCGTGCCTGCGCAGTTGGGGGCTATGTGTGAGTGGTGGAATATTGCTTTGGGAAACGGGTTGGTTGGGGGATCAGGCCTCCCGTGTGACAGGGACACAACAGGTCCCACCTAATCTAGTCAATTTTAAAAGTAGAGCTACTGCCTCACAGAGACCTGAGTTCAAAGCTGACCAACTGTCAGTGTGGAGTTTGCACATTCTTTTTGTGACCATGTGGGTTTCTCCGGGTGCTCCGGTTTCCTCCCACATCCCAAAGACGTGCGCCTTTGGCCTCTGTAAATTGCCCCTAGTGTTCAGGGAGTGCATTGGAAAATAGAACTGGTGTGAAAGGGTTGTTGATGGATGGCACAGACTTGATTGGCTGAAGGCCCTGTTTCTAATCTATATCTGTCGATCGATCAATCAATCAATCAATGAATGTTGCAAGAACTAGCAACATGTGGTATTGTGGTATGGGGGTTGACTCTGGATTCGACAGTGACCACACTGACACTTGTAGTAGGGTGAATTCACGTGTTATGTTATATTTACAGTGATAGGAAAGTCCATGACCACACGGGGCGCTGTCCCTCGTCACCAGAGTGCATGTGTTGTGGCTCTGGTGGTCTCGGGCTTGCCCCGGCAGCTCAGTCCTGGTCTCAAAGGAGGAGGCGTGGCGATCTTGGGTTTCTCCCTGCACTTCACCCTTGCCTCGGGAGGAGGCGCTGGCAGTGTCTGGCTTATCCTGGCGGCTCAGTCTTTGCCTCTGTGTGTGTCCCGTGCCGTCCCTCATGGGCGGGAAGAGGCAATGGCTTCTCAGGGTTGCTCTGGTTTGCCCTGGCGCTGGCTGTCAAGGGCTTTTCCCGGCAGCCCAGTCTCGACCACACGGGTGGCGCTGGGGATCCTGGGTTTGGCCCAGTGGCTCATTCTTCCTCAAAACTGTGACAGGGAATCGGAGCTAGTAGGAGGCACCCACTTTCTCTCCTTTCCTCTACCCCCTCGACCTTCCCCCTTCTTCCTCACCCAGCTTTTCCTCTCATCCCCCCCCCCCCCCCCCCCCCCCCCCCCCCCCACAACCTTTTCTCTCACCCTCTCCTCTCTGGCTGGACTGCCTGAGTTTTACAAGGAGTGGGCTGACAAGGTTCAGGTGAACAGTCTGTTCCCATTGCTCTTGGGGTTTGGCCTCTCCTGGCCTGTCCGCTAGTTGTAGGGATCCGAGCGGCATCCGAGGGAGGAGGTCATGTCACGGTATGTGGAAGGATTCTATGGACTAGGGTTGTTTTGTTTGGAGCAGAGATGGCTGAGGGGAGACAGAGACTTTAGGTTTTACTTTAGACCTTAGAGGTACAGTGCGGAATCAAGCCCTACGGCCCACTGAGTCCGCGCTGACCAGCGATCACACCGTACACTAGCACTATCCTGCACACACTAGGGACAATTTACAATTTCACCAAAGCCAATTAACCAACAAACCTGCACGCCCATGGAAAGTGGGAGGAAACTGGAGCACCCGGAGAAGACCCTCGCAGTCAGGGGGAGAACGTACAAACTCTATACTGACAGCACCCGTAGTCAGGATCAAACCCGGGTGTCTGGCACTGTAAGGCAGCAACTCTACCGCTGCGCCACCGTGTTATCCATCTTTCTTCTTTCCTTCGGTTGTTTTGTTTGGAGAAGAGATGGATGAAAGGGGACATAGTTGTGTATTAAGTTATAAGGTATATTGATGGAGAAAATAGAAGGGACTTGTTATCCTCAGAATTGGGGTCGAAAACACTTGAGGTATAAATTTCATGGCAGGTCAATTGGACAGAACACAAGGAAGCATTTGGTTTCACCCAGTGGGTGGGAATGGTCTGGAACATTGGGTGGTGGAACAGAAATCCTCATCAAATTTAAAAAAAATAAAATAAATAGGGAAATGAAAGGCAGTGGCTGATATGTCAATTTTACAAAAATGATCCCAGGAATGAGTAGGTTAACCTATGATGAACTGGGTCTGTACACACTGGAGTTTAGAAGAGTGAGGGGGGACCCCAATGAAACGTACAGAATAGTGAAAGGCCTGGATAGAGCAGATGTGGAGAGGATGTTTCCACTTGTGGGAGAGTCTAGGACTAGAGGTCATAGCCGCAGAATTAAAGGATGTTCTTTGGGAAGGAGACGAGAAATCTCTTTAGTCATAGGGTGGTGAATCTGTGGAATTCTTTGCCACAGAAGGCTATGGAGGCCAAGTCAGTGGGTAATTTTAAGGCGGAGATAGATAGATTCTTGATTAGTGCGGGTGTCAGAGGTAATGGGGAGAAGGCAGGAGAATGGGGTTAGGAGGGAGAGATAGATCAGCCATGAATGGATGGCGGCATAGACTTGATGGGCCGAATGGCCTAATTCTACTCCTATTCCATATGAACTAGTGCTGGGAAGTGGGAATTAAGGCTTAGTTTTACCTAGTGCAGATAGAAGGGACCAGATGACCTCCATCTCTGTTGTAAATTTTGTGTGACACTAATACATGCCCTCAAAACAATGGGTGGTCATTTCTTTTCCTGATGCACACGTGATCAGCAGTGGAAAACTAACTCGAAAGACAGACTTCAAAAGCGGACCTTAATTTTCAAACTGGGAACGTTGACAAGAAAGTCAATCTCGTTGGACACTGTTCCTGTGCTGTGGGACTCGAGAAAGTTCTAAAGTTGCTGCCTTACTTTGCCAGAGACCCGGGTTCGATCCTGACTACGGGTGCTGTTTGTACGGAATTTGTACATTCTCTGCGTGACCGCGTGGGTTTTCTCCGGGTGCTCCGGTTTCCACCCACACACCAAAGACCTACAGGTTAGTAGGCTAATTGGCTTGGGGTGTCATTGTAAATTGTCCCTAGCGTGTGTAGGATAGTGGCAGGGGTGCGGGGATCGCTGGTTGGTGCGGACACGGTTGGCCGAAGGGCCTGTTTCCTCGCTGTATCTCTAAACTAAAGAAACAAAACTAAGCAAGTGCGTTAAGGATGTTAAAAGAGATCACTCAGATACAGATTGCCGAGAAGATCACAAAATTATTTACAGCCCACTTTCCAAGTTATAGCCAAATATCCTTTTGGGTTTTTTAAATGGCGAGCATGTGTAACCCAGGTCAGGAAATGAAAGGCAATATTTGAAACCACAGTAACACTCATTTCTCTTTCAAAATATAATTAGATTAAAGTTCGTATTGCTTCTTATTATTATCTGAACAATTTAGTAATCATTCTCCTTGAGGCAATCTGGAACTTCCATTTTTTAACTATAGGATAACATGTGTTGGCCGTTAATCACTTAGTTTTGACGAAAAATTAATTTGGTACGGTGAGCATAAATAAGCATTCTATGACATTCCCTTGATTACTGCAGTCCCACTTTCAGTGACAAATATACAAATTAAAATATTTCTTTCATCTCGTCACCAGATCATCACCATCCATCACTGAATGTTTTCCCTTAATCATGAATGTTGTTCGCCTACCCGATTATTCTGCTTTATTGTTCTTAATGCAACACGGGCCAGCACGGTGGCGCAGCGGTAGAATTGTTGCCTTACAGCGCCGGGGAAACGGGTTCGATCCTGACCACGGCTACTGTCTGCGCTGCGTTTGCACGTTCTCCCCGTGACCTGCGTGGGTTTTCTCCGGGTGCCCTGGTTTCCTCCCACACCCCAAAGAAGTGCAGGTTTGTAGGTTAATTGGCTTCGGTAAAATTGTAAAAGTGTCCCTAGTGTGTGTCGGCAAGTGCTAGTGTGTGGCGATCGCTGGTCGTTGTGGTCCGAAGGGCCTATTTCCCCGCTGTATCTCCAAATTTAAAAAAAAAAACTAAAAATGGATTGGTATTTATATTGTTCATCACATTTTTCTGAGCTTATTTTTTGTCTTATTTTATGTCTATCTTCAGTTCCTCACGACACATTTCATATTTCAAAGTTTTTTTAAGCAGTCATAACCCTTGGTTTTACCATCCATTTCATGTGAGGGGATTAGGTTATGTTTAAGCATGTAACCTTACAAATGGGCCATGAAAAGGCTTCTATTTTCTGCCTAAACTCACTTAAGCAAATGATAAGGTTATCGCTCTAGAGGGTCAAATCAAAGTGACATTGGCAATGCTCACCAGCTGGCGAATGGAACTGGAACTCTTCCTTTACCTGGAACTCCCCCCCCACCCCACTGGCTTAACAACTGGATTTGTGCGGCCTTTCCTGGAGACCGGCCCGGAGCTTCAAGCTGCAAGTGCAGCGCGGACTTACATGGTGGAACGGGCGATCCCTTGCCGAGGATCGTTGTGGAAGTGCTCCGACCGCGGGGCCGGTGGACGTTAACACCGTGAAGCCGTGCTCTCCGGTAAGAGAAGGCCGACTCGGGAGCTCCACGCCGCGGAGTGTTCCGATCCGTCCCGACGGCGGAGTTTCTATCATCCCGACGAGAGGGCTTGAACATCGGACCGTCAGCAACGGCCCTGTTCAAAGGCCCTGACCACGGGTGACCAAAGAGGAAGATGACCAAACTTTATTGCCTTCCATCACAGTGAGAAATGTTGATTCCACTGTGGTGGACGTTCTCCCTGTGACCGCGTGAGTTTTTTCCAGGTGCTCTGGTTTTCTCCCATATTTCAAAGACGTGCAATTTTGTAGGTTAATTGGTTTCTGTAAGTTGACCCTAGTGTGTAGGACATGGAAATGGGAAAGTGTTAAAGAAGGAACTGCAGATGCTGGAAAATCGAGGGTACACAAAATGCTGGAGAAACTCAGCGGGTGCAGCAGCATCTATGGAGCGTTTCGGCCCGAAACGTTGCCTATCTCCTTCGCTCCATAGATGCTGCTGCACCCGCTGATTTTCTCCAGCATTTTGTGTACCATGGATATGGGAAACATGGAACCAGGGTGCGGGCATGGAATAACATGGAACTAGTGTGGTCAGCATGGATTGGTGTGCTGAAGGGCCTATTTCCATGCTGTATCTCCAGACTAAACAGAGACCTGTATTTCATCCAATTTCATCCTAAACATCTAATTGGAAACCCAGATTCATGTCTGGGGCAGACAAAAACTCAGTACGAAGTACAGGTCCACCACCGATTATGTTCCACCCTTATGTTCCAGAGCCTTTCTGGATTATCCATTTTGCCGGACCAACAGAGGTCACAGGCTGCAAGTGGAGGCTAAAGATACTGGAACGGTCCACCTCGGCCGCCAAGGGGCCGAGATACCGGCCTGCAAAGTCGTCCTCGGATATGGGGGCAGATCTGTATTAGAAATGTAGACTTAGTGCTTACTGAAGGTTTATGTTGAAGAAAGGTAGATGTTGGACAAATGGCTAAAGGTGCCACTTTGGTCAATGTCAATATCATGGAGTATCAAAATGCCCTCTCGGGATGTATGTTTTACTTTGTTCTGGAGTCAGGTGAGAGTCTAATTCAAGATTTACTCTGGAAAAATAGAGCAGCTTTGTGCTTTCTTCTTCTTGCGTATGGCGTGCACAGCCTAAAGTTGTAGGGCAACTTGTTCTATTTGACTGTGCACGCCGGGTTGATTGCATTCGTCGAAACAGGGCGGACCACGTGAAGGTTGCAATCTTCCACCCCGCTTTGTGCCATCATCAATCTTAAATCTGCAGTGTAAATACTCAAATTCAAATTCAAATGTTTACTCAAATTCATAATCTGTCTTCATCATATTTAAGGGAAGTCTTACTGCAGACTGACCAGGCAGGAATGAGAGCGATTCTCGATTACTCCAAACAGTTTAGACTTTACACGTTAAACTCTAGAGATACAGCGCGGAAACAGGTCTCTCGGCCCACCGAGTCCGTGCCGACCCCGGACACTAACATTGTCCTACACACACTGGGGACAAGGTTTACAATTTTACCGAAGCCAAATAACCTACATCTTTGGAATATGGGAGGAAACCGGAGCGCCCGGAGGAATCCCACACAGTCACAGGGGGAATGTACAAACTCTGCACAGACAGCACTCAAGATCAGAATCGAATCCGGTTCACCGGGGCTGTGAGGCAGCAACTCTACCACTGTGCCACCGTCACGCCCCTCTCTTCCAGCTTTCTCTCCCCCTCCCCAACCACGATCAGTCTGAAGAAGGGACCCAGCCCAAACAATCACCTATCCATGTTCGCCAGAGATGCTGCCTGACCTGGAATTACTCCGACACTTTGAGTCAATTTTTTGGTAAACCAGCACCTGCTGTTCCTTGTGCCTTTAGTTTCCATTCATTCTAGCTTATAATGTTGGTCTATGTAAAAAAAACAAAGCTGAAAGACTTTAAAAATAATTCATCCATTTATTTCAACCCTTGCGCTAATCCAATTATGTCAGAGCATTAATAGAAAGACCTAGATCTATCATTTTGCTGACTCCTCTCACTGTAGGAAACGTTGCCAAAATAGCTGCATTTAAAGTGGTATTGGCTTACATTGCCTGTGTTTAGTTTTTTAGTTTAGTTAAGAGATACAGCGCGGAAACAGCGAGTCTGCACCGATCAGCGATCCCGCACATTAACACTATCCTACACACACCAGGGACAATTTTACATTTATACCAAGCCCATTAGTTGTACAGGGTCTTGGTGAGACCATACCTGGAGTATTGCGTACAGTTTTGGTCTCCAAATCTGAGGAAGGACATTATTGCCATAGAGGGAGTGCAGAGAAGGTTCACCAGACTGATTCCTGGGATGTCAGGACTGTCTTATCAAGAAAGATCGGTTTATACTCTCTAGAATTTAGGAGATTGAGAGGGGATCTTATAGAAACTTACAAAATTCTTAAGGGGTTGGACAGGCTAGATGCAGGAAGATTGTTCCCGATATTGGGGAAGTCCAGGACAAGGGGTCACAGCTTAAGGATAAGGGGGAAATCCTTTAGGACCGAGATGAGAAAGACTTTTTTCACACAGAGAGTGGTGAATCTCTGGAACTCTCTGCCACAGAGGGTAGTTGAGGCCAGTTCATTGGCTATATTTAAGAGGGGGTTAGATGTGGCCCTTGTGGCTAAGGGGATCAGGGGGTATGGAGAGAAGGCAGGTACGGGATACTGAGTGTGGATGATCAGCCATGATCATATTGAATGGCGGTGCAGGCTCGAAGGGCCGAATGGCCTACTCCTGCACCTAATTTCTATGTTTCTATTAACCTACAAACCTGTCTGTGTTTGGAGTGTGGGAGGAAACCGAAGATCTCGGAGAAAGCCCACGCAGGTCACGAAGAGAAGGTACAAACTCTGTGCAGACAGCACCCGTAGTCGGGATCGCTCGGTCTCCGGTGCTGTGAGGCAGCAACTCTACCGCTGCGCCACCATGCTGCCCTTTCTTGCAATATCATTTCATATTCATACCATTCCCATTTTTTAATCTCCAAATTCAAAATTTGCGACATAGACGGACCAAGCTTATGAGAACAAAGATTTTCATCTTCTTTTGATCCACGATTTGAAATCATTCTGCTGATTATTTGTGCAGCTTTGAAATCGTTCTGCTGATTATTTGTGCAGCTGGCTTAAAGAACTGTAGGCAGCAAATTCTGTCCTCGTTCACAGTCTGTTGTAGATTTTCATCCAAGGGGCACCATTTATTCAAGAAGCAAGTGAGGAAGGTGACAACATACTAAGTTTGGAAACAAAAGTAGAGTTTGAGGTGATGTAAATGATTAGAGCAGAATAGCAATAACAAGGAACTGCAGATGTTGGTTTATACCAAAGATAGACACAAAATGCTGGAGTAACTCAGCGGGCCAGGCAGCATCTCTGGAGAACATGGATTGGTGACGTTTCAGGTCGGGACCTTACTGATT
This sequence comes from Okamejei kenojei, assembly GCA_035221665.1. Lineage (NCBI taxonomy): Eukaryota > Metazoa > Chordata > Chondrichthyes > Rajiformes > Rajidae > Okamejei > Okamejei kenojei. Next base: position 10,820,049 of record CM069144.1, read on the forward strand.
GTAAAGGGGGGAGCGGGAAGAAACATGGAAGCGAGAAGGGGCCGGACAAATCTCAGCCTCCAAAATATGACCTTGGGTGAGGAGGTTCACTGATAGACAGATTATTGGGCAAGGGCTAGAGATAGGAACAGGTGTGAGCCCATGAGGGAGACATGGTTGTGAACGGTGAAGCTAGTTAAAGGTCCTTTGGTGGACTTGGGGGGTGGGGGGCGGTGGGGTGGGGGGGTCGAAGGGGGGGTGCAAGGTCAGCCAGGGTTCAGTGTCGCTGAGGAGGGAGGGAGGTGCTGGTAGAGTCAAGACTTTGTTTATTGTGAGATGTCCAGGATAGAACAGCGTCATTCTTGCGTGCAACTGCACAACAGAATATGTAAACATAGTAGGAAGGAGCTGCAGATGCTGGCTTAGGCCAAAGATAGTCACAGAAAGCTGGAGTAACTCAGCGGGACAGGTAACATCTTTGGAGAGAATGTTTCGGGTCAAGTCCCTTCTTCAGACTTATAGTGCATACTACATGGTAAATATTGTACACTGTAAATTAATATAATAAGCGAGAAAATAAATGTTCAGTGTGTGCGTGCGGGGTGGCACGGTGGCGCAGCGGTAGAGTTGCTGCTTTACAGCGAATGCAGCGCCGGAGACCCGGGTTCGATCCCGACTACGGGTGCTGTCTGTACGGAGTGTGTACGTTCTCCCCGTGACCGAAGGATGTCAGAGCTGAGGCTTCAGCTCTCAACCTAGTACTTTGATGCACAGACCCAACACCTCTCCCTTGATCTGTCCTGATGAATGCATTGGCCAAAGACTTTTAGAGCTTTGAAGCTTATCGTACATTTTCAGTCTTTCAATCATGAATTATGGCTTAGATTTAGAAGCACCGTAAGCTGCATCGATGGAGCATCAAACGTCTTTCAATATCCTGACCTGCAGAGAAAAGCAAGTCTTGTCCTAATTCCCATCCTTGCAATTCTCCTTCATCCACCCACCAGCACCCCCCCCCCCCCCCTCCCTCCCATCCATTCTGTGAACGTTCACATTGCTTGATTGATAGGGCAGAGAAACAGGCCCTTCGGCCCACTGAGTCCACGCCAAGTATCAATCATGTGTCCAAACTAGCTCAGTTCAGGGGTGTTCAAATGCTGTGGGTGGTACAAATCTTTGAAAGGCTTTGGGTTCTATCAGTTTCGTTGGATTTAGTTTAATGTCACGTGAAAAGCTTTTGTTAAGTTTTAGAGATACAGCACGGAAACGGGCCCTTCGGCCCACCGGGTCCCCGCGGACCAGCGATCCCCGCACACTAACACTGTCCTACACCCACTAGGGACAATGTTTACATTTTACACCAAGCTAATTAACCTACAACCCCATACGTCTTTGGAGCGTGGGAGGAAACCGAAGGTCTCGGAGAAAACCCGCGCGGGTCACGGGGAGAACGTACAAACCCGTGCTGACAGCACCCGTAGGGGTGCGCCACCGTGCTGCGGGCTATCCAGTCAGGGGAAAGACAATACATGATTACAATCGAGCCGTTCACAGTGCAAAGAAATAAATGTTGCTGTAGGAGTGGAGATTTAAGAGTGTGGAGCGATTGTAAGATGTGATTGTAGATCTGCTTCTGTGGCCAGCAGGCAGCGTGTCGCCTGGGTTGGACGCCATCTTGGAATCAGTGCTCTGTGCAATCTCACATTCTAATCCACTCTCTGCGCACCAGGGCCACGTTACAGAGACCAATTAACCTACAAACACGTGAAACCCAGTGAAATTTGTTTTTGCATACAATTCAGTAAGATTATTGACACACATAGGTACAATCGATGATTACGTACAGAATGTACAAATACAGCCCACTGAGTCAATATGCAGGCGTCACCTGCCTTTGGCACCATTTATACAGTCCCAGATGCAGAAGGCTATAAAGGTTTGTCGCAGCCGTTGCCTCCATTCTGTAACGCCCGCGAAGCGTCGTCCCTCTCCTCTCCTTGCCCACCCAGCCACCTTCAGCCTTCGTGCCCTGGGGGAGGGGGGGGTGCCTCCAGCAGCTGACCCTGAGGGTGTGGAAGGTAAGACCCTTGCGTAGGAAGGAACTGCAGATGCTGGTATACATTGAAGATAGACGCAAAAAGCTGGAGTAACTCAGCGGGACAGGCAGCATCTCTAGAGAGAAGGAATGGGCGACGTTTCGGGCCGAGACCCTTCCTGGTTTTCCTATCTGTTTGTTTTGGAAAGTCAAGCCTCTTGGGATTTCTATTCATCTCAAATAGCCCAATGTGTTTTATTTTCTAAAGAGAGTACATCAATATTATTAATTATCAACAAAATATGTTCTATGCTACTGTAGACCCACGTTAGACCCATCTATCACTAAACCTTGTGTGTAGGAAGGAACTGTTGATGCTGGTTTACACCGAAGGTAGACACAAAATAATGGAATAACTCAGCACAACATCTCTGGAGAAAGGGAATATGTGATGTTTTGGGTCGAGACCCTTCTTCAGACTCAGATATCATCTATTCCTTTTCTTTTTAGATGCTGCATAGCCCACTGTGTTACTCAAAGCATTTTATATCTATCTTCCCTCTAAACCTTTCCTATTTCAGAATTTAATTTCAGGATAGGGTGAAATTTCAAAGTGGGTGTGTGTGTGAGTATGTGTATGAATGTGTGTGCATGTGTGAGAGTGTGTGTGTGTGAATGTGAGAGTATGTGTGTGAATGAGTTTGTGTGTATGAGTGTGTGTGTGCATCGGTGTGTGTGCGTCAGTGTGTGTGTTTGTGTGAATGTGTGTGGGTGTTTGTGTGAATGTGTGTGTGTGTGTGAATGTTTTTGTGTGAAAGTGTGTGCATATGAGTTTGTGTGTGTGTGTGTGTGTGTGTGTGTGTGTGTGTGTGTGTGTGTGTGTGTGTGTGTGTGTGTGTGTGTGTGTGTTTATGAGTGCGTGCGTGTGTGTGATTTAGAGTGGGTTAAATCTGCAATAGCAAACAGCAGGTTGAAAATCCAATCCTGGCCCTTGTGGTTTCAATCATAGCTTGTCAAACTACAAGCTGGAAGCTCCCTTGGGAGAGGTAACTCGAGAACTTAAAAATGTTTTAGTTGCTCATTAAGTCATATTAACATAGGTTTAAGGTGTTTAATGGAGGATGGATGGTTTATGGCTAGCATCTGGGCAATCATCAGTAAAGCCAGGTCAAGAGCTCAGTGCCACTCAGTGTGGGCTGAGGGGTTGTCGGTCTAATCTGGCAATAAATTCTCCTGCCTCACAATTGCTTTTTTTTGCCTGGTCTGAAACTTTGGGGAAAGTTTTTGAGAGGATTGGTGCTAAGTTTGTGGATGTTGCTGAAGCAAGCACAGGGAAAGGTGGGAGTCTGATTGAAAAGAGTTAATGTTTCAAGTCAACAACCAGGTCTGGTGAAGAAGGATCATTGACCTGAACCATCAACTCTCGGAAACATTTCTCTCTCAGCAGTTCAAGCGGCTCTGCGCAGTATTTCCAGCAGTTCTGGAGAACAGAACGTACTCCAGAGATGCTGACTGAGTCGCTGAGTCGAGTTCAGTTCGGTTTAGTTTAGTTTAGAGATACAGCGCGGAAACAGGCACTTCGCCCCACCGACTCCGCTCCGACCAGCGATCCCCCCATACACTGGCACTCGTGACAATTTACAATCTTTACTGAAGCCAATTAACCTACAAACCTGTACGTCTTTGGAGTATGGGAGGAAACGGGAGCACCTGCAGAAATTCCACACAGGTCACGGGGAGAACGTACAAACTCCGTACAGACAGCACCCGTAGCCAGGATCAAACCCGGGTCTCTGGCGCTGAAAGCAGCAACTCTACCGCTGCACCACCCTGCCGCACTATTGGAGTTATTCCAACACTTTGTGTCAGTTTGGGTGAACCAGCATCTGCAGTTCCTTGTGTCTATATTTCCAGCAGTTTCCGTTTTTATTTCAGACCTCTATCATTTGCTTCAGACTTTTGTTATTGAATGTCAACAGTTTGGTCTTGCTCACTATGGTCATTTGATTTGTTGGAGGGAATTTTGTGTTTAAGATGTATCCCAAACCCTGGCATTCACATGGGGCCCAGAGGCCCTTTTAATTACTACTTAGATTGGGAATAAACACAAAAAAACATCATGTAAAGCTATAAGGTTTAAGAAGGAACTGCAGATGCTGGAAAATCGAGGTAGCCAAAAAATGCTGGAGAAACTCAGCGGGTGAGGCGGCATCTACGGACTGTCTGAAGAAGGGTCTCGACCCGAAACGTCGCCTTTTTCCTTCGCTCCATAGATGCTGCCTCACCCGCTGAGTTTCTCCAGCATTTTTGTCTACCTTTCATGTAAAGCTGTGGTGAGTTTCTCTGACAAGCCGGTTTATACAACGCCTTAACAGTACACACTGGAGAAACACCCTGGATCAAGGATCACGTTTCCCATATCATGTATCTATCTATACACTGTAAATGGCTCGGTTGTGATCATCTATTGTATTTCCGCTGACTGGTTAGTGTGTAACAAAAGCTTTTCACTGTACCTCGGTACACGTGGACATAATCTAAACCGACAGAACCCAAAGCCTTTCAATGAGCATTTTTATATTCTCACAACAAAATGGTTACATGCGGATTTTGCTTGAACCTTCTTGATTAGAGCTTTCTTGAAAAGGTGGGAGGTGGACAAATGTGCTGGAGAAACACAGCGGGTTTGCAGCAGCATCTATGGAGCGAAGGAAATAGGCAACGTTACGGGCCAAAACCCTTCTTCCTCTTGAAAAGTTGGATTCCATAGTCTTTGGAGCAACAGAGCGATTTTGAAAGCTATTCACTTGCCTCTCCCACCAAATCAATCCGTCTCAGTGCGAAAACAATTGTATTTCCAATCCAGACCTACCCAGGTTACTAGGTGACAAAGCTAACAGTATCTGTAGAAAGGAACTGCAGATGCTGGTTTTAAGCAAAGATAGACACAAAACGCTGGAGTAACTCAGCGGATCAGACAGCATCTCCGGGGAAAAGGAATAGGTGACATTTCGGGTCGAGATCCTTCTTCAGACCGAGAGTCAGGGGAAAGGGAATCGAGAGATAGCGAATGAAAGATAAAAGGCGGTTGTCAAGTCGGAGAGCAAGAGGAATCACAGAGGGGGAGCAATGACAGCGAGATAGTTGCAGAATTCTCATTGGAGAGAGGAGGAGAACTTCTTCAAAGTAGACATACTGACAGAAACTTGTCAGACAGAGGAGGAGAATCCTGCAGCATCCTCTCTCACCGCTCCCCCTCTGTGATTCCTCCTGCTCCCCAACCACGTTTTATCTTTCATCCATTTGCTCTATATCTCTCTATATCACCGTCTACATCTCTCGTTTCCCTTTCCCCTGACCCTCGGTCAGAAGAAGGGTCTCGAGGCCAGACGTCGCCCATTCCTTTTCTCCACAGATGCTGCCTGACCATATCAGTATCTTCTGGAGCAAACCACCCAATGCTGAATGCCGCTTTGAAAAGCATCTCTCTTTTTTTTTTAATCGCTACCAAACCACAAGAATGACTTCTTCCAAGCTACTTCATAATATTTTCATCAAAAGTTAAAAATTCAAATTCAGCACAAGATTGTTTCTAATTACTGCCATGTTCATGATCTGTTCCTCCCACAGGTAGGACTGGCATGAAAGCTGTTTTTAATGAGTTTGAATGTGAAAGACCACAAAACGTATAATTCTGAGCATTCATTATCTCTGTACCAATTTTTTTTTTTTAGCTGAATTCAATTATATTGAACCCTGGGGCTCTCTTGACTTTTTTTCCATTCCATCCACTGTCCTTTGTAATCTGACAATTCCAGTGATCATACCAAACCCTCGTTGAACAGGATTTTGTAAAAAAATATAATTATATTCCAGGAATCTGTGTTCTTCGCTGACTCATACAATTGGTCATCAAAGGACTGAAATCTTGTATTAATTTCCCGTTAATTAGTCGAATTGTTGCTTGATGTTTTTATTATTCTGAGGATGTCACAGGCAGCATTTTGTGTCTTTATTTTGGAGGACTCGTAGCTTATCTCTCTTGTCTGCCTAGTCACGATAGCTTTACCTAGCCCGAAGGTACGGAATCTCCGGATTCTTAACATAGAGCACACCGCGTTTGTGTTTAACCTTCATTAACAATACTTATTCATTCACAATGTAAATCATTTTGCAGTGCCACGAGATATGTTATTTTCCTCTCAAGTTCAGTAAACTTTTGATTCATCTGCCTCTTCAGCGTGGCTTATTGTGACACCATTGAGAACAGCTTCTAGCGTTTCCCAGGGTGGCTGATGATCCGAACTCCATGATGGGGAAAAGCAATTATCCTTCAGAAATAGATAATTAAACTTTCAGCTTTTTTCGTTTCCAATTTTAGTGCAAAAATACCAACAATAAAAAGAGAGCCAGCGACAATTCTTGCATTAATAGAGGACTTGCTGTATTAATGGCTTCTTTTTGAACTGGTATCATTGGCAGACAGGAAATTCTATTGCAGAAGGAAATTGAGAGTACCTTCCTGCGAAAGGATACCCTGATAAATTTGAGCTCCATTACTAAATTTGTAAAGTCTCACTTGTTTAGGGTGAGATTGATTTTGGTTTAACAAGGTAACTGTTATGACTGATGCATGTCTTTGGCAGAAGTTTCTTATATTTGTTTGGCAAATGTTTTGCTTTTGTGTGCATGTTGCTCATGTTCAAATCTTCTCATCACTTATTTTTAGTTTACTTTAGAAATACAGCGTAGAAACAGGCCTATCGGCCCACGTCGACCAGGGATGCTGTACACTAGAGCTATCCTGCACACAGGGACAATATATCATTTTTACAGAAGCCAATTAACCTATAAACCTGTATGTCTTCAGAAGGTGGGAGGAAACCAGAGCACCCGGGGAACGTACAAACTCCGTACAGTCAGCACCCGTAGTCAGGATCGAACTCGGGTCTCTGGCGCTGGAAGGCAGCAACTCTGTCGCTGCGTCACGTTGCTGCCACACAGCTGCACCAACTCTCCTGTTGCACTATTGTGCTGCTCTGCAGTTTCATGTCCTTCCAGTGCTTCACAGAGCATCTGTGTAAATGAACCAAGGTCGATGTTCCTACGTGAAGATGATGGTGCCAATCCAACATGAGGATCAGGGGAAGAGAAACGAGAGATACGGACGGTGATAGAGAGAGGTGCAGAACAAATGAATTAAAGATATGCAAAAAAGTTACGATGGTAAAGGACACAGACCATTATTAGCTGTGGGTTAGGTGAAAATGAGCTACAGACAATGACTCAACAAAACGACTATGAAACTAGTACAACAACATGGGGTGGGAGTGTCTATATTCCTGGGACTCTGAACTCGTGTATGGGTCAGACCAAGGATAATGGGTTTCCTTTCATGAAGGGCGCAGTGAACCAGATGGCTCTGGAATATTAATAATAATCACCTGCAAAAAGGCAACCCCAATACAAATTGAGACCTGTCTACAGTTGCTCGGAATATTTATTTGCTCTTTTTCTGCGGGTGCAGCTCTAAGGATAACGGCATGAAAACTATATAGCTGTAAATTATTTACCCGTAAGACTACGTACCATGGTGGCACAGCGGCAGAGTTGCTGGCTCACAACACCAGAGAACCAGGTTCGATCCCGAGTACGGCTGCTGTCTGTACGGAGTTTGTAAGTTCTCCCTGTTGACTGCGTGGGCTTTCTCCAGGAGTTCCGGTTTCCTCCCACACTCAAAGGACGAACGGGTTTGTAGGTTAATTGGCTTTGGTAAAAATGTAAATTGTCCCGAGTGTGTAGGATAGCGCTAGTGCGCGGGGTGATCACTGGTCGGCGTGGACTCGTGGGCCGAAGGGGCCGTTTCGCCGCTGTATCTCTCCGGTCTAAAGTCTGTACTGCAGAGTCTTCACTTGAGAAGGGCATTTTCTTTCACCTTAAATCGTTGATTCACACAGCACACACTCAGCTTTTCCAATTGCTATTCACATGGATCTTCCACAACCTGTGTCAAATCAGTGAGATGATCTTTCCAACCCCTGTGGCTTTTGTCACGAGCTTGGCTCAAAGTAAAAAAAAAAACTCATTCATCATCGCCTGTAGCACAAAGGAGTTCAACTGATCGTTATTGATGTCGGAGAATGGAAAGGCAATTTAAGATCATTTCTTGAGTACTTGAGCAACCCTGCAGTAAAGCAGAAACGACTTTGTTACTCTCAAGTTGTTCAAATGCCACCTTAAACACCCTCAGCTCCATAATCAAAATTGTCCTGATCAGTTCCCATTCAAAGCTGCTAAAGGAAGGAACTGTTTCTGCAATGCTCGCTCTGCCGTCAGTAGACACAAAAAAGCTGGAGAAATTCAGCAGGACAGGCAGCATCTCTGGAGAGAAGGAATGGGTGACGTTTTGGGTCGAGACCCTTCTTCAGGCTGATCATTGTTTAGTTAAATTAAGAGCTGAACCTTATATTTAAGAGTCAAGTTGGAGGTGGCCTTGTGGCTAAGGCGCTAACGGATCATCTGAGTTGGATTGATGTTTAGTTAAAATGAAGGCTAAGCCTTTTAGATGTTTCTTAGTTTAGAGATACAGCACAGAACTAGGCACCGTCGGCTCACTGAGTCTGCGCCGACCAGCGGTCCCTGTACACTAGCACTATCCTACACACACTGGGGAACATTTACAATCTTTACCAAAGCCAATTAACCTACAAACCTGTACGTCTTTGGAGAGTTTGAGGAAACTGAAGCATCCGGAGAAAACCTTGCACTAAACCTAATTCCCTTAACATGTGTCTGTACACTGTGAATGGCTCGATTGTATTCCTGTATCGTCTTCCAGCTGATTTAACCATATAACAATTACAGCACGGAAACAGGCCCTCTCGGCCCTTCCAGCCCGTGCCGACCATTTGTTTTCCCCTAGTCCCATCTACCTGCACTCAGACCATACCCCTCCATTCCCTTCCCTTCCACATACCTATCCACTTTACTTTTAAATGTTAAAATCGATCCTGCCTCCACCACTTCTGCTGGAAGCTCATTCCACACAGCCACCACCCTCTGAGTAAAGAAGTTCCCCCTCACGTTACCCCTAAACTTCCGTCCCTTAATTCTCATGTCATGCCCTCTTGTTTGAATCTTCCCTACCCTTAATGGGAAAAGCTTATCCACGTCAACTCTGTCTATCCCTTTCATCATTTTAAAGACCTCAATCAAGTCCCCCCTTAACCTTCTGCGCTCCAAAGAATAAAGACCTAACTTGTTAAAGTTAGATGCTGCCTGACTCAGCGGGTCAGGCAGCATCTCTGTAGAGAAGGAATAGTTGACGTTTCGAGTCGAGACCCTTCTTCAGACTGCTGATTTGTTAGCACATGACAAAAGCTTTTCACTGTATCTCGGTACACATGACAATAAACTGAACTGAACTAAACTCAACTAAATTAAATGTGAATTGGTGACGTTTTTGTTGCAATCCTTCAGACTGATTGCCATAGGGGGAAAGAGGGAACTGGAAGAGAGGTGGGACAGTTCAAAGTCAGGCAAGTGATAGGTGGGTACCGGTGAGGGGGGGGGGGGGGGGGGGGGGGGGCTCGAATGGCAGGTGTCTAGACCGAGGCCAAAAATGAAAAGACAAAAGGCTGCGAGAAAGGGGGAGAAGAGGCATGAAGTGTGAAGCCGGAGGAAGAGATACAGGTGGAAGGAGAAAAGGGGGTGGGATTGTGGGGGAAAAGCTGGAGTAACTCAGCGGGTCAGGCAGCATCTCTGTAGAGAAGGAATTGTTGACGTTTCGAGTCGAGACCCTTCTTCAGACTAAGAGTCAGGGGAAAGGGAAACGAGAGATATAGACGGTGATGTAGAGAGTGACTGTGATGGTATGGAAACAGGCCAGACGGGGGGATAGCAAGTTTAGAAACCCTTTGGAATGGACCCAATGACTGCCAAACGTATTGAATGGAAGTCCATTTATTCAGACCTGACTCGCGGGAGAAATGGGTGCATCCATGGGGGCCACAGGGAAAAGAGGGGAGAGGAAAAAGGAAGAAGGGGTGGTGTTTGTTTGTTAGTAACCTAAAATGGTCTTTCACTTTGACATGTGGAGGGCGGCACATTGGCGCAGCGGTAGAGTTGCTGCCTTACAGCGAATGCAGCGTCGGAGACCCAGGTTCAATCCTGACTACGGGCGCTGTCTGTACGGAGTTTGTACGTTCTCCCCATGACACGCGTGGGTTTTCCCCGAGATCTTCGGTTTCCTCCCACACTCCAAAGACGTGCAGGTGTGCAGGTTAATTGGCCTGGTAAATGTAAAAGCTGTCCCGAGTGGGTATAGGATAGCGTTAATGGGCGGGGATCGCTGGTCGGTGCGGACCCGGTGGGCCGAACGGGTCTGTTTCCGCGCTGTATCTCAAAACTAGACTAAACATGATTGAATGTGTACCATGCTGTGGTCTCCAGATTGTATTTACAAGTGTTCTTAAACTTCTCACCATTATCTTAATATTTGCCCAGAAATTTATCCTCAATGATGCAGAGAGTCAAAAGATGACCTAAAAATACACAGCTATTTTTAAGGTATTTTCCCTACAGGCAGCAAGAGCAAGAATATTCTCCATCGCTATAAATAAACCTAGGCCCCTGGTCTTCCCTCTACTCACTGCAGCCTGGGGCACAGTGGGAATAGCCCACTAAGCTTCCGCAATGTTAAAATGAATCGAGAAGTTCCTGAAAAAACAAATATAAAAAACCAGCCTGCTCTCTGACGTGCTTATAGCACGTGGACATTCCCCAGGTACGTGCATAGGTGAGTAGATCAAGCGTGGGCAAACGGGACGAACATAGATTGGGCATCTTGGTCAGCATGGCCGAGGTGGGCCGAAGGGCATGTAAAGGGCCTGTCCCACTTAGGCGATTTCCTTCGGTGACTGTCACAGTCACAGCAGGTTGCCGAAAAAGCGGCGACTGGAGCTCTCCCAACGACAATGTCAGTGACAACCTACCACCTAGTCGACGGCAAGCTACCGACAACCGGCGACCCAATCATCGCGACTTAGGATGTCCGCCTACGACCACACCTACGACCACCCAGGCGACAACCTACGACAACCGAAGTCAACCTACACCCACAAGCTATGACCCTGTCGGCGACAACTGAAGACAATTCAGTCGCCGGTACCTGTCGCCAGTTGACGTAGGTTGTCGCCAATGGAATTCACCGAGGTCATCACCCGGCGACAACCAACGTCACCTTGCCTCATCCTGGCGACGACCTACGACAACCTACAACAGCACCTACGACAGGAGAAGGCAAGCACTGTCAAGCCCATTGTCGCCTAAAGGTTTTGAACATTTCAAAATCCAGCGGCGACAAGAGAAAAGTTACGACACTTGAGTAGACAACTCACGACAATACAGGCTTCACCCCACGACCATGTGGCGACAGCCTATTTTCTGGCTGTCGCCGAAAAAATGGCCTGAGTGGGGCCAAGCCTTCAACACCTTCTAAGGGCTCCATAACTCCTTAGAACACCCCCCGGCATTTTTAGTTTAGTTTAGAGATACAATGCGGAACCAGGCCCCTCGGCCCACCGAGCCCGCACCGACCAAGAAAGTGAGTGCAATTTGAGTGAGTCTTTAGATTTTAGACTTCAGAGACACGGCACGGAAACAGATCCTGTAGCCCGCAGACCAGTGATCACCCCGCACACCAGCACTATCCTACTCACAAGGGACAATTTAACCATTGACAATTAACCGACAAACCTGCGTGATTTTGGGAGTGTGGGAGGAAGCTGGAGCACCCAAAGAAAACACACACGGTCACAGAGAGAACATACTAACTCCAAACAGACAGCACCCGTGGTCAGCATCAAACCCAGGTCCCTGGCGCTGTAAGGCAGCAACTCTATTGCTGCCGCACCCAAGTCAAGTCTGAATAGATGGAACTTCCATTCAATACGTTTGGGAGCCATTGACCTTGACCTCCTGCCCCCTTGGATCCAGTCCCAAAGGGTTTCTAAGCATGCTATCCCCCAGCCTGGCCCATTTCCATACCGTCACAGTCACTCTCCATATCACTGTCTATGTCTCTTGTTTCCCTTTCCTCTGACTCTCAGTCTGAAGAAGGGTCTCGACCCGAAACGCCACCTATTCCTTCTCTCCAGAGATGCTGCCTGACCCGCTGAGTTACACCAGCTTTTAGTGTCCATTACTCAGCGAGGGAAGTCGCTTTGTCTTTCTCTCCAGCCCCAGGCTCACCTCTCCTGCATCCACTTAACGTTTTAAGTCTCTCGTATGGATCGGTTCAATGCTGTGAAAGTTGCAGGTTTTTCTTAAAGGTCGCTTTATACACAATCACTCATTTACTTTTAAAAACAATTCATCTATCCCATTAGATGATTAATGAATGGCTAAAGGCATTTAAGAATATGTACAGACATTCACTGGGCAGAATTTTTAAATATTAAAAAAATGATGAAAGAGCTGGAGGATTATGATTAATTAGAAAGTGGGAAAACACGAAACAAGTTTAGGTTAGCTCAGCATGGAAACAGGCCCTTCGGCCTATGGGTCTGTACCGATCAAGGATCATCCTTACTTTAGTTCCATCCTACACACTAGGAACAATTTACAGAAGTCAATTAACCGCCAAACCTGGAGTGTGGGAGGAAACCGGAGCACCCGGAGAAAACCCACCAGGTCACGGGGAGAATGTACAAACTCCGTGTGGACAGCACCCGCAGTCAGGATTGAACCTGGATTCTCTGGTGCTGTGAGGCAGCAACTCTACCGCTGCGCCACCCTGACGCCCCTTGGTGTGAATGGGTTGGTGTGAACTCAATGGGCTGAAGGGCCTGTTCCCACGCTGTATCATTAACTCAACGAGAGACTAACTTTCTCTTTCAGTCTCACTAGATTACGTAGAAACATAGAAAATAGGTGCAGGAGTAGGCCATTCGGCCCTTCGAATCAGCACCGCCATTCAATATGATCATGGCTGATCATCTAAAATCAGTACCACGTTCCTGCTTTTTCCACATATCCCTTGATTCCGTTAGCCCTAAGAACTAATTCTAACTCTCTCTTGAAAACATCCGGTGAATTGGCCTCCACTGCCTTCTGTGGCAGAGAATTCCACAGATTCACAAATCTCTGGGTGAAAAGGTTTTTCCTCATATCAGACCTAAATGGCCTACCCCTTATTCTTAAACTGTGACCCCCTGGTTCTGGACTCCCCCAACATCGGGAACATTTTCCTGCATCTGTCCCTTGAGAATTTTATATAAATCCCCTCTCATCCTTTTGAATTCCAGTGAATACAAACCCAGTCGGCCCATTCTTTCATGAGATGAGAGTATCTCTGACTATGATTCTAAGTTATTTAAAAGGATTTCCATTCAGTCTCTGTTATCTATAGAGTAAAATCTTAGCTTTTACTACTCGAACTAATAGAGTAACACCATCAGATACAATAATTGCTCTTATTATTTAATATTAACATCCTCCTCAATTTGAAAGTCTGATTTGGTCTCAGCTCATCTATTAACTTCATCAAACGTCTTATCAGAAGCGAGGACTGAACATATCTTTCTAATTAAGTTAGTTACTCCATTTACAGTGAGATTTAAACATGTTCAGTCTGATGGAGGATCCTGACCCAAAACGTCATCTGTCCATTCCCTCCACAGCTGCTGCCTGATTTGTAGAATTCCTCCAGCATTTAGTTTGTGTGGAAAACAGAACTCGAAGTTTAACTCGAAAATGGACACAACATGCTGGAGTAACTCAGCAGGTCAGGCAGCATCTCTGGAGAAAATGAATAGGTGATGTTTTGGGTCATGACCCTTCTTCAGACTCAAAACATCACCGGAAACGTCACCTATTCGTTTTCTCCAGAGATGCTGCCTGTCCCGCTGAGTTGCTTCAGCTTTTTACATCTACCTTCGGTTTAAACCAGCATCTGCAGTTCCTTCCGACACACTCTAAGATTAACTCATTCGGTTATGCTAAAGTTAAAAAACTCCAGAAGAATTATTGTGTTGGAAGGAACTGCAGTTGCTGGTTTACACCGAAGATAGATGCAAAATGCTGGAGTAACTCAGCGGGTCAGGCAGCATCTCTGGTGAAAAGGAATAGGTGACATGTCGTGTCGGAACCCTTCTTCATACCATTTCCTGTTTACCATTTCCTGTGTTCAACAAAGCTAGGACTTCACCCTTTTCACAAGGAGTCGCTGCGGTAGAGTTGCTGCCTAACTGCACTGGAGACCCAGGTTCGAGCCTGACTACGGGTGCTGTCTGTGCGGAGTTCATACTTTCACCTACGAGTGAGTTTTCTCCAGGTGCTCCGGTTTCCTCTCACATTCCAAAGACGTACAGGTTTGTAGGTTAATTGGCTTCTGAAAATCGCCCCTGGTGTTTGGGCTCGAAAGTGGGATAACATAGAACTGGTGTGAATGGGTGATCGATGGTCGGCGTGGATCCAATGGTCCAAAAGGGCCTGTTTCCACGCTGTATCTCTAAACGAAACTCTAAAGTAGGGAACTAATGTTATTATATAGTCTATGAAACTACCTGCTGTAATTATCCTGAATCAACCATAATTCTTGTGCAGGATGAGTACAAAAATAGCACGTTTTGTCTTGCCGAATATACTTTTGATCCATGTAGCTCATTTTTATTCTCTGAAAAGCCTGAAGATGTTCAGCGTTGCTATCTTGTGGTGGTCACGTTAGCAACATTTTACCAGCCGTTAGTAAATTGTTCAGAGCATCGATGCCCTGAGACAATTGGTTCACTGGTTTCTTTATTGTCACATGCACCAACTACAGTGAAGTACATTTTATAGACAATAGACAATAGACAATAGGTGCAGGAGTAGGCCATTCGGCCCTTCGAGCCAGCACCGCCATTCAATGTGATCATGACAGATCATCCCCAATCTGTACCCCGTTCCTGCCTTCACCCCATATCCCCTGACTCCGCTATTTTTAAGAGCCCTATCTAGCTCTCGATTGAAAGTATCCAGAGAACCTGCCTCCACCGCCCACTGAGGCAGAGAATTCCACAGTCTCACAACTCTCTGTGAGAAAAATTGTTTCCATGTCTCCGTTCTAAATAGCTTACTCCTTATTCTTAAACTATGGCCCCTGGTTTTGGACTCCCCCAACATCGGGAACATGTTTCCTGCCTCTAGCTTGTCCAAACCCTCAACAATCTTAGATGTTTCAATGAGATGCCCTCTCATCCTTCTAAACTCCAGAGTGTACAAGTCCAGCCGTTCCATTCTCTCAGCATATGACAGTCCCGCCATCCCGGGAATTAACCTTGTACACCTACGCTGCACTCCCTCAATAGCAAGAATGTCCTTCCTCAAATTAGGGGACCAAAACTGCACACAATACTCCAGGTGTGATCTCACTAAGGCTCTGTACGACTGCAGAAGGACCTCTTTGCTCTATACTCTACTCCTCTTGTTATATAGGCCAACATGCCATTTGCTTTCTTCACTGCCTGCTGTACCTGCATGCTTACTTATTTTCTGCAGACAGCTCAGCTAGACTGTCTCCATACATAAACACAATCACCCCGATTAGTGCAGTACGCACAGAACAGCCCACTGAGTCCATATGCGAGAGGCGCCATTTTGCGGTCCTTGCTGCAGCCGTCCGCAAAGGCACGTTGTAGCTGTCACCTCCATTTTGTTCGTCCCACGATCCGATATCCCTCTTCACTCCCGGCCCTCTCCAGCCCTCGTTCCCCACCCCAGGTGGTGCCCTGCCTCCAGTAGACAACCTGTTATTTAAAATAACAGACCAAGGATTGAGCAATTTGTCTCAGACAGTCACTTAAACAAAACCCAATTATGTATTTTAAAGGGTCCCAAACCAAAACATCCTCCACAATCTGTCCACATCCTCTACAAATGCAGTCTGACCTGCAGGGTGAACCCAGCACTTTGTGCTTTACTTAAGACCCCAGCATCTGCTGTTCCTTTAGTCTCCAATTATGTTTAATTTAGTTTAGAGATACAGCGACGAAATAGGCCCTTTGGCTCATCAAGTCTGCGCTGACCAGCGATCCCTGCACACTAACACTATCTCACACACCAGGGACAAGTTTTACAATTTTACCAAGCCGAGTAATCTTTAGAGGGTGGGGGGGGGGGGGGGGGAAACCGGAGCTCCTGGAGAAAGCCCGCGCAGGTCACGGGGAGAATGGACAAACTCCGTACAGACAGCACCCGTAGTCGGGATCGAACCGGGGTCTCTGGTGCTGTGAGGCAGCAACTCTACCGCTGCGCCACCTTGTCGCACGCGGTGCTTTCAGATTATTCAGGAAGATCTTCAATTTTACATCCAAACGATCAGCCCCCATTTTGGAGACACAAGGAACCACAGATGCTGCAATCTTGAACAAACCACAGAGTGCAGGATGAGCTTAGCGGGTCAGGCAGCGTCTGTGGAGGGTCATAACACAGAGGAGTAGAATTAGGCCAGTTTAACCATGGCTGATCTATCTTTCCCTCTTAACCCCATTCTCGTGCCTTCTCCCCATAACTCCCGACACCTGTACTAATCAAGAACCTAGCAATCTCCAATTTAAAAATACCCATTGACTTGGCCTCTACAGCCATCTGTGGCAATGAATCCCACAGTTTTACCACCTTCTGACTAAAGAAATTCCTCCTCACTCCTTCCTAAAGGAACGTCCTTTGGGAACCCTTCTTCAGACTGATTGCAACGGGGGGGGGGGGGGGGGGGTAGTGGTGTATGCTGGAAAAGTGATGGGGGAGGGGGAGGGTGGGGGGTGGGGGGGCAAGCCTGGCAAGTGAAAAGTGCATACTGGTGAAGGGGGGATTTGGCAGATGGGTGGAGTTTATTTAGAGTTTTGACTGATTTCTCCAGCTGTTGTTAGTGCCCTCCTCTGCAACTTTACATTTGGACACAAGACATGCAATTGAAAAATCTTTAGGTTAGTGAACTTGATCAAACATTTGTGCTTTATCAGAAGCACGTTACTCAAAGCGTTTTTGTTTCTGCATTCGGTTCCATCATCAGTTTGAATTCCGGCTGCGAAGAAGCTATCGGATTTCTTCAATCATTTCGATTTATTCCCGACCAGCAACCTTAATTTCGCGAGATAACAACAGCAGCAGCAGCAGCGGGAATAGAGGAGCGTCTCTGCTTGCCTTGAATACTGGTATGTGGTTGTTTGCTGATGTAAGCAGGTTTAATTTTAGACCCTTAAGGCCGCCCTGAGACATGCGTGTGTACTGTATGTAAAATCCTACAGCTTCGGTTTTAATGTGCGTGGGAAGGAGGGAGTAGTCACTCCAGCATTTTGTGTCTAGATTCAGGTTTTAATATTGATTCAGGTTTTAATATTGATTCTTTTCACCCCCATCTTGAGAGCAGTGATTTTTGGACGAATGCAAGTATTTTATTGTTGCATGCATGCGTTAACACCAACGGCCAAAAACCTTGTCTCCACGCTAGTTTTCGAGATACAAGGGGAATTTGACTCGGGTTAAACATTTGGAGGTCTACATGGAGTCTTCGTCCAGTTGCGTTTCATATACAATGGCACTGGGCTGGAACTGACTCCACCAGTAAGTCGCGGTGTCAATTTCAACTTGTAACTTGTTTCATTCCCAGCGGCGCTGCCTCTATCCCAGGAGATTCACTCCAACCCCCGCTCGTCCTGGTTTTTCGACTTATGAGTGAGAAGGTGTGGCTGCAGTCGAGGGAACAGGCGGCGTAACCTCTCCCCCAGTTCTGGCACCGACCTGGGGTTTGTGAAAGGTTTGTTACACACAACAACATTCGCTGGCTGGCTGGTTGGGTTCCACAAACACAGGGGAGTTGACAGATTTGGTTTGCACTTTGGGTTTTGGTCCTTTATGTTAGCAAGGGGGGTGGTTTGCGCAGTACACGAGGAATAGAGAAGCCTGCAGTAAGTAGCGAGAACTCTGGTGGTTCTGTGTACACTCAAGTCAAAAATCAAAAGAGTTTAATGTCATGTGTCCCTGACAGGACAATGAAATTCTTTCTTTGCATAGACAGAACATAGTAGGCATTGACTACAATTATATACGTAAATACACACATTAATTAATTAAGTGCAAATAACAGATGGAGGGGTATTAATGTTCAAAGTTTTGTCCGAGCCAGGTTTAATAGCCTGATGGCTGTGGGGAAGTAGCTATTCCTGAACCGGGTCGTTGCAGTTCTCAGGCTCCTGTACCTTCTACCCGAAGGTAGCAGGGAGATGAGTGTGTGGCCAGGGTGGTGTGGGTCCTTGATGATGCTGCCAGCCTTTTTGAGGCAGCGACTGTGGTAGATCCCCTCGATGGAAGGAAGGTCAGAGCCGATGATGGACTGGGCAGTGTTTACTACTTTTTGTAGTCTTTTCCTCTCCAGGGCTTTCAAGTTGCCGAACCAAGCCACGGTGCAACCCGGTCAGCAAGCTCTCTTCTGTGCACGGCCCTGTAGAAGTTAGAGAGAGTCCTCTTGACAGACGGCTCTCCGTAACTTCTCAGGAAGTATAGAGGCGCTGATGAGCTTTCTTAATAATTGCATCTGTGTTCTCGGACCAGGAAAGATCTTCACAGATGTGCACGCCCAGGAATTTGAAGCTCTTGACCCTTTCAACCATCGACCCGTTGATATAAACAGGGACTGTGGGTCCCCATCTTACTCCTTCCAAAGTCCACAATCAGTTCCTTGGTGTTTGCTGGTGTTGAGGGCCAGGTTATTGTGCTGGGCACCCATTATGGACAGTCGCTCGATCTCTCTTCTGTACTCCGACTCATCCCCATCAGTGATATGTCCCACAACAGTGGTGTCGTCAGCGAACTTGATGATGGAGTTCGCACTGTGACCGGTACGCAGTCATGAGTATAGAGTGAGTACAGCCAGGGGGCTGATCTGTGCACGCAGCCTTGAGGTGCTTACTTCTTCCCTCCGTTGCTGATGGTTATCGAGTCTGACACATTTCCACCATACGAACAGCAACAGTGGTCTGTGAATGAGGAAGTCGAGGATCCAATTGCAGAGGGTTGCGCAGAGACCCAGTTCTGCGAGTTTGGTAACCAGCTTGGAGGGGATGATTGTGTTAAATGCCCGAGCTGTAGTCATTGAATAAACAGCCTGACATATGAGTTTTTGTTGTCCAAGTGGTCCAGAGCGGAGTGGAGGGCCAGCGATGATCGGTCCACGTTTGATCTGTTGTGGCGGTAAGGCGAACTGCAGTGGGTCCAGGTTTTTGTCGAGGTAGTGGAGGTTGATTTGCGCCATGATCAACCTCTCGAAGCACTTCATCACACAGGCGTTAGTTGCCACAGGTCGATAGTCAATTGAGGCACGTCACCTTGCTCTTCTTGGGCTCGTGGTATTATTGATGCCCTTTTGAGGCAGGTGGGAACTCGGACCTCAGAAGTGGACAGGTTGAAAAATGTCCGTAAAACTCCAGCCAGTTGGTCCGCACAGGTTTTTTAGAACACGACCAGGTATGCCATCAGGTCCAGGTACGCTTTTCGAGGGTTCACCCCTCTGAAGGATTTTCCTGACGTCGGCCTCTGTGACTGAGACTGAAATACCATCACAGCGTAATGGGGGCTCGGGAAGGCACATCGGTGTTCTCCCTATCAAAGCGTGCGTAAAATGCATTGAGCTCATCAGGGAGTGATGTATCGCCGACATCCGAGCTGCCTCCTGGTTTCGCCTTTGTAGGAGGTGATTGCATTCAGTCCCCGCCACAGCTGCTGAACATCTGTCTCATCCTCCAGTTTGGAGCAGAACTCCCTTTTGGCCTTTTTGATGGCCTTCCCAAGGTCGTATCTGGACACTCTGCACAAACAGCGGTATGAATAAGTGGTCCGACCCAAACCGTCGCCAATCCACGTTGTCCAGAGATGCTGCCTGACCTGCTGAGTTACTCCACTACTTTGTGTCTTTCCATTGTAGCTCATTTCATATATACAGAATCCTCCATTGTGGAGAAAGGTGCCCCCATCCTTTCTTTCCTCTCTCCTAGTTCTGGAATTACCTAATTGATGGAAAGTACTGTGGCTATTCACCATATCTCTCAAGATTTTATATCTATAAGATCACCACTCAATATCCTATAATCAATGGGGGGGGGTGTTGAAACTGGTATAGTCATCTTGTTGAGATGTTTATGAAAGAACTGCAGATGCTGGAAAAATCGAAGTTAGACAAAAATGCTGGAGAAACTCAACGGGAGAGGCAGCATCTATGGAGAGAAGGAATAGACAACATTTCAGGTTGAAACCCTTCTTCAGTCTGAAGAAGGGTCTCTACCAGAAACGCCACCTATTCCTTTTCTCCATAGATACTGCCACACCTGCTGAGTTTCTCCAGCATTTTTGTCTACCTTTGTTGAGTCTAACTGTCTGTTCTGTTCTTGCCTAACAAACAGCTACCAATGGCCTGTTTCCTTTATCATCATAACTTTTTTGCATATAGTTCAGTCACTTGTTCTATATCTCTCCACATCACCGTATATATCTCTCGTTTCCCTTTCCCCTGACTCTCAGTCTGAAGAAGGGTCATCTACCAGAAACGCCACCTATTCCTTTTCTCCAGAGATGCCATCTGACTCGATGAGTTCCTCCTGCTTTTTGTCTATTACCAATTTAATGACATCCTTTCAAATAGCAGGGCTACTGGAACTATACGCCGTACTGCAGATGTGGGTTTAACAATGTATTGTACAGTTATAATATCTTCTGTACTCAATAACCTGGTGGGTGAAGGCAATCATGAGCCCCTTTACCACCTTGTCTAACCTTCCACTCCTCCACAACACTCTTCAATGTCATGTCCTTGTTTGTCTTTCCAAATTACAACACATCACATTTATCTGCATTAAATTCCATCTGCCATGCCTTGGCCCAGTTGACCGAGATCCATTGTAATTCTTGATCACCTTTATCACTGTCCACGCAACCACCATTTTTAACATCATCCACAAAAGCAGCCACCCTGCCACCTATAATTCATATCGATATTGTCAATATAAATAACACATATCAGTGGAGCTAGGTGAGCACAAAATGCTGGAGTAACTCAGTGGGACAGGCAGCATTCCTGGAGTGAAGAAATGGGTGACATTACGGGTCAAGACCCTTCTTCAGACTCTTAATGGGTGACGTTTCTGGTCGAGATCCTTCTTCAGTGGAGCTTGCGCTGATCCCTGCTCTACTCCACTTGCAACAGGCCTCCCGTCTGAGTAAACACTTTCTGCCACCACCCTCTCTCTCCTATCTTCAAGCTAATGCTGTATCCAATTTGCTAGCTCGCCCTGGATCCCATGTGATCGTACTTAATGTAACTAGGATGCTTAAACCTTAAGTGGACCTCATTCTAGGTACTTGGTCTAGATGAGATCCCTGATCTTGGTTATCTCCCCTCCCAGGACATTTGGAGGATTTTGCCGAGTTCAGCCTTGATATTCCTTCAGTACCTTGAGGTGTTTCTTGCAGTTAGTGCATGCCTTGAGCATTTAAGATAAGAATTATTGCCTACCAGTAGCAGACCATGAGTTCAGTATCAAGAGTAATGTCTTGTTTATCATGTATTCTTTTGCACAATAGATCAAAAAATGGCCTACTCCTGCACCTATTTTCTATGATTCTATGATAAGACAGGCAGAGAAGGAATGGGTGACGTTTTGGGTCGAGACCCTTTTTCAGTCGCTCATTCCTTCTCTCCAGAGAACATGGCTGTCCCGCTGAGTTACTCCAGCTTTTTGTGTTTATCTTTGCTTTTAAACCAGCATCTGCAGTTCCTTCCTACACATAATACAGCTATGTATTGACCTACAATAGCTGCTTATGGTAATGAGGTAGAGGTACGTGTATGTGGTGGCATGTCCACAAAGTGGTTGTAAAGGAGGTGACTGGCTTAGAAATGTTACAGCAGTGCGGAAGACGCGTTCGTGAGTCTGAACACCACCCAAAATGCAGAAGAGCGAAAAGGGAATGGCCAGGGTGGCAGGAATGCTTGGAGATACCCCCAGCCTTCCTGATGCAACACACTGTGAAGATGGACTGGATGGAAGGACGTGACGAGCCTGCCATGGCTGTGTTCATTGCTCTGCGCAGGTCCAGGCAACGTAGAGCAGTTGCTGAGTTTTTACATCTTTCTGTTTGAAAAGTGTAAATTGTACCTGTGTTCATCTGAAATCACTTCACTTCTGTTCTACAACCAATGCAAAATGTCTGGCTAATTAGGCAGTGGTGTCTTCATTAAAATAAATTGTAATGGATTTCTTCTTTTCGGTTAATGCTTATTCTGTTGTGTGCAGTGGCTGTATTCTGCTGCTGTGCAGTGTTACACGTCTATAATGAGATGATAAATGAAGCAAATAGAAGGCTTCTTTGGTTTAAGAATGTAGACGGCTTCGCCCACTTTTAATTAGGCATTGTTTATTTGTTGGCAGTGACTGTACTGTCATCATCTAATCTGGCGTCTTTTGTTTGATTGAAATTTTATGGCAATGTACTGAGCAAGCACTGACTATGAACTCCCCTTTTGATGCTGATTACTGTGGGAACACAATCTGCCAGCATTACCCATCCACCTAGCCCTATGTCAGGCAATTAAGAAGGAAGTGAACACTTTAAAATATATATATATTTCTTAAGTTGTAGGAACAGAATGAGGGGCGGCACGGTGGCGCAGCGGTGGAGTTGCTGCCTTCCAGCGCCAGAGATGCGGTTTCAATTCCTGACTACGGGCGCTGTCTGTACGGAGTTTGTACGCTCTCCCCGTGACCTGCGTGTGTTTTCTCCAAGATCTTCGCTTTCCTCCCACACTCCAAAGACGTACAGGTTTGTAGGTTAATTGGCTTGTTATCATTGTAAAATTGTCCCAAGTGTGTGTAGGATGGTGTTAACGTGCGGATTATTCAGTTGGGAAGAAACTGTCCCTGGATCTGGAGCTGTGCGTTTTCACACTTCTATACATTTTGCCTGATGGGAGAGGGGAGAAGAGGGAGTGGCCAGGGTGCGACTCGTCCTTGATTGATGCTGCTGTCCTTGCCGAGGCAGCGTGAGGTATAAATGGAGTCAATGGAAGGGGGCTTGGTTTATGTGATGGTCCACAATTCGCTCCAATTTCTTGTGGTTTTGGACAAAGGTACCGCGTGCCTATCTAACAGCCTGTTAAACTGTTGCAGTTGAATCTGCCTCCACCACCACCCCTGGCAAGCCCACACCAGCTTTAAATGTTACCCAGAGCCTTGCCATTGACAGCGTGCCTTAAGCTGGCTATTCCCTAAACTCAGCGGGTGAGACAGCATCTATGGAGAGAAGGAATTGGCGACGTTTCTCTCCATGGAAGCTGCCTCACCCGCTGAGTTTCTCCAGCATTTTTTGTCTACCTTCGGTTTTTTTTTTTTTCCCCAGTATCTGCAGTTCTTTCTCAAACAAAAATATTCCCTAAACTCTGCAGACCTGGAACTTGTCTCTCCAAACAGATTTTGCCTCAAGAGAAATACGAGTCTTTGATCCAATGTGTCACAGCAATAGAGTTGCTGCCTCACAGCGCCGGATACCCAGGTTCGATCCCGACTATTACGGGCTGTCTGTCTCTGTGTCTGTGTGTGGAGTTTGCACGTTCTCCCAGTGACCGTGTGTTATTTCTCTGGGCGCTCTGGTTTCCTCCCGTATGCAAAAAAAACGTGTAGGTTAGTTGGCTTTGGTAAAATTCCCACTAGTGTGTAGGATGTGAAAGTGAGATAGCATAAAGCTAGTGTGCGGGTGACGTTCGTCAGCGCAGGCTTGTTGGGCCGAAGGGGCCCGTTTCCATGCTTTATCACTGAACTAAACACCTCGTCCTGAGCTACCATCAACAGACCTCACCTCGGCAGTACACAGGGAGTCGCCTTGGCTCCGACAAATAGTTACAAATGGTTAATCGGATAATCTTATCTTCTTGCGGTGGTGAACCAGGCCTGCGTCACACGTGGCAGCAGATCACCCCCCCCCCCCCCCCCGCCTGGCCCTCCTTTTGTTCTCGGTGGTCCCCCCATTGTTCATAATGTTCCCCATCCTTTGTTCTCGCCCCCCCCCCCCCATCCCCACCCTCCCTCCCCTTGTTCTTGGCGGCCCTCCTCGCACTCATTGGCGATTCTCTGTTGTTTTTCTTTCCCCATTGGCCGTGAAACCCAAAGATCCTACAGCAAGCAAGATAGACCACTCGATTAAAAAGACTAAGTACGGTCATGGGCAGATTCACGGGTAATTTTCGTCCCCATTTCCGTAACCGGCTTCCGTCTCCGCACCAAAGATCCCGTAGCGGAGCAAAGATACCAGTGCGGAGACGGAAGCCGGTTACGGAAACATCCTCGTAAAAATAAAAGTTATTTGGTAAAAATCTTCTCCGCATGTTCAGAATTATGATTGATGAACACAAACTGTTTCCCCGCAACGTTGATTACGCTGCGAGTCGGGTCGGGTTACTGAAATGGATGAAAAAAAAGCCCACGTTCCGCTCCGTTGCGTACTACACATCAGCCCATTGCATTTAGAAGGAGTGGTCTATCTTGCTCCACTATAGGATCTTTAGTGAAACCTACTCGGCATGTTTGAAGGAAATTTGCCTGAAAAAGTCCCAACCCCCAGTTCAAAACCTGGCTCATGCAAGTCCCTGTTAAAGTGGGTGCTCACATGAGTCTTCTAGTCACCCAATATTAAGAAAGTATCCAGCTCCTGTGTGCTCATACCTATGAGTTTGACAAAAGATATTAACACAAGGCTGATAAATGAGGAATGCAGAAGGAAGGGACTGCAGATGCTGGTTTAAACCGAAGATAGACACAAAAAGCTGGAGTAACTCAGCGGGACAGGCAGCATCTCTGGGGAGAAGGAATGGGTGACGTTTCGGGTCGAGACCCTTTGTCAAACTGAAGGGCCTGTCCCACTTGGCGATTTTTTTTTTCGCCGACTGCCGGCGTCATATCAGTCGCCAAAAGATCTTGAACATTTCAAAATCCAGCGGCGGCAAAAATAATGTTGCAATACTTGAAAAGACGCCGCGCATCATACACCGTCACGCCGCTAATTTTTTGGTGACCTGATACGTCAGTCGATGATGCCGGCAGTGGCCGAAAGAATCGCCAAGTGGGACAGGCCCTTGAAAGTCACAGGAAAGGGAAACGAGAGATATAGACGATGATGTAGAGAGATAAACATGCAAAAAAAAAAAGAAGTTGGAGAGCAGGAGGAATCACAGAGGGAGAGCAGCGAGAAAGGATGTTGCAGAACCCTCGGCGGAGCAAGGGGGAGAGTTTCGTCAAAGTAGTCGTGCCTTGAGGAGATTTTGCATTGGAGCAGACGAAATGTGTAGGAAGGAACTGCAGGTGCTGGTTTAAACCGAAGATAGACACAAAAAGCTGGAGCAACTCAGCGGGACAGGCTGCATCTCTGGGTGATGTTTCGGGTAATTTGACAACCTGGCCATCTTTGGCCCACTTATTCAACCAGGTTGGTTTTGAAGTGTTGTACTTTTGTTGCAGGTAACCTTTCTCTATTTTTGGACTCGTCAGTATTTTTTTTTTTTTGACTTCGTACCCGTGTTGATGTATCATTCGGCATGACTCTCTCGAAGTTGGTGCAAAGTTATTGAAACCGGTTTACATCATGCTGCAGCTTTGGGGAAAAAGCTCGTTGGTTGTTCCCATGATGTTGTATACATTGAGTAAAAGAAACAAATCAATTTGAGGATGAAATCTTCACGTTCAGCAGTAATACTGCTGGGAATGTCTTCTAGGTTTATTCTTGTCATGTCCGCGGAGGTACAGTGAAAAGCTTTGTTTTGCATGCTCTCCAATCTAACTGCATACAGCTACACATGAATACTTGATTAGTACGGGTGTCGGGGCTATGCGGAGAAGGGTTGAGAGGGAAAGATAGATCGGCCATGAATGAATGGCAGAGTAGACGTCATGGGCCGAATGGCCTAATTCTGTCCTCTAGAATTTATGAACTTGCGAGTTCATTTTCAGTTTTAGTATAATGTCACGTGTACAGTGAAAAGCTATTGTTGCGTACATGATTAGACCCGAGCCATTCACAGTGTACAGATACTTGGTAAGGGAATATTGTTTAGTGCAAGGTGAAGCCTAGATAGTCCGAGGAATATCCTTCAAGGGATACAATCAAGTCAAACGAGTGCGGTAGGTAGAGCAAAGAGGAAGATGCAGATTGCACAATATTATTCTCAACATTACAATGGGCCAGTTGCATAGACAAAATCTAATGTCTACAATGGTGAAGAGGTGAATTGGACAATACAAATTAGATGATCGGACAATGCAGTACAAACCATGGATGACGATACCCTGTGCACTTTGAAGGAGCCATGCATTGTGCACAGGATGGGGGTCTTAGTTCACCATTTTGTGCAGAAGTGTCTTGCTATCATGAAGAAGCATCTGCTATGTGGCTATAAACACAAAGTGCTGGAGTAACTCAGCGGGTCGGGCAACATCTGCGGAGGGAATAAACAGGCAACGTTTTGGGTCTGAATCCTTCTTCAGCCTTGTTTTAGTCGGGAAGAAGGGCCCCAACCTAAAATGTGTAAGGAGGAACTGCAGATTCTGTTTAACCCCAAAGATAGACCAAATAAATGCTGGAGTAACTCAGCGGGTTAAGGCAGCATCTGTGGCGACGTTTCGGATCAGATTCAGATCGTTTCATCAGCTGGAGAGGCGTCTCACCCCGAAATGTCACCTATTCCTTTTGTCCAGAGATGCTGCCTGCCCTGACTTAATTGGAATCTGAGGGGTAACGTTTTCACACAAGGGGGGTGGTGGGTGTATGGATCAAGCTGCCAGAGGAGGTTGTTGAGGCTGGGACTATTCCAACGTTTAAGAAACAGTTAAACAGGTACATGGATAGGACAGGTTTGGTGGCGTATGGACCAAACGCAGGCAGGTGGGACTAGAATACCTGGAACTATGTTGGCCGGTGTGGGCAAGTTGGGCTGAAGGGCCTGTTTCCGCTCTGTATCGCTCTATGACCGCAATACCTGCGATAATAGCTGACCACCAATGCATCGCCGTCGCATTGATGCAGTCCATTCCGGCATCTGCCTGGTCGCATTGCTCAATCCAGCACAAAATAAATATTCCAATGCAAAGATA
Source organism: Okamejei kenojei (assembly GCA_035221665.1). Classification (NCBI taxonomy): domain Eukaryota; kingdom Metazoa; phylum Chordata; class Chondrichthyes; order Rajiformes; family Rajidae; genus Okamejei; species Okamejei kenojei. The sequence continues at coordinate 10,847,229 of CM069144.1, forward strand.
AAAATCAAAGCAATGCAGCTGCCCACGTTCTGCTTTTTAAAGCTTTAATGTATTTATGACAGCCTCCAGCCATTCTTTAAATATCTTTTTGATCAGCTCAGATTATTGATTAGAGTTTTTGCAGTGCGTGCTGCAGGCAAACTCCGTCCACTTCATAAAGGTGGATCTGGAAAAGGCAGCGAGGCTTGCGTGTGAACGAGGCGACGGAGCAGCCGTCCTTCTATGTTTAAGAAAGAACTGCAGAGGCTGAAAAAAAATCGAAGGTAGACAATAATGCTGGAGAAGCTCAGCGGGTGAGGCAGCATCTATGGAGAGAAGGAATTGGCGACGTCACCAATAGATGCTGCCTCACTCGTTTTTCCAGCATTTTTTATCTACCAGCCGTTCTTCTATGATGGCTGTTCAGGAGATTGTCGGGGTACGCTGACCAATTTGACTCTGATTGTGTGTGCGTGTGCAGATGTGTGCACGTGTGTGTACATGCACGTGTGTGTGTGAACGTTGTATACTTCAGAGTAAGTCTTGAAATTTATTCTTGGGGAAGTTGTGGAATATGGTGGCTCAAGCACTTGACCAGTTGCAAGTGCCAACTTGACTGACCCAGGGGTCATTTTATTGATGTCTGCAATTTAAATCTGAGCAGACTATGCATGAGCCGTGATCTAAGGGGGACCCGGCGTGGGGGGGAGCCGACGAGAACTAGGGGCTGCACGATGGCACCGCTACCTTACAGCGCCAGAGGTTTGGGTTCAATCCCGACTGCGGGCGCTGTCTGTAAAGAGTTTGTCCGTTCTCCCCGTGACCTCCATGGGCTTTCTCCGAGATCTTCGATTTCCTTCCACACTCCAAAGACGTGCAGGTTTGTAGGTTAATTGGCTTGGTGGAAATGTAAACTGTCCCCAGTGTAGGAGAGTGTTAATGTGCGGGGATTGCTGGTCAGTGCGGACTCGGTGGTGCGGAATCGAAGGTCCTGTTTCCGCGCTGTATCTCTACACTAAACTAAGGAGCCGCCGAGACCTACGGAGGACCATGTGGTCGGCACGAAGAAGGGATGAGTACTCTTTGTCGGCTCCTGTGTGGCAACGCTTTTGTGCACTTTGTACGCAAAAACACAGAGTTTCACTGAACCTAGGTACACGTGACAATAAAGAACCATCATTGTTGATGGGTTTATAAAGAGATGGGTTATAAGGTACAGTCAAATGCTTTGGAATGTGCAAGGGGAAAATTGATGGGAAATGGGGACTGTGTCGCATTGCGATTTGACTCCAATGGGGATCGATGATTTTTGAGACGGAGACATGGAATCAGCAGTGGACAACACAAACCAGAACCTGTTGTGTTGGAAGGAACTGCAGATGCTGGTTTACAACGAAGATTGACACAAAAATGATGGAGTAACTCAGCGGGACAGGCAGCATCTCTGGAGAGAAGGAAGGATCTGAAGAAGGGTCTTGATCCCAAACTTTGTTAAACATGGCTAATTGGAGAGGACTTCAAAATGGGGTAAAAGCTTCAGGGGTGCTGGGAGATTGGAATTGCTCTCTGCAGAGCTGGGACAGGCTGCGGAGAGGTGCCTGTGGGTCTAGAGCTTAGATACAATTTGCAAGGAAAGAATAAGATCATCTGCAGACCCTGTCAATTAGGTGCAAAATTCATAGAATGGATTGGATGGCTGTAAACCAGACATACACCTTGTAAATAATTGTAAATAACGTTGCAGAGTTTAACTTTGACGAGTGTTGATTGGATGAGGTATTGAGCCTTGTCTGGGTTTCCTGCAGATCAGGGTAAATGTTGCTAAGTTGGCTTCCTTGCGAAGTCTGGTTTGAATACAATGTAATGAGCTGCTGCATTATTGGGTTAGGGAAATGTCTGTTATGTATAGGGTTAATCAATATCTGTAATTGGATCATTAAGAGACAACCCCCATGTGGTTCGACGCCTCGAGGCCCCGGGACATATAAACTTCCGCTACCACGAGGTCCAGGGTCGATCTTCTCGGAGAGAGCTTGGGACTGCGTGAATTTCTGGAGTGTCTCTGTCTGAACGAGGCCTAGAGGGCTTGAACAGGCAGATACAAAGATCGAACCCGTGGTGGGATAGGTACAGTAGTTGAACTGTAATGCGCTTTTGGTAAAATAAAGATTAGTTGTTTCAAGTGCTTGATTCAGTTTTTTGTTACTGAAACTAGACTGGGGGAAGCTTAGAAATGAGCAATTATCAACGTCACCCATTTGGTCTCTCCAGAGATGCTGCCTGTCCCGCTGAGTCACTCCAGAACTCGTCGCACTTGCACAAGCTTGATCCAGCTACTTTAATTGCTAACAATCACCAGCTGGGCATCAAACCCCGTTATGAGGACGAGGTTGTAATGGTGTAATAAAGATTTATGAAGGTATTGCCAGGACTCGAAGGCCTGAGCTATAGGGAGAGGTTCAGCAGGCTATGACTTTATTCCTTGGAAGGCAGGACGATGAGGGGTCATCTTATAGAGGTGTACAAGATCAGGAGAGGAATAGTTTGGGTAAATGAGTCTTTTACCCAGAGTAGGGGAATCGAGAACCACAGGACATAGGTTTAAACAGAGGGAGATTTAATTAGCATCTTTTTTACACAAAGGATGATGGGTGTATGGAATGAGCAGCTGGAGGAGATAGATGAGGCAGGTACTATCACAACATTTAAAAAACATTTAGATGGGCACATAGATCGGATAGGTTTAGAGAGATGTGGACCGAACGCAGGCAGGTGGGACTAGTGTAGATGGAGCATGTTCGTTGGCAGGGACAAGTTGGGCCGAAGGGCCTGTTTCCACCCTGTATGACTCTAAAATTCCTCATCTTTGTGGCGTTGGCCCCTTCATAGTCTGACAAAGGCACAATCTCCATGGTCTGCCAAAATTGATGACTTCCTACGCTGGTAAAGTAATAAAAATAATTACTGAAGTTGTTTTTACTCTTTTATTAATATACAGCTGATTCTTTCCGATTTCGTGTTTGCAGAATTGAAACTTTGAAAACCTTCCTCTGTATATAGGTCAACACTGCCAACAATAGCCAACAATAGCATCTCTGGTTGCACACGAACTTCCACAGAGAAGTTTAAACCTCTGCAGTGATTTGTTGCCCAAGTGATGTCAGGGCAGGTACAACACTTTGAAGGACGGCTGCAAGTTTCTTTTTACACAGTGTGGTGGGGTCCTGCAACGCACTGCCAGGGGGTGGCGCTGGTGGTGGAGGCAGATACTATGGTGGTGTATAAGAGGCTATGGGACAGTCACTTGGGAGTGCAGGAAATCGAGGAATATTGATAATGTACAGGCAGCTGAGGTCAGTTTAATCTGGCATACTGGTTCAGCACAAACAATGTGGGCCAAAGCCAGTGCTGCCCTCTTCCATGTTCTAATGGTCGGGCAATAAGTTGGGGAAATTTGACAAACGTACATGGGGATAAAATCACTTTCCCTCAGTCTGCCTGGGCCAACCTCCCGGTTGCTAAACACTTTAATTCCACATTCCCACGCTGACCTTTCTGTCCTGGGCCTCCTCCATTGTCAGAGAGTGGATGAATGAAAACTGGAGGAACAGCATCTCATATTTTGCTTGGGCAGCTTACAACCCAGGGGTATGTATATTGATTTCTCTAACTTCCAAGTAGCCCTGGCATTCCCTCTCTCTCCATCCCTCCCCCACCCAAGTCACACCAGCTTTTTGATCTCACCTAGCAAAACGGCTAACAATGGCCTGTTTCCTTTATCTTTGTTACTTTTTTGCATATCTTCCATGCATTTGTTCTATAACTCTCTACATCATCGTCTGTATCTCTCGTTTCCCTTTCCCGTGACTGAGTCTGAAGAAGGGTCTCGACCTGAAATGTCACCCGCTCCTTCTCCCCGGAGATGCTGCCTGTCCCGCTGAGTTACTCCAGCGTTTTGTGTCTTTTCTTTCGTTTAAACCAGCATCTGCAGTTCATTCCTACTAAAAACAAAAATGCTGTCTTGGGCATTTCAGGAGACCTCCAGAGGGGAGTGAACCGGAAGGAGTATTTCAGATGAATAAGATTTCATTAGAACTGCAGATTGCAGGCAAATTCTTTAGTTGTGTACAATGAGAAAATGTGGCAGAATCGGTCATCATGATAACTGACACAGAGGCACAAAAGGAAAGCTGTTGTCTTTGGCTAATCACATCTATCAATTGGCTCATGAAGGCAGAACCAAAATTGGAAACCAAAATTTAACAAAGTGCCCAGTGAGATAAGAACTGTAATACTCTTGAGATCTTCACAAACTACATGGAAGGACACAAAGTGCTGGAGTAACTCAGCAGGCCAGGCAGCATCTATGGAGAACATGTATAGGTGACGGAAGATGGACACCAAATGCTGGAGTAACTCAGCGGGACAGGCAGCATCTCTGGAGAAAAGGAATAGGTGATGCTTCGGGTCGAGACCCTTCTTCCTTTAAAGAGGGTCTCGACCCGAAACGTCACCTATTCCTTTTCTCCAGACATGCTGCCTGTCCAGCCTTTTTTATAACCTCCAGCCTTTTCTTTTCGCTAGCGCTGTTTTTATTAGTGGAGACACAGATTTAATATTAACTTTCCATGATCAGGTATATCGCAGTGTGTGTGTGTGTGTACTGGCAATTCAGAATAGCAGAGTTCAAATGAAATCAATATTGCAGCAATTATCACTCCTGGTTCTGGATAACAATGAATAAAGGTTAGAGCATTTAGGTGCTGAAGATCATGCTTGGTAGAAGCCTAAATGTGCTTAATCAATTTCTAATTAGTGCCTAGTGCTCTAAAAGGCATTTTTCAATTTGGAAGTGCAGCTAAAATAGACATTGGAGTACATGTCTTAAAAACTAGGTGTGCAATTTCTTTAAATCGTCTGCTCTGCAATTGCAAGAACTCCCTCGCATTTATTGGGGCAGCACGGTGGCGCAGCGGTAGAGTTACTGCCTTACAGCACTTGCAGCGCCGGAGACCCGGGTTCGATCCTGACTACGGGTGCTGTCTGTACGGAGTTTGTATGTTCTCCTCGTGACCGCGTGGGTTTCCCCCGTATGCTCCGGTTTCCTCCCACACTCCAAAGACGTACAGGTGTGTAGGTTAATTGGCTTGGTGTACGTGTTAATTGTCCCCAGTGTGAATAGGGGAGTGTTAATGTGCGGGGTCGGTGCGGTCTCGGTGGGCTGAAGGGCCTGTTTCCAAGCTGCATCTCTAAACTAAATGATATAATAACAGAAAGAAAAAGTGAATAATTAATAGTTGAGTCGTTCGCATTTTTGTGCAGAGATGCTCCTCCTACAGATTTAGGTGCAGGTCAAAAACCTTATCATACATTAAACACATGTAACATTTTAACTTCCTATTAGTGCTTAAGTCCACGAACGTCGAGGGTAATAGGTGGGAGATAAGCTATCTTATGATTTTATTGTCCAATTTTCTTCACTTTTTAAAATTTACGTGCAATTTGCATTATGTAACAGGAAGTGTCACTCATGATTCAAAATAAAAATGCCAATCCCCTGAGCAGCACATCCTCGAGTCACTAACAAAACTCGGAGCAAGAGGGGCATCTCTGCAACAGTAAGCGTTTTAATTTCTCCTTTTTTTAAAGTTATTTAATCAATGTTCTTCCACTTGGGTTCCAGCCAGATCACCTGCTAGTTTATCTATCTATTTTGTTGCACTGTGTTGCGAACTATTCCACTTTTAAATTGGTCTGATAAGGCATCTTTGAACAAATGTTTGAATAATTCGGGCTTCATCTTCTGTTTTATGACTTTGTGTATATCTAGTTACTGTAATTGTGCTTTTAAAGTACATTTCCCTTTCAGCCAGTGCGCAAAGGTTTGCATGTGGTTGCTCCAGGCAGGAGACTTTGAAATTCAATTGCTTTCTGTCATTATGTAAGAGACAATATAAAATTGAATTTAACAGTCGAGCCATGTTTTGGCTCGACAGCAGATGTTTTTGTACATGTATCTGAGATAAAATGCTAATATGCAACCTATTGGTTTCTTTGCAAGCTAGTTATTCCCAGACATGAGTGCATTAGTAAGCATTCCCTTTGCAATACACGATGGTTTGGAAAATGAGGGGAGCGAAGGCTGATAGACACAAGATGCTGGGGTAACTCAGTGGGACAGGCAGTTCTTTGAAGCCCTGGCATTCCCTCTCTCTCTCTCTCTATCCCTCCCCCACCCAAGTCGCACTAGCCTAATTTTCGCCCTACAAACAGCTTACAATGGCCTGTTTCCTTTAACATCGTTACTTTTTTTGCATATCTTTCATTCATTGTTCTTTATCTCTCCACATCACCGTCTATCTCTCGTTTCCCTTATCCCTAACCAGTCTGAAGAAGGGTCTCGACCTGAAACGTCACCCATTCCTTCTCTCCAGAGACGCTGCCTGTCCCGCTGCGTTACTCCAGCATTTTGTGTCTATCTTCGATTTAAACCAGCATTTGCAGTTCTTGCCTACACACCGAGAGAAGGGAGAGACGGACGAGCTATTGAGGGAGGGAGGGGAACCGTGTGAGCGAGAGTTCATCGAGGAATGGAATAATTCTCCGACATTAACTTTGTTAAGGATCATAGTGGAACAAGGTGTGTGCTTCCTTATTGAAAGCACCATCCGCTGTAGCCACACTGCAATCTTCACGCAGAACCAAACTTCCCGTGACTGTCAACATTTCTGTAGCAAAAAGAAGGTACAAGTGCCTGAAAACTGTAATGTCCATGTTCAGGAACAGCTTCTTCCCTATGGCTATCAGGCTATTAAGCACTACAACCTCCAATAAGCTCTGAACTGCAGAGACTATTATTGGATTATTTGTTTTTTTTTTGTGTGTGTGTGTAAATATATGCATGTGCACACATACTGAACTTTTTTTCTCGTTTATGATTTTCGTTTACAGTGCACTATGTTTACATATTCTGTTGTGCTGCTGCAAGTAAGAATGTAATTGTTCTATCTGGGACATATGGCAATAAAACACTCTTGGCTCTTGGACTTGTTCCAGAATGAGACATGAAATTTTGCAACATTTCACCTTATTCCACCCTTTGGACTCCTGTTATCAAACTCCTGAACTAACCCTGTCATAAGTTGGAGATGAAAACCCAGTCTTCCAACCTACCTCATTGCAGCCCTTGCACTTTTATCTTACCTGCACTTTCTCTGCAGCTGCGGCACTCCTCATTCTATTTATTTTTATTTTGCATGCATTGATGCCCTTGCGTATGGCATGATTTTCTTGGATAGGACGCAAAACTAAGTTTTTCACTGTATCTCGATACAGGTGACGATACTAATCCAATATCAGTAGAAATACCGACTTATTGCACTAAGGAGATAACTGGTGTACTCGGTTAGAGACTTGGCTATATTTTATTATGTCTCACAGCATGGACGGAAATCAACAGATCCCTGATGCAAGGAGCCATTGATAGCAGGCACATTGCTTTTTGATTCCACTTCTATCTGTGTCCTCTAACGGAACCAAAAACTGGCTTTCACTCCCAAGGTGCCCACTGCAAGAGTAGATGAAGCCAATTGAAGGGCAGCTGGTTTGTGTGAGCATTCCCTTTGCAATACACGATGGTTTGGAAAATGAGGGGAGAGAAGGCAGATAGACACAAAATGCTGGGGTAATTCAGCAGGCCAGGCAGGCCATGCATTCTTTGAAGCCCTGGCATTTCCTCTCTCTCTATCCCTCCCCCACCCAAGTCGCACTAGCCTCATTTTCGCCCTACAAACAGCTTACGATGGCCCGTTTCCTTTATCATCGTTACTTTTTTGCATATCGAATCATAGAAAATAGGTGCAGGAGCAGGCCATTCGGCCCTTCGAGCCTGCAACGCCAGTCAATATGATCATGGCTGATCATCCAACTCAGTATCCTGTATCTGCCTTCTCTCCATACCCCCTGATCCCTTTAGCCACAAGGGCCACCTCTAACTCCCTCTTAAATATAGCCAATGAACTGGCCTCAACTACCTAACTGGCCTCAACAATATCTTTAATTCATTGTTCTTTATTTCTCCACATCACCGTCTATCGTTTCCCTTATCCCTAACCAGTCTGACGAAGGGTCTCGACCTGAAACGTCACCCATTCCTTCTCTCCAGAGATACTGCCTGTCCCGCTGAGTTACTCCAGCATTTTGTGTCTCTCTTCGATTCTCTATACGGAAAAAGGCATCGATTTTCACACTGGAATATTGCGTACAGTTTTGGTCTCCTAATCTGAGGAAAGACATTCTTGCCATAGAGGGAGTACAGAGAAGGTTCACCAGACTGATTCCTGGGATGGCACGACTTCCATATGAAGAAAGACTGGATAGACTTGGCTTGTACTCGCTGGAATTTAGAAGATTGAGGGGTGATCTCATAGAGACTTACAAAATTCTTAAGGGGTTGGACAGGCTAGATGCAGGAAGATTGTTCCCGATGTTGGGGAAGTCCAGGACAAGGAGTCACAGTTTAAGGATAAGGGGGAAGTCTTTTAGGACCGAAATGAGAAAATTGTTTTTCACCCAGAGAGTGGTGAATCTGTGGAATTCTCTGCCACAGAAGGTAGTTGAGGTCAGTTTGTTGGCCATATTTAAGAGGGAGTTGGATGTGGCCCTTGTGGCTGAAGGGATCAGGGGGTATGGAGAGAAGGCAGGTACAGGATACTGAGTTGGATGATCAGCCATGATCATATTGAATGGCGGTGCAGGCTCGAAGGGCCGAATGGCCTGCTCCTGCACCTAATGTCTATGTTTCTATGTTTCTATGATTTTAGCTCCAAATTTAATTTTTAAAATTACTTTGAGTTTAGTTTTTATGAGTGGGCTCTGTGAGATTGAGTGATAGGGGGAAGGTGAAGGATTATTGGAGAAAGGGATGTTTAACACTTTGACTCTGGACAAGTTCTTCATAGTCATTTTGGTAGCGTTGGCTGCAACTGCGGTGACTTGCTGAACACCAGGCTGTGAATCTCGATACGCGTGTGCCAGGTATTGCAAGGATTGCCTGGGGCGGGGAGGTCTTATCTGCAGGCCAGTGGCATATTCCATCATATTTGTTGTCCAGACTATAGACAATAGGTGCAGGAGTAGGCCATTCGGCCCTTCGAGCCAGCACTGCCATTCAATGTGATCATAGCTGATCGTCCCCAATTGGTACCCCATTACTGCCTTCTCCCCAAATCCCCTGACTCCGCTATTTTTAAGAGCCCTATCTAGCTCTCTCTTGAAAGCAACCAGAGAACCTGCCTCCATCGCCCTCTGAGGCAAGTCATTTAGGTTAGTTTAGAGATACAGCGCAGAAACAGACCCTTCGGCCCACCGGGTCCGTGCCGACCAGCGATCCCCGCACATTAACACGATCCTACACCCACTAGGGACAATTTTTACATTTACCAAGCCAATTAACCTACAAACCTGTATGTCTTTGGAGCGTGGGAGGAAACCGGAGATCTCGGAGAAAACCCACGCAGATCACGGGGAGAACATACAAACTCCATACAGACAGCACCCGTAGTCGGGATCAAACTCGGGTCTCCGGCGCTGCGTTCGTTGTAAGGCAGCAACTCTACCGCTGCGCCTCTTTGGCCGTCCAGTTTGTTGCACGCATGGTGTCCTCATTGGCCTAAGCTCCTTCCACATAATCTGTGGCCAGGTCACCAGCAGAGAGACTGGTGTCTGGCTTCAACATGCCAACTGGACTGTCAGAATAAAGGCCGTGCGACTGATCTGAATGTCATGCCACCCACCCAAGGCTGTTTTTGTACGTTTGTCTTTAAAGAGATAGAACTCGGTGGCGGGCCCCTTTGGCGCTCCGAGTCTGTGCCGACCGAGCAATTTTGAATTTTGCTCTTAGAAGGATTTTGTAACTTTGTCAGTGCCGGACCCATGGCGACCCCTTGCGTGCTTTGTGTATTGTACGCAAAAGCAATTTCACTGTACACTTGACAATGAGTATCATTGCATTGATCAAATGACATTTAATGGCTTATTTTTGTGCTTTAATTGTGTTTAGATTAATCTGAGGAAATTACCAGTGTTGAAAAAAACTTGGAGAGTAGAATTAATAATATACAGCAGTAGAAAGACCTACCTACCCCAATGTTGTAACGGAATTGGTGGAAATGTATTGGTGGAAATGTGTCAGACTGGATAACAATCAGCACAGGAGCACCTCAAGGCTGTGTGCTCAGCCCCCTGCTGTACTCACTCTATACTCATGACTGCATAGCCGGTCACAGTGCGAACTCCATCATCAAGTTCGCTGACGACACCACTGTTGTGGGACGTATCACTGATGGGGATGAGTCGGAGTACAGAAGAGAGATCGAGCGACTGTCCATATGGTGCCAGCACAATAACCTGGCTCTCAACACCAGCAAAACCAAGGAACTGATTGTGGACTTTGGAAGGAGTAGGATGGGGACCACAGTCCTGTTTATATCAACGGGTCGATGGTTTGAAAGGGTCAAGAGCTTCAAATTCCTGGGCGTGCACATCTGTGAAGATCTTTCCTGGTCCGAGAACACAGATGCAATTATTAAGAAAGCTCATCAGCGCCTCTACTTCCTGAGAAGATTACGGAGAGTCGGTCTGTCAAGGAGGACTCTCTCTAACTTCTACAGGTGCACAGTAGAGAGCTTGCTGACTGGTTGCATCTTGGGTTGGTTCGGCAACTTGAGAGCCCTGGAGAGGAAAAGACTACAAAAAGTAGCAAACACTGCCCAGTCCATCATCGGCTCTGACCTTCCTTCCATCGAGGGGATCTACAGTCGCTGCCTCAAAAAGGCTGGCAGCATCATCAAGGACCCACACCACCCTGGCCACACACTCATCTCCCTGCTACCTTCGGGTAGAAGGTACAGGAGCCTGAGAACTGCAACAACCCGGTTCAGGAATAGCTACTTCCCCACAGCCATCAGGCTATTACACCTGGCTCGGACAAAACTCTGAACATTAATACCCCTCCATCTGTAATTTGCACTTTATTAATTTATTAATTAATGTGTGTATTTAAGTATATAACTGTAGTCAATGCCTACTATGTTCTGTTGTGCTATGCAAAGAAAGAATTTCATTGTCCTGTCAGGGACACATGACAATAAACTCTTTTGACTCTTTGAATGTACTAATGAAATGTATCAAGTGTTGGAAATAAGTCTGTGTGTTCCTCACCTCTTATATCCCGATGTTTTAATCTGTTCTCATTTATTTCCTGATTAGGTTATTGCTTGCACTGAGAAATGGCAAGAAAATTTTCCAGTTTGGAAATTACACTCTTTGTTTTGTTCATCTTGGTGCTTGTAGTGGCCATCGTTTTATGCGTGCTTTTGGCCACTAACCAACAACAAACTGTCCCACAAGGTAAATTGTTTTTTAATAAAGCTTGTCATTTAGTTTTATATGCTATTGTTTTAGAATGAAACCACGGGGACGCAGCAGGTAGAGCTGCTGCCTCACACCGCCAGAGACCCGGGTTCGATCCTGACCTCGGGCACTGTCTCTGTGGAGTTTGCACGTTCTCCCTGTGACCGCGTGTGTTCCCACCGAGTGCGCCGGTTTCCTTCCACATCCCAAAGACGAGTGGGTGTGTAGGTTAATTGGTTTCTGCAAATTGACCCGAGTGTGTTGATGAGAATGTGAGGTAACGAAGAACTAGTATGAACGGGTGACCGATGGTCAGCATGGATTCAGTGGGCCTTAGGGCCTGTTTCCTTGCTATATCTAAACTAATCTAAACAATGACGATGGCATGTCCAAACTTAAAGGACATTGAATTATGCTGAATGCATAGTATTGAAAGATACTTTTTAAATCTACATTAGCAGTAGGATTCCCTATTTTGCAAGTCAAAAGTTTACACCATAGAGTGATACTCATGCAGTGTGGAAATGGGCCCTTCGGCCTAACTTGTACACACCAAGTACAACCAAGGACGGCATGGCGGCACAGCAGTAGAGTTGCTGACATACAGCGCTTGCAGCACCAGAGACCCGGGTTCGATCCTGACTACGGGTGCTGTCTGTACGGAGTTTGTATGTTTTCCTCGTGACTGTGTGGGTTTTCTCCGAGATCTTCAGTTTCCTCCCACACTCCAAAGACCTGCAGGTTTTTAGGTTAATTGGCTTGGTATAAATGTAAATTGTTCCTAGTGTGTGTAGGATAGTGTTAATGTGCAGGGATCGTTAATCGGCACGGACTCAGTGGGCTGAAGGGCCTGTTCCCGCGCTGTATCACTAAACCAAACCAACCAACTTGTCCCATCTTCAGTAATCCCCACCTGCCTGCATTTGGCCCACCAACATCTAGATCTTTAGGCAATATTTGAAAAGTTAAATTTCCTGTGACAGGAAGAAATTAAATTGAGAGTTACATTTTGAAGGATTTGTTTTCCAACGTTTTAATTGTAATCAGTTACCTCGGATGAAAATGTAATATGGGAATCTCTTTATTTAAGATATTAGGTATCGTTGGATCATATGTCTTTGATGTTGCTGAGTGTATTTTCCACAGATGAAACCCAGCCTTTCATTCCTTACTGTCCATTCACCGTTCAAGATAATGATCGAATTGACTGCTTTCCAGAGCAGGGGGCTAAAAAGGTATGTTTAGTAAAAATCTTTAAAAACTTTCTGCGAACTTGTGTGCAAAAAGATGTCAGGCTATTTTGAACAAGACACTGTTTCAGCAACATGAGCAAAGCACAATGGGCAGGAATATCTGACAGCCCAGTGGTATGAATATTGACTTCTCTAACTTCAAGAAACCCTTGCTTTCTCTGCTTTCCATATGTCTTACCTCCTTCTCCGCTGACTCTGTCTGACGAAGAGTCTCGACATGAAACGTCACCCATTCTTATTATCCAGAGATGCTGCCTGTTTCGCTGAGTTACACCAGCATTTTGTGTCTATGTTTGGGCAGGAGTAACTCGGTGGGTCAGGCAGCATCTCTGGAGGATATGGATAGGGGTTGAGATTCCTCCTTGGTAACATACCACTTTCAAAAGCACAAGTCTCAACATGTATTGCTGGATCTTGATGAATCTCCCAGAAAATAAAAAGGACTGGACAAGCTAGATGCAGGAAGAAATGTTCCCAATGTTGGGCGAGTCCAGAACCAGGGGCCACAGTCTTAGAATAAAGGGGAGGTCATTTAAGACTGAGGTGAGAAAAGACTTTTTCACCCAGAGAGTTGTGAATTTGTGGAATTCCCTGCCACAGAGGGCAGTGGAGGTCAAATCACTGGATGGATTTAAGAGAGAGTTAGATAGAGCTCTGGGGGCTAGTGGAGTCAAGGGATGTGGGGAGAAGGCAGGCACGGGTTATTGATAGGGGACGATCAGCCATGATCACAATGAATGGCAGTGCTGGCTCGTAGGGCCGAATGGCCGCCTCCTGCACCTATTTTCTATGTCTATGTTTCTAAGTGATATGTAGGATGATTCACAGGATGCTGGAAGCAAATGTAATATGGAGGCATGTTTGAGGTTAGTGTCCTCATTTTGATGTACAACATGAAAGGCATATCATTGAAAAGCTATTGGGTACAGCTTTGAACTAACGGATACAAGTCAGATAATCATTTTCATTTGCAGATAACTTCTCTGATCTTTTGATTTAAATCCTGATCTCTTGGTTCTTGTTTATAATTAGCTGTACACCTGATGATATCTCATTCACCGAAGAATGAGTGTTTTAGAAACTTACTAGATATTTTCGTGACTGCAGAAGTGTATCGACCTGAAACGTCACTTATTCCTTTTCTCCAGAGATGCTGCCTGTCTCGCTGAGTTACTCCAGCTTTGTGCCTGTCTGTAGTGGATGATGGGATTGGTTAAGATTGATGGTGGTTTAAATACCGATGATAAGTTTAAATTTCAATGTGTTTTTCCTGCATTAATTAATGTAATTCGCATGAAAGTAGTCTAATCTTAGTTTATTGTATTTGTTTTTGTAAGGTTTATAGTAATAAGTAATTGGTCTGGCTCGGCAGTAGAGTTGCTGCCTTACAGCACTAGAAACATAGAAACATAGAAAGCCAGCACCGCCATTCAATATGATCATGACTGATTATGTAAAATCAGTACCCCGTTCCTGCTTTTTCCCCATAACCCTTGCTTCCTTTAGCCCTAAGAGCTCTCTCTTGAAAACATCCAGTGACTTAACCTCCACTGCCTTCTGTGGCAGAGAATTCCACAGATTCACAACTCTCTGGGTGAAGATGTTTTTCCTCATCTTAATCCTAAATAACCTGTCCTTATTCTTAAACTGTGACCCCTGGTTCTGGACTCCCCCAACATCGGGAACATTTTTCCTGCATCTAGCCTGTTCAATCCCTTGAGAATTTAATGTTTCTATAAGATCCCCTCTCATTCCTTCTAAATTCCAGTGAATACAAGCCCAGTCGACCCATTCTTTCATCAAATGTCAGTCCCGCCATCCTGGGAATTAACCTGGTGAACCTACATTGCACTCCCTCAATAGCAATAAAGGTCCTTCCTCAAATTAGGAGACTAAAATTGCACACAATACTCCAAGTGCAGTCTCACCAGGGGCCCAGTACGACTGCAATAGGACCTCCTTGCTCCTAAACTCAAATCCTCTTGCTAAGAAGACCAACATGCCATTATCTTTCTTCACTGCCTGCTGTACCTGCATGCTTAGTTTCTGTGACTGATGTACAAGTACACCCAGGCCTCTCCACACATCCCCTTTTCCTAATCTGACATCATTCATACACCGATACCAAGGCGTAGCTCTGGGTAACACCATGGGCCCCAGCTATGCCTGCCTCTTTGTAGGGTACGTTGAACAATCACTGTTCCAGGCATGCATTGACCCTATCCCCGAACTCCATTACATTGACGGCTGCATTGGTGCTACTTCCTGCACCCATGCAGAACTCATGGACTTCATCAACTTCACCAATTTTCATCCTGCACTCAAATTTATTGGGACATCTCCGACACCTCCCTCCCCTTTCTTGATCTCAGTCTCCATCACAAGAGATAAACTATTGACTGATGTCTTTTACCAACCCACTGAGTCCCACAGCTATCTCGACTATACTTCTTCCCATCCTGCTTCCTGCAACGACTCTATCCCCTATTCCCAATTCCTCCGTCTACGCCGTATCTGTGCCCAAGATGAGCTGTTCCATACTAGGACATCTGAGATGTCCGCATTCTGTAGGGAACGGGGGTTCCCCTCTCCCATCATAGATGAAGCTCTCACTCGTCTCTCCTCGGTACCCCACAGCTCCGCCCTTGCTCCCACTCCCCCTAGTCCTTACCTTCCATCTCATCAGCCGTCGCATACAGCACATCATCCTCCGAAATTTCCGCCACCTCCAGCGGGATCCCTCCCCATGCCACATTTTCCCATCTCCACCCATTTCCGCCTTCCGCAGAGACTGTTACCTCCGCAACTCCCTGGTTAGCTCATCCCTTCCAACCCAAACCACCCCCTCCCCAGGTACCTTCCCCTGCAACCACACAAGATGCAACACCTGTCGCTGTACCTCCTCCCTCGACTCTGTCCAGGGACCCCGACAGTCCTTTCAGGTTAGGCAGAGGTTCACTTGCACCTCCTCCAACCTCATCTACTGTATCCGTTGTTTAAGATATGGATTCTTGTACATCGGCCAGACCAAACGCAGACTGACCGATCATTTCGCGGAACCCCTTTGCACAGCCCGCCTGAACCAAGTTGATCTCCCAGTTGCTGGACACTTTATTATTCCTTCCCATTCCCACAGAGACCTTTCTGTCCTCGGTCTCCTCCATTGTCAGAGTGAGGCTTATCGCAAATTGGAGGAACAGCATCTCATATTTCGCTTGAGCAGCTTACAGCCCTGTGGTATGAATATTGATTTCTCTCACTTCAGGTAGGCCTGGTATTCCCTATCTCTCTATTCTCCCCCACCCGTCGCAACAGTTTCTCATTTTCACCCTACAATCAGCTTACAATGGCCTGTTTCCTTTATCCTCGTTACTTTTTTGCATATCTTTCATTCATTGATCTTTATCTCTCCACATCACTGTTTCTATCTCTCGTTTCCCTTATCCGTAACCAGTCTGAAGAAGGGTCTCCCATTCCTTCTCTCCAGAGATGCTGCCTGTCCTGCTGAGTTACTCCAGCTTTTTGTGTCTATCTTCGGTTTAAACCAGCATCTGCCATTCCTTCCTACACCATTCAGTTAATAATCTGCCTTCTTGTATTTGCCACCAAAGTGGATAAGCTCACATTTGTCCACATTATACTGCATCTGTTATGCATCTGCCCATTCACCCAACCGATCCATGTCACCCTTCATCCTCATAGCATTTTCATCGCAGTTCACTCTGCCACCCAGCTTTGTGTCATCCGCAAACTTAAATGTCACATTTAATTCCCTCATCTGAATCATATATTGTAAATAACTGTGGTCCCAGCACCAAGCCTTGCAGCACCCCACTCGTCACTGCCTGCCATTCTGAAAAGGACCTGTTAATTCCTACTCTTTGCTTCCTGTCTGCCAACCAGTTCCCTATCCATGTCAATACCCTACTCCCAATACCATGTGCTCTAATTTTGCACACTAATCTCTTGTGTGGGACCTTGTCAAAGGCTTTTTGGAAGTCCGGATACAAATCACAGCGAGAATGGGCTATTTCGAAACAGAATCGAACCGGGGTCTCTGGTGCTTTGAGGCATTAGGAGGAAAGATACAACAAAGGTTCTGCACAAATTTTGGTAATTAATGTGGATATGGAGTGATTAATGAAGGGGTGGCAAGCCGAGTGAAAGATGACTGTTGAGCATTGGCAGTGGTGATGATTGGCGGAACTGGGCCTGTACTCGCTGGAGTTTAGAAGAATGAGGGGGGACCTCATTGAAACTTACAGAATAGTGATAGACTTGGATACAGTGGATGTGGAGAGGATGTTTCCACTAGTGGGAGAGTCTAGGACTAGATGTCATAGCCTCAGAATTAAAGGGGGTTATTTTAGGAAGCAGGTGAGGAGGAATGTTTTTAGTCAGAGGGTTGTGAATCTGGAATTCTTTGCCACTGAAGGCTGTGGATGTCAGGTTAGTGGATATTTTTAAGGCAGAGATAGATAGATTCTTGATTAGTACAGGTGTCAGAGGTGTCAGAAGTTTAATGCAGATAAATGTGAGGTTATCCACTTTGGTAGCAAAAACAGGAAGGCAGATTACTATCTAAATGTCGTCAAGTTGGGAAAAGGGGAAGTACATGGGATCTGGGGGTCCTTGTACATCAGTCTATGAAAGTAAGCATGCAGGTACAGCAGGCAGTGAAGAAAGCGAATGGCATGTTGGCCTTTATAACAAGAGGAATTGAATATAGGAGCAAAGAGGTCCTTCTGCAATTGTATAGAGCCGTAGAGAGACCACACCTGGGGTATTGTGTGCCGTTTTGGTCCCCCAATTTGAGGAAGGATATTCTTGCCATTGAGGGAGTGCAACGTAGGTTTACAAGGTTAATTCCCGGGAAGGCGGGGCTGTCATATGCTGAGAGAATGGAGCGGCTGGGCTTGTACACTCTGGAGTTTAGAAGAATGAGAGGGGATCTCATTGAAACATATAAGATTGTTAAGGGCTTGGACCCGCTAGAGGCAGGGAAAAAGGGAGTCCAGAACCAGGGGCCACAGTTTAAGAATAAGGAGTAAGCCATTTAGAACGGAGACGAGGAAACACTTTTTCTCATAGAGAGTTGTGAGTCTGTGGTATACTCTGCCTCAGAGGGCAGTGGAGGCAGGTTCTCTGGATGCTTTCAAGAGAGAGCTAGATAGGGCTCTTAAAAATAGCGGAGTCAGGGGATATGGGGAGTAGGCAGGAACGGGGCACTGATTGGGGATGATCAGCCTTGATCACATTGAATGGCAGTGCTGGCTCGAAGGGCCGAATGGCCTACTCCTGCACCTATTGTCTATTCCTAGCCATGATTGAATGGCGGAGTAGACTTGATGGGCCGAATGGCCTAATTCTGCTCCTATCACATGATCTTATCTTCATAGTGCATGGGTGAAGGTGACAGTGATGCAGATTGACAGTGGTTGCTGAGAATCTCCTGCGCACAGTGAGAAATGACGGGGCTTTTTGTAGATTGGCACAGCTCTGTAAGTAATGGCAGCACTTAACGTGATGCTAAGCTTCTCACGATGAAGTGACTGCTAATTAAGTTAGAAAAGAGCCCTAAAATGGATCTGTTTTTCTTTAAAAACATTTAAGAATTTATTGCTCATTGAACTTTTGACAAAATCTTTTGCTTTCCTCCTTTGCTAAAATAGCTTCCCAAATTAGTAAACTATATATTCTAGAAATGAGAAATGCTTGTTGATGAAGTTTAGTGTACATGCATCATTCTCAAAGGTAGACAAGAGTGCTGGAGAAACTCCTGCATCTATGGAGTGAAGGAATATGTGACATTTTGGGTCGAGACCCCTCTTCAGACTGGTATGATTGTATGATTCTCAATGTCTGTTTTCATTTAATCTGTTAAACGTATAGAAAATATTGTGCATAATATAAATTGCTATTTATTTTATGGCACGGTGGCGCAGCAGTAGAGTTGCTGCCTTACAACACCAGAGACCCGGGTTCAATCCTGACCACGGGTACTATCTGTGTGGAGTTTGTACGTTCTCCCCGTGACCTGCGTGGGTTTTCTCCGCATGCTCCGGTTTCCTCCCACACTCCAAAGATGTACAGTTTTGTAGGTTAATTGGCTTTGGTAAAATTGCAAATGATCCCTAGTGTGTGTAGGACAGAGTTAGTGTGCGGGGAACGCTGGTCGGCGCAGACTCGTTGAGCTGAAAGGCCAGTTTCCGTGCTGTATTTCTAAAGTAAAATTAAACTAAACTGAAATCAATTTGTTGCGTGCTAACCAGTCAGCAGGAAGACAATGCATGATTACAATTGAGCCATTCACGGTATACTGATATATGGTCAGGGAATAATGCTTAGCGCAAGGTAAAGCCAGTAAAGTCCAATCAAAGATAGTCTGAGGGTCTCCAATGAGGTAGATAGTAGTTCAGGACTGCTCTCTAGTTGTTGTAGGATGGTTTAATTGCCTGATAACAGCTGGGAAGAAACTGTCCCTGAATCTGGAATTCAGCTCCTATGCCTTATGATGTTTTGTTTCGGACAATAATTAAAAACTGCTCTCCAATCCTACTTCCAATTAACATTGACGTGTGTAGGTAGGAACTGCAGATGCTGGTTTACATAGATAGACTGGTTTACATAGTTTGATACACTGCAAGGGTATCTGACCCCTCTCACCCTGGCCACAAACTCTTTGAATCACTTCCCTCTGGAAGGCGACTCCGGACTGTCAAAGCTGCCGCAGCCAGACATAAAAACAGCTTTTTTTTCCCACGAGTAGTAGGTCTACTCAATAACCAAAAACCTGTAGCCTCCTTTTGCTCTGGTATTTTATTTAATTTGCATGTTTAATCAATAATGTTTTATTATTAATGTGTATCATTCATAACTGTCACTATGCATTTTGTCACTTGTGGGCGGAGCACCAAGGCAAATTCCTTGCATGTGAATACTTGGCCAATAAACTTATTAATTCATTCATAAAATGCATAGTAGAGCAACGGGACAGGCAGCATCTCTGGAGAAAATGAATGGGTGACGTTTCGGGCTGAGAGATGTTGCAGTCACCTATTGACCTCTGGTGTTTTTTAAATAAAAGGTCTTTTTCACTCTGTCTCAACTTTTTTTACACTCTAATTAAATCTCCTCTTGTCTCTCCCACCGCAACGAAAATGATCCCAGTCTAGTTAGTGTTTCAAAACTAAAGTTTTCTAATCCCGGCAACCTTTGCATTGAACCGTCTGTAATGGTATCGCTTCCAGTAAATTGATTTGTTCAACGATGTGCTTCTGCTTAGGTTGACCTGTATTGAACCGTTCACTTGTGAAAAGTCGAGAGTCTATTTATTTATCGTAAGGTCATAGATGATGGGAGCAGAATTAGGCCATTTGGCCCATCAAGTCTACTCAGCCATTCAATCATGGCTGATCTATCTCTTCCTCAGAACCCTGTCATATTCACGGGGATCGCAACGATTAAATTCTTCCTTGCCGCAACTTGACAAGCACACTAACCGCAGTAAAGAATTACAACAAATAGATATACAATAAATGACCAGTTATTCCAGATAAACAAAATCATGATGCTGCCACCTAACTGTAGAAGTAGAGATGTAGAAACAAGGAACTGTAGATGGCGGTTTACACAAAAAAAAGTCAATGTGCTGGAGTTACTCACTGGGCCAGGCATCATCCCTGCAGAACATTGATAGGGTGGCACAGCGGTAGAATGGCTGCCTTGTTGCATCAGAGACACGGGTTCGATCCCGACTACGGGTGCTGTCTGTACGGCGTGTGTACGCTCTCCCCGTGACCTGCGTGGGATTTCTCCAGGATCTCCGATTTCCCTCCCACACTCCAAAGATGTACAGGTTTGTAGGTTACTTGGCTTGGTATAAGTGTAAATTGTCCCTTGCGTGTGCAGGATAGTGTAAGTGTGCGGGAACCTCTGGTTTGTGTGGACATGGTGGGCTGACTGGCCTGTTTCCGTGATGTTTCTATTCGAGACTTGGGCTGGTACCGTAACAACATTTAAAAGACCTTTGGGCAGGTACATGGACAAGGAAGGCAAGTGGGACGAGCGTAGATAGGGCATCCTAGGTCAAGTTGGGCTCAAGGGCAGTTTCCGTGCAGTCTGGCTCCGACTCTAATTGTTTTAACATTAGAGAGTGCGAGAGACCGTTACCCATCCTAGAGCCATTACTGGTTATGCATTGCACCTCGATCACAGGGCAAGAAGTGCATGTTATCTGAAAGCTCTGTAATTAATTTGTCGGGTGTTTAATTATTTGCGTCCGCACTTTGTACCTGCGAACTTCCTGATGACTTTCCCTTCTTTATCTGTGCAAGCTGAACTGATTTGATTTAAATATGATAAGAATTTCCTCAGGGAATGGCGTACACAGATAACAGATGCACATGATATGAAATAAACTGGATCAGAAAGCACACAGCAGGTCAATTAAAAAAACTAGAACCAAGGAACTGTAGATGCTGGTTTACACAAAGGAGATCCATTGTAGGATGGCACAGCAGTAGAGTTGCTGCCTCGCAGCTCTAGAGACCCGAGCTTCATTCTGACCATGGGTTCTTGTCTGTATGGAGTTTGTATATTCTCCCGGTGTCCTGCGTTCTAACTGAAATTAGAGAAGGCAATGTTCATACCGCTGGGGTATTATCTACCCAAACTGGGGTGTAAACTACCCAAGCTGGGTGGTTAACTACCCAAGCGGTATGAACATTGACTTCTCTAATTTCAGATAGCCCTTGCTTTCTCCCTCCTTCCCCTCCTCCCCCTTCCCAGTTCTCCGACGTCCTTCTGTCTCCAGCCACTTTCTATCTTTTTCCCACGCCCCCCCCCCCGACATCAGTCTGAAGAAGGGTCTCGTCCCAAAACATCACCCATTCCTTCTCTCCATAGATGCTGCCTCACCCGCTGAGTTTGAGTTACTCCAGCATTTTGTGTGTGTGCACACACACACACACACACACACACACACACACACACACACACACACACACACACACACACACACACACACACACACACACACACACACACCACACACACACACTGTTCTATGATCGAAGGTAGACAAAAATGCTGGAGAAACTCAGCGGGTGAGGCAGCATCTATAGAGCGATGGAAATAGGCAACGTTTCGGGTTGAGACGCTTCCTCGGACTGATGTCTGGGGGGGGGGGGGGGGATGGAAAGGTCTCGAAGAAGGGTCTCGACCCGAAACGTTGCCTATTTCCTTCGCTGCATAGATGCTGCCTCACCCGCTGAGTTTCTCCAGCATTTTTGTCTACCTTCGATTTTCCAGCATCTGCAGTTCCTTCTCGAACAACTGTTCTATGATCTATGTGTAAAGAAGATACACGGACACCATTGGATCTTTACTACTTTAATAAACACACATTATTGCCCTGGCTGTACGTGGTCTGTCGCGATCACTAGAGAGAGAGCTAGGGGTGTGAAGGTTACAATTATACTAACTGGTGGGGGAGTGGTTAGCATGGACATCGTCACTATCAATTAAAGGTGTACACACACATCATCTATATCCTTCCTCTACAAAAACAAACAGTGAGTGACAGAGCGACCACATCTCATGCGCTAGGGTGAATGCAAACAGTAAAGCACAGGGATACAGGATCACACGTAATCGCCGTAACGGACCGGTGGCCTGACCAGGCGACCAGACCGGGTCCGCACCTCGCCATCACCTCCTTCCCCGACGGGAACAAGCGGGGACGCTGGGGCATGGTGGGGGCTACGGACAGGAGAACCACTGGGCGATGAAGGCATCGGGGGGGGGGATGGCGAAGAGGAGGGCGAGGAAGTCGGAGAAAGCGGGACCGCAGCCGGAATGCGGACAGGAGAAGGACGAGGGGGGACCCCAGAGGAACGGGCAGGGCACTAGGCTGCGACAGTGGCAGCGGGGGGGCATACGGAGCCGCTGGGGGATGGAGAGGCTCGTTCACGAGCCGGAGATACTGGCGGGACCGGCGGTACACCCGTCCGTCGTGGTTGACAAGGTACGAACGAGGGGAGCCGGCAGAACCGACGACCACGGCCAGCCTGGAACGGCCAGAAGAGGACCACATACGGACGACCTGGCCGGGGAGAAGATGGCGGACGACACGGCAGGACCTGTCGTGGGAACGCTTCTGTATACCGTGTTTACGAGCAATGCGTTTCCGGACCAATGCAGGTTTTAGGACAGAGGGAGACAGGGACTGTTGAGACACTGGGACCGTGGGCCGCATGACTCGGGACATGAGGCGCTGAGCCGGGGAGCCCAGGGCATGGTCGCGGGAGATGTTGCGGAGATTCAGCAGGGCCAGGGAGATGTCGGAGCACTGCGGACCGCGCGCTCGTCCAGGCCGTTGCTCTGCGGGTATTCCGGGCTGCTGGTGTAGTGACGAAAGTTCCATCGTTCTGCAAAAGCACGGAACTCAGCGCTGGTGAACTGGCTGCCATTGTCCGACTGCAGGCTGACCGGGGACCCGAAGGTGGCAAAGTGGCGGCGTAGCTTCTCGATGACCGCGGAGGAAGAGAGGCAGTGAAGCTGGTCAACTTCAAACCAGCTGGAGTAAGAGTCGACAAGCACCAGGAAGTGCTTTACGTGCCATTCGAAGATGTCGGTTGCCAGCGCAGACCAGGGCAGGTTAGGAGCTGGCTGCTGCAGGAGTGGCTGCCGCTGTTGCTGCGGAGCGAGGCTGTTGCAGGTAGGGCACGTGGAGACTTTATCCCGGACGTAGCGATGCATGTCAGGCCAGAAGAACTGACTCTGAGCGATGGAAAGGGTCGCCTCGGCCCCGGGATGGCCACGATGAGTACTTGCCCAAAAAGCCCTGAGCTGTGAGGTGTCAATGAAACTATCAACACCTAGCTGAGAGCAGCCCAATGCCACATGCTGAGAGTCAGCATTAGTTCTTCCATATCACTTCTGCCATAAAACTACCTCACACTTTTAACAAGGTAGTTTAATGGTTGGAGAGCACAAATTCAATTTGCAGGGCCATTTTTCGAAGTGGCAATGTACTGTGCCTCATTATCCCATTCATTTTGTAGACCCATCCATTAGGATATTAAACTAGTGAGGCATGACGTTTTCTGTGTCGAGTGTAAAGGATGTTTTCTGTTCAGTAAAGCACTGAAGCTGGATCAGGAAAGAATGACCTAACTTGAACAATCAATTCAGGCATCCGGGGGGGGAATCAAATATGGCGATTATTATAGGCAGCAATCTGCAAAATTATCTTTGCAGAAATTTCAAATGGACGTTGCAAAGTTGTTGAGGATGATATAAACTGGTGATTGTAACAATAATAGTGTTTGACTGTCTATCTAAACAATTGTCACGGGCATTATGACATGCATTGCAGTCAATGTTAATAAAGGCAGGAATTTTTGTTCTGTGGTGGTCAGGATTGTTCATTCCTCTTTCCCTGCGGATTGAGAAGGCAGTTTAAGAGTGGTGTTCAGGAAGGAACTGCAGATGCTGGTTTCAACCAAATGTGCAGGCAGATTAAATCAGTTTAAATTGCCGTCGGGTTCAACAGAGGTTGGGAACCAAAGGGTTCTAGATTCTGTTGGGAGACCAGTCACTTGCATGTCATACCATCATGATGTTTTCCTGCAGGCGATCGCTGGTTGGCATGGACCCGGTGGGGGGCGAAGGGCTCTGTATCATCCAACGTTCACCCGTGCGCTCATTCTATCCTACACATTAGGGGCAATTTACAGAAGCCAATGAAGGCCATAAGGAATAGGAGTAGAATTAGGCTATTCTGTCCATCAAGTCTACTCCGCCATTCAATCATGGCTGATCTATCACTCCATCCCAACCCCATTCTCCTGCCTTCTCCCCATAACCTCCGACATTTGTACTAATCAAGAATCCATCTATCTCTGCCTTAAAAATATCCACTGACTTGGCCTCCACAGCCTTCCATGCCAAAGAACTCCACAGATTCACCTGTGATGTGTCCCCTTCCCCTTCCCATTCCCATTCCCACACTGATCTTTCTGTCCTGGGCCTTCCCTCATTGTCTAAGTGAGGCCCAACTCAAATTGGAAGAACAGCACCTCATTTTTCACTGTAACTTGTTCTCACCTCGACGACATCTCTCAATGGCCTGTTTCCTTTATCATCGTTACTTTTTTGCACATCTTCCATTTACTTGCTCTATATCTCTCTTTATCAGTATCTATATCTCTTGTTTCTCCTTTCCCCTGACTCGGTCTGAAGAAGGGTCTCGACCAGAAACGTCAGCTATTCCTTTGCTCCAGAGATGCTTCCTGACCTGCTGAGTTGCTCCAGCTTTATGTGCCTGTCATTGACAATACTCCAATCTTCTCAGTGAATTCTGGCTAACTTTCTTCCATTTTTCTTTTCCATAGGAACTCTGTGAAGCCCGAGGCTGTTGCTGGAAACCAGTGACAAGCGGAAATGGGCCCTGGTGCTACACTGCTTCAAATGTTGGATACAGAATACAGGAAGGTCAAACTGAAACCCCAACAGGTATGTACAGTGGCTGAAATGATTTGTTTGTCTGCATTTGGTTTAGTTTAGTTCAGAGATACAGCGCAGAAACAGGCCCTTTGGCCCACCGTGTCTGCGCCGACCAGCGATCCCCCGCACACTAACACTATCCTACATGCCTTACATGCATAATATTTACAAAAACAATGAACCCACAAACCTGCACGTCTTTGGAGTGTGGGGGGAAACCAGAGCACCCGGGGAAAACCCGCGCGGGTCACGGGGAGAACGTACAAACTCCGTACAGATGGCAGCCGCAGTCAGGATCAAACCCGGGTCCCTGGCGTTGTAAGACTGCAACTCTACCGCTGACCCACTGCTCCGCACTTTATGACAAGAAATTAGTGATTTTATTGAAGGGTGCATTTAACCATGATCTTATTTCGAAACAGGGTTTGAGAGTAAGTTGCATCGATTGCCCTCGCCCTCTCTTTATGGAAAGGATATTGAAACATTGCTATTGACTGCGGAAATGCAGACAGCAAATCGCTTTCGATTCAAGGTCGGTGTGCTTTGTTGAGAACCAAAACCCTGCTGTTTCTTATTACCGGCCTTTTATTCTAACTACCTAATGAACAATCCATACGGCATTCTCTCATTATAGATTTTATTAATTCTTTTCCATCCTTGACACAGAGTCAAAAGCTATTGCTGAACTTTATTTATGTTTTAAATTGGTAGAACGGGTTTATTCCAACTGTTGTAAATGGGCGATAGTTTAGTTTAGAGCTACAGTGCGGAGACAGGCCCTTCAGCCCACTGAGTCCGCACTGACCAGCCATCCCCGCACACTAACACTATCCTACACACACCAGGGACAATTTTACAGAAGGCAATTAACTGAAGCAGTGACAGGATCGGTCAAAGGCAGCATGGATTTATGAAGGGGTCTAATCTTCTGGAATTTTTTGAGAGCGTAACAAGTAGAATGGATAAGGGAGAGCCAGTGGATTTGATGTATCTGGACTTTCAAAGAGCCTTTGACAAGGTCCCACACAAGAGATTAGTGTGCAAAATTAGAGCACATGGTATTGGGGGTAGGGTATTGACATGGATAGAGAACTGGTTGGCAGACAGGCAAGCAATCAGTAGGAATTAATGAGTCCTTTTCAGGCAGTGACTAGTGGGGTGCCGCAAAGCTTGGTGCTGGGACCCCAGTTATTTACAATATATATTAACGATTTAGATGAGGGAATTAAATGCAACATCTCCAAGTTTGTGGATGACACAAAGCTGGGTGGCAGAGTGAGCTGCGAGGAGGATGCTAGGAGGCTGCAGGGTGACTTGGCTAGGTTGGGTGAGTGGGAAGATGCATGGCAGGTGCAGTATAATGTGGACAAATGTGAGGTTATCCACTTTGGTGGCAAGAACAGGAAGGCAGATTATTAATGGTGTCAGATTAGGAAAAGGGGAGGTGCAACAAGACCTATGTGTGCTTGTGCATTAGTCACTGGAATTAAGCATGCAGGTACAGCAGGCAGTGAAGAAAGCTAAGGGCACGTTGGCCGTCATTGTGAGAGGATTTGAGTTTACAAGGTCCTACTGTAGTTGTACAGGGCTCCGGTGAGACTGCACCTGGAGTATTTTGTGCAACTCTGGTCTCCTAATTTGAGGAAGGGCATTTTTGCTATTGTGGGAGTGCAGCGTAGGTTCACCAGGTTAATTCCTGGGATGGTGGGGCTGACATATGATGAAAGAATGGGTCGGCTGGGCTGGTATTCTCTGGACTTTAGAAGGATGAGAGGGGATCTTGTAGAAATATATATATGATTGGACAGGCGATATGCAGCAAAAATGTTCCCGATGTTGGGGGAGTCCAGAATCGGGGGTCACAGTTTAAGAATAAGGGGCAGGTCATTTGGGACTGAGATGAAGGAAAACTTCCACACCCAGAGAGTTGTGAATCTGTGGAATTCTCTGCCGCAGAAGGCAGTGGAGGGCAATTCACTGGATGTTTTCAAGAGAGAGTTAGATTTTGCTCTTGGTGCTAAAGGTATCTGGGGATATGGGGGAAAATGCAAGAACGGGGTCCTGATTTTAGATGATCAGCAACGATCATATTGGAGACGCTAGCTCGAAGGGCCTATTCCTGCACCTATTTTTCTATGCTTCTAACTTACAAACCTGTACATCTTTGGAGTGTGGGAGGGAACCAGAGATTCTAGAGAAAACCCCCGCATTGTCACGAGGAGAACGTGCAAACTCCGTACAGATTGCACATGTAGTCAGGAATGAACCCGGGTCTCTGGCAATGTAAGGTAGCATCTCTACCGCTGTGCCCCCGTGCCGCCCTATACTTTAACTAGATCTTAATACGCATTTGACCAAAATAGAATATAATGTGTTACAATATTACCTCTTCATTCAACTAATTGCATCTGATTATCAAAAAAATTAGATACTAAAGCCGTTAATTAAAGTGTTGGGAAGCAACCTTCTGTTTTGTTATTGCATTTGATCTGTAAATTAGCATCTGCAATTCCTTATCTTAAAAACAAAAAGGAACTGCAGATGCTGCTTTACACCAGAGTTAGACACAAAATGCTGGAGTACCTCAGCAGGTCAGGCAGCATCTCTGGAGGAATGGGCAGGGGTCTGAAGGAGGGTCCCGATCCGAAACGTCACCTGTCCACTTTCCCCGGAGATGCTGCCTGACCCGCCGAGTTACTCCAGCACTTTGTCTTCTAGTTTGTGATCATTGGGCTGCTGTCTCCGTGCATCTTTAACTTGTCCTCCTAATCAACAACTTTATTGATTGTCTTGCTAAGATTACAGATGCTTACAATCATCGGTTTGAAGTTCCACATGAAAACATTAAACCATTTAACGGTCCGACAGCAGCGAATCCTAATTATGATGTTGAGCTGAAAAATAATCCTTTTGGAATTACAGTCGTCAGAAAGTCCACCAGAACTGTTCTGTAAGCATTTTCTTTATCAATACATGTGTGTAATAATTTTGACATGGTTTATTATTAACACTGTATTGCATAACTACAATCTTCCTCCCTCTGTTTTATTTGGTGGTAATAAGGAATAATATCGTGTGAAGAAATATTGAACAAATATTTTTATGTTGCCACGTGTGCCTGCCAGATTTTGAATGCAGTACATTGTCCAAAGCTCCATCTGTCATGCTCTTCTTCACGTTTAATCTTCACTGTCGAACTTATAGTTCAGTTTAGAATTACAGCACGGAAACGAGCCCCTTGGCCCTCCGAGTGCACGCCGACTAGCGATCCCTGCACATTAACACTATCCTACGCACTAGGGACAATTTAGTGTTGTGCCGAAGCCAATTAGCCTACAAACCCGTACGTCTTTGGAGTGTGGGAGGAAACCGGAGCACCCGGGGAAATTCCACGCAGGTCACGGGGAGAACGTACAAACTCCGTACAGATAAGCACCTGCAGTCAGGATCGGCCCGGGTCCCTGGCGCTGTAGGACAGCAACTCTACCGCTGCGCCACTGTGCCGCCCAAAGTTGAGGACACAGCCCAGACCATCATGCAAACCAGCTGCCCTTCCATTGTCCAAAGTTCTATCTGTCGTGTGTGTTCTCCTTCACGTTTAATCTCCACTCTTAGACGTTCACCTCTCGTGCTTTCTCATCCCCATTGCCTTGCCTACAAACTCAAAGCAGTAACCCAGTGGAAAGAACAAAGTTTGGCAGCCTTTGGTCTTGTGTCATTTCTGCAGTTCCTCAACTGATTATCAAGCCCTTTTTCCATTAATGTTCCTCCATTCCCAATCCAACCCCAAATCCAAACCGTGGATCCTATTCTTTGCAATTATAAGGTTGTCCTCCAACTATAACTTGTTATCAGCTACCCCACAGCCAACAATGAACCATTTTGGCTCCACATTTCCTTGATCATTGTTGCTTTTTGCTATGTACCGTCTACATCCCTCCATTCCCCTTTCCCTGAAGAAGGGTCTCGACCCAAAATGTCACCTATTCCTTTAAGGGGTTGGGACAGGCTAGATGCAGGAAGACGATGTTGGGGAAGTCCAGGACAAGGGGTCACAGCTTAAGGATACGAGATGAGAAAGCACAGAGAGTGGTGAGTCTCTTCTCTGCCACTGAGGATTGGCCCCTTGTGGCTAAGGGGATCAGAGGGTATGGAGAGAAGCAGGTACGGGATACTGAGTTGGATGATCAGCCCATATTGAAAGGGCTGAATGGTGCACCTAATTTCTATGTTTCTATGTTTCTATGTTTACTTCAGCAACGCTTTGACCCTTTGAGTTACTCCAGCTTTTTGTGTCAACTTTGGTGTAAATCAGCATCTGCAGTTCCGTCTTTTCATTAGGTCCTAGGGTCACCCAAATCATCTTCCATCACTAACCTTTATCATGGACCTTTGTAGTCTACCTCTATAAACTGTTTGACTGCTTTGGATCTTTGTAAAATGTATGGCACGTTTACATTTACAGATCAGCCAAATGGGCATTTAACCAGATTGCTGACTTGATATTTATTACCAACTATAAATTCCAGCAGCTAATAATGCAAGATTCCAAAGACAATAATTGCCTTGAGATAATATTTTAAAAATAGCGCAATTATCAGTAGCCTTAGAAGTGTGATTACCCTGCTAAAATTAAGGAAAATGAACCTTGCCCAATAGATTAGAATGTATTAACGGGTGAATTATGCTGCGTGCCTTCCCACAAAATCTTAAATTTCCACAGGTTTACATTGAGTCCCACCAGTCTATTCCCCTCAGTCATAAGACCACTTACCAGTCGATCTTCCAACCTACCCATCCAGTACATTGGACTTTTCTTCTGGTAGATCTGTCAGAGACCCGGGATCGATCCTGACCTTGAGTGTTGTTTGTGGAATTTGCACCTATTTTTCTATGTTTCTAACTTGCAAACCAGTACATCTTTGGAGTGTGGAAGGAAACCGGAGATTCCAGAGAAAACCCCCACAGGTCACGGAGAGAATGTGCAAACTCCGTACAGACAGCACCCGTAGTCAGGAATGAACCTGGGACTCTGGCAATGTAAGGTAGCATCTCTACCGCTGTGCTACCATGCTGCCCTATACTTTAACGTGATCTTGATGGATAACACTGAATACGCATTTGACTAAAATAGAATATAATGTGTTATAACATTACCTCTTCGTTCAACTAATTGCATCAAAAAAACGAGATACTAAAGCCGTTAATTAAAGTGTTGTGAACCAGCCTTCTGTTTTGTTATTGCATTTGATCTGTAAACTAGCATCTGCAATTTTTAATCTTATTTTAAAAAAAAGAGGAACTGCAGATGTAATATACCTCTATAAACTGTTTGCACGTTCTCTCTGTGACCAGGTGGGGTTCCTCCAGGTGCTCCAGTTTCCTCCCACATGCCCAAGACATGCGGGTTTGTAGGTTAATTGGCCCTCTGTAATTTTCCCCCATTGTGCAGGGAGTGGATGGGAAAATAGGATGACGTAGAGTTAGTGTGAATGGGTAATCAATGGCTGGCGTGGCCTCTGTAGTCCAATGGGTCTGTTTCCATGCTGCATCTTCTAACTAAGATCCCTCTCGTAATGCTACACTGCTGTAAACCATACTCTGCACTCTGGTATTTTCTCTTTAAACTACCTGTTGGACCCGTGTGCAATGTGATTGTATGAACTAATTTAATTACATGGCACACAGAAAAAACCCAATTTCACTGCATCTTGCTACATGAAATAACAAGCCATACCAATTTCAATTGATTTTATCAGCAAAATGTTGTCGAAATTTGAGTGTCAGCAAGAAAGAAACACATTTTGTCGCTTTTCTTTGATCTTTAATGCTGATTTTTTTTTTTTTTTTAAACATGCATGAAAGCAGTTCTGAGTGCAAAACTGGACTTTGATCTTGGCATGAAATAATCAGCGTGACATATTTAAACCAATTATGCTTGTTTTGAAAAGGTCTTTAAATAAGCTTGTTGATCTCGGGCATTAGTGCCCAGGTTAAAATATATATTCATTACCATTCACAATTATTGCTAATAACACGTGCGGTCTAGTTTTCAGCAATTTCCAGTCATTAAGGTCTCGTTAATGGCAAGTGAAAGATGAGACATTCTAATTAAAATGCTTTTTTTCTGTGCTCAATCCATTTTCTGCTGTGTTGATAGAACTTGTTACCGATCTTTAAAAATGGCATTGAATATTGCAAACAAAATAAGTGACCCATTGCTATCCAATTGGTTGACCAATAATAGAGACACATTGCTGGCGTAACTCAGCGGGACAGGCAGCATCTTTGGAGAGAAGGAATGGGTCGGTATGTTTCGGTACGAGACCCTTCATCAGACTCTAACGCCTTGACCCAAAACGAGTCTATCTTCGGTATAAACCAGCATCTTCAGTTCCCTCTTACACGCTTGACCAATTACAGTTTTAACAAATATCTTATGTTAGTTCGTACAGCGTGGAAACAGACCCTTTGACCCACCAAGTCCATGCCGACCACTGATCTCTGCTCATTAACACTATCCTACACGCACTAGGCGCAATTTTACATTCATACCAAGCCAATTAACCTACAAATGTACGTCTTTGGAATGTGGGAGGAAACCCCAATTTCTCAGAGAAAACCCAGGCAGGTCATGGGGTGAGCGTGCAAACTCCGTACAGACAAGTACGTAGTCAGGATCAAACCCGGGTCTCTGGCGCTGTAAGGCAGAAGCTCTACCTTGCGCCACCGTGCCGCCCATTTTGTTAGTGAATAAAATAGAAAATATATTTGATTAGGATATTGCACCATCCCATTACTTCTTAGAACAGCAATGCAGTTTTAAGTTCGGAGACTTTCCAGTTGATGCATTGCATCCAAAGCAGAAACTAGAACAAGTCTAAATTTCATGAATAGATTTTAATTGAAGTAATTTTCTCAATAAATACAATTTAATAAAAATTTTAAAAAAAACAACCCAATAATACCAACAACAAACCTTAAAATACAATAAAACAAACCTTAATTAGACTTATGACTGATTAATTGCTCTCATTAAATTGAAAAGCAGCATTCAGTATTTTTGTCAATAATGCATGCTACAAGCACAAAATAGCTTGAAATTCCATGTCCAACCTCTTCTGACCTCTTGCATAAGAAACTAAAGATAAACCCTAACCCTGCCATATTTATAAGTGGGCGTGTAGTTAAGATGAGCAATGTTAAGTGTGCATGTGGATTTTTGGATTACCCAATAATAAAGCAATGTTCTGAATATTTCAATTATCTTT
Source organism: Okamejei kenojei (assembly GCA_035221665.1). Lineage (NCBI taxonomy): Eukaryota > Metazoa > Chordata > Chondrichthyes > Rajiformes > Rajidae > Okamejei > Okamejei kenojei. Next base: position 10,879,654 of record CM069144.1, read on the forward strand.
CAATTCACCTATTTTGCACAATATCCTACAATATATGTAGATGTATTTATGTTATTGACTCAGAAGCGTTTAGCCTCGCCAGTTGCAAGCTGTCTTTTTACATCTTTATATTAACCTGGTGATTTAGTAACACTGACCACAGGGAATAAAATATCAAGAAGAAAAGTGAAATGAATTTTCAATTAAGTTAAAATAAATGCCTTCCACACATTTCTGTCTGTCTATGTCTCGCTGTGTGTGTATGTCTGTGTGTGTGTGTGTCTCTCTCTTTCTCGCTGTGTGTGTGTGTGTGTGTGTGTGTGTCTCTCTCTCTCTCTGCCTCTGTATATTGTATTGTATTTTGTTGGTTCACATGCCTGATCAATGGTGTTTTATCATTAATGTTTTATTATTATTATTAATGTTTAGTGTTTTCTGAGTCATTCGTAACCGTCACTGTATGTCATGTTGTTACTTGTGGGCGGAGCACCAAGGCAAGTTCCTTGTATGTGAATACTTGGCCAAAAAACTTACTTACTTACTCTGCCTCTCTTTTGCTATTCTGATTGCTTTATGCAGCACATCGTCCAGAATAGAAGAATAATATTATCTCTTTCTTTAGATTTGATACTTCAGTGGGACCGCTGGAGTTTGCTGATCAGTATATACAGATAACTGCTAAACTTCCCAGCCACAACATCTATGGACTAGGAGAGCATGTCCATAAACACTTTCGGCACGACACTAACTGGAAGACCTGGCCTATCTTCAGCAGGGACGCATTTCCTAATGGGGTATGAGAGGAATCTGCACGTTGGTTTTTATTTATGTGATGCCATCAGGGAGTTCAATCTGCCTTTAAAACTGCAAGTGTACTTCTTTCCTGCTGATAGAACTATTTATCAGATCCACCTGCAAAGGATGGTAGAGTACAGCACAGGAATGGGCCCTTTGGCCCACAATGTGTGTGCCGAACATGATACCATGTTAAACCAATCTCATCTACCCGAGCCTGATCCATTTCCCTCTATTCCTCGCACTTCTAAGAGCTTGTAAAATTCCTATTCAATACCACTATCTGCTTTCAGCCTCTTAAACACCATTATCGCATCTGTCTCCACCGCTACCCTGGCAATGCATTCCCTGCCCCCACCACTCTGTGTTTAACGAAAAATAACCTTGCCCCGCGCATCTCCATTACATAGAAACAAGCTGCAGGCGTGGGCCATTCGGCCCTTCGAGCAAGCACCCACCATTCAATATGATCATCCAAAATCAGCACCCCCGTTTCTACTTGTTCCCCCATAGCCCTTGATTCCGTTAGCCCTAAAAACAATATCTGACTCTCTCTTGAAAACATCCAGTGAATTGGCCTCCACTGCCTTCTGTGACAGAGAATTTCACAGATTCACAACTCTCTGAGTGAAAATGTTTTTCCTCATCTCAGTCCTAAATGGCCTACCCCTTATCCTTAAACTGTGAGCCGTGGTTCTGGACTCTCCCAACATGGGGAACATTTTTCCTGCATCAAGCCTGTGCAATCCCTTAAGAAGTTGATATGTGTCTATAAGATTCCCTCTCATCCTTCTGAATTCCAGTGCCCAGTCGACCCATTCTTTTATCAAATGTCAGTCTCGCCACCCGGGAATTATCCTGGTGAACCTACGCAGCACTCCCTCAATAGCAAGAATGTCCTTCATCAAATTAGAAGACCAAAACTGCACACATTACTTAAACCTTCTCCCTCTCGGCTTATGCCTATGCCCTCGAGTGTTAGACATTTCCGCCCTGGAGAAAAATGGTTATGACTGTCTGTCCCATCTACTGTTTGGTAATTTTATATTCTCATATTAAGTCTCCCTCTACCTCTGACACTCCAGAGAAAAAAAGTATAACGATGTACAATTGATGTATAATTTAGTGCAATGATGTATTATAAAGGAAATAGTTGTATGTGCTGATAACTATAGGTTATAGGAATTAGAAGGTCGTAAGAACAAGACATTCTTTATTAGCAGTTCTTTCTTATACATTTTGTCTACTCCACTGTGAAATCTCCTCAAGGGATGCCTACCTTGAAGAAGTTCTCTTCCTCTCTCCGAAGACAGTTGAGCAACCTCCTCTTTCACTGCCCCCCCCCCCCCCCCCCCCCCCCCCCCTGTGATTTCCCCCCCTTCCCTCCAACTACTAACCAACCTGATCTCCCGGTGGCCCAGCACTTCAACTCCCATTCCGAATCCGACCTTTCTGACCTGGGCCTCCCCCATGGCCAGAGTGTGTCCCACCGCAAATTGGAGGAGCAGCACCTCGTATTTCGCTTGGGCAGTTTACACCCCAGCGGTATGAGCATTGACTTTGCCAATTTCAGGTAGCCCCTGTTTTCTCCCTCCTTCCCCTCCTCTCCCCAGCTACAGCCTACTGTCTGCCTCTTCCTTTCTTCTTCCCCCCCCCCATCCCCCCACCTCCACATCAGTCTGAAGAAGGGTTCTCGACCTGAAACGTCACCTATTCCTTCGCTCCATAGATGCTGCCTCACCCGCTGAGTTTTTGCCTACCTTCACTCTGTACATAAAGTATATTTACGGGTCAGTGGTGGATTGGAGTGTTCTATATTGGAGGAGATTTTATCCTTTTTGTTTTGGAGATGTTGAACTGAGGTACAAAAATTCCTCGCATGTTATTCAAAGGTGACTTTTAGTAGGCAGCATTATATCATTCAACCAGCATTTGTAAAGTAGGTGATCTTATCATTTATTCAATTATTGATTGTTCAATTTTAGTGTCAGCAAATTAGCTGTTATGCTATGATCGTGACTAATCTCCAAGTGATTTATTGGCTATTAAATTTGCAGGACATCCTGGAATGATGTTTGCGACAACATAGATGCCTGTCCATTTATAGAGTGTACGCAAGATAGTTTAACGGAAATAAACTAGAATAGAATAGCATGTGTAAAAAATCATGAGGGGTATAAATCAGATGCACAGAGTCTTGCCCAGAGTAGGTGAATCAAAGACCAGGGGACATAGGTTTAATGTGAAGGGGAAAAGATTTAATAGGAATCTGAGCGGTTTCTTTTTCTCACACGGTGGTGGGTGTATGGAACAAGCTGCCAGAGGAGATAGCTGAGGCAGGGACTATCCCACCATTTAAGAAACCGTTAGATAGGTGCATGGATTGGACAGGTTTGGAGGGATATGAGCCAAACGCGGGCAGGTGGGACTAGTGTAGCTGGGACATGTTGGCCGGTGGGGCCGAAGGGCCTTGCAGTCTGAATGAAATTTCGTTGCCTGCAGTCACACATATAGTAAATAACAAAAACACACAATAAACACATATTTAACATCCACCACAGTGAGTTCACCCGACACCTCCTCACTGTGGTGGAAGGCAAAAATCTTGTCTTTGTCTCTTCCCTTCTTGTTCTTCCTCTTCCTCTGTGCTGAGGTGACCTGGGCCTCCGATGTTGTGACCGCACCGGGTGATGTAAATAAGTCCCGCGGGTGAACCGCGCTCCGCGAGCGGGCCGGTTCAACTCCGCGGCCCGGGGCGGTCGAAGCTGCCGCCCTCCAGTCCAGCGGACGCAGCTGTTGCCGCGGGAGCTCCGGAAAAACAGGTCACCAACCTGTGACCGCGAGCGCCCGAACCTCCGAAGTCACCGCCACCGCCACCGGAAAGCCGCCACAGCTCCGAGTCGGGCCGCCAGAATGCCTGAACCCGCCACAGCCCCGAAGTCGGCCAGCCCCGCGCTGGTAAGTCCTGGCTGGCTCTGCCTCCGGAGCCTCGGGTCGGTCGCAGTTGGAGGCCGCCAGCTCCGCCATTAGGCCTCAGCGGAGACGGGGGGATACGACAAGAAGGAAGAGAACAAAAGGAAGGGACTAAAAACGTTTCTCCCGCCCCTCCCACACACACACTACATAATAACTCAAATTAACGCTAAAACAAGACAAGAAAACAACAAAAAAAAAAGAAAAACAGACGGACTGCAGGCGAGCCGCTGCTGCCAGGGCAGCGCCTCCACTCTGTGACTCTAATAGTAGGTAGGGAGAAATAGAATGTTATCTTCAGTAAGAGGTGGCTTATGCGTGCCTGGAACATGAACGACTCATTTTCTTAATAACAGCCGGCAAACGTGTGTTTAATTGTTTAGATTTGCTCCTTGCTGCAGATATCACCTTGACAATTGCTCTTGTTATTTTTTTGTTCTTGTGGCTGTGTCTCGGGCTGTGGTTTAATAATAGAAGCAGCGTTGCTTTTCCGGAACCTTCCCTAGGCGACTATTCAGTGAACGAGAGCCCAGTCAACAAAAAGAAACATAAAAGCTATTTTATTTTCACAAGCTCTTTGCTGGAATTTTTTTGCAAGTTGATACATGGGAGTGGAAGGGAGGGAATAGATAAGACGCAAAAGATGCTGAGGTGGACGATTAAAAGTTTAGTCAAAGGAACGGAGCATAAGATTTTGGACAGTAGTCATAGAGTGATACAGTGAGGAAACGGGCCCTTCGGCCCAACTTGCCCACACCGGCCAACATGTCATAGAAACATAGCAAATATGTGCAGAAGTAGACCATTCGACCCATCGAGCCAGCACCGCCATTCAATATGATCGCGGCTGATCATCCAAAATCAGTACCCCGTTTGTGATTTTGCCCCATGTCCCAGCTGCACTACTCCCGCCTGCCCGTGTTTGGTCCATATCCCTCCAAACCTGTCTTATCCATGTAATTGGCAGGTACAGCAAGACTGTAGTTCTTGCTTTTTGGATGAGTTCATTAGTTAAAGAAGCAGAATTAGGCTATTTGGTCTATCAAGTCTACTCCACCATTCAATCATGGCTGATCTATCTTGTCTTTTCAACCCCAATCTTGGTTCCAAAATGGCAACAGAGGTTTGCGTGCACGTTTGTGGAAAAAGTCAGCCAGGATGAGATTTAAAAGTTTGAGTCATAGGAGCAGAATTAGGTAACTGAGTCCATCGAGTCTCCTCTACCGTTCAATCACGGCTGATCTATCTTTCTTTCTCAACCCCCATTCTCCTGCCTTCTCCAATAACCTTTGACACCGTTTTAGCTTAGTTTAGTTCAGCAACACAGCCCACTGAGTCCATGTGTGCATTAGGGGAATAGAAGATACAGTGTGGAAACAGGCCCTTCAGCCCACCAAGTCCACACTGGCCAGCAATCCCCGCCCACTTACACTATCCTGCACACTGGGAAAAGTTTACAATTAGACCAAGCCAATCAACTGGGGCACCCTGAGAAAACCCATGCAGTCTCGAGGAGAACATGTCTACTCCGTACGGAGTTTACACGTAGTCAGGTTCAAAACGAGAGTTGTGAATTTGTGGAATTCCCTGCCACAGAGGGCAGTGGAGGCCAAATCACTGGATGGATTTAGATAGAGTTAGATAGAGCTCTAAGGGCTAGTGGAATCAAGGGATATGGGGTGAAGGCAGGCATGGGTTATCGATTGGGGACGATCAGCCATGATCGCAATGAATGGCGGTGCTGGCTCGAAGGGCCGAATGGCCTCCTCCTGCATCTATTTTCTATGTTTCTATGTAAATTAAGACAAGCCCGCATGTCTTTGGAGTGTGGGAGGAAACTGGGGCACCCGGATAAAACCCATGCAGTCTAGGGGAGAACATGTCTACTCCATACGGAGTTTACACGTAGTCAGGTTCAAACTGGGGTCTCTGGTGCAGTAATGGGCCTGTCCCACTCGGCGATTTTTCAGGCAACTGCCGGCGACTGCCGCAGTCATAGCAGGTTGCCGAAAAACAGACAGCTCTTACGTCAAGCTACGCTCATTGGAGTCAAACCCACTTTCGCCGAACATCTTTCAACATGTTGAAAATTTAGCGGTGACCAGAACTTTTTAAACGACTTTTTGCGCGCTTGAGGAGACTACACCCGGCGACCACCGGCGAACATGGGCGACAAACTAGTCGCCTGTAGTTGCCTAAAAGATCGCCTAAGTGGGACAGGCCCATAAGGCAGCAACTCTACCGCTGTGCCACCAACTATTCCGTGGCGAGGATATTCAAATATCAGATAGACTGCGAAAATAAGCATAATAAGATGCCAAAGATGGGAGAAGAAGGGGAATAAGTGAGGATCTTGGAAATAATTTGCATCTCTCTGATGATGTTCACAACTCCTGCAGTGAAACCTAAAACCAACACAGTGCTGAAGTAACTCAGTGGGTCAGAGAGCACCATTGCAGGACATGGATAGGCGATGTTTTGGATCAAACATAGAAAAATAGGTGCAGAAGTAGGCCATTCGGCCCTTCCAGCCAGCACCGCCACTCAATATGATCATCCAAAATCAGTACCCTGTTCCTGCCTTTCCCCCCAATATCCCTTGATTCCTTTAGCCCCAAGAGCTATATCTAATTCTTGAAAACATCCAGTGAATCCAGATCGCCCCCTTCTTCAGCTGGAAAAGAGGTGGGGTGGAAGTGACTGGCAGGGCCGTCTTAACAGCATTGTAGGCCCCAGGGCAAAGCAGTTCACTGGGGCCCC